>CAXAJV010000020.1:12912500-13534166 GCA_963969225.1 Xylocopa violacea | reverse complement strand
ACCCTCCGCGCTACCCTCCGCGCCACCCGTTTCGTGCACGCTCGCGAGCTTTTTCCTGCGCCGGGGCAAACCGTCCGAAAGGGGAACGATGGTTTTTCATCGAATATAGAATCAAGCAACGCGACCACTGTTTTGTTCCTTTCGTTGCTCCGCGTCCCCTCCGGGTTTGCTGGAACGCTCGAAAGCGGAAATAGTCGCGGAGGAGCAGGGTTGGAAGTCGGACGCTGAAAACATTCCACGGGCCGTTCACGGCCGACCAATTACGCCACGGAAACTGCCATTCGTTTAAGTTCCCTCGTACCGTCCGCGTTGGCTTCTCCCCCGTTTCTCCTCGTTTTTCTCCATCCCCCCGGTTGGACGTTTTTTCGCTGCTAGATCCCCTTCGAGATCGTCGTTTCGACCGATCGAACGGATTAATTGCGAGCGGACAGATCTCGAGCGACGCAGCGGGGAAATTTTGTGAAAACGACGGCCCTCGATTCGTATGTCGATAAAGTTATGTAAATTACCGATGGGAATGGATCCGTTTCACCGTGAAATGGGCATGTTGCGAGCTAATACGAATAACGAGTCGATGCTACTCCTCGTCGAGTGCTCGACCGATTAACTTTTAACCGGGAGCGATCCAAACGGCAATACGAATGCGAGCGCGGTGAAATTTGGGAGAATCGGGAATTAAGAGTTCTCGAATGGAACGCGGAATTTTAAAGTCGATTCGAGGGCGATTAGCAGCGCTCCGGGCGCGTGGGTGCCCGTGAAAAAAAAGAGCAGGAAAAATAACGGGGGAAACGCGAGGCGTTCGAGCTGGTCGATTCGATTGAAAGTGTTCGAAACAGATCGATTTCGAGTGGCCTGTTCGAGGCTCGAGTGGAGACTCGATCCGCCGGTTGAAGAAGGATCAACGAGTGCGTCGAGTGAAGAGTCGAACGTAATTACTGCATCCCTTGGGGGTTGGATATGGTTACAGCGTAGAGTCTTCTATGACCTCGAGTCTTTTCGCGATAGAGACACCCCCTTTTTTTGTATCACCCTCTTTCAACCCTCTAAGAACTGCCTTTCGAGCTCTCCGCGAAGCTTCTCCGTTCGCAAACGAAAGAAAGAAATGGCGAATGTCGATGCAGCATCGAAGCGAATTGAACGATCGCAGCAAACAATCTGATCGTTGAACTGCACTCGTTAAAGGAGACAGAAGACGACGAGCACAGGGTGTCTCGATTTGGCGAGCCGCGAAGACCCCTAATCGTCTTCGTGCTCGTCGACGCGCGAAAAGGGAAACCAAAATTCTCGCAGGAGGAAGGTCGAATCGGCTGGCGAGCGGGCGGAAAATTCGCGCGGTTTCCCAGCTGCGGTTGTCATCGCGCGTCGCACTCGAACACCGGTGGATTCGAGTGGAAATCCAATGGACGAGTGGCGGGCATCGGCAAATGAACGAGCCCCAGAGGGATGGCCGCGACTATTTTTTTTTTTTTTTTTCCCCTCGTTGCGGAGCATTAATTATCCTGTCACGGATCATTTTGCTGAGTCTGGAATCGCAACGCGCGTGATTTAATATCGCAGCAGCCTGGTTAACGTTTCGATGCGACTTCTGGGTCATTTTTGGATCAGTTTCGAAAAGATGGGTTAATTATTTATCGAACACACCGCGAAGTACCGTGGAATTTTCATTTCCTCGCTCGTCGAAGTGATGATCGCACTATTTCTTTTTTTTCCACGTTGCTGAGCATTAATTATCCAGTTACTGATATCGCGGGGATTTGGTTAACGTTTCGATATGACCTCTGGGACATTTTTGGATCAGTTTCGAAAAGATGGGTTAATTATTTATCGAAAACACCGCGAAGTACCGTGGAATTTGAATTTTCTCGCTCGTCGAAGGGATGACCGCACTATTTCTTTTTTTCCACGTTGCAGAGCATTAATTATCCAGTTACGGATATCGCAGGGACTTGGTTAACGTTTCGATATGACTTCTGGGCCATTTTTCGACCAGTTTCAAAGATGGGTTAATTATTTATGGAGCACACCGCGAAGTACCGTGGAATTTGAATTTTCTCGCTCGTCGAAGGGATGACCGCACTATTTCTTTTTTTCCACGATGCAGAACATTAATTATCCAGTTACGGATATCGCGGGGACTTGGTTAACGTTTCGATATGACTTCTGGGCCATTTTTGGATCAGTTTCGAAAAGATGGGTTAATTATTTATGGTGCACACCGCGAAGTACCGTGGAATTTGAATTTTCTCGCTCGTCGAAGGGATGACCGCACTATTTCTTTTTTTCCACGATGCAGAACATTAATTATCCAGTTACTGATATCGCAGGGACTTGGTTAACGTTTCGATATGACTTCTGAGCCATTTTTCGACCAGTTTCAAAGATGGGTTAATTATTTAACGAACACACCGCGAAGTACCGTGGAATTTGAATTTTCTCGCTCGTCGAAAGGATGACCGCACTATTTCTTTTTTTTCCACGATGCAGAACATTAATTATCCAGTTACTGATATTGCAGCAGCCTGGTTAACGTTTCGATGCGACTTCTGGGTCATTTTTGGATCAGTTTCGAAAAGATGGGTTAATTATTTATGGAGCACACCGCGAAGTACCGTGGAATTTTCATTTCCTCGCTCGTCGAAGGGATGATCGCACTATTTCTTTTTTTTCCACGTTGCAGAGCATTAATTATCCAGTTACTGATATCGCAGGGATTTGGTTAACGTTTCGATATGACTTGTGGGCCATTTTTCGACCAGTTTCAAAGATGGGTTAATTATTTAACGAACTCTCCGCAAAGTATCGTGGAATTTTAGTCGAAGGGACTGCTGGGCAATGTTACGAGCGTCAGCCGTTTACGATGGCTGGAGGAAGCAATATGTCCGTACGCGAAATTGCTCTATGCACCAATAAAACGTGATCCGATTTCGGTATTCATGGTTGCGACCGTTATGAAACGTAAACCTTGAAATCGCGAAGCACACCCCGCCATCAAGGTTGCATCTGCGGTGCGTTCACTCTGTCTTTGACGTTTAAACGAACGTCAAACGCTATTAATACAATTATAATCATCGCGAATTGTCATTTAGAGCGCAACACGCGGACGAAGATATCATCGTGCGACATAATTTCCCATTTAACAACCGAATCGTAACGAATAAGAAAAGAGGCGCGCGCCTCGTCCAATTTAAACGCAATCGAGCATTGTTTCCGTCTTCGAAGACCGTCTTCCGCGAATTCCGCGGACGTATTTCGATTCTCGCGCAGGTGTTCGCCATCGTAAATTCCGGTTTGCCGCGCGTGCGAGCATAATTCGCGGGAGCAGCGAGCGGCTACACCCGGTTATTTAATCGCAGTTTAAGCGGTCGGTCCGTCTGCACCTGCTCGCAATTGTGCTGATATTTGGCTTGGATCGCTTCCCTCCTCCATCTGGAGCTTATTCATTAATTGACCTTAAACTCAGAGCGACCGAGTGCATCCGACTCGGTGGTTTTTGCCGCGGCGAGCTCATCGCCGCGCGAGCAACCCCAGCCGCGGGGAAACGGGTTGAATGGGGTGATAATGAGCGTGATAAAAGGGGGAGCGCTCTCTTGGGGTCAAAGAGCGGTGGAACGAAAGGCTTACGCCTTCGAACGCTCGCTGCGATGGAGTTTCCTCGAGGCCATCGAGATCGGAGGAGCCTCGTTCGATATCGGTCGCACGATGCGTCGCGCAATGTGCCAGATGACCAATCTAGCTGGAAAAAAGTCAAACTAGAAGAGAAAGTAGGCTCATTTGATAGTAAAGAAACTAGAAGTCAAAGGTTCGCTCTTGTGTTTCGCTTTATGTTGCACGAGACGAAGCGTGAGGGGGTTAAAATCGCCCATTTCACTGTTTCCAGTCATCTGACGCGAGTCATAAAGATAAATGCAGACATTAAGAGCGTCACAAAGCACTTTTCTTTGCGAGACTAATTAGAACTATAGCAGGACGTATATACTTCAATTTTATCGCATGACAGGTACTTTCCCCATTAAATTACGAATCAGTTACAAAAAGATGGGTGTTCGTAGCGTCGTAAGGAATGTTTCGGGTCAAAGGAATAGAGTTCCCTTCGATTCTCGAGTAATGAATAAATTTGCCCGTCCTCGAGAGTTATCGAGTATCCAATGAGCTGGCGTTCGTCGCCTCGATTCCGCTGCCCCGGGCCGGATAATTCCTGACGGATGGCGAATCTTGACTTTTCAATAATCGAGGGCCCCGCGACGGTATGCAAATTCTCCAATTTCACCGGAGCGGCAAGATGAAGCATGCTCGGCTGAGATATAAACGACGAGGAGGGGGTCAGTTCCGATCGAGCAGATTTAGCCTGATAAATTCCAGCGGCCGCGAACGCTTGCAGACGCGACGAATATCGGAAAAAGGATCGTCGAGCCGCGCGCAAGGGGTGTCCCTTTAAAAGCGATCGGACGCGGGGCTCGCGTAACCTTCACCCCCGACGACAGGAAAGACTGTGTCGCAATCGCGCGATCGCACGATTAATAACACCCTTTGTCGAGCGAAATGATGAGGAAGAGATATAGGAGTTGGCGTAATCGGGTGGCCATCGTATATACGGGACGTATTACGTACACTTTCAATCACCGGGATTTAATTAAAAAGTTAATCGAAAGTCGAAATTCCACGGATCGGGGGAATTTTTCGCTCCTTCGTCCGGTCTGCTCATATAGCGTTATCAGTCAATTATCGAAAGCTACCAGTCTTCGAATAAAAGCGTATCACTTTGGCGGGGAATTTTAACACCGACCGGATGGAACCAGCGATGGGGGGCGAAAAAAAGGAACAGCCGCGCCGTATAATAATTCACCGACCGCGCGCCATCGCCTTCGAGGCTCGAATTCCGCTCGTATTTTCGAGGGGAATTTCTCTGGTATCGAGCGGCAAATTCACCGTTTGCATATTCCACGGGAAAGTCCCGTTGTTTGACTACGCCGACGTGCGAATTCTTTCGCGCGAATCGATTTTCTTTCGCCCATCGCGAACTCTCAAGGTTCTTCCGCCCGATTACCGTCCCTCGACACGCAGTTCCGCGAGCGACGCGAACAGCGCTGGGAATTCCGAGCCAGGGGTGTCTACGAAGGCGTCGCGACGCGCGTAAACAGCCCCGCGTGCAACGCGTCTCTCCATCTTTTCGGGATTGGTTTGCCTCCCGAGCGAGCAAACGTCGCAGCCAGCGTTTCCGGCTTGACAATCGCCTCTTTCGTCCGCCATCGATCACACGCTTGTGAGCAACCACGTGGAAATAATTATGAAAATAATTGCCAGGGACGTTGCCAGACGGGTCCGCGAGTTATTAGCTAAAAGTAATTACGTTTGAAACGCGGGAAACCGCCGGAGAAAATAACACGATGGTCGCCACGGTGGAACCACCGGATTGTCGAGGGTTAATTTCGCAGCTGTAGCGTAGGAAACAACGGAAAACAGGGGCGTCGGTGTCTAAATTATCGCGATGAACCGGTCGCGCGTTTACGTCCACGCTTTACGATCGACGCAATTTATTGCCAGTCTTTTATCCTATTACCCCCATCTCTGGCGCGAGCTGAAAATTATTCGATCGTTCGCAGTGGTGTATTTTTAAGACGATTAGGGGATGGGTCGATGCGTCGAGACGGCGAACCGTTCCCCGGGTCAAACAGTTCCGATCGATTTCGTCTCGCTTTGGAAATCGGCTGCGAGCGATCCGTCGTTTCGACATCGACGCGTCGTTCGAGCACTCGCGACCATCGTCGGAAGACGGTTTTCTGGATGATCGATTCTTCGAGGGGCGGCGTCGATTTCGAGCGCGGATCGACGGTCAGTTTCCGACGATCGAACGAATCGAGCGCCGCGGAATTTGCGGAAGAAAGAGCAGACGCGAGTGGATGCGAGCCTCGAACCAATATTTATCGGTTGAATAATTTAATTATTTAGAGTATTTCCAGCGACGAGGCGTTCCAGGTAACGAGGACAGCGAGATGGAAGGAGTAATTGATGAATATTAAAGATGAGATGGGACGCCCCATCCGTTCCTCTTTGGGGCGATAAAAAATGCAGACTGGTAGATTCTATCGCGCGATCGAACGGGTTGATGGGCGAAATAACGCCGCTGGAGGACCTAAGCGTGATTCATTTCCGGTATCAATACACGAACGCGCGTAACTCCGGCAACCATCTTGCTGGGGGACCACGATTCTTCAAACTGCAGCGATACGTCACCCCTCTGGGGGATGCTGCTTCGAAAATAGGAATTCCTCAAAAACAGCCCGCCTCTTTTACCGTTTGTTCGCCGCGATGTCTCCCTAGACGCCGTTCGTATTTACGCGCGCGCTCTTTTAGCGAGCTACGCGGGTGCAACGAGTATCGAGGAATTCGTTCCGTTTTATCGTCGCGTATATCCTGCGAAATAGCCGGGGAAAGGGTCGCGCGAGTGGCTTAACGCGACCAATACCCAAGTCCGCAGTCTCGTACCTCCGAAATCGGGGGTTGCGACCCCCACGCGAACGCTAACAGCGGCTGGTAAACAGAATAAATTACCGGAACACCGTGCGATCGCTAATTAGCAATAAATTAAACCGAATTAACCTTTCCGACCGCACGAAACTTCGCTACCGCGCCCCTTTTGGCGAACGATATTTATCGCGAAATTCGGCTCGTTGGGGCGAAGATCGAACGGTCGTCTTGAAATCGTCGAAGAGTCGGAGGGGTGGCGCGGAAAAATATTTACCCTGCGCCCGTAGCGATAACAAAGGTCAACGCGGAGGGTTGAATAATGCATATTCGATGGAACGTGACGGCTGGGGTGGTGGCTGGCCCGTTTCATCCCTCGCCGCTGCATTATCCGCTCGCTGGCCGCTCTCTGCCGCGGTTTTCGACCGCCATCAGGGCCGTGTTTTACGACCGCGCGACTCGTAAAATATCCGCCGGTCGTTAGATGGCACTCGATGGATCGACTCGACGAGATTGGATCGAGCGCGAGATTTTATTATCGCACGGGCCCCGGGTAACACCGACGACTGTTTCCTCGAACGACCTCGAGCGCTCGTGATACATTCCGTTCGATTACTTACTTCGCCTCGTTCCGAACCGCTCGAACGCGACGCGTCGCGCGGAATCGAAAGGGAATCACGTCGTTGAGACGGTCGGAGGAACTCGGCTCGTGTGACTCGACGATATATATGGAGACGCGTCCTCTCTTGGACGGGGAGAGGCGCGATCGATCGGTTCGGATGGATGGACGTCGAGGTATATCTGTAACTCTCGATCGCGCGCGATAAAACGTTCCCCCACTGGGTGGGTGGCTGATCGCTCACCACTTTGGATCCCCTGGTCCCGTCTCGAACGCGGCTCCAGGATGCAGTTCGAGGGAAATTGATATATTAGGCGCGTTGATTTATTTGCTCGACGACCAACACCGCGGATTACACGTGTGAATTATGCGTATTGCGGTTAAGCTGATTATGGCTATTAGCGGTGCCTCCCTGCGGTCTATGTTCGCGTCGATTGTTTACGCGAGCTGCGAGTAGAGTCGAACGAGTTTAAGGGGGACGCGAGTCGTGATTCAGGTTCGCGTCGCGTAAATTTCGTCCCCGACGAGGAACGTAATTTGTAATTTGGAACGCTCGAAACATATTTGGGACTGAGTCGAAGTTCCTATTTCGATACCTGTGGTACTTTGGTCGAAGTGCATCCGCTTAAGAGCACCCGACAACGTGCTGCTCGCGCGAAGCGTTCTCACGCGAAGACGATCCGTTATCGATAGCCAGCCGATCATAAATCCGGATCGACGAGAATGCAGCGCGAATGGACACTCGAGACCGTCCCTTTGACGGCGTCGCAAAAACGGACCGCGTCGGACGAAAAAATGTGTCCAGAGACACTCGTTGGCGGATATAGATGGCTCGAGCTTCTTTCCACGCTGTCTCCTCGACACCCTTTGAAGGTACCCGCAAAAAAGCTGCGGGAACCAACGTAGCGCCGTTTCTTCGCCGGATTGTTCGAGCTCGCCGAGCGAGACTCGTCGGATCCGACGTGACTCTTTCGTTTTTTTAATTACAGCTCGAAGCGTGCCTCGAAGCGTGCTCGAGGCTTCATCCCTGACGATAAATAGCAGCGGCTTTCGACAAATGGTTTCGAGTCCAATAACACCAGCGCAACAATAATATCCCGGAGGCGAGAGGCCAAAAGTTTCATTATTTCATGTGACACCGCGATGGCGGAGGATCGACTGCGCGAGAGCGAGACGAAGGGCTGGAAATTGCACCGTACACGGGACCGTTCGTCTTAATACCTCGATGGAGGGAAAGTTTAGCGGCCCCTTTTTCCCGCCGCCAGCAACGCCTGTCGGCGAGGGTACCGATGCCGTTAGCTACTTGGAAATAATAAAAGAGACAAGTGGGAGAGTCTTGAAGTTTCCCGATATCGTTCCGGCGGACAGAAGGCCGTCGCCTCCAACTTCTCCTCGTCTTTATCGGTAAACAATGTTTAAACCCTCTTCTGCCCCGCTACCGTCCTTACTCCGCGCCGTTTTTCCCTCCTTCTTCTCGCCCACCATTTTTCCTCTCGCTCTTTTTTATCTCGATTTCTATCGCGCGACCACCTAGACGCCGCTGAGCTTTTGTCTCGAAGATTCAATTACACGTCGCCCCCGATGGAACGACCCGCAAAGTTTTTAATTAATACCGTTGAAATTTATATGCCATCGCGCCGCGCCGCGCCGCTTTGCCCCGTAAACCCTTTTTTATGACCCTGCGAATGGCCCCGCGTCCAAGGAGAGACAGTTTGCCTCTCGAAACGCGCCATTTAGCCTCGCTGAGCATCGTTTCCTTAACGAGCTGCCCTTTTGCTTCCGAGCGTTCGATACTCGATCCATCTTTCCGCTCGAATCGATTCGAGAGCCATTCGAGCCGCGCAACTGCTGCACGCACATTATTAAGAGAACGAGATCGACGGACGCAAATTCTCGCGATAATTGGCGCTACATTTCCAGCAAGAACATCTCGCTTCTCGCGGCGTAACAATGGCGGTTGGCGAGGCACTGGCGTTTGAACGGAGAGGCGAGTCTCGAGGCGCGAAAGACCGATGCACCCATCGCTCGCTTAATCGCGCCCGTTTTAAACTTCGCCAGCTTTCGTTCGCAGATTAATCTGGCCGCAGGGATCGCGGACGAGAGACGCGCCAGTGGCCAGTTTAATTAGTCTGGAAGAAAAACGAGCCGCGACAGGAGGGGCTGCCTTTATGACGGCGCCCTCGAGCGACTAGGAGGAAAGAGCCGCGACTTTTTTGCTCCTCTCCTCCGTCGATTCGATCTAAACGATGGCCACCGATGATCCGTTAACGAATGGCAATTTAAACGGCTGGCTTAATTGTTAATCGAAACGGTAACGCTCGACGATCGACGAGGCTCCGGCGTTTTAGAGCGTTTGATAATAACCACTGGTTAATTGTTTGATTTGGCGTGCGCCGCGGTTACAGTCGAAGCCCTTCAGGGCTTTATTTGCCCTGCGTATAATAGCAACGCCGAGTGAAATGGCAATTTCTAGTAGCGCGCGGCTCGCCCCGTCCGCTTCGATTCCTCCCCGCTCGTCGAATGGATCGGTCGGGAAATCGATAACCCTGCGAGCTGCGACGAACTTACGTTCGAGCTGGGTGTACGTACGTACGTATCCCTTTCTCGCGACCCGTTGATCCGTGACCAATTAAAAATCCGCGCGAGCACGGCCTGAATAAATTCGGTCGTCGGCATTAGCCGTCGCGGAGAGCACGCAACTAATTACAAGTAGGCGAGAGCGACGGAAACGCACGGAGAGTTCGAGAGAAAGAGAGAGAGAGGGGGTGAGAAAGGGGCGCAGCAGCTCTCTGAAAAGTCACTCGAGAAAGAAACGCCGCTGCGAATTGGAGCGCGAGGCTCTCGAGGGTGGCTGATACGAGGGGTAGGCGCTCCGTGCCGTTTCGCGGTTCACTCGACGCGAATGTCGATCGGGTTTACACGCGTGTAAACCCAGCTGGCAACGTGCGTGGATCTCCCGTCGACAGGCTGTAATTTTGATTACAAGTCGCGCGACGTGAACGAGGTCGCGAGGGTAATCCGGCGGGAAGCGGCGTGTAACGGCCACTCGAAATCACCGGCGATGTCAACGTTCGCGACAGGAGGATCTTGCGCGATATCCTCGGTCCGTCTGCTCTCGACGATCTCGTGACAACGGCTGGTGTACGCTCGGATACGCTCGAGGGTCAACTGGACACGCTCGTTAAGAGTCGACTGCGCGGACGCTGCTGGTAATCGCGCCGAATGCCGACCGAAGCACCCTCGAAGCACTCGTTGGAGAAGAGTAGGCGAGCGCACGCAGTGCCGCGAGACGTTTTCGCTAACAATTTGCTGCGTAACCGTTTGACCGTTCGAAATCGCCTCGAAAGATCGAGAAGAGTCCCAGAGGCGTTCCGAATGCGTCGATCTCGGTCGAATATCCGCCGATCACAGAGCTCGATCGGCGATTGCCCGTTCGCTGTTATTAAAACCGCAATCCGAGCGATCGGACCGTTTAACTGGCAAACGCTGGCCACGATGTTTGATCGTGGAACGGTCCTGCGCATCCAGGGACCTCTCCGCGTTGCACGAATGATTTCGCAGCCGTTTGCACTGGGAACGGGCCGCTACTTTGCGTAAACGTTGCGTTTAACCGAGGCAAGGCGGACGCTCTGGCCGAGAGCGCGGCAAGTTGCGCGGAAGGGTGGAGAAACACTGGCCCGAACTGCCACTTCGAATGCATTGTCGGACGTGACGCGAACGTGTACTCGGTGGACACGTCGCTACGGTTAATCGCGTCGTCCATCGATTCGAGGTCTCATCGTCCAGCGGACTTTTCGAATTATAATTCGCGCGCTGGTGCCTCCGACGAACCGTCCCGCGGTTCGAACCGAATTTACGACCGCTCGCAGCTGTAACGCCTCGATTTCCAATATCAATTCATTGGCGAGGTGAATTAGTGGCCCGAGCGAGAGTCAAGTCGACGATAACGCGGCCAGAAGTTGGGACGAGTTCGCAAATCGCGTTATCGATGGGAACGTTTCGATTCCGGCGGAATAATTAATTTCGAAACGAGGATTAACGACCGCGCTGGCCGATCGATTGCCAGCTCGTGGACTCCGCGCGGAATTCGGGCCTGTTTCCATTTTTCTCTCGCGAGTGCTTTCTTTTTTTTTAATTAAGCGGAGAGTCGTTAGAATCCGACGAAGGAAACGAGAGGCTAATTAATCAGCGGGAACGGTCTACTCTTGCGAACTCGGACGTCGGCTACGATAATCGATCTCGTTCGCCTTGGATTCTCGGTCGTTTCGAGGCTTCCGTCGAAACCGTACGCGCAGCTTTGCTTCTTTATTTATCGTGTGATTATCGTGTGATTATCGTGTGATTATCGTCTGCATCCCTGTCGTCGATTATCGAAACGGCGCCACGGATCTCGCGCCGCCCCAACCCTCTGATTTAATTCTCTTTTGCAAAAGTTGTCCGAGAAGCGAGAAACGGTGTTCGCGAGCTGCCGCCCAAAACAATATTATTACACTCTGCCGCGGAAACTAACTTTCTAAGACAACCGGAAGCCGTAGCGATGGTTTACCGAACACCGAGGAGCATTTGCATTCGAGATTAATCAGAGAAACTGCGAGCAGCCGCAGAAATCGCGAGGATCCGCGCGGTCGATAATTTATTAACGATTCCTGCGAGCACCGAACCCAGCAAAGATTGCGGAGGCGGAGGGCGGAGGGTTGTGTGATGCATTTATTAGAAGCAATTTAGCCGGTACACCGACGATTAAGCAAACTATCGAGCTGGGTGCCGCGTCGAAGGCAGCTGTTATGGCGAGCGACACCGCTCGAGGCTAAATGGGCTGGATGGAAATTCCTTAATCGTTTTCGGGAAGTTCGCAGACGGGAAGGGACAGCCGCGAGGACACGCTCCCGGTGATGCCCGCGTCCCTGAGAAAACGCGGCCTTTCCCACTCTCTTCCGCCAGTTTATTCGAGGCTCGCGGGCCTCCTCGCGTCGAGTTCCTCCGAGTCGAGTTAATTCTCGGATAGTTAACCGAGTTGAAGTTCGCGACCCAATTATAACAGCACTTGGACCTCCCCACGGGTAGACCGTTCGATTTTTACGACTCTCCGCGAGTCAATGGCACGCGTATCGGATATTATTTCTCCTTCGAATTCGTGCGAAACGTTCCCTGGTTTCCAGGAGCCGGAAGAGGTGCCGCTGCGGGGAGGCAGAAACTCGACGCGAACTCTCATCGTTCCGGCCATTCGAAGTCTTTAAATTCATTCGCGAAGTCTGTTCGAGTTCGATTCGACGCTCGGAAGGAGGCGGAAGTTCTGTACCCGGCAATCTGGAGGCTCGATCTTTAATTCAACGTTCTTTCTCGAGGAGCTCGAGCAACGCGTAAATAATCGATGGCTCGACGGGCGGCTGCCACCACGATCGGACCTGTTTCTCGAGACGCGGCTCGCCGAGGAGACGGCGTTGCGCGAGTCACGGCTACGCGTTGCGATCATTAATGCAAATGAATGGACGACGGTACTCGGGACGGTGTTCTCGAGGAACGCGCGTCCGTGGAATCGATGCGAGTCTCGCGCTTATCCCCAGTAAGTTTCCCAGTTTGGTCCCACGCGAGTTCGCACGTAACTCCATCCCGAGTAGGTACCGGTTGTTGCGCGGAGCTGCGAGAAACTTGCTCGATAAAATCGCTCGTACACGCCAGGACGCGACCGGCTCCAGCTTAGAACCGTGGGCGACGACGCTGGAATTCGCGATGGGCCGGGTCGAATATCGACGTGGAACGTCGATAGGTTTCGAAAATGTTTCGCGTCGGACCGGATCTCGCCGGGCCAATAACAGATCGGTACGGTCGGCCCTTTTTGATCGGGAACTCGGTGAAACGGCTTACAATGGCGCCTTTGAGTCACGCTTTCAGTCTGACGATCGCGAAACGGTAATTTTCGGCGGTTTAATCCCCCTTTCCACGGTATTTTCTCATGCGTTGATTGAGATCGTTCGCTTTTATTTCTCCCTTTTCACCCTTTTCGAACCAGTCCCGCGCCCCCTTTCTCTCTTTCCCTCGAACAGCAAACGTTTCCGATTCCACGTCGCTATCAAAGATCGCGCGTCCTCCGACGCGACCCCGTTTCCATCGTACTCTTTTCCATCCCTTTTTGTCTCGACCAGCTTCAAAGCGACCGTTTGTCGCTCGCGCGGCGACGTAATTTTATTTCCTTCCGGCGAGGTTTTTCCCACGCTTTTTCCGCCACTGATATCTGAATATTCCCTGTCCCGATACGTACGAAACCGCGCGCGTCATATCCAAATCGACGACTTTAACTGGCCGAACTCCGGTTTCTCTTCTCGATATCACGATTTACGACGAACCAGAGCGGACCAGAGCAAAACGCTCGTCGTGCGAAAGCGGATGCCGCGGGAACAAGCGGTCAGACTTCTCCCGACGGGATGAAAAACTCGTCGAGCTGTAGAAAAAATTAGAACGAACAGAGGAAACGGGAGAAGAAAGATGCAAGAGCCACTTCGAAAGGTGAAAGTCAAACGAAAAGCTCCAGTTTCGCGAGGAGCTTGAATAAATATTTAACCTTTGAAAGTTCAAGATCAAACCGGAAGCTCTGTTTTCGCGAGGTCCATAAAAAATATTTGACATCGCAAACAGCGAACGAGATACTTGGCACTCGTTCCCCTGATTCTGTTTCTCGCTCGCTCGATTATCTTTCTTTCGCACTACGATTACTCGAATAAGCGTTTTCTAATTCCCTTCTGATCGTGCGTGTACGCTTCGCCGTTTGACCTCGAATCTCTCCACCCTCTCCGTTCATTTAATTAAACCGTTCGCTGTCAGCCAAATTCAGAGCGTTTTGCGCCAAGTTTATACTTATTCCGTGACGAATCTCAACCAATCTAAACTTGCAACGCAAACCACAACTACCTGTCACAGTCACTCGCTACGAGGTATCTCGTACCTGCCAGTGAATGGCTTGACTTATCCGTTGAGCCAGCAAAAATCGAAAGGCTTCCCTCTTCGACGCTTCAACCCTTTCGCAAGCCCTCTCGAGTAGACGCGTCGCGGAGGAAACGCGCCTTTTGGTAAAGCGGATACCAGCCGTTGCGGTGGTTCCGGGCGCGATATTACTTCCGTGACGCAGGCTCGCTGCGAGCTACGTCGAAGGTTAGATTTCCGGCGGGGGGATTTCGTTTCACCCGTCCGGTTTCATTAGTCGGCGAACGCGGCCAGCGAAGTGGATGGCCGCGCGTGTTCCCGCGTTTCGAAACGGGATTACGATCGCGCCGCGTTTTAATAGAAGTCAGTTTGCGTCGGGGCGTTCGGTTCGTTCGCGGAATTTCAGCCGCTCGAACGTTAATGGAAGGATCGTGCTGCGGCTTGATACGGAAGCGGCACGCCGCGTCGCTTCGAATTGATTTCGTAACACGCGAGGACGCGCCTCGCGCCTCGAGACGGTAATAAAACGCGGCGCGGCAATTTTCGAGACGAAGGTGCGATCGATATCGCGATAAATTCGTTAGGTAGCGCGCGACACGCAAATTTGTCGACGAAGGAGGATCGCGCGCGTTAGGCGATCGCCCATCGAAATTCAATTTCACCCACGGGGTTGGAACGAAACGGAGGAATCGTACGGAGGCCAATCGAGGAGGACATAACCCCGCGTCTGTCCACGATTATTTTCGAAACAAGAATCAGACCTTTCCAAGCGATTCCAATTCTATCGGTCGTTTCACCCCTTCGACGATGCCCTCGATGGCCGCGATACGGCTGCGGACGCCTCGGATGCTCCCTCTTGTTTTCTGCGAACGCTCGCGGGGTGAAATCGCCCCCATCCCCACCCTGTATATCTCGCGGAGCGTTGCGAGGCCGTGGGAATCGATTTCTCGTTACCTTTGATTTTCCACTTAGCCAACACTGGTTTGCGGCGCGCCACTGCCCGCACGGGATATCGGTGTTCCTTCGTGCCGCGGTGGGCACGAGTTTAAAGGCGGGTCGACGAGACCGTGGAGCGGAGGCTGTAGTCCATTTTCTTGGAGGGAAACCGGCGCGGCGAGTCGCGCGGCCCGTCGAACAAAGGGGCGGCCGGTTAGGGGAGGGTAATCGGATTTCAATCGGCGCAAGGGGAAGTTTGTATCTTTGAGAGGCGAGGATTTTGGACGAAGCAATCGTAGATTGAATTGCGGAGTTTGAACGAAAGGGTAAATGGGTTTCGCGCGGACCGCTTCATTGATTCCAACCCTCCGCCGCGAACAACCGGAGGACGGCTGTAATTCTTCGCCGCCCGCGCGAAATTCGAGCTGATTAGGTGGCGGGAGTGGAATTCTGTTGTTTGTCCGGTTGCTCCTCGTTTTGCCCCGGCCGTACCCGCCGACCGGGGAAAAAGGAGGACGAGGTGGAAGAAATGGGAACGCTTTTAGGAGCGCTCCTCGAGCGAGACTCCCGGCTGTCCCAAATGCAATTAACGCCGTCGCGTTCGTTCCTCGCGTTCATTTTCCCCGAACAAATTATTTCCTCGGTTAGCGAAGATTGATTTTCCCTCCCCGTCGCAGGAACCGCGCTGTTCGGCTACCGGAATATCGCTAAGGGAGAATTTAACCCTCACTCGGACGCGAGGTTCGCGCGAGAACGCCGATTCGAGGGGCGCCGCTTGGCAAAAACAGCTCGCAACCAGTTCGCTGGTCCTGCACGAGTTTAAAGGAAAGTTTGTCGCTCACCTGGAACAAGTTTACACGGCGAACAGGTCCGCCGAGATTGTTCGAAAGTCTTTAGAGAGCCTCGGCGCGATGCTTCTCGCGCTGGACGTTTCGACGAGAACCGTTTTCGTTGCGATATAGAAATAGAAGAAACGGTTTTTTGTTTGTCTAAAAATTCCAATAACCGAGGAACATCGACGGGGGAACGAGATATATCCCGCACCGATTCGCAGCAACACTCGGAATCCAATTGGACAATGTGGCATGGACCGTTCCCGATCGCTGCAACTTTGTTCGTTTCGATGTACCCTTTAACGCTTCCAAAGCTATCTCCGCGTTGGTCGTACGCGAGAAAAATCTCGATTTTACGGTCACCGTTTTTTGCTTCGCTCGCTAACCGTCTTGTTCCCGTTTCTTATGCAAATGGCGAATCCAGTCCTTCACCATCGACAAAGAACGGCCCGTTGAAATTGTTGTTGCTTTCTTTGTTCAAATTTCATCCGCGCGCCAAGCGATTCTCGAAAACGCGGAGCGCAGTTTAATTTAAACGATCCCTCGTCCAGCCGCGTCAGAACCGATAACTTCGTTTCCATTTTACTCTCTGAAACGCTGTCCGTTTAAAACCGTTCCTTTCCGAGCAGAGGTTAAGGCGTCCACGCACGTTCCACGGAAATCCTTAAAAGAATTCAGGCTGTCGTCGAGGGTGAAGAGAAAGGGGACTCGTCGCGGGGATTTCGAGCGCGTTCGCGGCACCCAACCGCGTTACACTATCCACCCCTGCCACCCGTAGGCGGTCGTTCTCGGCTCGTTATTAAGCGCCGCGGAAGAAAGAGGCGTCTCGCGAGACGCGCGGTGGTATTCGCGCGATTCCATTTTTCAGCTGGCAGTCGCGCATTCGCGGCGTGAACAATCGCCCCGGCGAGTATTCCCGTAACGAACAGAGGCGCGCAATAAAGGCGCCTTTTTCACCGTCGCGCGGCCAGTATAAAACCGGCGGTGAGCGGCGGGGGTTGGCGAAGAAAGGGGAAAAAAAAAAAAAAAAAGAAAAAGAAGATCGCGGAGCAGTTTCACGCCGCGTTGGAACCTACGTTCCGGGCGTTACACGCGGGTACCTCGCGCTTTTTTCCATTCACCAGCGGCTGGAATCCCTGGCCAAGGGGGTGAGCTCGCCTCGCGGCAAGACAATCGAATTTAACGTAATAACATCGCCCCTTTCTTCCCTTTTGTACGCTCGAAGGGGGAGGAAACGAAATGCGGGACGCGGGAGAACAGGGCAGAGAATGGGTCCTCCGGTGGTATGCCGCGGTTCAATTTGGCCACGCGTATGATGCCACCGTAATATAGGGTAATACCGGGAGGCACGCGGAGAACAAGGAACGAAATTGCAACGCGCGACGTGCAACCGGGAGGACGACGCGATTGCTGCGCGAGGCGAAACGAAGACGCTCGAAAGTGTTCCCATTGTCGGAAACATTCGGCTGGTAAACAGCGCGCACGCATCGTGCAACCCCCGAACGCCAACCCAAAGGAAGCTGACCGAAACCCACTCTGACCGACTCGAGGCTGCTCGAGACCCGACTTGGGCCAGAAACGAGGATGGCGCGGATGATGTAAACGCGTTCGATACAGGATCGAATAGGGGCGGGACGAGGACGGGACGAGGATATTTCCGACGGCCCGCTGGGACGGGAGGCGTCACTCGTCGCCAGATTTCCCGTGGCGGCCGTACTTCATCCAAAATTACCGGTGAAGCACGTCCGGCTGATTCATCGCGAGCTCTGTCCGCAGCTCTGTCGACAGGGCTAACACGGTAACATTCGGAATTAGACGCGAGGCAAATGCCTGGACGAGAGGCTGGACTGAGCATTTGCTGCTGATTACTGCTTTCGCGAAACTTTATCGACGTCTTCCGCGGCGGGCAGTCGCGCATTTTTAGAGAAACCGCTCGCGTATCTGTCTAAAGCTAAGAAACAAGTCGTACAAGTCGTACAGCGCGGTGCAAAAAGCGGCGAAAGCGCGGCGAGATCCTCTCGAGTGTAGACAAAGAGTCTTCCTCGGGGTGGATAAGGCGTAAAAACGTTTAAAACACAGACTAGTGTCTCGAAGCCAGCGGTCGATATCGTTCGAGAGAACTGCGATCCGCGAGAGTTTATTGGTCGGAGGAGTCGTCGAAACAGAAAAGGAATCGAACAAAGTGAACACTGTGCGAGCGTGCGGTCGTAAAAAGATTTCGCAAATGGATAACCACGGTTACCATCGACGAGCGTGTGAAAAATCGTCGGACGGGGCCCGCGAGATCGGGTCGCGATCCGGTTCCGTCATTTTATCGGTCGCCTCGTCGCCGGGAGGCCGCGCGAGAAGATTCCGGCGCTCGCGTTCAGTCGAATACGCGGGCGAAAGCATTTCCGGTTGGGACACGGGAAACGGGAAAAAATCGTTCTTCCGAGAGACGCCTGGATAATTGTAAAGGATGGAGGCCGGATAGGAGGAGCGTGATTGTAAAAGACGCGCGGGAACTTTTGCCTGGGATGAAAATGAATGCATCGAGCACCGAGCGCGCTTCGTCTCCATTCGAGGAGCCGTCCTGCTCGCTCTCGCGGCTTCCGTTCCTCTCGCCTGGACGGCGTTCCGCGCGAAATATTAATCTGGGAACGAAGCAACGCTCTGCTTCTCGACCGTGCTGTCCGTGGCGCATCGATCGCTCTGGAAATGTTCAACTTCGGGGGCGAAGTCGAAGGGGCGAAGAAAAATAGACACCGATCGCGCCCTAACGGAACCCAATACGGTATCCGCGAATTGTTCTCCCTTTCGGTCTTTTTAACCAAAGTCAAAGCGATTTGCGAGAAACAGACTCCCACATCCTGATTCCCGAGGCTCCCCTCGTCCTCCCGCGAACGAAATCATAATTCATGGCCGCGAGTTCGATTTCGTTAGTTCGTAATCCAATCACAGCCACGGGGTCCGCAGGAGCGACTGTCTGCCAGAGAGCGGAGAGCAGAGAGAAGCGAAGATTTCTTCCGACGCGCTTTTCTCCCTCTCCAGCTGCCTCGCGCGGCGACGAAGATCTCCTCCGGCAGGAAAAGTTTGCGGAAGAGGACAAAAGTGGAGGCTGCCGACAAAACGAAGAGAAAGGGACGAAGTATTCGAGGACGAGAACACGGATGAATCAACCGATGATTCTTCCGCGAGAGGGTGCGGAATTTTGCATCAGATTCTGAAAACGGAAGGGACAGGATTTCTGCGATCCTTAGCGACCTTTACGAAGACTCGAACTGGTTCGAAGACCAGCTGCAGCAGGATACGGATCCAATGATCATTATTGGAATTTGAAAATAAAATATTTCGATGAAACGTTGGTAGTTTCGAGAAGATATGGTGGCGCATTGTCGGTAGAGCTGTTTACTTTTGGCGACGCCGGATAATGCGCTTCGCGAGTTCATTTGCGACGCGTCCCATTTGTTTCGTCATCCCTGACGCGTCCCTCCGCGATCTTAAACCAAAGGAAACCCGCGCTAATCCCGCCATCAATTCGTTCTTTTACGCGCGGCCATTTTCCAAGGGAGTAAAACCAGCGGCCACGAAATAAGGAAAGAAATGATCGTCATAAAACACGGGATATTTATGAGCTCCGCGGCGGCGAGGAGCGCGGGGCCACGAATTTTTGAGCGCCGGCATAAAGCTCGCGTCGAAGGAAAAATTAGGGGTCGCGGAGGCAGCTTAATCAAGAGTAAGCAGCCGGATCTTCTCTTCCTGGCGCGCGTTCCGCTTGCATTCCTGCTGGGTTCTCGCAAAGCATTACGAAATAACGAATGGTTCCAGCCGAGATACCGATGGGAAGCCGCGGTTCGAACGGCGGGAACGGGTTGAGAGGGTGGACCTGTGGGCTTGGAATTAATGTAACGAAGACGAACGACGTGGCCGCAAATCTTAACCGTCCGTCAGCGATCTCGATCCGTCTTCGAGCCGTGGAAAATTATCGAAACGTACCGCGAGAAGAATTAGAATGGATGGTACTTAACGGAGGCGCTGTTAAATTAAACAAGAAAAAGAAATGGTGAAGTTTTATCGCAGAAATGTTCTTTCTTCGTTTCGCGCCGTGAAAAAAATGGGGGTAAAAATCGCGATCGTTAGAGAAAAGTATTCGCGAGCGTAAACTATACGCCTTTACGTCGCGTGCGTTTCCTCTCCTCTGGTTTGGCGATCTGGACGACGAGGAAGGGGCGAGCGAGGAACCTCCGCAACCCTCCGTGTCGTCGCAGCTGTCATAAATACGGCGAACAAGTTCCTCGAAGCGGTGCCGCGTTCCATCGGGAAAGTTCGGAAGTAACCGCTCGGAATGTCGAATCTCCTCGCTCGAGCTCGATTGAATGGAAAAGATTAAAGTACTCGGGGGCATCTACATACCCTACCCTCGATCAAACTCGAGATAGAATCGAACGTCACCGTTCGCCGTTTCTATTAGCAATCTGCGCGAAACGGCGGGCGAACTCTCTGTTATTTCCCCCGTGGACCAGATTCTCGTAACAGTATCATTACGCGCGATGCGGTTTCCTGAAATTCAGCTTCGCTGACTCCCTTCCGAAGTTTCGTCGCCGGATAATAAACCGGAATTAACGGCCAAGAAATTCCGCAAATTCTACTATTCCATCAGATAATCAGCGCTCCCAATTACAGCGCCACGAAGATGTCACACGCGGCTGTGACCACGCGATTACGCCAATAACTACACGAGCGCGATTAACACGACGGACTAATCAATCTCTGTTTCGGATACCGCGTTAGAGCCACCTGTAATGGCTGCCATTTTCAGGGACAATCCTTTTCTTCGACAGCGCCGTCGAAGGTTACTCCTCGAGGAACGTCGCGGATGTTCTCGCGAGGAAAATTTCAACTGCGTATCCGGTGCGCTTTGGGACTAACGATACGACTGGGGACATTTGTACGCGTCGCGCGCAGTCTCCGCGTCGCGAAGGGCTATCGGGTCTGCGCATTAATAACGCACTGGCTACTTCCGGTCGACGGACACAAATGGGCCGACGATCGTCCCAGGTAGCCAGCGATCTGCATATTTCGTTTCGCTTCGAGCTGGGATCGACGACTCGACGAACTTCTTCTTTCTCTCGTCACTCTCGAACTTAATCGTTTAAAAGTGTCATCTACTCGATGAGAATTGTCAAATTGGGCACTCATACGTATAGTACAGCACCAATAACCCAAGATTTTCTATCGATAACCGGAAAAAGGTAGACGTAGAAATCCAAAAGTACCATCGCGCACTTTTCGATTGCACTTCCGCGAAAGTCCGTGGCGCGCGAACGGTTAACCGATCTCTCCTCGCGGGGCGTTGCTCGTCCCGCGAGAATAATCGTCCGAGTACCCGATCTCGCGCGCGGATAACAATGGAACGAGGAGCAACCATCGCGCGTCAAGCGCGAACCTCGATAACTCACCGGCGTTAATCAGTCCGCAGCCATCGCGAGCAGACCGCGTCGCGCGTCTCGAAACTTGGACCGAGGCGAAGTAAATCTCGCGCGCGACGCCGATCTCGGTCTGTTAACCGGTGGCGGGGTGACTTTATTCCGGGCAGCGTGGTTGGTAATCGAGACGGTGCAGTTTAGCGACGACGGGGGTGGCTGGCAAATATTTAACGAAGCCGGGAAACCGCCAGGCCTATTGTCCGCGCGCAGCGAGCGCAGGGTGGACTCGTTTCCCGTGGATATCGGGGATCGAATGGGCAATGGAGCCGGGATTTCGCGGATAGGAGGATATCCGTAGACAATGCGGAGGGCTCGAACAAGAGAGGATGAATGCCGGATCGTTGGTTGGAGCAGGCTCGAATCGAGGATGGATGCGTCTCGGAGCACCCTCGGCTCGGGCGGTGGGTGGTTGTTAGCGAATGCCGCGTAGACGCACGCGATTATTATACTGGCCGTGGAATACACCTGTCCGCCGCCGGAACCGGTATTGTCGATGTAATTTGTCGGAAAGGAAAGCCAGACGATAATTTCGCGAACAACCGCGACGCTCCCTCGGCCTGGATTAATTCGTTCTAACGTATTTATCGCGCGCCCCGCCCCGCCCCACCACCGCTCGGCGGTTGAACGCGAGCGTAATCGGAATTAGGTATAACCGCGTGCAACGCGATGTATCGGTTTAACGTTAATTGATAGGAACGTTGAACGTTAATGAATCCTAGCCGAGTTCCGAGTAATACCATCGAACGAGCACGTTCAATTGATCCCCGCTCGGGCGTCAAGAGAATTATCCGCCTTCGACCACCCCAGAGCGTTCCTAATCCGCCACTTACGATTTCGTTTCGAGGCTCGTCTCAACGGAGGAGTACGCGGGAACGAGTGGACAGCCGGCGAGTGTCTCCGCTAATGGAACCTTTGAATTTTACAATATCCTCCACGAGGAACGTTCGCTTAATGTTGATTAATCGGTCGGAGTCTCGCGACACGGAGGGCCATCAAGTTCCCAGTCGTGGATTAAGGGCGCTTCCACTTGGCAACTTTTCTTTGGAGACAGACGTTACCGCTCCGATTACCACCCGTAGATTCGATCGACTATTTTTAAACGATCCTCTCCCCCTTCGTTTAATCGCTGGTGCTTGTCGTTACAATTAAAACGCTTCCACGCGGCTTTGATCTTCGCGGCTGTTTACCAGACCACCCTCGCGCGCAACCAAAGTTGGCGGACGTTTGCTCGCGAGTTATTCCTTTCCTCGGATTAACGCGTTTCGAATTAAAGTAACCCGTGTTCACCTCGCTTAATCGTATCAATTCCCAAGCACATCCGACGGGTAAATGCGCTCGATTAATTTCCATCCCCTTGGCACCCCCGTCCTCCGCGATTCAAAGGATGCAACGCGCGACCTCGTTTCCCTTTTCTCGTTTAACGAATCCAACTAACGACCCGTCCAGCGAATCGCAAAATACGTTCGAACAGTTCGCGTACCGCGAGCGCTTGAGAAAAATGCAGCCCTTCGTTATCTCAAGTGTGCCACGATCTCTGTTAATTATCGCCAGACGAGTCGCCTTCGTTCTTAGCGTACGCAGAAATTGGGATCCTTACAGTTCCGACGGATTTTCACGGGACTGTACGTTGCGATTCGCAGTCGACGAGCTCGATGGTATCTCGAGAACTCGCGGTATCAATTAAGCTTCTCGGGGAAATGGAAGCTGGCGGATTAATTGTCGTCGAAAGGAGCGTAAAACAGTGATGACCGGTTGTAAATCGAAGAAACCACCGGCGATAACAACGCGACTCGAGGAATCTCCCCTATCTCGAGTCTGTAGCTTCGTTTGATGGCTCCTCGTTGGCGAAGGAGGTTGAAAGGCTGACGAAATCGTAACGGCTCGTAAACTCGCGGCTGCCGCGTTTTTACGAGGCAGCGGGACGTCGGGGCGGAGTAAAACGAGCAGCGATCGCGGCCGTCGAACTTTCTTTTTTTCGTTGGATGAAAATTCATTGGGGGTGCTCGATCGATTCGCGGAATTCACGCGAATTACTGCTCGACCGCCTCCTCTGCTCGTCTTGAGAAACGCGTGTCGCCGTGTCGCTCGCGTTGGTCGCTTTTAACGCTCCTCTGCGCGTGCAGAAAGCCAGGAAAACGGGGGAAAAGGCTCCGTCGGTTACTCGTAGAATGTTTTAACGGCGTCCTCCTTTCCTCTGGATAAGCGTCGGATATCTCTCTCGATGCGGTAATGAAAATATACGAATTCAACGGCTGGTAAATTACGGCTAATCGTAAGTTATGGACCGAGCGGAGGCAGAACGGGGTAGGAGAAGGGTCGAAGGAACCCGGGAATCCAACTTAGTCCGGTGTTGTTTATCAGCCATAGCGCCGTGGGAAGCCAGCCGTAAGCCCTGCTGGACTTGTCCGGTGTCCTTATGAGGTTCTCCAAACCGGCTTCCCTCCAGGGAATCCAGGAACAGAGGATTCTCTCCGTCGAGGCGGGTTTTATTTTCGCCGGCTGTCGCGCGAACGGTTCGTTAGCCCCGCCACGTTTGATCTTCCCTTGGTTCAGAGCTGTCTCGTTCTTCATTCTCGCGGTGTCCGAACGACGGGGTCGCGCTCCTTCCTCGCGCGTTTCCTCGCGGGACGGCCAAGAAAAATGCTTCCCTCTCGCATCCAAATGACGAGGCTGTTCTTTTGTTCGCGGGAACCGTCGGGGAAACTCGATAATTTTTTCTTCCGTTCCGCGCGCTGCGGACGTCGCGTTCGTTCCGCGCGACGAAACGAACGGGGTGTGGAAACGAGGTGTGCCGGCTCGGTGAAAGAGCGACTCTGGAGGAGGTCACACGGAATGTTAAATGAGTGGGGTGGCGAGTGGAACGAGAGCGCGGGCGGAGATCAAGGAAAGAAAGGCTGGGGGCGGAGAAAGTGGATAATCAAAGAAAGGGTGAACGAAGAGGGAAACGCGGGAGAGCGGTAAAGACAGGGAGAAAAATTGTAACGAGGCGCGGGATAACGCGCGAGCCGCGGAGGAAAATGACGACGGAGCGAGAAGGGGAAGAGGAAACGGCGTGGCGAGACATGGTTATAATGAAGTCATTCGCGTGTTCTCCAGGGTGAATCGACGAAGGGCGCGGATAGAGAGAGTGCGTGCTCGTACGTTCGCGAGGAACGAACGTTTCAGCCACGAGGAAGGCTAGCGGAGAGGGACCGTAGAAGCTGGGGGCGAAAGAAGAGACAGCGAGGGGTGGTCGTCGGTGACGGAGCGACGACTAATTTCACTTGCTACTCCTCGACAAACAACCGAGGCTGCGCTACCCTCGCAGTCGAGGGAACGTACTCTCGGGGAGCAGCTGAATCCTGAATGGATCAGGAATTCTGAAGCGCCTTGCTCGAGACACTTGTAAACAGCCCTCGTAACCTCCGCGTAAATATTTTATCGGGTTCGACGCGCTCGGAATAGTTTCGGTCCTTCGATTTCTATAGGGTAATCCGGTACGTACCGGTAAAACGAATAAAGCTTCGGGGTATCAAAAGATTAGCCTTGAATTACACCTGCGTGTCGCGCAAGGGAAATTCGCTTAGCCTGCTTCGAGAGTAATTGATACAGAATTTCCTACTTCGGGGATCCTCCTGGTTAACGACGAAGGAATTCGATTCGATCGTTCTCCACCAGCCGCTGCATTATTTACCGCCCGCAGCCAAGATGCTGCCTTGAAAAATACAACAGCCAGAAATGACCGGTAAATGTTTTATCTCTGCGAAACCGGTGCTCGACATCAACGCGCAGCCTCGCCATCATCCATCATCGTTTTTCACGGACCACTCGTCCCGCCGCGTCCGCGTTTTCGCAACATTTCTTTGCGGCCAGTGTCCGTCGACGCGTCCGGGGTGGCTGTCGAGCGGACGATCGTCTCGATCGTTAGATTTCCGTCGATCTCTCGAAAACCACCGACTGCGAGTGGCTCGCGCAGCCTCCTGCTCGTCGACGTTGACGTTAATTCGACACGGAAGAGCGCCGTTGAACAGCCAAAAAGAGCCGCACGCTGCTCGAGAGAGTCGTTGATCGGGCAGCATTAAGTCGCCGCCTCTTTCGAGGAGGTCTTTAGCCGGAGAACCGTAGTCGAGCTTCTTAAAGCGGTCGAACGACTGGTCGCGCCGCTTTCGCTTTTTTCCCCATGCTTCTCCTTAAATCTGTACTTGCGGCGACACGTTAAGGAGAGCCATTTGAAATTCAAACGCGAGAAGGTTTCAATGGGTAACGAACTGCTGCGTCAAAGGTTCGTCCAGCGAAGGAACAGTTTCCAGGCCAGCTATCGGGGGTTTACCTTGGCGTCGGAGGATCTCTCATCGTTTTGTCTTCGTTAGCATGGTTAAGTCCAGATATACCGACTGATTGCAGCAGGGAAATACTTATAGGAAATACGTCCCCCCTCGTCCTAAATTCGCTCCATCAAGCCCCGCCATTCGCTAAATCAACATTTACAGGAGCGAGCGCTGAATTTCACAGGCCCCCCCAAACTTGGTTCTCGCGAAATAATTCGCCTCGCTTCCATCCTCGGCTGGAATTTATCACCCTGGAACTCTTTCGTCTACGAATCGATGCTAATCGAATAATCGAGGCGACTGGAAGCTCTCTGCCCGCCCTTTAAACGTCTTCCGTTGCCAGAAGCTCGTCACTCTCGCGAAACGGTGCTCCGTGCAGCGAGAAGTCTCCGTTCGAGCGCGTCGAACGTTTTCGAGACCCGCGATCGTTTAATCGGCGTTGATTAAAGCCCGACGAACCGTGTTTTCGCGTTGGGCGCATCTGGAACCATTCACGGCCGCGTAATTGTCGGGCGACATTCCGAGGGGGAATTCTAATTGACAGTCTTTCCGTGTAAAAAATTGCCGCCCGTTTAATATCGTCCTCGAAGAGGATTGCTCGAACGATCGCGTCGCGCGCACGCTCGTTTCCAATCTCGAAAATGTTGCGTACGCCGAAATTGAAATTGTTATCAACTGCGACGCGCGGTCATAACGGGTCAGAAATCAAAGTGGCGTCGACGGGGCAAGGAGGAACGATATTCGAGCGAGTCATTTGGAAGAGCGACATTCGAATGACGAGCTGGAATCGACGCGTTCGTCGATAGGAGAAACTCTCTGCTCCCGTTCGACGAGGAGGAATTTCGAGAGGTTCGCGTCCCGTTCTTGCGAACGGTGCCGCGAGCAACAAGAAACTCCCGAAATTTTGCATTTCATGAGCTCGCATAACGGCCATTAACGCCGTCAACGTTTTACTTCTCCGTTGACCGACTCCTCCTCGTCCAGTTTTAATCTCGCTGATAGAACGGAGATTCTTAGTCGCGATATTAAATTCCTGGATTGCCTGGACGCGAAATCGAAGGGTCGATTTACATGTCGGTCAACGACGGGGAGATTCCGCCCGATTGCTCGAACGAACGAGCACGTTTTTTGCTTTTGTACGATGTCGAAGAGGGAAGGAAGAGCCAGTCGAACCCTTCGCAATCGCATTCTTTTGACGAGGACGGTTCCTTCATCGAATCAGCGTTCGAATTTCAACTCCAAGTATTTCTACTCAACGACGAAATTAGCGTCGAGGCGAAAGCAAACCGTGCAGACGTCCCGAAATGGTCCCAAACGGGCGGCCATTAAAGCCTTTCTGTTTCCAGTCGCTCGTGCCTGTTGCGCAAACATTTTACCCCGACTGCGATTTAAATGAAACATAAAACTCGACCGTAACGGTCACTCGTGCGCGAACGGTTCCCAATGAAAGCAGGAGCAAAAAAAAAAAAAAAAAGAAGAAAAACAGAGAAACGAGGAAGGAGAGAGGGGAAAAGGGGAAAAAATCGAGCCGAGAAGAACGGTTACGCGCAACGCGATCGGTCGTGCTCGCTCGTCGCCCTCGCCTGTCCTCGTTCGTCCCCGTCCGCGCGACGAATAGGCGGACGGGCGGATTAAATTCAGGATTAATCGAAATAATTGCAGAGAAAAGTTGCACGACAACCTGGCCAGCCGAAGCGTATGCGTTCGAGGGAGATTACATTAGCGAGCCGCGCCCAGGACGCGTGATATATTTTCCGCTCGCGTGACGAATACGTTCGTGTATTCTCTCCCTACCCCCCGTTCTCAACCCTTACCCTTCGCGTTCTCGCGTTCCCTCTTTCTTTCTTTTTCCGCCACTCGACCTGCCCCCCGCTTCGCCGTGTTTTCCGACAGCGTCTCCGCTCGGCACGACCGGCCCATTACGTGCTGCGCTATAGATTCGCGAATATCGTGCTGTTCAGAATCGAGCGGGAACAATACGGGGGACGAGGAAGAAGCGACGATGCGCCACGGAATATCCAAACAGCATCGACCCGCGTCGGTTTAAAAGCTTGGGGGATGAACGCGCGGACGATCCGTATCGCGGTGGCGTCGTTTCAAGTCACGGAACGCGATACGTCCGCTGGGCTAGCGTTTCCGTTCTCCGTTTTCGGACCGTTTCTAGGCTTCGTCTCTTCGTTCTGCTCCTCTCGTTTCCATCCGCGGCTGTTATCGCGCCTCGCGATGGCCGCCACAAAAAGGGACGCATGCGAGCCGACAATTCGCGCGGTCGCACGCGTAAGAAGGACGACTACGGACGAATCGCGTTGTTAAGAAGTCCGACTACGTACGATCCGTCGCTCGATTAGATAAGAAGCCGACGAGTGGGAATTGCGAGGCGAATGGTCGTCGGGAAAGTTACGAGCCGACAGTGCGACGATAGCGCGTGCTGATTTTTTATTCCAACCCTTTCGTTCGAGGGTACCTGGAAACGATACGAATAAATATCGCGGCGTGGCAATTTACGCGGACTCTTTTCAAGTTTTCGAACCATCCGCGGTAAATTCGAGCCGCATGAACACCGCTGGCAGACAGTTTACCGCGAAGCCGCTGCTCGGATAAGAAAAGATGTAATCCGCGTTTTGACAGGATTACGCTCCCCGTCCTGGACGTTTATTCGAAATGCCGCGCGAGAGAGCATACGTTCAGGTCCGCGTTGCAACCGAAACATCCCCCGGACAGGAGATAGCGTGGGCGCGGCAGGCGAACGCCAGAGGGTCGAGACGTTCGTTATCGACGTTTCCATCGTAGGATTTCGGTGGTAGCTCCACGAATTCCACCGCGTGATACCGCCATCGCGGAGCGGAAATCATGACCGAGGGCGGTGCCGCTTACCCAAGCCAGAATCACGCTGGAGAACAGTCTTCCACGGCGCGATCGTAAAAGGAACCATGACGGAAGACTGTCTTATTTCGCGCGGATGAAAAATCGACGACGAAACGGAATCGAAACGCCGCGAAACGCTGTGCTTGTTCTAATTAGTCGTTTCCATCTCTCCCTTTTTCTTTATCCCTTTCTCTGCAACGAAGGATTTTACAGTCGCCAGGATAGATCGAAAGCGAAGAACAATCGTCGATACTCTGACGCGCGACCAATTGCACGCGAATGCCTTAGATTTATGGTAGCACGAGGCTAGAGCTGCGCGCAGGGACGTGCCTCGAAATTGTAGTAAGTCAATTACGTCGGCGATAATTATAACCCGACAGTTACAATCATCGTTACCGTGAAATTGCCAGACTAATGCAGTCGGTCAACCTGTGTCTCGTGGCGTAGTCACCTTCGGTCGTGCCGTTGCTAATTAGCGACGGGATGGCTGTCTCTAACGAGTGACCGAAGGCGCGCTAATGCGTCGACCGACGAACCAAGCCGTTCATTTTCGTCGCCGCTCGCTTCACTTTGCCAGCATCGAGTCGTCGTTCAAAAACACGGAGCGTCGTCCAAACTTTTTGCTGGAAACGAAGACTATGGACGCGGATCTCGCGATGCGGAAGCGTCGAATCGCCTGACCAGCTGTGTTTCGAGCCGATCTTTGATCGACGTATCCGCTGGAATCTGACGAGAAGGATCGCGCAGCGTGGACGCGTTTCATCGACTATCGATACATCGACAGCGACGTTTGAAAGGGTGAAAGAAGCTCGACTCGCAGTCTTTCAGAGAGCCACGGAAAAAGATCGAGGACGATCGGAACGGTGGAAGAAGTCGTCGAGATTGACCTCTCGAAGATCGCGACGATCTATTTCCGAGCACCTCGGAGATTAAAACGAAACTGGCGAACAAGGGGGTGGTAATGGATTGCGCCACTTTGAATGAAATTTAAGTGGCAAAAAGTGGCCGTCGATCTCGGAAAATCGCTCCATCGTTCGATCGTTGCAGCGCGAACGCGTTTCACGACGTACCGTTTAATTACCGCCGTCGTGGCTCGCAACGAAACGCAATTTTTCACGATGCTTCTTATTTCATCGTCAGCTAGGATCGCGTTGCACGACCAGGTGATTCCTCTGCGTTCTGCTTCTATTCTCGAAGCGAAAGGCGAGGGACAAAAAGTCGAGACAGTCACGAGCAGGTAGTTCAGTGCAGCCATAGAAAATATAGGTCGATCTTGCGAGAGAGATCGCGTGCGTGAAGGATAATAGCGGAAACGACACTGTCCGATAGTCGGGGAGGTTTCACCGTGGCCTGGCGAACGACGACACGAGAGAGGAACGATTGAAAAGCGATTGAAACGCGACGAGACTCGATGGAACGGCGGACGAGCACGCGCTCGAAGGAGAACCGGTAAACAGCGAGTCAAGACAACCCTTTGTTCCCTACAAATCAGACGACAACCTCAACAGATCGACCTCCGCGAACCCTCCTTCGTCGACCTACAATTCTTATCGCTCCTGCTACCCTTTCACGCTTTTTCAAACCAGCTATCTCGGATAGGGTTGGTCTCCATTTGGACGCTATCGAAAGTGACCACTTCAGCAGTCCTTAGTCGAAGCTAGTCGCTTTTCTAAACTCGAACGGCCAACCAAAGCATCCATTTACTCGCAGTCCCTCAGACCTCGGCCCTTCGATCCTAATCTATGCCTCGCCCTTTGCTCGAGCCAAGTTAACCTTGAACCAACCATTCCGCCGTGATTGCCGTCGCCATTCCGAGCTCCGTTTCAATGAAAGGGAGTAGCAGCTCGAGGAGAGGAACTGGGTGAACCGGATGAGGGCGAACTGCGAGGCATAAGCAGGAAATCGCGTCGTTAGAAGCTATGCAGTCGGTGGACGACTGGCGACAGTGGAGAGAGACGGTTCTGGTCAGACGCAGTTCGAAACTTGGTCCACGATCTTCGCTACTTTCGTCGCTTAAGTCGCGATAACCGAGAAGAACGTCCATTTTCTTTCGTCGCGGGGCAAAGCAATTTTGACGATGCTCGATCGACGAATGCAACATTCGTCGCCAGGAGAATCGTCAGGTGGTCTGCGCGCAGAAAGATGGAACGAAGGAACGTCAGCGTGAAGTTGAAGCGGAAAGACGAGCGGAAAATTCTCCGCGTGTGAATGGCGCGAAGAAACGGCTGGTCCCAGCGAGCGTTTGGCGTTTCTCGCGAAAGCAGATCCGCGAAAGAGAAGCGAGACGCTCGGAGGGGAAACTTTTCGGACGGTTTGCGTTTCCTGGCCGCGTCGTTCGACTAGATGAAATCGCGCGGAAAACTACGTTTTAAATTGGCTAGAAGAACGAAGGAGAGAGCGTATCGAGCGACTGTTGCTCCGTTTCCGCTGCTGACGGCGCACCTGGCTTCTGGACGGAAGTAATTAAGTAGTCGCTCGGAAGTTCGAAGCGTATCGGGCGAACTGTTGTCAATGGAGACGTTCGCTCGTTTGAACCGTCGACTGGAAGCTCGCTCTCGTTGCCAGTTTCGCGAACTACCCGGATTCGCGCGCTTTCGACGGCTCGAGCGACAAAAGGAGGGGTACGGTCGTCCAAGGAGCACTTCGCGGAAGGGAAAGAATCGTATTCGCCGAGAAACCGAGTCAGTGAACGATTCTATCTACCCGACGGTGCCACGAAGGGATCGAGATTTACGGGTGGTCTCGAGGGATCAAAGAAATCAACGAGAGTGTATATCCCCATTTCCTAAATCCCTGCTCATCCCTCAACCAGCCTTGCTCCCGTTCCTGTCCGTCGATAAATACTTTATCAGTCAACGTGGCCTCGGAAGATATGCGCCCTCGCATCGCGGGACTCGAGGCGCGTCAACACAGAACACCTCTCCGCTCGCGGGGAAAGAAACGCTCGGAGAATTGGCCCTTCGGATCTCCAGAGCACTTCCGTTTACGATCCTCCTCTAATTCCGGCGTTCAACGTGGTCGAAGCCACGGTCTAGCTTCGCCGCGTAATTAATTCGTTACAGTGATTCAGAGGGCGATCGTCGTTACGCTCGAAGGGCGCACGAACATTTATTTGGCCCCGTTTACTTCCGCCCCATAAACTCGAAGCACGCCTGCGATTTCGACTCCTCGAACGGCAGCTCCCAGTGACACATCGTGTCCCGGTGCTCGAGAATCGATCGAACGATCGTTGGCGCTCTTCGCGACGGCAAACGCGCGTCGAAGATCAGATCGAAAGGGTGGCGCGAGCGATCGATGGAGCGCGGAGACCCGTGCGCTCCGCTTCGGAGCACTCGTCGGGGGAAAAAAAATCGCTCTCGACGGGCGTCGAGTGCTCGCACATCGCGGTCAACGAGGATAATTAGGTGCCTCCCGGAAATTCTCGATCGCGATGGAAATATCCGCGCGTTTCGATCGAACGATCCCGCATTCCGCGGCTGCTAAATTATGCTCCGGAGGAGGGAGGGCGCGATCGAAGCACCCCGCTGGAACTTCTTGAACTTCTCGAGGGGAACTTCCGTCAACTTGTCGGTGAATACGGGGCATAAACGAGGCGCTCCACGACGGCGCGCGAAACGTCGGACGCTCGAGGCGCGCGAGGGCTCGAATTTCTATCAATGAACGACCGCTCGGAAATTTCTAGCGTAGTGGAAAGTTCCGACGCTCGGGGATTATCGCGTCCTCGCGGATGTTCCGGGGCAACGGCCCGTGTAAGTGGCGCCTCGTGTAACTTCTGCCCTCCGGCCGTGTAAACACGGCCAACTTGGACGAACCGTGGACGAGAGAGTTCCGAGACGCTGACCGTTTCGTTCGCCACCCCCCCCTAGCGAGCCACGGAAAAACAAGGGACGCGGAAAACTAACGATCGAGCACGCAACTTTTACCTTCGTTTCCAATCGTCGACAATTTTCCACGTAGGAACCGCGCGAGAGCGTCGCTCGAGAATATTCCCGATGGAGATCGAGTTGTTTTTCTGTTTCGATTCCTCCCGGGGGCGGAATTTTGATTCGACGGATCGAGGGAGAGGAACGGATATCAAGTTTGCACGACTGGGAATTTTCGTCGGAAATATCGCTGAGGACAGCCACTCGAATCAGTCAGCAAGTATAAAACGTATCCCGAGATCGTGATAAGATTTCTCTTCGCGACGCGGGGTCTAGCGGCCGGGAAATATTCGTTCGAATAAATTTGATCGAATATTTATGTGGTGGCGGAGGAACGAGTCGCCTGACAGCCGCGTAACCGGTGCGACAGGTCGATCGTGGGATTTACTTTTCGACTCCGATCGCGGATACCCGGCTCCATCGATCGCTGGGTCCGCGTAGATCCAATCCCCGACTCCGCGATCCGTTCGCGGCGATCTTAGAGGGAGACGTACAATGTTTCCCGTAATCTGTTTCAATATCGCCGAGTGTATTTCCAACGTACCTCGAAGAATGATATGTGGCTGCGTTCGACGTAGTAAAAACAAGCGATGGGAATACCGGACAGCGGTTTCCGGATGGACCGCCTTGAAACCCCGCCAGATAGTCGCGAAGCAATCAAACTTTTTCCACGAGCGGCCGCCACCGCGATGGAACGAAGCGGAGGGAGACTGTAATCCCTTGCTCGAGGAAGATATTACGCTAAGAAGTCTCTCGAGGTATTGATTATCCGAAGCGCGGCCGAATTTTCCGATATTTAAATCCACACTTTTCAGGCAGAAGTGTACAAATCTCACATCCAGCTTTCAAATCGAGATTCGCGGTTCGAAGCTCGAATTTTAATTAAGAATAAAGTACGAGTTACAAACTCGGCGTCGCTCGGAACTCGAGACGCCCCTAGCGCTTTCTGTTCAACGACAGAGGAAGAGCCATGCGAGAAACAATCCCGAGGGAAGTTCGATCCTTTCGCGAGATTCAACCGCGCGATTCCCACGCGGGTTCCATCCCCTTAACGGCACCCAGCGCTGGTCCGTTTCTGCGTGATCCGCGCCCCTTAGCACCCATAGCGACCCGGAATGCCACGAGCCGCTTGCATCCAGATTGTTCGCGTTATAAAAGTGGAAACTCCGCGCTCCACTTATCGTGGATCGTCCCCTGTTTTCCCTTCGACAGCTCGCTAACCGGATCAGTCTCGTGTGGCCGCGCTCCCGTTCGAAACTCTCCGATTGGAGACCTTTTCGGGGACGCGGCGTTCAAACGCGACTGGTTTGACCGGAATCTCTCGCGGAAACGGGAACACTGGCAAGAGCAGACGCAATCGCGGGACAGGCAATAAGCAAAAGTCGGTAACGATCTCGCGGGGGACGTTACAAGAGATTGTATACGTCTTAAACGAGCCAGCGAGGAACTACTTTGCGGAAATCCCGCTCGCGCGGCGATTCCGTGAAATTTGAAAGCCGCTTCCAATTTGCTCGATGCGAGGCGGACGATCGACCAACTTCCGACTTCCCTCAACTTTGTTTACCCGGGATTACCGCGGAAATTCCACCGCGATTTTTTCCCCGAGAAATTGCGAGAGCGAACGAAGCAACCCGGAACGACCACTGGCAATCTTGTACGGAAACTATTGCTACGATCTTGGCTGGGCGAACATTTTATTCGTCGTTCGTCAAAACGCGCACGTTGACACACGTTGCGGAAGCCCGCGCGATTGTCAGGGAGCAATTGCAAAACGATTTCACGGACTTCGAAAGTCCGACGCGGACTTCGAGAATGGTATTATTACGCTAAGCTGCGCGATTCTTATCCGAGGGCGCGCTGCAGGGAGAGCTGCGATCACGACTTCCTTTCCCAGCCCCTACGTTTCCGGGATGGCGGTATCGCCTGTAATCTAGACACGGCTCGCGTCTTGAAGCCCAATTACCGGCGTTGGGAGGAAGCGCGCGAACAAATAGCGGTTTAAGACGCGGTACGCTCGAAACGCTTCGCGTAGACCGAGGAAATAAGCGAGCAGGAAGGAAATCGATCGCGTTACGAGTTACAGTTGCGTAGGAAAGAGTTTTCCGTGAAAATTATGGATACAACGTAGGCGAAAAGAAAGGAAATTAGGGGTTTTAGGGCTCACGTGTTCGGCAGTCGCGTCGATTAGAACGGTGGCCAGGTTTATGGCGCGGACGTGACCTGCGTGAAGGGATCGAAAAAGCTGAGGTCGAGTTAAACGGTCGCCATGAAGCTGGTCGTCGTAGCAAATTGTCGTAGCGGGGTGCAAATACCCCGAAGGGAGAGTATAGACGGTGGGGATTTTTTGGAAAGCTTAATTGGCGCGGGAAGAAAGCGTCTACCGATTTGAAAATGGATATAAACTGAAGGTGACGAAGAGGTAGGGTCAGAGTCGAATGAGATTCGAACAAAGATTTGTAATGGTTTGAAAAGCGAGAAGTCGCGTAACGATCGAGAGAATATTAAAGTAGAATTAGCTTCTAATTAGGATCTGTGTCTTCTTTTAAAACTGCGTTCTTCCAATCCCTTTGGCGCTCAGATCCTCGGACATTTCCTGCAATAAATTGTCTTTGGTGGCACAGTGTCCGTCGTTCGCGCCGCTTAAGTAGATGATTTGTGATTCTCTTCGACGAAATAATTGAACGAAACTAACGAGTATAGCTGTCCTCTGTGGAGAGGGAGGAAGAGGCAGGGAAACGATTGAAAATCGACGGACGAACGAGCGATGTTCCGATATAATTTGCACGAGTTCAATGCTGGCCAATATTTCCCTGCCCCGCGATACGGCCGGGCCAGTATGATTAACAAACTCGATCATGCAGATGGACACGTGGCACGTGATTCGATTAAAATGTTTTCACCGAATGTATTTAATGCCCTCGTCGAATAATGAACGCCGTGCCGTATTCGTTATACCCTAATTATCGGTGTCATTAACGCATATCGGCTCGAGCGTTGGTGAATTTCAACGGTGGCCGTCAAAGAACAGGCCGGGGTGTCGTTAATTAAATTTTTACGGCCAGCCGCATAATTAATGGCGCGGACCAGCCGCCAGATTTTTTGCGCCCCCGCCCCGCCAAGCGAGGTACACCCTTGTTCGCGAACGTCAGCACCCTCGCTTAATCGTGATACACGGCTGGAAAAGATGTATCGCGTCGCGTAATGCGCTCGATCGATAATTCGGCCAGCGTATCGCGGATAAAACGAGAAGTGACCCGATAGTTTTAAATAGGGGGGGGGGGGCGCGAGTATCGACGATTAATCGGTGCCCCCTCGCCACCGCGTCCCCGCGAAGCTTTTATCGAATCTGATCCGTGCCACGGCACGCACGCTGATCAGAATTCCGCCAGCGGCTCGACGCCACGTGCATCGCGAGCAAACTCTCCCCGAGTCGAAGGAAAATAAAACTGTTGGCCGGCGCGACGCGGGAATAAATCCCGTCGAAGCCACCACCGCCTCCCCCAGCGACGTCCTCCTCCGCGTCGACGGGACCAACCGGGAAAATCGTCCGTTTATTGTTTGTCGCTCGCGCGAACGAACGGCAAACAAAGGCTGACCGCCGTTAACATTCGTCACGTGGAAGCTCTCGGTTCTCCGCGGCGTCCCCCGGGCCTGCTCGTTCGCGATGACGAACAGCGGAAACGTGCGACACGGTCGAGACGGTGGTTTAAAAACGAGGAGATAGAGAGACGCGAACGGACCGGAAGGTGCACGCGTTGTTTGCCACCCCTGCATATCTCCCCGGCAGAATATTCCCCCGGTCTTTGTTAAAGAAAGTGGCGCTTAACCTAAATTCCCGCTATCCAACGATTTCCGGCCGGTTCTCCATTATTAATTTCGAGCCGAGCCTCGAGGGAGGCTGGGATGCAAGTTTAACCGGTGGCCCAACGAAATCTTGGACCCCAGGTAGGCGGTACACGTGTACGTACGTACGTGCGCGATTTAAAATTAATCGCGAAACTTCCGGTCAGTAGCGATCTTCCAGGGCGAGTGAATTTACCGCGGACCGTGGCTAGAGATTCGTGCGAGCTACGTCGACCGCTGGCTACGGTAAATACGCGTGTAATTTCGAATTCGCGTTCGCCATACTTCCCTATCGAGCGATCGAACGAGGAAGGGGGACAAGTTTTGCGCGCCCTTGATCGATCGACGGGAACCCTCCGCGAGGGCCTCGGTGAAATGGTCGAGATTCGTGGAACGAGCGAAACCACTCACGGGAAAGGGCCAGTGGAAAACAGCATCGGCGCTAAGCCAGACGTCCAGCGGACGGAAGCCGCAGGATGCTTTCGCGGTCGCGCGCTGCGTGCATCGCGGCTACGGGTATGCAATTGTAGCTGTAAGGGAGCACTCTCGCCCGTGGGATCTGCATCCAGTTGTCGAGGGTTCGCAGCAGACGCGGACCGCGGCGTCACGGAAACGAACGGGCCGCCATCGCGCTCGTCGCTGCAGGCGCAACATCCGGAACCGGGGTCGCGCGCACGGTCTGGCTGCGACGTCACTCGTTGTCAAGGCGAAACTGTCGCGAGCCAAGGCTGCGATCTTTCTCGAGCGACGAGTGTCTTGGAACGTTTGGCAATTGGAACGCGTCGTCGATCGGGATCGATTCCGTTTAACGTTGGATGTCGAAATCGTGGGTAGGAACGCAGGGGAGGAAGAAAGAGGTTCGTTTAAAAACCGTGATACGACGTATCCCGGGGAACGAGGATAAATGCAGCGGTGGTTACACGAGCGAAAATCGTTCCGAGGACGCCGTAGCGAGCATCGATACCTCGGGTATCGACTGCAATTGCTCAGCTCCCGTGTACCGTTCCGGAGAGGGCTGCTTTTGCTCCTGACACGGTGGCTATTTATGTTCCCCATTCCTCCAGGCGCACCCTCGAATACCGATATCCGTGGTATTTCGTCTAAGACAGAGGACTGAACGGCGGCCGACGGATTTTCCGCCGCGACGGACACTCGAACATCCCGGAATGGCCCTCGCGACGCCGTTTCTTAAGGTGACACGCTCCTCGAGACGGTCCTCGCGTTCCGCGCGCGATCCACGTCCGTCCGACGCGTTTCAGCGCCACCAGCCCGTAGAGAGTTCTCAGCTCGTACAGGGGCAAGCCATCCCCGGTGTGGAACGCGCGCTGTCATAATTTACGTAGACGCGTAACTCTTCTTCCTTCCACTTATGCAATAGGAACAACGGGCTGCGCCTGGCTGGCTCGTAAAGATAAAAAATTGTCACCAGCCAGCACCGAGATTGCTCGCCGGGCCGCGCTACTATTTCACTTTTACGGAGTCCCGCCGCTCGGCTAACCGGCACACTTCCGCTACTTTTACGCCACCCACCTCCTTCGCTCGACCCTTGCGCTCCTTCGACCGCCATCCCCTCACGGTCCAGCTTCCTGCTCTCCGTTTAACCACCGATCGCCAGTCCAATACCCTCTCGTCGTGCTTTTACGGAAAAAATCTTCACGTACTCTCTCCCTCTCTCTCTCTCTCTCTTCTTTTCCTCGTCAAGCCTTTTATCGACCCGCGCGCGATACACGCGAGCGACGGATTAACGGGTTAACGTTCACGCTTCGATCGCGCGGCAGAAGCTTTCAGCGCGGCAAGAAAGCAAGAACGAAGGCGGGGGAAAAATTGTTGGGCCGACGGGAACGACGAGGTCTCGATTGGGCCGCGTCGATTTCGAGATTAAGCTCGACACAGCGAGCCTCATCGACGCGGTAAGAGAGAGCCTGGCATTGTCCCGGGTGACGTGAATTGATTGCTTCGAGTGTTCCATCGAATTCCACTGTTCCCCGTCGTCGACTCCTGCCCGATACAACCGGCTTCCTGGTTAACTGGAGAACCCCCGTTTCCGCTACGCGAAACTTTCGCTCCAACGGCAAACGACGTCGATTCGATATAGCTCCGGGAACCGAACGTTCGAGGCGGTCGTGGCTGGGTCAATTCGACCGTTCCCCGCGTAAACGAAAGCGTACTCGTTCCTCGTCCCGGAAATCGAGAAGCTCCGTTGGAAATTCGACGAACGATCGACGCTACGCGCGCGAGATGCGACGTCTGCGTTTTGGTTAGCGTCGCGGACGTTGAACGGCTTCATCGAACGAGGCTGCACGCGTAATTAACCACGCGAGATCGGCCACGATCGATATCGCCCGTGCGGCGAGGTCTTAACAAAATTTTGAATGCAAATGAACCGAGATAGATGCCTCCAACAACACGGAACCAATTCCCAAGCCATCGTGCATGCCTCTTCGATAGAGGTTCGAGCTATTCGCGTTTGATTTATCGTACCGTGGAAAGCAATAATACCGATCCGGCATGCGATTCCCTCCGAGCCAGGAATTGCTTTCGGAAAAAAAGAGGAAGTGACGAGTTCCCGGGGCCATTAAAGTTCCTTCTCTCTATCATCGTCGTCGACGGTTCCGCCGTCGCACGGACACCCTCTCCAGCGCGCTGCATGGCCTCACGATTCGGCTCGATTAACCCGTCCCCGATGGAACCGCGTCTCCAAAAATGGCCGGAACTCCTCGATTATCGTCGCCATCGGATCGCAATTTAGCGACACGTAAATCGAGTGGCTTCGTTTCCGGTTTCTTCGCGGATAAGTCGAAGCAATTAAACTCGATACCGGAGAACGCGGCGTTTCCCCCGCTTCTTCGCCGCGATTCGCTTATTTTCGCGATAATTCAAGTCTTCTCCACCGACGAAGGGCGAAAGTTAGTCTCGCGGAAAACTAATGGCAACGATTCCCGCCAGACCGACGAGGCGAGAGACGAGCTACAAAGAGAGCGTTCTGCCGCGGGCGACGCGACAAAGAGGGGGTCTGAGGAGGCGCGATGACGATGACCCGCGACGAGAAGCTAACAACACCGGAGGGACCGCGTGGATTACGGCAATCGCGACGCTATTATGATTCTTCCCGTGCGAACGACCCCGACGATGATGTTACCCAGCACGCGAACCGCTTCGACGTCTTTCGAGAAGTCTGGCGAACTTTCTTGATTAAATCGCGTCTCATCGACGAGGAATCAGGGGGACGAGTAATCCTCCGTCAAAGTCCACCGCGAACGTTACCAACGAGACTTGGTCGCGGGTAAACGGCGAAAAATTCGTACGACCCGGTCGAAGGCAAGTGGCTGGGTCGATTTGGCCCCGATAAGTGCGATTGCAGCCACCGCGGCGAAGCTATTTCCCGGCGTACGTCTATTACCGGAAACGCGGCGAGGCCTCGTTGCTTATTGTGTTTAGCCGGAATCTGCTCCCGCTGACGGCGCACGTTCCGTGTTCTTTATTATGCCTAGTACGTGCTGGGCACCGCGATTACCGTATTACAGGATCCCGTGCGCGCCTCGGCTTTTCCTCGGCAAACAGCCGCGAGCAACCCTCCCTGCCGCGATGAAACATTGATGAGGCCCCGCGCCCTTCGCCTCGCGAGGTATCACGATCTCTCGCGGCTCCGACCGGAACAGATTGCCACGGATAATCGATTTTCTTATTTAGCGAACGAAAAACGTCGCTGAACGCGGAGAAAATCGAATTGAAACTAGTCAGAGATTTATGAAGGGATGCGTGTTCAGGGTGTTCGGTAAATGATAAAAATATCGCGAAGTTTATTGCTAAGACTGACTGTCGGTCATCGACTGTCCTGGCACGACGCTTCTTACCGTTTTTTGGTTTTTACGTCGGAGCCAATCGTTGACGTGGTTGACCTTATGCCACCGTCTTCTTTAGGGAAGGGTGCTGGTGTCTTAGGTAGGAGACGGTCTTTTTGCAAATTACCATATTTGGTCATGCAGCGAGATTTCCGCTGGGCCTGATACCTGCGTCGTTCGGAACTCCTCGGTTTATGGCGTCCGCATGTGCCAGCGAGGCCGTTGGAGAAAGTTAATTACTTGATGCTCGGAAAATATTAAAAGCTTAAAACGGTTCCTCAAAAATGGCTTGCTAGCTATTCGTAACGAAGGCCTTCTATCGTGCCTCGTTGCTAGCCGCTACAATTTAGTTAGATCGTCTCGGGAGAACGACGAAACGCACTTTTTAATTACCGAAATTGAAACGCGGAGCGGATCGAGCCAGCCGCAAAATCGCCAGCGGGATCGCGTTTCCATCGAGATCTCGCTGACCGACAATTTCTCGCGCAAAAATAACACCGAGGCGAGAGTTAATCGCGGTCGAAGCGGGTCCTCCACGGGAGCTCTGCCGCGGCCAGACAGGATATTAAACGCTCCTCAGGTGTTGCCCTACCGCGTTTCATTATCCCCCGGGCGTCGCGAGGGTCGTACGCAGGGTCGTCGAGCAAAACCCCCCGGTGGAATCAGCGTTTCCATCGCGTCGAACCTCGCTTCTTGTCGCTGGCCAATAATTGAAACCGAAGCCGGGCTGGAACCGGGAGCCGCCCTAACGCCGCTGTTTTCGTTCGATACCATCGAGCAGGCCCCGTGCAGTATCGCTCGATCCGAAACGCGGGATTACCCGATCTAAAGTTTGCGCGTTCCACGAACGTGCGCCAGTCCAGTCGGGGCGGAACTTCGGACAGGAATCGAACCTGATCTCGTTCGCGAAACCCAGAGACCGGCCCGAGTTCCCGATGGAACTGCGATCGTCTTCCGAGTATTCCTCGAGACGGAACGCGCGCGAAACGGAGCAGCAGTGCGGACTGCCTCTTCGCCAAATCGTCCCCCGTTGTTCCCCGTCCTCCTTTTCCGCCTCGTTTTTCCTTTATCCGTGGATCGCCGCGCGGTTCGGGCGAGCGCGCCCGTCCAGGGTGGATAGTAATTTAGTAACTGGGACGGGTAGTCTCCGTGAGCCCGGGTAAGCCGCGCGATAAGCAGCCGTGGGATCAGCGCGGATTTCTCGTCGGTCTTGCCTTCGCGCTGGGACCTGGCGTCTCGTCCGCCGTCGTCGAGCGTTCCTTGTCTCGCCCTGGCTCGGAAATTTATACGACGCGGTGGCTGGGCGACTTGGGGGAGGACGAGCGCCACCCCTCTGCCTCCTCTTCTTTAACTGGCTCCAGCAGCAGCGCCTCCGCCAGCTCCAGGTGTAATTAAACGGTATTTGCGAAACGAACGCGAGGGGTTGCGTTCTTCGGAACAACCCCGACGCTGCATGTTTATTCGACGGTGTTCCGTAATTACGGGCCAGTATCGCGTTATTGTTTCGTCGAAATTGCATCTTGGGCGCAGGAGGGAAGCGAGCGCTGCCTGGAAATCCGTGGCACGTCCCAGCGCCGCGTTGCGTCCGGTGCTCGAGTCGTATAATTCCAGCACGTCGTTACAATGGACGACGGATTAAAGCTGTTTATAGAGTTCCTTCGACGATCGAGCACCGTTCGCGGTTACGAAACCGTGCCAGGAAGGTGTGCGTTACGTTCTGGCCAACGGAGCCACGATCGATCGAGTCGAATCCGACGAGCATCTTTTCCGGCTCCGTTTCGTTTCGTCGCGTAACAGCGTAACGGTGTAACAGCGACGGAGGCGTTGTACAATCGGGCGACGCTTCATCGTTAATTGTTCCGTGTTCCTCAGCGCCGGGAGAATGGAAACGAGATTCTTGAACGCGGCAGCGGACGCCTCGAGACATCCGAGGAACAGAGCGGGGCTCGCGTTAATGAACGTAATGATCTATGCACGTGTCAAATCGTCGGAGATACTTTCGCAGATGGTGAATGCAGCGGAACAAGGGTGGCGCGAGTAATTTCGCCGCGACGATCCTGCCCGGCGCACTTAGTTTTCGCGCGCAGAGAGAGAGAGAGAGAGAGAGAGAGGGGGTGGCTCGCGCGGAACGCATTAGCGCAAATTGCCCTCGCGCATATTTAATATCTGTTGCTGTCTCCGACCCTACCGAACGATACGCGCGATACTATCTTCGCTGGAATTACGCGCCACCTACAGAGAGAGCACTCCTTCCCTCTTTTTTAAATGGAAATTACCTTCAATTCGTATTTCATTCACTTAAGTCACAGTTTCGAATTATTTACGATTCGTATCTCATTTAACCGCCGCCATCGCGAACGGAAATGATTCACACCCCGGCCCATTTGCGAAATTACACCCGAGCTGATTCAACGGAATTGAAAACGCGAAACGAAAAACAATACGAATTACAATGGCGATTTGCATCGCGCGTTCCGTTTTCGTACGGTCGCGCTGTCCGAACAGGGCTCGTTCGGAGATCGAACGAACCCTCGTCGGACGATCGAACGCGCGCGCGAGGCGAATCCAGTTCGAAGCGTGTATCGGAATTGATATTCGAGGTTGCGCCGTAGTCGCTCGGAAAATTAGCGGCGCTTAGCGGCGCGAAGAAACCGCGCGAACGATCTTCAAACGCGAACGCGAGCAGGCGAGACACCCTCTACCCTTCTGGTTGCAACTGCGTTTGCTTCGAGTAAACAGCACCGTCGCTGTTTAATCACTCTTGCCCTCGCAACCTGACAGCCGTCGCGAACAATGCACCGGTTACGCGATCCGCGATGCTCAGGGGACGACGAAACGCCATCGAACCCACCCCCCAAAGCTTTCAGTTAAACTAGATAAGATTGCGAACACGAAACGAAGAAAAGAGAACGGATCGAAGATGTTCGAAGAATAAGGAAGCGGCGATTCGATCGAACTGAAAGAAACTGCAGCCAGAGGAAGAGGAGTAGCGGGAACCCAGGCAAGTTGATAGGTCGTAGAAGCTGGATTATGCAAATCCGCGCCCACGATAAGCTGGAACGAGACGCGGTAGAGTGTATAACAGTTTCGACGAAAGGGAAAGGGAATGTAGGTCGCGCGAGGCGCTTGACGAGAGCACGGACGAGTCGACTGGATCCGTCTTGTTAACGCCGGTTCGTTAAAAACGCCAACGGGGGACGACGCGAGATTTCGCGCGCGTCACAATTCAGGAGATAAGCGTCCCCTGCGTCGCTGCAGAAACAGCGAACGCGTGCTTATCGTTTAAGACTCGGCTGTCTCGAACTTGAAACCCACCCTTGTCACCTGGCACTGCTGAATCGCGCGCTCGAGCCGCTCGCTCGTCGACGATCCGACGATTATTCGCGCGGCTGTTGATCGGCTATTTCGAAAGGCGACAAAGTCGCGGCAGAGGCTTTCGATAAGAGCGTCGAACGCGAACGGAAGTTGCCACAAACGACGGAGTACGTCGGAACGGCGCGCGATAAATAATTCCCCGTCCACGTAGCCTCCCATTATCGTCGCATCTCTCGCTTCGGCAACTTCTTCGCCGTAAGAACAGCTTAATAACCCTCTGCTCTTTAATAAGGTCCCGAGAAATAAATTATGATCCCGCGACCAGGTTAGGTGGTTGCCTGCGAACTTATCAAACTTGCGGATGCGCCTCTCAGCCAATTTCCACGTGTCGGAGGATGGAACCGGCTGGACGAAGATGGATGAGGAATACTCGTTCCTTGGTATCGCGCGGTGTCCTCGCGTCGCGTACGATTACTGCGCACGACACGAGGGAACCCAGCAAATTGTAGGAATCGTCGATGATTACTAATAGGACGTAATCGTAGATTAAACAAGACGACTCGACGGAGGAACAGCATACGATTGGAAACGGAAAACGGAGAGGAGGGAAGGGTAGGTGCGCGGAGGGCGTCTGGCACGGAATACGTAATCGCTCGACCCGGAACGTCGTTGCTACTCGCGCGTAGAACGATTTTCTTTCTTCGGAAATCCGTGACGGGCTTCCACGCGAGATCAACGACGCGAGGGGTGTATTAACGCGCCTACGACGACTACGTAAACAACCTCGAAACTGTCGATAAATTGGCCACGGGTGCCGCGCGAATGGGCACGTTCGTCCTTGTCTCCTGCATTCGGCGACCGCGATTCAACGCGCGAGGCAACGCGCGGAGCAATCTCGAGACCAGCAGAGATCCCGCGTATTCATCGTCACGCGCTTTATTTGTCGAAGATGTTCCGCGAATCCTCTCCGAGCCAGCGAGCCGAATTTTCCACGGTTACGCCTGCGAGGCAGCCGCGGGAACGTCTGATTGCGACCAGGCTGAGTCTCGCCCCAGCTGGAACGGGGTGGCGGACCGACGAAACGAGTGTCGCTACCCGAAATTCGATGCCTCCGCGCGACCTCGTTTCCATTCGACTATGATCTCGCGCGATATTGCCGGGTGCTGAGCGCGGAAAGACAAATAACGCCGAGCGTACGACGACGAGGCGACGTTATTTCGCGAGATACCTCCTGGACGCGTTCCTACGCAGGGACCAAGGCAGCAAGCGTGGTGGGACGTCGTTACGAAAAGGCGAACCAGCGTTCCGTAATCTGGACAGGGTGGTTCGAAATAGCGATAAATCCCGTTCGATCCACCCCGCAGGGGTTGGCCATGGGAATTTCTTTCGCCGGACCATTGATCATGGTAATGATATCTCCGTTCGAGTTTATTCGGCGAAACGAATTCGAGAATTTATGCTACAGATTTCGATTAATTCTCCGGGGAGGTGAACGTGCTTCCCTCCCCTTTCACCTGTATCATAAATTAACCACCCGCGCGGGTCGAAATCGCCGCATCACAGGGAGTTCGAGAATCGGGAATCTTTTAAACCGACCGTCCCATTAATCATGACGCGCCTCGTCCCGCCATCGCCAAGGAAGCCGCGCAACCCTCCACGGCTGTATATTCCATCGGGAAACGTCGGCGAGGCGTTCCTCGCGTTCTCGCGACGGCGAACCCCCTGCAACTTCCAATCGCCGAGGCGATATGAATGAATGATCCCGCGGTACGTAGCCTGCGTCCGTTTCATATATAATAGCCGGGTGAAACGGCGGTTAGTTTTCAAAGCCCTCCCGGGATCGCCCCGGCTAAACTAGTTTCGCCGTCCAGTTTTCCCCGCCAGCGAGCCCTCGCCTCGGATTAATCTAAATTAATGCTCGCGCCGAGTCGATCCGCCGATCGTCGAACCCCTCCGAAAGAGCGTACGACCGCCTCGGAAGCTCGTCCATTTTCGAGCAGTTGCGAAGTATTAAACGCTATCTCGCGTCTGAGGATCGCCCTTGCTGCGCGCATCCCCGGATACGTCGGTTCCGCTCAAAAGGGTTCAGCCTTGGAGGCAATCGCGGCAAGATCCCTCGATACGGGATCCAATTAATTGTTTACAGATATCGAATCGTGCTGGTAAGATCGTCGGTATTATCGGCCAGCTAGCTTCCTCCGCTAATCTGTCCGGGGTTAAGCGAATTAATCGCCGTGGACGGGCGGCGATCGGTTCGATATCGGGACACGTGTGATCCGCGCGGTTCCTCGATTCTAATTTTAACCAGCCGTGGGGACGCGGACATCATCCCTCCGGGGGATGGTAATTAGAGTCGAGCGAGTTTCACCGCAAACGCTTTGATCGGAATCCATATTTGTGCCTGGCAAATAAATGTTACGATATTCATAGACGCGATACGAGCGTCTGGTCGATCCGAATAATTGCCGGACGCCTAATGAACGCGATCGAACGGTAAAAATCGGTGCGGACCGAGTTGAACGGTGTCCAACGTGGCGCGCGGACCGTTGTCGCATCCGGGTGACCATTTTATTTGCAGTGGTACCGCGCGACGGGTGTTTAGCATTTATAAGTGCAACGATCGCGACTCGATGACTACTGGCTCGACTAATGGAAACGCTATCCACTTATAATTAGCAGCATCGCGTTTGCGTCGGACCGCGGCGACAAGTAGGAACGCGGGGCATCGGTGCGCGCGTTCGTGTATGTTTCAAAACGCGGTTATCAGGGATTGCGTTAATTCGTAATGCAATTAATCAGACCTTGATGAATCTGATATACGTAATTTTACGTATTCACGTGAACCGCTCCGAAAATTCGTAAATATGTAATCGCGCGTCGAGCTTGCGGTACGATCGTTAACGCATGCATTTCGATGACGCGAATATTCGTTTCGTAGCTCGAATTTGGAAGCGTTTTCGAAAGGGTTAGGGAGAGCTGCGTCGTCCAACGCGTCTGCATCGATTCTTCCACCTGTTACGTTTCGAACCGAGAAGTACTACTTTGAAAAAAAAGAGGGGGACTAGAAGAGCGATATCGTTTAATACTTTCAGTTCCAATTACCGATTTTCTCCGTTCCACTCGGAGGAGTTGGGGGGCGCAAATAAAAAAGCGTTTCGGCTTCTTCTCGTTACCTAACGAGAAAGAACGGCGAGAGGCCATTGTTGGCCGCGCACAATGCTCTTATTCCGTTCCCTCTCCGCTTCATTAGCAACGCGGGGTCGAGGCGCGCGAGTCGGGCAAAAAACCGCCCGGTTCATTAATATTCAATGTTATTAGCCCCGAGTTAAAAAGTTTTCCATCGTGTCCTCCCCTCCCCCTGTATTTCTCCGTCTCCACGAGATAAAAACACGCCCGTAATGGCGGTCGCGAAGGGTCGTCCGACGCGACCGCGGAGAACCAGAGGATCTCTCGCGAGCGCAACCCCGGCTGGGTTGGAAACGTGTCACGTGGTCAAGACCAGCGACGCCAGACCTCTCCAATCTTCTCGCCTGAGAGTGTAATTAACCGATTTAATTAATTCGATTCGTCAGCGTCGCTTCGCGGAAATCGGCTGCGATCCGCGATCGATTCACGAGCGAGCGAGAGGGGGTCGCGCGCGATGCAAGTATCGATCGTGGCGCGTGGAACGAGTAAATCGGTCGAACGTGTAACGCGTAGCTAATTCGCGGCACGGAAAATATGCACGGCAGATGGGGGATCAGAGCGACTCGGCGATAACGATTACGCCGGATTTTCTGATTAATTATTCCGCGCGTTAGCGCATCGGACGGGCGTTCCATAAACCGCCTGATACACCGCCTAGCAGGCGGTAGTAATTTTCGAGCGTGCCCGGCTTAGGGAAACGGAATCCTCGCGCTGACTGTTATTTAGTACCCGGAGATATTCTACGTTCGAATCCCCGGTTAATAATAGAACGCACGTACATCCCTCGGATCCGCTGTACAAAACGATATAAACAATTGCCAAAATAAATCTACCCCAAGCGGCAGCCCAAGCGCTATGGAAATTTCATTTTCCGTGCCTTTCAATAACGAACCGGTTGCAACCTACGCGCGCGTTTCTAATTGCTACGCGAACGAGTTCGAACGGATTTCTACGCCTCGTATCGAGTCGCGCAGGGTTTTTCAATCCGTGACCGATCGCGGACGGCTCCAAGGGGGTGGCGAGGCAGCGTTCGCGACGTACGGACGAGCACGGGGTAAATAAGAGTTCATTTCTGGCGGGTGTTTCGCGGGGAGAATGGTCGATGGAAGGGTGGCTAGGTGGCGGCGGTGGCGGTCGCCGCTTTTCACGCAATATTGACACAAGGGCGGAACGGAGGGAACCGCCCCGGCAAATACGTTCCGCGCGTTTATTTCACGCCGGCGTATTTACATCGGGGCAACGGGAGCGTCGCAACGGCCGCCTGTCAACGATATGAATTAATATTGATGTCGACGCCCGGTTGAAAGGGTTGCGGTCGCGGCGTTGAAAATAATGCCGGCGGGCGGTGCGGCTGGCCGAAAATTCCTAGGCCGCAGACGCGCGCGCTCGCAAACGAAATCGCGCCTCCGATGGACGTATCAATCAAAACCGGCTGTCAACGACGGCGATCGACGAGATCGTAAATTCATCCGCGCCGCGATGTAACGTTTATTTTAATCCCTTTCGCGGGCGGCGACGGATTTCGCGGCAGACGGTCCGCGCGATCAGTTTCATCGACCGCGTCGGAGCGTGGCCGCGATTCGGTCGGACGAAAGAAATCGCCTCGGAAAATACGCAGCTACGCGCGCTCGCCGCGGTAATTCGACGGGATTTAAACGAAAAAGTTGACGCTGCAAATTGCCGTTCGATTCGGAGTGTAATTTATCGCGCGCGACCGTTCGGCCATGGCGAACCGTGTATTCAAAGTTACACGGTCGTTACCGATCACATTTGTCGAGGACCAACAGACGCTCTCGGTTCATTACGAGCGATATCGATTGGTCGCCCGAAGGCGTCGCTTGCTCGTCCACGATTATACGCGTTGCGAGCGAATTTTGAAATTGTACTTAAGTGTCGGGACCGCTGAAAGGGTGGTTAATCGAACGTGCGGCTCGATTCCTCGCGACGCGAAAATTCAAGCACCCCCCCACACCCTCTCTCTCTCTCTTCCTCGATAATCGACGTTTCGAACGTGTTCGATTGCCGATGGATTTAATAACGCTCGAAGTTGCGATCGCGAAACTGCACGCTTATTGTTCCGCTTCGCGGCTCGCGGCTCGAGTACATTTGCCGCGACAAATTAATGGCATCCACTTCACCCGGGGACACGCCATCGTCGTACGAATAATTACGAGCACGTCGCCTGGCAACTTTAATATGACAAGCGAGTGGTAATGAAAGCGCCGCTAATAAAACGGCAGACCGTTCGCGGTAATCACTTCCGACGGCATTGTTCCGCCGCCGGTTAAGAGATCGACATGAATTTAATGGCACCCGAAATGACACCCATTAGCCGGAGAATCCACTCTGTCGGCTCTGATAACTCTAATAAGTAGCACCCAAGAAGACGGGGCCGCGTTTGTTCACCGATAAACGTTAATGGAGTAGTAACAGGAACTCTCTCTCGAAAACGCGCGAAAAGTAGTCCTTTCTCCCCCCCAAATGGAACTCCACCGTTTCGGAAAGAAAGACCAGCGCAGGGGGATCGATGACGGATATCGCGACGTCGATAAAAATCGAGAACACGTTTCGCGCGTTATTTTCGCGTGGGACGAGACGGGGTTGAAAATAGAAGAGGAGCGGTTATTTTTCCTCGCGCGGAGACAGTTCTCGAGCAATATTGACAGTGGCCAGGCCAGGTCGGCGTAAGAATGGCAAGCGTATAATTCACGAGAGGGGTGGCTGTTGACGGCGCGGGCCGGTCGTCGACGCTAACGACGTTCACACCAGCTTTAGCGGGCCGACGAATAATTCAGTGCTTTAATTACGACGTGGACCCGGAGGGTAGCTCAATATTGCAAGCAGCCTCGCGCAGGCTGTACCTGTCGGTAATGCTTCTTCGCTGTCGGTCGAACGCGCATCCCGTCAAGAAACTGCAGCGAAACTTTCGAAACGGGCCTACTACTTCGTCCTTGCCACGAGGGCTCAGCCCTCGCTGGAAATTAATTTCGATTCGAGCCACGCGGAAATCGCGCGAAGCCGAAGCATCGTGCAGCTGTTGCGATGCGAAGCGCGCGCGTTCGAAGGCTGAATAACAGAGTCGATGGCACCGAGCCTTTGGCCACGATTAGCGACCGAAGTCCCTCCGCGTCGAACGCGTCGAATGGCTGGGAACCGCCTCGCCATTGAATAAATGCGCAAATAAATAACATATTGCCGACAGTGGACGTAAGCAAAGAGACTGAGAAACGAGGCTGGGTGAAATTAAAAGAGCTCCGGGAACGCTTCCGCGGTTACGGACAGGAATCTTTGAACAGCTCAGCGGAAGACGAACGACCTGGAGCGGTCAGTCGAAAAGGGTGGAAAGCGGACCGAAGAAGAAGGATAGGACGGAAATCAATTTGAGAGGCAAGGAAAACGCTTCGACTGCGTAGATATTCGGTTAAATATTCGCTCCAAAGGAGACACGAACGCGAGCCGATTTATTACGAGACCGATCGCTTTGACGTCGATTTTAGCGCAGCTCTCGTATTTGCGTCCGATCTATTAATTTCACCAGCCTTATACGAAACCGAGCAGATGCGCCGTACGCGGAAGACAACCAGAACGCCATAATTCCATTGGCCGGGAAGGCAAAATTCGCGAGACGCGTCGTAATTCTACGACCCCCACCGGAAGTTCTCGAAATTCGGCGCTTCGCTGGCCCTAACCGAGCGAAATCCTGACGTACCCGTTATTTACAAACCGAGTCTTAATAACTGCACGGTGCAACCGATGCGCCCGCCCAGAAACCATTACTCAAAGTCCGCGCCACTTCCGGTTCTGATTTAACATCGATCCGACGCGCGGCTCGAGCAAAGATTTCCCGTTCGAAAGATTTCGACGGTTGGGGGAAACGATCTTCCGCGTTTCGACGACAGGACACGAAGGGGGAAGGAAAAATCGAGCAGGTGTCGCACACGAACGAGAATAAAAAGGACGCTTTATACCAGCGCTGTTCGAGCCGGACGCGTCGAGCAGGTAGCAACGTCAAAAGCAGCGCGACGATGTCGTCCAGCGAGGGGGGGGGAGAGCGTCGGACAAGCGCATGAAAATTGGAAAAAAGATTATCCGGTGCGTAAACCAGTCCGAGCGGATCTCTCTGTTTTTCGAATTACAAAGTCGCCCCGCTGCTGACGGATGGATCGCCGCTGCTCCCTCGTGTCCGGCTGTGCTTCATCCCCCAAAAACGAGCAAGAGCCGAGGGGGTGGGGAAAAAGAGAAAAAGGAGGAGAGGGACAGCGGCGAACACGCGAGATCGAGAGCTCCTGACGTCGGTCTTCGATCAACGTTGCGCGAGGTGGTCGAATAATATATAAAGGCGAGGCCACGAAGAAGCCCTGATTTGAATCTACACGGCCTGTAAAGTTCATTAGATTTAAATATTTATGAGATCAGGGCGGAGAGGCAGGTCCCAGGTCAATTTGAAGCCGGTGGAAAACGACTTTGGTTCTTTATTCCCGCGGGATTGGCGCGCGCGCGCGCGCACGCGAGAACGAGAGGGCGAGTTACCTCGGTCTCCGTCACCCCTTTTTCTCGTAGCAGCTGCCGGGCGTTCAGCTGCGGCCACTGGAAACAGCCGCGGAACTTTCCGGCCGCGGATCACCGAAGAAAACGACTGCCGAAGACAAATGCCGGATTTAATTGGCCGAAGTATCGCCTGGCCGCCGCGAGCCGGCTTTGTAGACGCTTAAAGTATTCGGCTGTCGCGTTCCGCATTGCAGATCGTCTGATTGCGGCTAAAACCGAACCGTGGCAGCTTCGCGAAGTTTACGAGGAAGAAAGACAAGCCTTAGTCTCCTCGAGCGGACCGGTTTTACCGAGGGATTCCGATAAGATATTCCTGTGTACCATTCCTGGAATGGTAATCCGAGGGATTATTCCTTTTCAAACGAATCGTACCTGTTTTATGCAATTACATCCGCAACGATGCTACGTAATGCTCGACGCGCTCCAAATAGTTGTTGCAGAATTTTGCGAAGCAAGCTCCTGGCTAGTTTCTAAAGATTTTTTCGAGCGGCTCGCGTGACGAGAATTTACCCTAACCGCGACCAAGCCCGTGACAAACGCCTCGCCCGAATCTACCTGCCGATTTATAGTCGTCCCTCCCGTTAGCGGGGCCAGCGTCGCATGATTTACACGCGGAACCCCTCGTTCGAGTATCTGTTCTGAACAATTTGACTCACGGCCATGTCAAATGGAAAAGAAATGTTCCGCGCGAAGTACGCCGGGTTCGCACCTTCCGCCAGAACGATTTACGACCAATTTGAAAATGAAGCCGCGGGTGAATCGCGGCGGACAGAGGTCCAGGTCGATGCGCGGTTTACGATCGAATCCAGCATAAATTTATCGGGACGCTGGGATTAAACGTGACCCGGTTCCTTGGGCTGGGATACGTAGGAACTCGACCGTGCTGGACGAGCGCTTTGCGAGGGGGAAACCGTGGTCAGTGGATCGGTTTGATGGACGAGCCGAGAAAACTTTTAGCGGACGCGTAAATCAAGGTGGCGGTGGGTTGACGAGGGCCACGGGTGAACCAAGACGACGTCGTTGGCCGAGAGTTCGGTTCGAAATCGGAGTCGCGTAGGGGAGGATCTTTTAGGTGGGTCGCTCGAGAGATTCCGATCCTACGATGGGGTGGCTCAACGCGACGGGGATCGAGGGTGAACGTTCTTCGTCGAATCGATCCGATCGTTGTTTCGATACAAGTGGAAGCACGCTTGGCTGTTATCTGACTCGCGGTTAATAGTTGCAATTATTAAGATTACGCGAGGTGCGCGATGCACGTAAACCCTTGATAGTCGGTAAGGTAACCGAGTAACCTGTTGCGCAACGGAAAATCGCAAGTCAGCGCTAAGCCTAAGTCCCATCGACCGAGCAGAGGCTGCCCAGTACGCGTCCCCCTTTTCCTGCTCACCTGGATACGAGCGACTAGGTATTTCCGTTACGTAAGGGGACCGGAAGACGAGAGAGGAAGGAACCGATCCTCGCAGCGAGGCGTCCCGCGAACGCAATTACAGGGCTCGATTTTCAATTTAGCCAAACGAACGTAATTACGTTAACGTAAGGCCAGCTTCTGCCGTGGCCGGACTGCTTTTTAATTGGCCGAGATGAGGAAAGATACTGGCTCCGTTCGGGGACAAAAAGATCCGTGAAAGAGACGGCGGACGAAACGAGACGAAAGGCCAGAGGGGACGCGAAGAATGCGAGAGCGGCATCGAGAGGTGGCGTTCGCCAGAATTACCCGTAATTTCCGGCCGAGGGAGACGGTTGGCCGCGCCATTCGACACGGCGAGAACGTGGCGACGCCTCCACGGGTCTCTCGCGGAGAAAGAAAGAGACCGGAAAAGGGGTCCGAGATAATGATCACGTGCCTCTGCGGACGTGTACCGACTGTCACCCTTGTCAATAAGCTTGCGAGGATTCGAGAGCTCGAACGGAATCCCGCATTCCGTGGAAAACGTTTCGAACCCCCGATCTTCGTGGATTTCCATCCACCCTCGGCTCGAACGCCTCTCCCTTTCCGAGCAGATGGTAACGGGGAATTTCCCTCTGGGTTAGCGACTAATGGTTTTAAGAGAATCACAATCACCCTTCGCGCAACACCGTTCACCCCTGACTACTTGTTTAAACCCTCTTCGCTAGGCGGGTGATTCGCTGCGATTTCTCGATCGACACGAAGGAGGGTGCGTCGCGCCGAATGAAAGAAAATACCAACGAGAAATCTGAGTTAGGGGGAAACACGGACGAAAGTGACGGAGAAGAATGCTCGAAGAGATACGCGCGAAGATACGAGCGACGAGCGAGGCGAGACAACAAGGGGTTGGAGCCTGGAAATTTCTTACATACTCGACGTATTCGCTAGCTGGAGCCCCGAGTCGACTGACCAGCCGCGCAGCCCCGATCTCGGGATACTTGCCGAGTTGGTAAGAACCCCGTAGAACGGGGAGCATCGCGGAAATTCGAAACGCTGTGAACGTACGAGCGCGCGACGACCGCCCAGGCGGCGAGCATTCCACGGCCGCGCGGTGTTATTTCCGAAACTCCCGACGAATTTCCCAGCCGGATCCCCCGCTTTACATAACCGCCGCCCCTGGCTCTACCCCGTTACCACCGCCAGCGTAGATCGCGATACCCGTCAAAGAGCGGCGAACGAATTGTTCCCAGTTTGGAACGCAAACCACCCCCTCCTCTGCGGCCTGAACTCGGCGCAAAGGATCCGCGCCACTTAATTCGTGGCGAAGCATTGGGTATCGGGAGCTTTTAACACAGCCAGCGAACCCTCGAGAGGTTCGAGGAGGGTGCAATCAATTTTTTGATCGTTCGATAAGTTTACGTAGAGTTGAAGATTACTTTGTTTCTCGCTTCGAAGATTTTCGCTCGATCAGCAGCGCGGTGCACCCCTTCGACGCGGTTCGAGACGGTACACTGGAGATAGAACGTTGCTTTGTACTCGCGTACTCGTTGCTTCGCGGAGCTTTATCTGGGAGCCGTCTATTTATCGCGGCCACCCCGTTCGAGCCACCCACCCGTGTCCCTTCTCGCGAGCGAAGGACAAACGACGCCGCATGGAGAACGCTGCGCGCAAGACGACATCGTTTTTCATCGAGTACACCCGGGGCAATGCCGTGGATTCGTAGCGCGCTCACTTTCGTAATTGCTCCGCGCTCTCGCAGCGACTCGCGAGAGGACGTTTCTAAATGGCGCGTGAAAATGGCGCTGGTCCGCCTCGCGGAACCGCTCAGCGACAATCGAACGAAAGGCTCGAATCTATCGGGGTGTAACAACGCGGTATCGGCTAGTCGATAAACGTCAGCGTTCGAGCCGGCACCGCTATGAATAATTATTATAGTATCTGCCGCTGGAATGGACCGCGAGGAGCGTAAAACTCCACTAAAAGCGGGCACGTCAGCGGCTGCCAACGATCGTTATTATCATAACACCTGCGACTGCATTCATTACCGGGTGTCGGCTGACTAACGAGGTCTCTTTATTTTTCCGGCCACGATCGTTGGAGGAACTCCATCTAACTTTGGCCCGGAATAAATCGCCGCCGCCGAAAGGGATGACGAATTATCGGGAATTAATTCACCGAGGGCGGCGCGATGCGTCACTACGCGCGCGCTTCGAACCGGGTCGACGCGAGCCGGGACATCGGGGGAGAAAAAATATGGCGAAAGCCCGTTTAATGGCCCGCGTACCACAGTCGCGATCCAGATAAGCCGTGTACACATAAATGAAAAAATGCTGGTAATGAAAAAAAATGGTGATTCATAGGACGGGGAGGAAAAATGGCCGCCCTGTCGATCTTCTCGCGAACGATTTTCCTCCGCGCTTTTCCGAATTCCGTGCCGATCGAAGCTGTCTTCGTCGTACCGCGGAAGAGTCGCGGGAGAACAGGTTCGCGAGGCTTCCTATCGAACCGCGTAGTCCGTTTAACGGGGGCCATTTTTTACGGGCACTTTTTTTCATTATACGGCCGTAAACAAGTGAAAAATCGTACGGACCATTAGAAGCGAATACCCCGTAAAAGCATCGCGAGCATCCCCTCATTAGCATTTTTCCTGAAACCGTCCCGCTGCGAAGATCTCCCACCGCGAAGTTTATTTCGCTAGATATTTAAAAATCTGCGGCCCCCTCGGAACTACCCCTTGATAGCGAACGTTTCTTTATTATCTCCCGTCCTTAATTATTTTTAATTACGTCCGCGAGGCGCGCTTAAGTGGAAACAGGCGGCGTTCCCCGCGCGCAGCCAAAGCCCTTAAGGTGTACATAAATTACCGTTCTTCGGGGAAAGAACAATTCCCAGAAAATTAATTCAACCGCGATGTATTTGCGGCTCGAACACACCCCGGAGCGTCAGGGGGTGGGCGGCGCGGATTTACGTAATGCCCTGCCGCGGTTTGTTTAACTTCGCCGCCGATCGATTCGAGCTTTCTTATTGTCCGCGCGGTATTACACGAAGAAAATCGCGCGGAAATAATTACCGACTCCGGGCGCCATTAATGCGGAAGCCTCGAAGGCGGAACGACCGACCGGGAGTGCCAGCGCCGCGGCGGAGCGGGAGGAAACGGGGAAAACTGCGCGAGGGTCCTCTCCTATCGAGCCACTTCCCGTTTCTACCCTTTCGTTCGCACCCTCTCGTCCCAGCCCCAGCTCCGTCGCGTCGAAACTGCTATCTGGCTGCACATTAAACAAATATTACGACCACTAATCGCGAGACTTCGCTACTAAAAGCACCCGCGAGTTCCTCGTAACTTCCATCGGGTAAGTGGTCCGCGATACGCAATACGAAAGACGCGGGGCTGCGGTTCGCGCGACGGCAGCGTGCAGTCGCGTTCATTTTATTTATTTACGAGCGAGAACCCATTAGCAAACAAAGAGTATTAATGGCGCGGGAACACGCGACGAGACGCGCGCCTCGAACAACAGACGGACGAGTAGATCCAGCCGCGAGGAGGATCCTTGGCGTCGAGTGTACACAGACGGGACATGGTTACCGGGGTGAAAAGCGAACAGTCGATCGATCGTATCGAGCTGTGTATTAAATTTCCTATCGCGTCACCGCAACGATTTGCCGCCGCGAAAATGAAATGTGGAGCCCGATCGAGAAACCGCTCGGCTGGAAAATATGCAGGCGTAGAAATTCGTTTCGCGACCACCGTGCACGCCAACCTATGTAAACACGGGGTTTGTTTTCGCGCATTTTCATTCTCGAACGGCCATCGTCCAAGCGGAGGCTCGTTTCGGGATCGAAAGGTACTCCCCGGACGGTCTCCGTTCGCAAAATTCAATACGAACCGAATGCGGTGATCGATGATTGATTCGAATATTCGTTAAGCGACGAGCAACGAAGCCTGTGCGGGCGTTCATCCCCTCTGCACGCTTGATAATAAAACGGCACGTGTCGCGCCGGCCGCGTTAGCGACAGCAGGATTTTATCGTTCCCGCGTGTACCTACACAATACGATTATTCTGTCACTTCATTGGGCGTGCTTTATCAGCCCTGACATAGAGATGGAAAGGCTGTTTCATCCTCGGCCCGGGCCGATTTCATAAATCACCGTTCATTTCCCCGCTCTATCACGAGTCAATGTTTCACGGTAATATTTGTCGGGCTCGCCAAATTGCTGCTATTCTTCTTTTCATACGTTATTTTTTGAATTCGACCAGGGGGGGAAACCAGAGGGGGGAAACCAAAGGGGGAAATAAAATACTTTTCGAGCGACGAAGCCATGGGAATTAAATACAAAAGCCGTCGTTCATTATATACCCTCGATACAGGCGCGGAAAGCAGAATCCATCGCTATTCATTCCCAGTCGATTCTCTGTCGATTTCGTTCGAAAACGCAGCCGTGTAGATTACATTTTAAAAGCGAATATCGGTAATACTCGCGTGTTTCTAAGTCGCCCTCGGCCCCCAGTGGCGAACGCGTCCGTTCGAGGCGTAACCAGAGAGAATGGCGCGTCTCGCGAGGAACACCGAATTACGTTCCGAGAAGAAGTTCGCGCGGACGCGTTCGCGAACTCGCTTCCAGCCACGTGAGATCGTAACCATCGTGTAATGCCCCGGGTAGAAACGTGCACGCGTACTCGTTAACCGCGATACGTGACGACGTAAATCCCTCCGCGAGGCGCGACGAAAGCCGAAGAAGTTGGAACGAGATCGTGGCGTCCGTTTAATCACGGCGAGGCGACGCGTTCGACCAGCCGATGGGTCGAGAAAATAGGATCGACTCTATTTCCTCTTCGTCCCCGCTCGCGAGGACGAGAAAGTTCGTTAACTGGCGACGACGTTTACCATTCCGTCCGATAAAGTCGTCTTCGAGGGCTCGCCTCTTTACGCTCGGCCCGTTACCCTTTCGCAAGCTCGGGACCTTTTATGAAATCGAATTACCCCGACCGGGAACGTTCCTCGCGCTCGAATATCGACGAGCCTTTGCTCTCTTCCGCGCCTCGTGCGCCTCGACGGCCTCTCGATTATCCGTCTTTTCGACACCTCGTCTTCCGTTTCGAGGCGGTTCGAGAGACTTCTCGGGGAAACGTCGCGCAATAACCGGCGACGAAATACCCGCGGATATTGCGAAAGAGGGATAACTAGGCTGCCGGGGCCATTAACGAGTGTGGCGAAGTGTCCGATTAAAAACGAGCGAAAGAAGTACGAGACCAGGCTATTCATTTTTTAGCGACGTTTCGTCGATGCAATTACCGGCTCCGTCCGTATTAACGACGGTTCTACAACGATTGATTATCCTCTGCGTGCCTCGCGCGAGCAAATATTTGCGGGCCGATCGCGCGAAATTAATCGGCCGATTCCGCCGATCCGGCAAACTGTGCCAGGCTCGACGCGCGAGAAGGAATCGAACGAGCGGAACGGGCTGGTTAAATATTCATGGGCTCGAGCGGAAGCGGCAACGAAGACGAGCCGAGCCATTTATCCTATTAAATAATGAGACGTATAAATTAAACAGGGCGCGCGCGTCGGTTCTGGCCGAATATGCGCGGACGTTAAACGCTCGCGGAGGGCGCGTGTTTACGCGGTGCCTCGTATTGGCGCGGAAGGGTTAAGCGGTCTGAACCGATTTCGAGCGCGTCGCCACCGCTTTTCGCGAGCTGCGATTTTTGTCCAGGCGTGAGCGTTGTCCGATGACGCTCGACTAACGAGAGGGGCAGCGAAGAGGTTGAAAAAGCATGGAAAAAAGAAATCTCGCGGCGCAATTATATGGAAGCCAATAAATCTGAATTTAAAGGAGGAAATCAGGATCGCTGGCGGTGTGACCGTGTCGAGTTCTCCTAGCAATTTCGACTGCTCGTAAAACGTGCACGATTATACAGCGGCGTTTGGTATCGATCACCGATTTCTATCCATCAATTCAGAGGTCCACGTCGAGCGGGGATGCGAGCTAACGATCGCGGCGTTTCCTTGATTTTTGTTCGGCCGGAAACGGCGCGTAAACGGAACGACGGACCGCCGCAAATGAAATTTCGACCGGGCAAACGGGAGCGATCGTGGGCCCGGTCGCGGTTCGCCGCGTATTACGACGACGATTAAAACATTAGGTCCCGTCGTAAACGACATTGGTGCTTAGCACGGAAGAAAGTGCCGATCGCGAGCTGCTCTCTATAAAAGTACGTTGTCGCTGGTCGGTCGGTATCCAGTTGTTCTCGGGCGATACATCCGGGATATAACGGCGACATGGCCAGCCAGGTAAGCGCGCGTTTCTGTGCACTTCGACGTTGGTACGAAGCCGTGAGGCAGCCTCCTGCGAGGTCGTTGATTAGCGTAATATCGAAAAACACCAGTGAAACGCACCGCGCGCCGCTTCTCGTTCGTCCCTACCGCGGGAAACTCGCTAATCTCTCCGTAGAAACTCCGCTGATTAAATTCCGAGTTAATCAGCGAGCCAGCGTTTGCATTTCAAGAAGAATACACGAAGTTTCTGCCTCCATAACGCTGTTAGCCGCGCGATTAAAACTGGCGGAGCGCGCTGATGCGCGCGGGTGCTGCACCGGCAACAGTTCCGAACGAAACTTACCGCCGTTGCGATTAAGCTGCGCGATGGATAACGCGGGACGATCTCGATCGACCTTAACGCGATGCGTCCAGTTCGAAACTTTGATTCCGACCGCCGACGCGGCGACTAATTCCAGGCGACCACCGGTCGAACGTGGATGAATCTTTTAACGAATGTATCGTTCGTGTTCCGAATTCGTTCGCTGGCCGGAAATAAAATTCCTGATTGCATTTCCAGCCCGCCCGTATTCATTCCCGCCGCGTATCCGGCTTCTGGGTCCGCGCATCGCGGAATAAATCTAAACTTAAAAACGCGAGGCTAATTTAAAATTCCTCGCCGCGCGAACGGGGGTGGGCTCGATTTTTTGTATCTTTTTTTTTTATCTTTTCTGCGCGCGAACGTAGCGCGTAACTGGCATAAATCATCGGCGGCGAGGGAAGGTGCGGGCCCATTCGTTTCGCGCTAAAAACACGCCGCTCCCTGATCGACCGCAGGACAGCTGACCTGGCTGATTTTCGAGCGCGAACTCGAGATTCGATTTCGATTCCGCGGAAACGTTTGCCGACCGCGACCGCGTCCGCGTCCCGCCGCCTGTTTTATCCCGCCGCTACTTTATTTCCGAACGGCGCTGGGAAAGGAGGGAAATTCAACGGCAAGAAAGCACAATGCCGTGATAAAACGGGCTGGCGACGATTTACTGGATATTATCTCCGGTTCTTCCGCTCGGACGTGCTCGTTTCGCACGTGCGCGGAGGGCGGGCCGCGATGCAGTTCCAGCCAAAATGGTCCGCGCGACCCCGCCGACGTTGTTTTATTGTTTCGGTTAGCCGAGCTAATGTCCGGTACGCGCAGCCACGGTCGCGCGTCATAATGAGTGCGCCGGTGGCTAGGCGATTTTCCAAAATTAACAGTCATCCCACCGAACTCGCTGCGCTTTTACGCTAGCGATCGGTTAATCGCGAGCTCCGCGATACTCGCCGTTTAAATCGTACCCGACGATTAAGCGCGGTTTCGATTTACCGTTAGTTTCGATAACCGATGGATCATTCTTTCCTCCGTACCATTTGTTTGTCCCCAGGCGTGGCTTTTAGCCGTCGCGCTGCTACTGACAGCGGCGGCTAGCCAAGATTTGAAAGCACCGCGAGAGAATCGACCGCGACTACCAACGTCCAACCCTGAATTGGCCAATTCCATCAGGCTCCCGCGACATCTCGAACAGTCTCGCCCGTTACCGCTGCGCAACTCGCCGGAACCTGTTCCCAACGTTCACAGGCATCCACGAAAACGGCAATTAACTGACCTTGGGGCCAATTTCCAACCGCTTACGCTGCCCCTAAATGGCCAGGCACCCTCCCCGTTACATCGGGCCACTTACGACCCCGCCACCAAGACCAGCTACGTCTCACGAGTCGACGAGCCGCCGGAGAAACATGCGATCGAACCCCGAATTTCCTCCGGGCCGTCGCACCTCGCCTTCCTCGGGCCCCAGATAATACCCACGCAACGAAGAATCGAGGGACATCCGTTCTACCACAGCCACCACGGCCACCATCACGGACATCATCACTCGCATCACCATGGACACCACGAGAAACACGACCATCACGCCAAGCACAAGCATCACGCGGAACACGACCACAAACATGGACACGAGCATCACGTCGAGCACAAGCATCACGAGGATCATCATCATCATCACGGACACGATCATCACCACGGACACAAGCATCATTCCGACCACAAACATCACCATGGACACGAGCATAAACACGAGCACGGCCACAAGCACGAGCACAAACACGGCCACGACCACAAGCATCACGGGGAGCATCAGCATCACCACGGACATCAACACCATTCGAAACACGAGCACCACGAGGAGCACAAGCATCACGCCGAGCATCACCACCACCACAAACACCATCATCACAACGAGCATCACCACCACCACGAGCATCATCACGTCAACGAACACCACCACCATCACACCCACAAGGAGACCGAGAACCATCATCATCATCACGGACACGAACACCAGGAGCACCACAAGCACGAGCACAAGCAGGACCATCACCACAAACACGGACACGAGCACAAACATGGACACCACGAGGAGCACCATCACAATCACCACAACGACCATCACCACAAACATGGACACGAGCACAAGCACGGACATCACGCGGACCATCATCACAAGCATGGACACGAGCACAAGCACGGCCACCACGAGGAACATCATCACGGACACCACGAGGACCACAAGCACAGCCATCACGAGGACCACCACCACAAACACGGGCACGAGCACAAACACGGACACAAGGAGGAGCATCATCACGGACATCACGAGGACCACCACCACTCCCACCACCAGGACCACAAGCATCAACACCACGAAGAGCACAAGCACGGCCACGAGCACAAGGAGGAGCACAAGCACGGCCACGACCACAAGCATCACCACGAGCACAACGAGGGACACCACCATCACGAGAATCACAAGCACGAGGAGTCCCACGAGCACAAACACGGACACGAGCACGACGAGCACCACAAACATTTCGACGACCACCACCACAAACACCACCACGACGCCCACCACAAACATCTCGAAGCCCACCATCATTCCGCTTTCGAGCAGCACGAGGCTGAACACTTCAAGGATCTCGGACACTACTTCGACGCTTCCCAGAACCACGAGGAGTACATCTTCCCGGAAGAGAGCGAGACGATCCCTGTCACGCCGCAAGTGGAGGATATCCTCAAAATTAAGAAGGAACCGGAAGCGGAGAAGACCACCGAGCGAACGACAACGGAGGACCAGCCTTAACACCATTTCCGTCCACGTTCGAACGACAAGAGCGCCTCTCTACAGATTGTTTCTCCCCTTAGTTAGCCCCAGTTGTATATCTTTGTTGACACTTTGAAATATAAAGTTCCCACGAGTTTAAGATCGGCCTGTCCCCTTCTGTTAAGCCCTTTCCGGTCTCGAGCGGAGATGCGATCGGAACAACGGTCCGTTTCTCCTTCTCGAACCGCAACAACGTTTAAACTTCGGTCTCGAGATGCTCGAACGTCTGCCGCGGAGCGGATATCTTGTCCGTTCTCGTTGGAAAATCACGGGGGAAATCGCGCGCGATGTCCCTCGCGATGTCCCTCGCGACAGCACGCAGAGAATCGTCGCTAAGTCGAGACAATTTTTAGCGGGAGAAACCCGCCAGCTTTGCACGAAGAATCGCGAAAAAGTGGCTCGCGACGAGAAAGCGGAGGGTCGAAGTTGACCGATGCAGTTTCCGCTGTAAGTAGCCAATAATTGCGAGCAACGAGATCCGACAGCGAAAGTTGGCAGCGGCTTCGAACGCCCATCGAGATGCTCGAAACAAATTCGTAATCCGTCGTAATACGACGAAGCGATCCTTCTTCCCTTCGATGATTCGCCGATTTGAACGACTTATGCTGCGAGTTGTAATCCCGGCTTTCGAGTTCGCCAACAGCGATCGAGGCTCTCATTGGCGAACGATGGATGAAACTGGATTAACCCCTCTCGCGGTCCGTTTGATATTACGTTTTCGAGCCGAGCCGCGTTTAAAATAAGCTCCAACAATACCGTGGCTGAATTCCGCGGAATTTTCGTGTCCCCGCGATCCTTCGACGAGCTACGCCCGACTGGGATCGAATAGAAGCAAGCTGAATACGGAGTCCTCCGGTTCGAAACGTCGCGACGATATTCGGAGATAATTATTAATATCATGCCTCGTTAAACTTTCCAGGTCCGTAGAACGCGCGTCAAAGAGAAACGCGACTAGCTCGAACTGTCTTTGCCATTCTTTCGAGCATAATATTATTAATTAATTTCCACTGATTGAAGGAAGATATTGCAAGCTACTGGATGGAACGCAATTCGAAGTCGAAGGAAGAGAATCGTACGATTGGAGGAAGAGCGTAACCTTGAAACAATCCTTCCTGTGTTTTCCAATTTTCCGAATGAAGTATCGCTTTCGACTATCGATTTCTCCATATCCGCGAACGACGCCCAAACGAAATTCGTCGACTCTCGTTCCTGAATAATCCTAGAATTCCGCGGCTGGTGTTATTATTTCAACCAAACGGTTGATGACGGCAAAGGACGCGATAAACGCGAACACACCGGGCGGAACGCGTGGAAAGTTTCTTATCTGGACCAGGAGAACCGATACGAAACGGTAATACATATTTCCAGACCGAGTTTCATCTCGTTCCGTGTCCTCTATCGAGACAAAAGCGAAACTTTTCGAACGGAATCGAAACGCGGTCTCGAGCTGATTTCGGCGCGCAGATTAGTTTCACGCGACATCCGTGTTCTTTCTCCTCGATATTCTTCGAGTTTCTGGTATCGCATCGGCTATTTGGACGGAGAACTTCCGGTTCGTTTCGTTCCGACACCGCTACCGGACTGCCAAGTTGATTAAGCCTCGTACGTCGAACTTTCGCAGCTGCTGTCTAATAAAAATTACACCCTAGCGCTTCGCTAGCGCCATGGCTGGCTTTTTTGGTATTCGAGCGACACCTCGAACAGTTAGCTCGCTTTAAAGAGGAGGGCGTGTTCTTGGGCGCCCTCAAAATTGATCCGGCCGACTTTCGAGAAAATTAGAGGAGCGCGAGGGTTCCTCGAGCTATCCGAGAGCGACGAGAGGGATCGAAGGGAGTCGAGAAGCCGTCGATTTTCCGCGGAAATTCGCAAAACTAGAGATGTCTGCCGGCGAAATGGGTTAATAAATCGTTCGACGCGATAGATCCCTGGATACCAAAAAGCCAGAGGAGGAGAGTGAAACCAAGAATGAGGAAGGAAGAGAGAAGGGGGGAAAGAGACAGGGCGTGGAGGAACGGAAAGAAGCGAGGCAGAGTGGAGGAAAAAAGGAAAGGGGAGAAAAGAGCCTCTGGCTGGAGGCCGCAGACGCCATCTTGGGATTTAAATTGGTCCGGCAGGTTTATCAGCATGCATTGGCCGGCGCTTGGAAAGTGCTCTCCTTTTCCAGTCTCAGCTTTCTTGCTGGCGAGAGACGCGGCAGATAAGGCGGAACGAGAGGAACCGTCCGAGAGAAAGGATTCCGCGGCGCAAACAGTTGAATAAATAAATCGTGGCTCGAACAAGAGCCTCCCGCGAACGTTGGAACGTCGCGTTACATCCGTTCGATTTACCTCTTCCCCGCCTCCTCTCCGCCCCGAACTCGCTCCCGTTCCGCGTTGTTTCGCGTTGTTTTCGCCCCCGTCGCTCGTCGTAGATCAACCAGGCTACGCGCAGCGCCCGAAATTGGGGGCTCGATCATATTTCGACGAATATTTATCGAGCGCTCGCGGGCGCCAATCGAAATCGCCGAACCGCATGCCGACCACTGCTCATCACCGCCGCAATTTCCGTCCCCGCAGCGCGCCTCGTTAAAATCTGATCGACAATTTGCACGCGATGCGATCTCCATTACGGCCCCGCGCCGCGCGCACCCGAACCGTTTAATAGCCCGTGTCGTCGTAAAACGGCGAAAAATACGTCGCCAGCGCGTGCTCGCGCGACTTTCCGCCAAGAAATTCCTTCCCCCTTCTTCGTCGTCGCGCGGAATTCGCGCGATCCGCGGGTCGAACCCGAATCGCCGATACAAATCGCGCTGGCTGCGGAAGTCGGAAAGGGTAGCGGGGCTCTCTAACGGAAACGTATTACGTTCGTAACTCGTCTCGAGGTAAAAGGTTTTTCCTTGGTACCCGTGTTTCGAAGCGGTTAACGGGAGACAAAATAAAGGCGCCGCGATAAGGAGGAATAAGACGGGGAACGGATCGTCGACAGCTAAGAGGAATGGTGGCGAACGGATAGGCGTTCCGGTGAGCACCGTTTCATGCAAATGCGACGATTAGCGATCGTTAATCGCGCGGCGGCCAGTCGATCGCCGGCAGTTTCTCGCGGAACGCTCGCACCGGAAGTCTATTCGAAACGCGTACCCGGGAGAAAGGAGATCGTGGCAACGCGAGCCACCCGTTCCGGAAGCAATTAACGCTTCTTACGGAAACGGCTCGGACGATAAGAAGCGGAATTACGCTCGTTTCTTTCCTAACGATCTTTGTAACGGGCTGCGACGCTGACCGCGAGTTCACCGAAATCACGAGAAAAATACGAGGAAGACGCGCGAAATCGGAGAAAAAGCAGAGAGAGGAGACGGCGGAAGGGTGGCGGAGACCGGGGAGATGATTGCTGATACCGTCCAATCTAATTTCAAGGGGTTACGCTCGACGCGATGACGTGCAACGGCGGAGAACGCTTTTTTTTCTTTTTTTTTTTCACCAACGTCCGATAGGAACGGTGGGGAGAGACGGGCGAAAAATCGAGTTGAAAAAGTCGGCGGCAGGAAATCGGATCTGTACCACGAAAAGGACCTTGCCGGAAGTACGCCCCTCCGCCGCGCTCGCTCCTCTTTGTCCCTTTCCAACCCTTCCGACGGAGTGCTCCCGCGGAAGTAAATTCATTCTCGCGAGCTGGTACGGTTGAAAAACCCTGTCTGGCGGTGATTCGAATTTAGGAGTTCTCGCTGGTGAAATCGTATTACACGCCGGTGCCGGCAGGGAGCAACCGGCGGGTAAAATCGGAAATAAGCGCCCGTTACATATTTCCACGGCGGAGGTTCGGGTGTAACCGCGAGTCTGTTCGTGGGAGAACGAAAAGAAACGGCGCTCCCGCGACAGGGTCGCGCGTTAAGGTGGATCGTCGATAAAGTACGGAGCGTACAGCTGTTAAGCGCCGCCCAATGAACAACGGGCGTCCCCTGTTCGCGTATCGCGATCCCATTTGAATTTCCAACGCTCGAATACAAGAGAGAGAGAGAGAGAGAGAAAGAGAGAGGAAGGGAGAGGAGGAGCATACTCGACACCGCAACGGTCGATGGTTGACGTCGATCGAGTCGAGAGAGCAAGCATCCGAGGGCGGGCAGAAGTTACGAGTTGCAAAATTAATTTGAGGCGAAGTTTGCTAGAAAGTGAAGGAAAGCCCGAAGAAAGTTGAACCGGGAGGGGATGAAACGGGGTAAAAGAAGACTCTCGGTTGCCGATAGTTGCATAAGGAGAGTGCAAACCAGCGGCGATGGTCGAGTTTCGAGCACCACCCGCTCTTTTTTCCTCTCTTCATCGTCGTCGGCTCGCGGAGGATTCAACCGGCAAATACTTTAATTGCGCTGAGCATACGAAACGTCGAGGAATGACGACTGCACACGCGAGCGCACGAATTTAGCACGAGCTCGACGTCGATGTTGACTTTTCAACGGACCACGGACGGATAAACGCACCCCGTGTCTGAAAGAGTTCTCCGGTGGAGGAAAAAAAGGCGCTCCCGTTCGGTAGTTTCGAGCGTCCCGGAGCACACTCTGAAACCACCCCGCGCGACCATTTCCACGACCCACGCTGGTCCTGGTTATTCTTGATACGTCACGGATCCCGATAAATCACGGCAATCTGCATGCATTTGCAAATACCGTCCTCGGGACTCTTTTTTTTATCGCCGTCGTCATTGAACTAACGACCGCGGCGACCATTAGAGCGGAGAGTCGGGTGGCCACCCGGCGGCGTCATTCGCGTCTGTCGTTGACCTACCGGCGCCGCGAGCCACTTATAATAATGAAGTTCATGAAAAAACCACAGAACTGGAGAAGCTCCCCGGCACTTTTAATAGCCGTACGATTTAATATATTCCGTGTATTTTAAATTCCACGGTTAAAAACTTGCCCGGTTACCAGCGCTGGCACCGGAAGGGGGCTAAAGCGGAGCAGAAAAAACGAGCCAAGTTAAAGCTGAAACTTCTCCCGGCGAACGCGACACAAAAACCGAAATGCAGGCGATATTTAACAATTAAGGACCCTTTTATCGTGCCGCGAGAGCTCCTATTCGGTACTTCGGCCCGATCGCCAAAACGGATGGATGAAAAGAGGCGCGGCCATTAGCGGGCAGGCGAAGCGTCGTCGGAAATAGAGAACCGTAGCGAGGCGAGAGGCTGCCTTCCTCGCGGAGTAAATGTTTAATAAATACTTGAACGCGGACCGATCCTCAACGGTGTACAGAAATCTTTTCCCCCTTTTTCCTCCGAAGAGGCCAGCTTCCGGCGAGAAACAAATTGCCCACTTGATTCGATCACAGACCGATCGTCCTCGCCGGTAACCAACCAGGAGTCTTCGCGCTCTCGAGGAACAGAAACAAAAGCGCACCCCGTGTCGCGTTTGGTGTCGCGCGCGTGCGCGCGAATCGACCCTGAAGGGAAACGCGCGTAACAATCGGACCATCAGGAGCAATCCAGCTGGTATTTATCGATAATCGATCGCGGACGATTCCATTCTCTCCCGCCGCGTCCTGCAGCTATACATCAACCGTTTCCCCGTCCCCTCGACGCCTGGTGAATCTCTCTGTCTTTATCGGTGTCCACGAGTACGGGCTCGACAGGCCACCCACCCCATTCGCGGAGCCGAAGGTCCGTCGACGAGCGCGACGGATCGTTTCAAGGGGAGAACGCAACCGAGGATCCCGTTTCAAGGTTCTCGTAGCTCTCGCGAGGGCCTCGCTGGTACGTAAGGTTACGCGCGTCGCGGCGCGGACAAGCGGTCGAGGGTAATTTCTCTCTGCGTGCCTCGTGGTAATTTCTCACAGGTGCGGCGCGTCGACCCTGCCAGCGACCCGATCTGGCACCTGCAACGACACACACGCGTGGTCGCGTGCTCCTGTCTTCCCGCTCGTCGATCCTGACCCAGGATAAACGGCTCTATCGCGACGCGTCTCTCGCCCTTGCCATCATCTCCTCGGATCCTGTAGTGGCTGCCGTAGCTCGCGCAAAGAGAGAGAGAGAGAGAGAGAGAGCGAGAAGCAGGAGGGTTTCGTTCAGCCACCTTCATCTACCATCTACGTCCGGAAGATTTGCGTCTAGAGGTTTTAATAACGTCGACGGCCCGTTCACCTGCCTGGCTGACGTTTGCATGCCACGGAAATGCCGGCTGGATATAACGTTATCGGTAAACCGGTTCGCGACCGATCCACGCGTCGTTCGTAAAACGAAAGAGCAACGAGCCGCCTACAGCTAGTTACGGGCTGACGAAAGAATTATTGCGCGCGGGTATCGCGTTCGCTGGGAATAATTTAGAGGAAAGAAGGGTGGACGGACGGGGGTGTACGCTGTCGAGGAAGCAAGTCGACGAGGGGGGCTGAAAAACCTCGTTCGAGGTTAGAATTTTCAATCATAATAGAACCGCTGGCCGCAACCCCCATCGCCCGGAGGGAATTCGCCAAATATTCTCCGGCTGCCACCGATAGGTCAATAAAATCGATATCGGGACCGGCGAAGCTAATGGCAGGTATCGCGTAACCTAGCCGATATCGTTATTACGCTGAGATCGCCACTTTGGGCGTGGACCCGCAGTTTAAACGGTGCACCGTCGGTCAATCCCTCTCGTCGAACCAGCCCCGACTGTCCGAAAACAGCCCCTCCATTTCGTCCGGACGATTTTCCGGCTAGATTTTCGCGCCGCCGCTTTGTTTCTACGCTGGCCTATCGCTTCATCGATCACGGAGACTCCTCGAGAAGTTTTCTCGAGGAGCGCGCGTCCCAGTCGAAAGTTGTTCAGGGAGGGATAGGAGGGGAAATAATTTTCAATTTATCCGGCGAAGATTAGAGAGCATCGTCACGCGAGCCGACGTTTCCTCAAAACTGTAAACCACCCTCCGCCTGGTAATTTCCTCCGGAGAAATTGCATGCCTAAAGCGGGCAATCCGCGGCGGCCAGTTTTTTAGCCGCGTTAACGCGGCCAGACGCGCGCGCTATTACGCAGCCCGCGCCGCCACCCTCCTCGGACGCAATTTTCAGGGTGGAAACGTCTAAATCTCACCGCGGCGCGCGGAAGGGCGTGTCAGTCACGCGACGACGGATCATCGTTACCGGCGGACAAATTACGTTCGCTGCGCGCCCTTTAATTCGATCGAGGAACCCCATCGTGGAAGCTAAACAGACGTCGTAATTAAGGGCAAGTAGAAAAATGAATTCGAGGGCGTACGTGTCGTTCAAATCGCATCGTTTACAGTGGAAACGAACGGACCCGTAATTAAATCGTTTCGTCGGGAATTCAATTATTCCTAACTTGATTGCGAAACACACCGGTTCGCGAGATACGCGTAGACGTCGCAATTAAAGATACAAATTGATATATTTCGCATTTTTTTTTTTTTTTTTTTATCGCGAATTGGAAAATGAAAGGTATTTCCGCGCACAGTTCGAACCGAACGAAGTTATAATCCAATGATACGAGATTATACTCGCCACGCATCCTCTAATTCGATCGCGAGCTCGGCCATGCTCTCCTAGAATATTTGTGGACATCGCGATTAACGACGCGAATTGATAAATATTAGCCGCAGAAATAAAACGGGGGCGGTGTTTTTTACCCTACCCCGTTTAAACGAGGGAAAAACGGGGGGGAAAAAAAAACAAACAAATTGTTCGAGGCGATCGCTCGCAACGATGGAATCGAGCGAACTTATAATCCAATCATCCTTCTAAAAAATCAATTCGACGCGAGATACGTATCGACGCGTCCACCGATTTGATTCAGCGGATTCTAATTACATTCAAACGCGCGCGCGCGGACGGGCGAAAACGCGAACGGAATCATGAATCCCCGAATATACCGGGCCAGCTTTATTCATATTTCTCACGCTATTTCTGTCAATAATTGAGTGTCGTTTAGTACGCCGCACAATAGAGCATCGTATATCGAGCTCTCGGTGGTCAGATCGCGCGTTAGCGCCCGGAGGAATATCAATTCAATATAGTCAGCGCACGACCGATCGAACTCGAATAGCTGTCCGCGATTCCGCGGACCACCGTGCATCCCCGAGCGCGATCTTGACGAGCAAAAGCGTTTCACGAGTCTGCGAGGTGTCTGCGAGTCGATGCGATTATCGCGAGCAGCGTGTTAGAGACGGGAACCTGCGGTTCCCACGATTTTCCCGCCTGGTGTTGGCCGTTCGCGCTTCGACGAACGCAAATATGACTAGAATCAGGAGTTCCAGTCGAGCCGGATCAACATTTGCATGGAATCTTGTTTCGTCGTTTTTTACATACCCCGATCGGAGCGTGCGAAACGAAAGTTCGTATCGATGCCGCCGATAAAACGGGCGGGATGAAAAAAAATTGGAGGAATCTGCGCCGGACGGGACCGCGTTTCGATCATTTGGCCGACGATATCGCGGCAAAAATCGAGGATACGAAAATAGCGGCCATACCAGTCGCATCGAAACTGGCTGTACCTACATAGAAGGGAGCGAGGGGTGGCTGCCGCGCCGATATTCCATTGTTCATCGCGCGTTCCCTTCCTCTGCGGGTCCGCGATCGAAATCCGCGCGAGATCGAGATTCGTATGGCCACTCGCGAAGCTCGAGACGTCTGGGCGTTTGAGCAGATTTCAGCGCGCGTTCGACTGTTTCGACTATCCTTCTAGTTCCGTTCGTGCGTGCGGATCGTCAGAGGCCATCGAGCGCGATTGGACCAATCGCCGGAACACGCGTGGAAACTTTTCTCGACGCTTGCATCCGGCGCTCGCAACGATGCGAAACTCGCGATACTCTGCGAGTCCTTAACTTTTCGATGGAGTCTTCAGCGAGCTACTTATACTCCTCGCGGCACGTCCCGCCATAATCGAGCGTCGTCTGGCGAAGTGGTCTCCGTTGGATCGTCGCCAGTCTCCTCCGAATCGCGGCACGCGAATCGCGCGAGATCGCGCGGGCGAGCCGAGGGAGAAGGCGATCGCTCGTTTCCGGTGCACGCAACGCGAACGTCTCGTCATCGCGGCGAATAACCGATCGTCGCAGCGCGCAATTTACGCGACGTGCGTCCCTCGACCGTTTCTCATCGTTAACGCGACGCGATAATAATTACTCCGCGTGCCACCGGTAATTACTCGGGGATCGCGTGCGGGTGGGTGAAAAAAAAAATCAGCAGCGTACGTACGAGCCTTTCAGTCCCGCAAATACGCTGTTTCTGCTCTCGTTCCTTTCTTTCATCCCCGTTTTTCAATGATTTTCGATACGTTCGCGGTGGCCTGTTCGAAGTAACGATCGAACCCGAGGACCGACGCCTCCTCGCAGCTCATTTGGTATTCATATCCCTCCGGGACGCTTGTATTTCGCGTCTAGCGCAACCGACCCTGTGACATTGACGAAATTAATTATGAATTTCCGAAAGAAGCCTCCGCGCCGCGGGGACCAGTTTCACGAGAGCGAGACGAGCTCGTGCGAGCGATAATCCATCGGAACGACGCGATCCAGACGTCTTTCGCCGAAAATATATTTCAATATCCTGGATATAGGACGTGTTAAGAAATGAAAATAGATCCTCGATAGGAAACGGCGAAACGGTTCCTCGCCACGGCGGCCAAGAGGAAAAACACGGACGAGAGAAAACGGACGCGAGGGTGGCCCCGCCGAAACGATCCCCCGAAACAATTCTCCCAACAGTCCGTCGTATCGACTCGCGCCGTAAAAAAGAAATCGAGGGGACGCGATCCGCTTTACGGTGTCGTAAAAACCAGCGGCTCGTTGTCGACGGAATCGTACGGAGGATCGCGACGCGTCCGTACGCTTCACCCTCGAGTCTGCCCACGGCCAAGACCCGCGCGGACGTATCCGCGTCCAGGAAGGTGGTTCGATTCCGACGATTCGAAAAACTGTCAGTTCTCGCGCTGTGCGGACGCCGAAGAGCCGCGTCGCGACGCGAGATCGGGATAGGGAGCCGTCGAAGGGGGCAGCGGTACCGGAAGAGGGAATCCAGAGATAGCCGGGCGAGCAACAGAGGCGAGCGGGTCCCAATGGAAGAGAGGAAGATCGTCGAGAGGAACGGGAGCGCCTGCGCCCTCGGTTGTACCGAGTTTCTGCGTACGTTTCCATCAGTCGGGTCTTCAACTCCGGGCCGCGAACAACCAGTGATCGGGGCCGCGTCGCTTCGTGCCCGTGTTAACACCCTCTCCTCGACGTTGCCTATCTCACCCGAGGACCAACCGGCGCGACCCGTCCACCCACGGCCGGAAAAAGGTTTCCCAAGTGAACGAAAGTTCCGCGTTCGCGCTCGAACTTCGCAGCCGATCCTGCTCGCGGACGATACGCGCGCCGCAATCCTCTTCCTCCCACGCAGGTTTCTGCGCCAAACTTTCCCGCACGCGCTCGCAATCCTCGCGAGTTCTTGCCGCGATCCCGCGCCCCCTCTCTGGGCCCCGTTTCTCTTCGTCTCTCTGCACCGGGGCTTTTTAATTTTACGAGGCACGCAGCTGGGACGCGCTCGACCGCGGAATTTTTACGAGCCCCCGCTTCCGTTCTCCGATGCGATCGCGGTGCCTGGCCCGGTGGCGATGGTTCGCGCGTAACGACCAGCGATCGGGGAATTAATAAAAAACCACCCCCTCGAACGGATCGTAATCGGAGCAACAGTTTCGGTCGAAATTGCGATCGTGAAAGTTTGATCGTTCCGATGGATCAGGCTGGATCGTTTAATCCCGGGACGGGGATAAATCGGGGCTGAGTGCGCTTCGACGATAATCGTTGGAATATCTTCAGCCGACAAAGCGGAGCAAGCCGTGTTATCCGCGATAATTCCTCGGACGCGTAGACATTAATTAAACGACTATAGGGACGCGGGAGTCGCGTACGCGTCGCGTCGCTCGAACGACGTTAGGTGGATAATAAATTTCGCGTCGTCCATCGTCGAATAAATAGCCCCGAAGCGAGGGGGAATAAAATATCGCGAGGGAAGACGGGGGTCGCTTGAACGCGAGAGGCGAGCGACGAACCGGCCGGTCATCGCGTTCGAGGCGGATCAAAGGGCGTGATCGTTAACGTCGTTAGCGCTAATTAATCATCCGTCGAGCAGATAAATATCGCGCGTCGGTGAGATAACCAGGCGCGAACCTATACGGCCGTGTTCCGCCAATAATTATGAACAGAGACCGACTCATTAGTCGTAGGGGACGTTAACGGCCTCGGAGCGTCGCCCGTTTTCGACCGCGTTCCTCCGAACCGTTCGATTGTTAATCGGGTTTGTGCGCCGTGACAGCGAGCGAAAGAACGCGATTGCGCGACAACTGGATTTCGCTTCGCTTCTCCTCTCGCCTGGCGACGAGAACCGAGAGAGAGAGAGAGAGAGAGAGAGAGGAAAAGAATCGGGGTCGTGGAATTCCTGAAATCGTCGAGCGATAAAAATCATCCCCGATTCTAATCCCCGCCGCTTCTCCCCTTTCCTCTTTTCCATTGACGACAGCAATGCGTCGCACGAGCGTCGAGACGACCGGTTCGTCGGTCGCCCGGTGGAGCTCATGAGAAAGAGAACCGTACGCGCGGACACAATCGAAGGGGCCGGGGAAAAGGTCTCCGCGTCGGATTGGACGATCCATCATTCGCCGGTGGCGTTGGCCAGGCCAGAAAGACAGAGAAAGGTGGACGGTGGCGTTGCAGCGACGCAGACAGAGCGGAGGGTTGCGTAATTAATCGCGGGACTTAATCGAGTGGCGAATTAATTGGGACAGATTTACGATCCGGGTCTGTGACAGTGGACCGCGATACCGTGCGCGATCATGAAGTATCACCGGCGCGTGCAGACGACCGTGCGGCGGTCGCAGCTGAAAAAGACCGCGCGGGACCGCGGCGAGAGCCGTGGACGTTAGAGGGATCGTACATCACCGCCTGTCCGTCGGTACACCGATCCGGAGCGTTCCCCAAAAAGGAAACGATCGAGCAAAACGAGCGTTTCACGCTCGAGATTCGCCCCCCGCTCGAGCGTCGCCGATTAATCTTCCGCTGCCGCGGCGCGGTTCGACCACGCGGCTGCGAGCTGTTCGGGAATTAGAAGCGGAAGAAGAAAGAGAAGAGGCGGAGAGGAAAAGTATCGCGCAGGGGTGAACCGCGAGTGGCTCGCGGCGTGCAGGTAACGAGCTCCATCGTGGATCCGCACGGGCTAATAATTCGGACCGAGTCGCGAGACCCTCGACCCCTCGTGCTTCGACGTAATTAGCAAACAGTCGCCGCAGAGTGTTTCCGCGAGGACGGTTCGATTTCCTTTAACGTTCTCGAACGTTGCTCCGACGTGACTCTCTGATCAAACACGAACGGCTGTGCAAATTGCGGCCGTGTGTCTACGACAAGGTTCTTCGACTCTTCGCGAAGATCGAGGCCAGGTGCGAAACGTATCGTTGAGCAGCGGATCCCGCGCGACGATTACCAGGGACGTGAAACGAGCGAGTAGATTTTTGTGGAAACAGACGGAGGTACGAAACGCGCGAGACACGCGGTTGAAGAACAGAGGAAACTCGACGAATGTGATTCGCGGGGATTACCGTTGAGGCTGCGCAAAGGTACAACCGAGCTAAAACTTTCCGTTAAAAAGTGCATCTCTATCTCGGCCGCGTCCCGGGGGGGAAATTAAAAGCAGTCGACGCGTGCTCTGTGGAGACCGGGCGTAAAGATAAGAAGAGGACAGTGTGCCGGTTGTCGCGCGAGCCCGAAAAGAGGGGAAAAAGGAAACACCGGGCGAAAGCCGCGAGGGATGCCAGCGGAGCAGCGGCGAATAGAATAAACGAACAAAGGAGGAACGTTAACGTAAAGGGATTAGCAACGCGAACGCGTGTACGCGGAAGAAACGAGCTGCCAACTGAGCATGCACGAACGCGAGTGTCGCGAGGAGCAACGAAAGTCGCGGAAAAAATGATCTCCGACCTGTGACCCCTCTCGTCCTCGGAAGCGGTTGCTCGGAGGATCCATGAGCGCGGCGGTATCGACGCGAAACGCAGCGAAAGGGGCGGAATTCTCGCGAGGGAACGCGCGGAGCGATTGAAAATTCGCGGTGCGCTTGTCGAGCGTCAGTCGCACGAGGACGGGAAGTCGAACGGGAATGGTCCGCGGTGAGCAGTGAGCGGTGAGGAACAGGTACATCGTCCGAGTGAAAAGGGGTTGAACGCGACAGACAGGGGATCGTGGTAATCGGCGCTGGGAGGGATTCCTGCGGGTGAGCCGGTCAGCCGACGGTGATGGCATGAGGACATTAGTAAGGAGGAGCTGCGGGTCCAGCGAGGAGGAGGATGAGGATGGTGATGGTCGTGATGGTCCTCGGTCAGCTACTGACGAGGATTCTGCTCGCTGCCCATGCCGGGGACCGGCTCGCGGCAGCTCGCAGAATACTCAGAGACGTGCCACTGATAGACGGGTAAGTTGGCGAGGGAGTTACTTCTCGTTCGAGAAATTAGTCGTTCGTACGGAGTTCGATAAAGCGGTGAGCGAAATTTAAAACGGGACAGGCGCACGATGGCCGAGTTCGCGTTTAGAGGGCTGTAACCTTCTCCGATGGAGCCTAAAGAGCCCAGCCCCGCCGTTCCTGCGGGCGCTTGAATTTTTGGCGTGCACCTCGTAAAATTGTTGAAATTTTAATGAATAACTGAAAACTCCGGCGTAATCGTTAGCTCGAGTGCCGTCGAGGCGGGAGAACCGCAAGGCACGAATTTATAGCCGCCGGAGAACAATGTCGTCGTAACGACGCGCACGGACGGAGCGGCCGCGTTCTACAGCCGAAGCGTGTTTCTAATTACACCGGAATTAAACTCGAGAGGAACGTCCCTCGGTGCGTCCGATTTACGATCGAGCGTCGAACCGTTCCGGGACTTTTGCTTTTTCCTCGTTTCGAAGCGATCCCAAATTTTCCTCTCCCCGCGCGAACCGCTTTCTGAAAGGTTTCGCGAAGAGAATTGTTTCCGCGCAACCGTGTATAACAACGAGTCTTACGATATCAAATTTTGCACGCTCGCGTGAAATTGAATACATTCGATGCTTGACTAGTCGATACGAAACGCGGCGCGCCACCACCCCCCCGTACCCTCGTATTTCCCTCACAAACCTTAAATCAAGGAGCGTGGGAATTCGCTCGATCGAAAAACCCGTGGTCACTCGGATTGATGGGTAAACAAAGCAATTAATTGTTTTTCGGCCGCGCGAAGCTCGATACGGCGAAATATCGGAGGCAAACGAGCGCGAAACTTCCGCGCGTCCGCGAAAGAAACATCGAAACGCCGACGAAGCCGGCAAAAAGTCGAGCGATAAAAAGGACGAATATGAGAACGACGGATCCCGTCGCGGCAGGATCCGTCCGGGCGTCGTCGAGGCCCGGAGTTGCTCTTTCATCCCGTGCACGGGACGGAAGCGCTCGATTCAATTGGAGGAGACTCGAGGATAGTGCATTTTCTCGGAGATAATGAGAAAGTTTCGCGATCGCGAGGAGGAAAAGGCATTAACGGGGAGGGAATTAAACGGACGAGAGAAGAGTGGGGAAAAAAGGGCCGAAGGGGTTGAACGGGGAGAGCGAAGGAGACAGAAACGAGATAGAATTCAGCTCAAAGATGGCCCGTGGCTATCGGTCCTCCGGTTTCTCGCGTTACCAAAGACGAATAGATACGAACTTCCGGTCCCCGTGTCCGCGTAACAACCTGGCGCGTCTTTTCTCGCCGTTTCTTGTTCGCGCGCGTTCCTCGCGCGCCCCTTTATCGACGTCTAACCAAACGAACCGTCGAATGGAAAGGCAACAAGGGGCCGTCCGCGAAATTTCATTCCAGGGGCGCGCGGGAACGATCGAAGTTCGCGGCTCGCTCGAACGATTTGTTTGAATTTTCTTTCGTGGAACACGGCCGAGTAAAATAAACGATTACAAATACGATAAAAACTGCCCCGCCGCGCTTTGCATTTAAATGGCTCGACGCGTGGCTCCCTTTCAACGGTACTCGCGTTTCTGGACCTAGCCAGCGTCTCGAGTAGAAGCCGAGTGGGTTCAGCGATAAAGACGGGAACGGTCCTTTTGTTGTTGCAAATTACGATCCCCCTTCCCCGGCTCGGTAACCGTGGACGTGGTCGGAGCTTTTCACCCGCGGCCTCCTTCTGAATCGCGATAGAAATTCGCGGAGTCCTCCGAGGTATCGTCTGCGCGCTGACGGCGGCGGGTCGGAAGTGGAACGCGAGCGATTTTGCCGATCGTCGACCAGCCGAAGGCGATTCGTTACCGATAACGAGTGAAAGCCTCGTCGGGCCTATTGTGAGGCGCATAATAGTTTGCATTTTTTTACCTCCCCATTTCCCAGTCCACCCCACCGCGTCCAACTGCCGCGAGAGGGTTCAAGAGGTTACGTAACAATCGCGCGGTAAGCGTCATCGCGTTGTTCGCGAGACGGTGAAAATGCACGGGGGATCGTTTCGTCTGGATTTTCATAGCCAATCGGTGCATCGTGACCGAGCTGTTGGTCTCGTGTGCGAGGAACGCGCGAAAACAAAGAAACGCTGCCGGGCTCCGCTTCATTTATAAAGAACCGTGCACCCACCGCGGCTCTACTAGACCTCTCTGCCTTTTCGTTCTTCGACGAAAAAAATGTAAAAAGGGGGAGAGAGAAAAAAAAACACTTTTTCATCAGAGCGTTATTATTTCCGCGTTTCCGACGCGGAAATTCACTTAAAAGGGCGAACAAACGCGTGCACGAGGCGCCCGGATCGCGGCCAACACAGGTGAAAGAGAACCGAGCGAAATCACGAGCGTCGTTTTCTTTTGCGGTGGTTTGAACAAAATTCAGCCCCGTAATTATCGTTGTTTGCCTGTATATACGGCCATTAAACCGTGAACCGACAACGTTTCGAGGACGAAAGCGAGCATTTTTCTCGCCCTCTCTTTCGCTCCGAACGCGGGTGGAAATTCGTGAAAATATTCCCCCGCGAAGCTGATAACCCGGTTGGACACCGGCCTGTAATTACGCCGTTCAACGGCTCTGTTTATAACGTTCATTGCCGTACGGAAATATTTAATTACCCGGACCGTTTCGTGCCGCGGGACCGCCGCAAAGGGTGCACCGACCGGTCGCCGCTTTCAGGATGAAAACGGGGTGGAAAGACGCGTCGCGCGAGTCTTTTCAAACGCTCTCCTCGGAGAGAAAGGAGAACGCGCGGTAAAAAAGAGGTCGTTTCGCGTGCGCCGCTTGACCAGACGTCTGCTAATGTCCCCGCGGCGATTAGTATAATTGCTGCGGTCGAGACTCTTCGCGTTCCTCCATCGAAGCTCAAGATCCCTCTCGAACGTCCGAACCGAGCGTCCGACAGGGTCGACAAACTCGCGTCTGTCCATCGTTAAGTTGATCGTTTCGGGGTTAATAAATAATCATGCGAGCTGCGCGCGTTCATTATTTCAAGGCAAATTGAATAGATGATTATACAGGCGCTCGTTTCTGGAACGAGCAAACAAGCCGTATAAATGGAATTGTATCGGAGTCATCAAACTCTGATTAATTACATCACAAATTAATATAATTTTTGATAAATCCGTATCGAACGTTTGCTCGGTACATCGCGGAAATTATATTCCGGTGTTTTCGTTCGACGCGAGCGAACGAAACTGACCGCTCGCGGAGTCTCGAAATAGGAGGTTAACGCGTGAAAATTGGGGAAAAAAGCCGGATAAACGCGACGATTCCGCAACCCTCGAAGCAACAAGTCTTCGTCTTTTGAATCGTCGAGGATATTCAACGCTCTCGTCGCCTCCGCCGGCTCCTCCTCGAAAAAAAATCGAAGGAACGCGCGTGAAAAGAAGAGGCGGCGCCACCGCCGCGATACATAATGCAGTCTGAACGCGTGAAAGCTTTTCGTTGAACATTAACATTCTTCCGGGGCTCGAGATACGGGAGGAGTTCAAAGTTCCGTGCGAGCGCCCGCGTCTACGTACGGTCGTATCCGCTCAACGGCGCATAAATGTATAAGCGCGCGATGGGCGGCGGCAGAGAGGCAGGAGGGATAACGTACACGCGGAACAGGGTGCAAGTAGCGTCCACGATGATGCTTAAAGCTTAAAAGCGGCAAAGGAGATTTAGGCCGACGTGGAGTTAGCCAAGTTGCCGGGGAACCGCCGCTCGCGGCCGGAAGTGGATGGAAGAGGAACGTCTGCGCGGCTATCAGGGTCGGAACATAGATTTCAATTAACCCTGTTTGTCTTCTTTAAAGTTTCCGGGACGTCTAGACGAGCGATTCTGCCGTTCGAGTCGATGATGCACGGCGAAACGAGTACCTCGAAAGAGATACAGAGCTCATTACGTAGTCGTTGCGCGATAAGAGGTGAAACAGGGAATACGGACGCTTCGATATTCCGTACCGCACTCGGCGGGGTCGTAACCGTATTCGAAAAGAATGCGGTCTACGAGGCAATGATAACGATCGCAATAGCCGTAGAGAAAGATTATCGAAACCGCGGCACGTGAACCCGCTCCGACGTACGATCATTGCCAGAGCGCGGAGGGACGGAGAGAACCGCTTCTATCCACGATTTCCGGGAGCTTCGCTAAAAGTGCCGCGTAAAATCGAAGGCCCCTTCCTTCGCCGCCTGGCGCGTACAGTGCTCGACTGGAAATAAAGAAAAAAAGAGAGAAGAAAAAAGGGGAGGGTGAAAAAGTAAAAGAAGAAAAGGAGGAAAGAGAAAAAAAAAAGAGAGAAGGAAAGATGAAGAACGTGCACGCGCTATAAATCCTTTCATTCGCCTGGCGCATCGTAGCTAGACCTTACAAAGCGCTCTATTCGAGGCGTATCCACCCCGCGCGCGGAAGATCAGAGAGCACGCCACGGATATTCGCAATTTCGCGGGAGTTTTTCCGATGTAGAAAATTATTCGTTAAAAGCAGTCGCCCTGGTTCAAGAGTCGATAACCCGTGCGCGATCGCGCGCTTCTCCCGGTCGCTCGCTCGCTCGCTCGCTCGCGAGGAGACGCTCGCGCCTCGATTTACCCTGGGCTCTTTGCTACTTTCGATCCACTCGGAACCCCATTCGCGTGTCGATTCGAAACGATTTTCAGCCGATGCACTCGAGCACGTCGCCCGTCTCGAGGCGGCAGGAATTAGGAAACACAGCCGAGGAGCTCTCTCCGGCCTTTGATCCGACTTTCACGGCGGAGGCGAGAGGAAAAAATGAAAACGAGCACCACCGTGGCCGGATGAGCGAGGGAGCTTCCTTCGATCGACTCGAACGGCAAGAAAGCACCGTCCTGGGAGCGATGAGACGGTATTCAAGTCGTTCTTGCGACGAGCGACGAAGCTATCTCGGAGCGTCGTTCTTTTCGAGCCGGTGTCTTGTTCGATTCGAAACAATGCCACCTTTTTCGCCGGCGACACCCTCGTCTGGTCCGTTCGGGTGGTCGCGGCAACAAATTACGAGAGAAGATTCTGATTGATTAATCGCGGAGTGCTAAGGAAGACTGGTTCGTTATGCAAGGAGCTTATGCAGGGAATTCTAAAAAATGTCTCATAAACTGTATACCCGCTTAACTAGCCACAACTGTCGGACCTCTTTCGGAGAGACAATGGAACTTAGAAATTCGAACCGTCCGCATCGACAAAGCACGGTCCCGTATAGACGCGAAATTTGCATCCCAAATGTCGGCGCCGCGTGACGCTGTACGCGATACAACCTTTATGATGTTAATCCGGCGCAGCTACGGAAGAGCGCAGCGCGCGCGGTACCCTCGACGAGAAGCTTCCTATTTTTTCGTCGCACCCAATTTCCCCGATAAAAAATGCAATTGAAAATGAAAAAGGAAGAAAGGCAATCGCGATTCGAACGAGCGCCGTCGAAACGGCCGGGGTTTGCCGGAGCGAGGAGCAATTCACGCAAAAATCAGCTCACCTCCAGATGGAAACAACCGTCGGCTGTTCCGTATCGACACACCAGTTCGCCCCGTTTAATTTCGTTCGGTTAGCTGCCCGTGTCCGCCACGCTTTCTCGCTTAAAGATCGCGCGTTTCGCTACTCGTTTCCGCGATAAAGGCCGCGATGCCTGGCGCGTGTATACGCGCGCGCCTTTTGCTCCTCGTTAATTTCGCCCGTCTAATAAAAGCCAATGAAGTTTAAAGTTTCACGTGTGACCTGGTTTCCCTTAAACCGGTCCGATCTAAGAGTCTAGCAACGCGTCGGAGGGAAGGATTAGCGTGGCGTTTCCGCGCGATAATTAAAAGCCGGGAAATATTTAGCCAGGAAAGGTACAACGACGCGAGGAGGCGACTCGCGCGAATCAGCTCGAAGGGCAAAGGCGACGCGTCGTCGTCGTCTTCGAGCAGGGCGGAGCAGCGAGGCTGTTTTATCGGACGCGAGCACCCCAGATGACGGAAGTTTGGCCCGCCAAGTCGGTACAAAAGTTCCCGCCACCACTCGGCTTTGTCACTCTTTTCACGTCGTTCTAATTAATTTTATTAACGAGCACCGCGAAACCATCGACCAGGCGGCGGAACTTTCGCGGTGTTCCGCCCGGGGGTTCGTTAACGTTTCCGCGGGAGGCGAACGAATGGAAAAGAAGGGAGGCCGCGATAACGATCGAAGTTCCCTCGGCGAAACCGGCCCTACGGTTTAAGCCCGCCATTGTGCGGTCGACACCGGCGACGGGCAACAGGGGCGAATTATTACCACCGTCCAGTGAATCCAATTTGTAAGAGAAGCGGGAATTCTTAGGAACCGGTCGCCGTGAGATCGCGTCGGTGCCCGTTGCTCTTCGTCGTTATCGGGCGTCTGAAGCCGACGCGACAGCGCGGCCGTCTTTTCCCGCGGCGAAACTTCGTCCGATACGATATTATCTGGCTGTCGCGACCGCCTCGTCCAGTGAATGCCCGTTACCAAGCGAATTTCCGCTCCGTCCATTTTTAATGAATAATGCAGAGCAGGGTGTAACGCGATTCAAGGAGAAACGATAGGGAAATCCACGGGGCGCCGTCTCGCGGTGTCCTCGCCTCGATTGCGCAGCAACCGGACAGAAATTGTTCCGAAGCTCGCGCGTACGCGTCGACGATAACCGTGCCAAGGGGTTGCTGGCTGAGGGGAACGGTCGAGGATGGTCGGTCGCGGAGCAACGGAGAACAGAGGTTCCTCGTAAATCCGGGAACGCGGTCGCCGGAGGCGCACATCGGCTGTCCGCTGGTCTGCGCGCGTGAAGGTTAATTTTCGATGGAACCGAGATACGTACGAGCATCTGTCCGCGTCGATGTGTACGTAACGCGAACACCGTTAAAAGGGAGCAGCCGGACCGGCACCGGCAACTTCCAACAGAGTTAATGTAGCTGCGACGCGTAACTCGATTTCACGGAGTTAGTCGAAGGCGTCGATGCTGTCTTAGCGAGTCCACTCTCACGGGACCCGTAAATCGGATCATGGATCTTGGATCCCGGTACGTGACTTAAAACTTGACCGTGCCGCGGGACGGCTCCAGAGCCGAGAGACGGTGAAATTGTCGGGCCACGGGACGAGAGGGTTCCGAGGACGCTGAAAACGGCAAGTTCGAGGAGCACAGGAGCTCGGTGCGCGCGATCGCGACGGAGAACAGAGCCTGGAACAACGCGTTCGCGCGACACCGTGACGCTAAACGGGACGGTGTAATTGCTGAATATTTATGTTTCGCCGGGAACGCGACGTCGCGATAATTAACGTCTCCCGCAATTCATTTACCGCGCTCCGCCAGGTGAGATAACCCCTCTAATGTTACGCAGATGCAATGGTAACGGGTGACGGTACTCGCGCCAACTTTAATAACTTCATTGAGTCGGAGCGGGACGGATAACTACCGGCGTTGGCTGCGTCGAGGGGTGCGACAGGGGATGAGGGGTTCGCGAAATAAATCGCGGCGCGTATTAACCCTGGCGCGGAGGCGCGAGTCGCTGCCTCCGTGGGACGCGGAGACAAGCAGCGAACTTTAAAGGGGCGGTAACAAAGTTTCCCGGATTTCACGCTGGATTAGACTTTACGATCCCGCGAACGCAGCGCGGAAACGGGCCCAAACAGTCCGGGTTAATCGGCGAGCGAATTAAAACGCGAGTGGAAACCCGCCGCTCGGAAATTCGCGGAGATTCGCCGCTTCAGGCGTCGAAAGAAACGTTCGACGCGATCTCGAGGGAGGGAATTTCCAGCGTTCCATCTCGCGGTCAATTCCGCGGGCGAGATTAACGCGTCCTCGCGTGTTACACCAGCTCGAGCGCGAGGGAAGGAAAAGTGCAGCGGCGCGCCATCGGTAGACGTGAAGAATGTATGAAGCGGAAGGCGAATTAACCCTGGGAACGCTGGCCTAAGCGAATTCTCGCCCCGGATTTAATCCAGATGCTTGCCACGTGGCGGTGTTTCGCGAGCTAACGTTTCTGGAGGATTGAAATAATACGTAACGCAATTTCCGTGTGTGCGGGCGCCCGTGTGCGTGTACGTGTTACTTTTAAATTAATACAGTTTCAGAACTTTGTTGAGAGAAACAGGGCCAGAGAGAGAGAGAGTGAGGAAGAGAAAGAGAGAATTTCAGACTAATTACGAGAGTAATATATAAGAGAAACAGAAATAGCGGCAGAACTGCACGGTTACTTTAATAATTCGTCCCTCTGACGTGCAGCGGACTCGACTTTTACGCGAGTAAGGGTCAGTTAATTTCGGGGGGATGGTCAAAGCCGTGAAAGGACCGGGCCGCGTTTCGGCCAGCCAGCCGATAGGCTCGGCTTGGCCGCTGAGACCGGAACAGGGATTTGCATTCCTGGAGACGTCATCGCTGCCGGCAAACGGAATATTCGGTATTCATATGCATATCGGGACTAGCCACCTTATCGCGCGTTGCCAATTAACCCTTTCCGGCGAAAACGCAGCCTCGCACACTGCCTTCGAAGGGACGAGAATCCCGGCGACGTCCCTGCAGAATCGACGCCGCGATGATATCCGCCTCGCCTCTTAGACGCGCGTCGCGCACACACGCACACACACACATCCGTTGAATATGCACGAAGAGCTGCTGGCGGGAAAACGCGCGAAAAGCGGAGGGACTGATCGACTTCCGGCGGAGGGAATCGCGACTCGTGACCGGAAATCGTCTCGTTTCGCTCGCGAGGGGGCGGTTGGCTAGACCGGAAAAGATGGCGTCGGGGTTGCGACGAACGGCGTTATCTCGTAGCTGGCGCACTTTGTCCACGGGCGACGTAATTAGGGCAATTATGTTGAGAAAGACGTTCGTCGGAATTGGCCAGCGTCGTATCCAATTTTCGTTCGGACGACACTGACGAAGATCGACGAAGAGATCCGGCGCGCGGGTGTAATTTCGGCCGCTCTTTGTACAGCGGAACGTAATTAGGGCAATCATGCTGGGAAAGCCGCTTTAATGGGGAACGATAAAACGAAGGAACGAGATATCGGCCGGGGGGGGTTGATCTTTTTTCTCTGCCGCGCGGTGGGCCGAGCGATCGATGGAATTTACCGCGATGGAAGGAAACGAGACGAGAAGGGAGAGGGGATGGAAGAATAATTCGGTCGGGTACCGAGCAATAAGCGGCGGAATTTTTACGACACCCTGTTATCGATGAGCGCAAACACGGGTCTGGCTGTCGGCCAACGTTCGCGAACACCTTCCTGCGCGGTCCGACCTCGGACACCGATGGTTAACGGTCATCTCGTGGGGATAATTCCTCCTGAAACCACGGCTGATTCGAGAATTCGGTGAACGAGCAGGATTTCACCGCCGGCTACTTCGCCGCGGCCGATGGAAATTTATTTAATTAAAAATTGGACCGCGCGCACGTCGAGCAAATATCGTCGCCGGCGTACGAGTAACGACCGCGAAAAAGGCCGCGGCATTTCGATAAAATATTTTCGACGCTCCGCTCGCGAGTCGAAACTGGCCCGCGAACAGTCTCTCCGTCGGTTAATTAATTGACAGCGCGACGGAAAAATACAGGGCAATTTCGCGCACGCCCCGGTAAATTGCGCGCTGTTTACCGGTCGATTTGCCGGCCGATTCGATTCCATAACTCCTCGTCAGCCGATCGAAAACTCTGATTCACGATGTCGCGATTCCCAGCCATTAGCGGGGCAAACTGGATTCCGAAAGATATTTCGACGGCCGGTTCGTAATTTCTATTTCGATACCCGGGTACCTTTGTTGCCTATCGGAACGGCTATTAGATTGCCCGTTGTATTCGGTGGGAAATACCGGGACGCTCTCGACCGTTTCGATTCCGCGTCTGAGAGCGAGCTTGTAACGGAACTTGCGGCGTGATAAGCATACTTCGTGCCATCCGATTCACTTCCGCGTACGGTATGCGGTCGCACGTAGGGACAGTATCAAACGTTCCGGCTCTAACGCTTATTGGTTTTCCTAATTATTGCCAGGCCGCGTTCCGATCATCGATCGAATCGCTCGTACGTCGCGCAGCGTCGAGACTGAAGCGCGAAACCGCAGCCACGAGAAATCCCCCTCGAATACTTCGCGGAATCGCGTTCGATGATCTACAGGATACCGTGCAGACGCGCGGAATACAAAGCGAGTAAAGAATGCGAGCTGTCCCGAGTCCGCGTTCGAAGAAATAATAGGGGACGACTTCATTTACCGCTGCCAACAGCCAGAGGTTAACGACTGGTCGTTAAGATCGGCATCGGGAAGCTTATTACTCGGTGCGCTGTTACTGTCGGTTAGATCCTATGGTTTGACAATGACAAATTTAAGGGATTGTTAGCGGTAGTCGCGTGTAATAAACCGACGTATTATATAGGGGACGCCTGGATTCAGACGGATCGTAAGGAACCCCATGAGACTGTCGCCTCTGGAGATGAATCGGTAATAAAGTCGTCGGACCCGCGCGTCCGTTATCTTTACTATCGTCGTAATCATCGTCGCGAGCCGTTGGAACGCGTCCACCTCGCGAACGGGTCCTGCTAATCGGCTTCTCCGGGACGAGGAAAAAGGGAAAGCGAAGGCTCGGAGACGAAAAGGTTAACGTTCGCGACAGCTTCCACAGCGCGACGTTAATCAGTGGAAATGTTTGAGAAGGGAGTTTTGATCCCTGTAAACTTTCAGAATTATCGGTCGACAAATAGGGAGGAGGGAGCGTAGAGAGGGTGAGGGCGAAAAGGTGGCGCGGAACGAGGCGAGCTGGAGGAGATGAGAACACGGGCTGCTCGTTTGGTTACCTAATTCCGTTCGAAGTTAAATTCCCCTCGCACCACGTTCAAAGTGCATTCAGCCACCGTGCGGTGCGGATCGTGGCAAACGGTTGGGGAGATCCATCTCTGATTCAGGTCAGATTTGTTGGAGTAACAATACGCACGCACACAACTGGCTCCCGTCTGTTGGTCCGTCCTCTATCACTCGCTATCCATTCGGGGCCCCCCCGTGGTGTTCAGCTCACTCGTTCTGTCGTGCATCAAAATTCCTTTGTGCCGCGCCCCGACCCGCGCCCCCGAGGGCGCTACGCGAAAATTGCTCGAATATTTCCGTAGCGAATTTGATAATTAGAGGCAACGATCGCCAGCGAGCGAGAACGCGACGATCGAGGGAAGAATTCGGAAGGTGTCGATGGGTCGTCGCGTACCCGACCTCCTGGAAACGATTGCCAACAGAACCCACCCGATCCGATGCTGCTCGCGCGAGTGCTGGCAAATATTTAAACGCGCCTGGCGAACGCGTGCGTAGCGGTGCGAATCAACATGGAAAACAACTCCGCGTAAACGCAAATATTGCGCGAGATATCGTTTTTTTCTTCCCGTCGTGTTGTTTTTTTTTTTTTTTTTCCCACCCCGCCCTCGAAACGCAACGAAATAAATTTCTCAAGCCCGCCTGTTAATTAAACTTACGTTAATTAAGCTCTCGGACCGCGGGACGTTACGCTGCGGCATTACGCTGTTCGAAATGCATTAAAGCTCGAAGTAAACGCATTAAAGCTCCGACGAGACGATAACACCGCGTCGGGTCGCGTATTAGACCGGCGGTAAATCGATTATTCGCGTGTCTAACTACCAAACAGCGTGGTTTCGGAAAAGGGGGCGAACTTCGACCCGCGCCGATGCGTTTCAAGATCACGCGTTGTCACGCGCGGCGAAAGTTCCGCCCGCGAAACGCGTTTACGAGTTTCCCCCGCGTAATTGCATCCAACTCGCGACGCTATCAAGGAACGGGGGACTCGATTAACCTAGCGTCGAGTCGATGCGCGAATCGAGACAGCCTCTCCTCGTCGTTGTCCCCGCGATCATTCGATTCGCACCGTTCGCGTCTTTCCAGCGCCGATTAGATCGAGTTAATTCGCGACGCCAGACGAACGCGTGCTTAGAACCATCCGTGGCCCCCCGTAATACGCTCTAATGGGAACATGGTTTTACGCAAGCGCCACGGCCGCATAATTACGCTCGTCTCGCGGCTGCAACCCTCGGTTCCGCTCTTTTTCCCCCGTTCCTCGTTCGAGAAGTTAGTTAGTTTAATTAAGACTTTCGCCACCCTGTCCGGCATTTTAAACGAACGCATCCTCGGTACGCGTTAAATGGCGTATTCAACGCGCGTACTCGAGCGACGTCCGCGAGGACGGACAGTGGACGTCGCATTGATCGCGACCAGGGATCAGACAGCGATGTAACGCTCGGCTACGAAGTGAATTAACGTGGAACGCGGGTTACCGCAAGGCGAGGAGCCACCCGGAGCAGATACTAGAACTTGCCAAGTTAGACGTCGGCTAATGCCATTCCGAGACGCGAAGTTACCCGCGTAGCCTGCCCGGATCCTCCGTCATCCGTTCGTATATCACCGCGTCCTCTTTTCGTACGGCAGGTAACGCCGTATCGCGCGGCGTCATAGCCTCGGATCGAGTCATTTCACGGTGGCTGGATCCCTGAAGCGTCCAGGCGACGTCGATGGGAGATCGATCGCTCGAGCGAATTCCATTCGTACGAGCGTTCGGGATATTGCTATTTATATTGTCAAGAATCGCAGCCGGGGACGGGAAGTAGACGGCAAACACGATGGGATCTTACGCGTTCCGGCATTCTTTCGCGAACTCGGTTCGTAGTTCGCTAACAATGTTGACGTCCGCGTCTGCACGACGAAACCGACGGACAATATTTGACCAGCGTCCGTCTATAGAAACAGCCGGCGAAAGGAATCAAGGACTCCGCGATGAAATACGTTACGAGCGGCTGCCGTCCGGGGCGGGTGTAACCGAACCCGCGGCGAAACTTGCACGACGCGGCTAATGCCATTGTAAGAGGGAAAGTTTACTCGGTTTTCCGTCCCTTCGCGCCGTATATCTCTCCGTCCCATCCTGTCCCCAGAAAGGGGAGAGAACAGGGTCGACCCGTGTCCGCGAGACGCGTACAACGCCGGACACTCCGGCTTCGTTACTCGAAACGAGACCATTTCACCCTATCGCGTCGCACGAACTTTGCGTCCGCGATCGGGAGATAGTTATCGCTCGTCGAACAACGAGCCACTGAATGACGTGATTTCTCTGTTTTACGTTTGCTCCAGGCACAACGACCTACCCTGGAACATACGCAAGTTCCTGAAGAATCAGCTGAGGGAGTTCAGGTTTGATGACCTGAGGGACACCCACCCCTGGTCACGGAGCGCCTGGAGCCACACGGACCTAAGAAGATTGAAGGAGGGCATGGTCGCGGCGCAGGTGAGCTTAATAATAACCGCGATAACGCGAGCCACCCCTCTGCGGAGGGACATTAATCCACCGAGCGGTGGCTGGTTTCGCGAATCGCGAGGGCGAACGATGCATATTTCGCCCGACCCTCGTAGAGACAGCGACCAATCGCTCGTCCCTGGCGTCGCGTACGAGGGAACGCTGTTCGCCTGCAAATTTTCACCGAAGGAAAAACCGTGCCCGTGAAAGGGTCGATGCATCAGCCATTTGAAACAGTTTTCTCGAACGTCCACCATTTCTCCCCTTCGACCGGCGATTTATGGGTCGACGAAAATTACGAGCCCACCCTACGTTCGCCACCCTTGCCCCGGGGATCGACGGAATCGCGCAGATGCGAGAAAATCGAACGATGATACGTGTACGAATCGCTCGACGAAACGATCCCGTTTTCGATGGTCCTCCTTTTTTTCTCCCCTCTCCCTCTCTCTCTCTCTCTCTCTCTTTGGTCGTCGTTCGTCGAGCGAGGCAGCCTGCCAATTAGTCGAGTCGAGCACGCGATTTCCCAGCCGGGAGAAAATGCACCGCGCGAGACGAAACGGAAGCAGGGAGAGAATCGCGTGTCGTCTTGGCTCGGCCCGTCTCCCCGGATCGCAGTTCGAACGTAAAAATTGCTTTCCCCGGGTATTTAAAGTCCGCGCAATTACGGAACGGGGCCGCAAACGCACGAATCGCGTGTTTACCGGTCGCGAGCACTTTGTCCCGCGACGTTCCAATTGCGAGGCTCGCTTCCTCTTCGTTTCCTCGACCGCGCGCCCACCGAGGATAGAATTAATCGGGATCGACGCTCGAGACCCGGCCCTTTCCTTTCCGCTCAACGAAAAATTCACGGGGTGTCTTCGCTCGTTCACTCAACGAAACGATCGCGAGCAACTTTGGTAATTAATTTCTCGCGGTTGGTCGAGATTAGTCGCGGGTGACGAAAATTTACCGCTCGTTCCTCGATATCCTTACGATTAATCTCAAACTGACGTTCCTCTGCCTCCACTGCGGGTCGTCCCTTATCCCAGCTCTTTTCTCGCGGCGCGTACACGAAAAACCGGCACGGGAAATTTAGACGCTTCCGATCGACGGCGCCGCTGCCATTCACGATCGTCCGGGAAAAACGTTCTCCGCGGCGACCGGATGAAAAGCCCAAAGGAGTTCGCGTTACCCTGGAACCACGTCTATGCACTCGAGACGGATCGAAAGGCCTCAGGTCCCGGTTGGCAATCAGATAAATCTTTTCTTCGCCGGTTTTCGGCTCTCGAGCCACTCTCGAGACGACCGATATACGGAACGTTTCGTGTTTCGCGCGCGAACGTCGGAATAGCGGGGAAATCGGTCGCGGCGGCTATTTCGCGGAAATAGAAAATCGTCGTCCCGTTTCCCTCGCTTCTTCTCTCGTCCGACTCTTTCTGTGCCGTTTATCCCCGATGACGGCATTAAGTTAAACGACGCCGCTGCAAGATTGCGGTGGTAACAGAAAATTGTCACCGTAACAGCGCGCGCGCGCGCGGACGAAACAGAGGCGCGGAGGCGAAGGAACCGGTAAGGCGATCGGGTAAATCCGACGATAAGCGATTCCTTATGCGCCCGGCAACTGTCTAAACTGCGCGAGGGTGCTTTAATCCGACGATTTTCCACCGAAAACTCGACCAAACTCATTATCGGGATTAACATTTCCCGTGATCACAATTTATCTTATCTCGTTAGTTCCCGAACAGTGGGAACGGCTAACCAAACTTCGCGTGGATATCGATTTTCGATTTCGAATCTTCCACCGAGGCTGTGAGAGGAAAAAGTTACTTAATCTTCCGCTAGCGAAACTCTAATTTATTACTTTTATTGTAAGAACGGCTGCCAGAGAGGGAGACGTATCTGCACCCCAATCGAGTTCCGATCTGCTCGCGAGTGACTCCAAACCGACTCCGTATTTCAACCGTGACGCGGGGCGGTTATGTTATATTTCCCAGTTCCCACTTCGAATTCTCCGCGAGCGGCACGCGTGGCGAGGCTATTAGCTAACGAAATCGCGAATACTTTAAACAGAGGCGAACGTCGTTTCGCGGCGTGACGAGCGGAAGCGATTTTTACCTCGTGGAAGTCCCCGTGAAAACAGCCGTGTCGAGTGCGGAGGCGGTAACGTCGTTTCCTCGGCTGGGTCGCGGTGGCCCGTGCATTCGAATGAACAGGGCCGAAAGAAGCACGCGGCCCAGCAACGTCGCGCGAAAGTGGACTATAATTTCCCGTGGCCGTGTGTATTTAAGCCAGGGACGAGCGCTTGGCCCCGCGACGAGCAGCCTTTCTCGCGTCCCGCGTCGCGTAATGAAAGTCGCTACCTGTGAAATTGCTTCCCGCGATGAAATTCGTCGGCCATCGACCTAGCGCAGCGACCCCGGTCCTGCGGCCACCGAGCGATGCGTATCACACGCGGACATTTACGACCGCGAGCCTTCGAGCACCCTTTCCCAGGACGAGTGGGTGTCTGTCTCGCGGATCGCGCGCGAACACGATGAAGCGCGCGACCCCACCACGGGGGCTGCTATCTCATTCAGACGCAAATAAGAGCCGGCTCGCCGTTGAATAAGCGATGCGACCCGATGAAAATGCCATCTGCGCGAGGCTCTGTCCGGTTACGGATTTAGCTCGACGAGGTATTTCAATTCTCCGAATACTTCTGGTCTCGTTCCGTCTGCGCCGATTCGGACGCGTAATTATTAAACCGATCTTGGTCGAGGGGGGATAAAATCGGAGCTCGACGCTCGAGAAGCGCAGCTGCGGTCGCAGTTGCAGTCTGGAGCCTCGATTTTCTTTGAATCGTCAACGGTTGGTACCCTTTTATCCGAAGGGGTTTAACTTTAAGACGTTAGAAATGGAATTCCTATCCGAATGGCGAGGGGGTCGCAGGAGAACGCGCTGCGAGAGCAGGTATATTCTCGAGAGGGCTGCGAAAATATCTCCTGCCCCGGTCGCTCGTTAGTAAAACAGACCCCCAGACTGATCCCATCTATTAGAAGCTCGTCTAGATGCGATTATGGGGAAGCGCGGGGCCATAATCTGCGGGGCCTGGGCGCATGATAAAGGGCCAAGCGTGCGAGGGGGTCCGAAAAGTCGGGGTCGCCGAGCCCGATGCCGAAGTAAGGGTCTACGCTCGAGAATGCCACTCCATTACTTCCCGCCGTAATGCCAAGGTGTCACGGGCGCGCGCGGCACGGGGGTGAAATTCAAATAAGCTTCTTACGGCGGCGCACATGCGCGTGCACACGTAACCTCGCGCCGTGCACCCGCCTAATTTAATTAATGCCGTAATTAAAAGGGAATACTAATTTCGCGAATAGCACGGAACCAGGGAGGGGGGGGGGGGGTGATAGTTATGAATTGCCAGAGCGCGCGGCCACCCCGCAGCCGCCATCGTGGCGCGGTGGCTACGTTTCGCAGGAACGCGGGGACAAGAAAACGGACCGGCGGAACAATTACGGATTCCCGTCGCGGGAGATAACTTGGTCGATAAACAAATTTGCGTCGATAAACTGGTCGGGAGGTTCTCGAGGTGCCATTAATGGATTCATAGCGTCCGCTTAGGACGGCGGGTAATACGGTGCGAAACAGCCGCCTAATTTTCTGAGTCGTTTCTCAATGTCAGAGAGTATCCCTCGAGGTATTCGGTTTGCTTAGATCGGGAGCGGGTACGGGTTTAGCAGCCCGGTTATGTCCGCGGAGACGAACACGTACGTATGCATGTATGCATAATATATATATAGATATACCGCGGACATCGCATATACGGAATCTGGTAACCTGGTCTGGAGTCGATCCATCACTGTCCCGGTTAATTCAGACGCTGGGCGAAGGCATCCGTCGCGAAAAGGTTACGGGGCATTGATCGCGGATGCCGCCCCCTTATAATGGACTCGAAACGCCCAACTTTCTTCTCCCCCGCGGTCGCCTCTGTTTAACTTAAAAACGCGTAACTTCGTAACGAGGCGTTATTTATGGATGAAGCAGACGTTACCGTGGCAGGGCTAATTTCTGTTGAAAATTCAGACACGTCTGAACGACGTCCGCAGCGCCCGGGGCGCGGCGTCGTGCTCTTTTTTAACCACCCCGTTGCAACGGGGAGGCTGGTGCGATCTCCGCGAGCGATTCCTCCTGGCTACGCTCCGCGAGTGAATTCCGGCAGATTCGAAATAACCCGAACGCGCTCCCATTCGGAACGACCGATCCGCGGGGAATTGGGTAACCCAGCTGATGGGAACGATAGCGAGAAGAATGCGTGTATCGGACGGGAAAATTCAGATACGGGCGCAAACCGTGCAGCCCGCCGCGGAATTGAATGAATTCGTTCGCGATAGAGTGAACAACAAGCTGGATCGTACGCGAACACGGAAAGAAACACGCGTGGGTTATAATTGAAGCAACGTTGTTTGAGGGTGACCCGCCGTGGTCCACGCGGACGAACGTGAAAAAATCCCACGAGAAATTGGGTATCGAGGAGCCACGTGGCGTCGTGGAAACCGTCCGCGTGCTACCAGCGGTTCGTGCGTTTAATCGCCCCTCGATTTATAATGAGCATTATCGCGGGACGCGATCAAAAGCTGAGGTTGGCCGCGAGAACGGCGAGCGCAGCGTTAAACGTGCAATCCGGCGGTTTTTCCGTTCGCTTTTTCGCACGTGCCCCGGCAAGAAACGAGGGTCGGCCCGTTAATTAAGAATAAATTCCTGTCGCGAGTGGAATTGCTTGGTAACGGCCGCCGCGAGGGGTCGAAACGGGGACGGAAGCAATGATCGCGTTAACGGGGGGAATCAAAAGTTCCGCGGAGGCGGTCGTTTACAGAGCCGGGTGTTTGCGCCCGATCCACCACCGGCTGAAAGTTCGAGTGAACTTCATCGAGGATTAAATTATTGGCCGTCTCGTAATTGGCTGGCGGATGAAAAGCACGTCGTTCGGCGTCCTTAAGCAGCGGTAACCGCGAGGCAAATTCCAACCGCAACGACTCTGCCGGGAAGGTAACGAAGTCGCGGAAACGGAGCAAAGAGAAAAGTGTCGCGAGTCACGCGTTGAAACCGCCGTCGCTTGATGGAAACCAGGGGAATGGAAAGAGTCGAATAAAGAGAAGCCAGGGAGAGAGAGAGAGAGAGAGAGAGGGGGGGAGGGAAGGGCAGGGGAAAAAAATGAAACGGAGAAAAAAGGAAAATAGAGAAACGAGCCACCCTCGCGCCACCCTCTGATTTACGACAGCTCGACGACAACGTCACGCTTTGAACGCACATTTCATCCGACACTGTTAAAAATAAAACTTCACCCACCGGTCCGTCTGTACAGGTCGTTTCAAAGGGGAGAGACCTTTTCGAAATCGTACGTCGGGAAGAATTCCGCCAAGTATTCTGTTCGCGTTGATCGCGATCGGTCAGTTTCGAGCTCATTGACTATAAATCGAACGTTATTCGAGCTCGTACGGTTTTACGGTTTAGACGGTTCCCCGGTATGAAACGGTTATACAGGAACGGCTTGTAGTGGCTACACCAGTACCTACGAGGGCGCGTTACGCTCGCGATAGCCGAAAGAATCGAAGGGTTTTATTCCCGAGAACCGCCGTCCTCACGGCTTCCGTTTGACACGTAACAACCGTGAAACGACCAGCAGGGGGTGCGGGTCACGGGTGGGATTTTTACACGGGCTTACGTTCTCGCCTGTTCTCAGGTCGAATGAAATATTACGGGTCGCCGTTTAATCCCTCGGATCCGATGCATCCGTTTATTTCACTTCGGGTCGAATGTATTCTTAGCTGGGTTTCATACGTCGCGTGCCACAAAGTTAAATACTCCCTTATTTATGGGCCTCGATATCGCCGCATTTAAAATTCAAAGCGGCGCCAAACAGTCCGCCACGGTCTCTCGTTAATGCCCTTTTAATTATTCCCAAACTTCCATCCGATGGCGGATCGCAACGAGCCACGACCGTTTCACGCCGGTTTATCGTCATTTATGCTCGTCGGATCGCGCCACGTTAGAATTCCGTGTTTACACTCATGCGTCTCGATCGATCGATAATCGGACAGCCGAACGTTCGTATCGTAACTCCCGGATTAATTTGAAACGCGATAGGGACTTTTATTTTTATTCATTTATTTACGAACGTAAGCCTATTACGATGCACGATTGGCAGGGGCCGTTCGATTATATTCGGGAGCAATTTTCGGGGCTTCGTTCTCGACGCGAGAACGACTTTGAAAAAATCCGTCAAGTTCGTCGATCGCAAGCATTCACACGGCCACACACGGGATTCTGGTCACGCGTCGCATCGGTAATGGGCTCTTACCGCTAATCCGCGTTTACTTAACGGATTTTCAAAGTCGTTCCTCTCGGAAACGAAGCTTTCAACGTGAATCAAGTAGCCCTTCGCTTCGCGCTCGACGATCATATCGACGCGCGCGTTTACCTCTGATTTGACTGGAGAAAGGAATCACTCATCGATACTCGTTGGCTGTGTTGCAGTTCTGGTCAGCTTACGTGCCCTGCTCCTCTCAGCACCTCGACTCGGTCCAGCTGGCCCTCGAGCAGATCGACCTGATTCGTCGACTGGTCAACAAGCATCCTGAAAGCATGGTTCTCGTTACCACAGCGGAAGGTGAGCCATTTCGCCAGCAATTCTATACCTTTGTGCCTCCCAAACCGGTACAAACATTGTCCCTCTTTTACGCGCGCGCGTCCAGCCGTAAGGTCGGTTCGCCAAGGTGTTCGCGCGGCCGTTGTTTCAACGCGGAGCAAACGTAGGAAGCACGCGCGACGAGTTCGAATCGGGAGGACGTGTCCCATTTTTTCGACGCGGCTGACGAGGACGGCTCAAAGGATCGCACGGGAAACTGGGGACGCTCGCGGCCTCGCGGCCGCGAGGGGCATCGAGTTAAACATTACGCGGCCCGCGAAGATAAATTTTCAATCGCGCGCATTCGTTTGGCACCGAGCCAAACAGATTCGATTTTTCCCCCGGGCGAATTGTTATCGACTCCCGCGTGTCGTTCGTCAATGAGTTTCCGGCGAACGCGTGACCTATTTTTCCTCCCTTTCTTTTTTTTTTTTTTTTTTTTTTTTCCCCGTCACCCCTCCGGGCTTGCGGAAAGGAAAGCGAGCCGCCCTCGTGACGATCGACGCGACGCCGCGTTACCAGCCGACGACGACAAACGCGGTTATCGATCCGGCCGCGGGGTTTGTTTGCTGCCTAAACAAATTTTGTATACGCATCCAACAGTCATTACACCCACTTCGGGCTATTAGGTAACTGGTTCAAAGCTCGCATTAAATCGTCGGGCAAGGTAAACGGAACGCGGCGCGGTTCGATCAACACGCGAAACATCCCGTCGCGAGCGTCAGCAGCGCTTCGGTGTATCACTCTTTAATAGAATCGCCAAACTGGTTCGCAAGTTAAACAGGAAATTGTTAATTGCCAATCAGCTGTTACACAATGTAAACAGCCGGGGCTGCGCTCGTCTCCGGAAACACCGCGCCACGCCTAAACTTCCGTCGTCGCGAACAACCCCGCGTCTTTCAGCGAACTTTCGAACCGGGGTATAATGTTCGAACGCGTCGTAAAGATAACGCCATGTACACGGAAGGTGCTCGGTCAGGTGCAGCGTAGTCAGCGTTCTCGAAAAGGGGTGCCTATCGTATTCGAAAGTCGTCGATCGAGAGGACTCTCGGCTGGAAGGGCGTCTACACGCGAAGAATATGAAATCGAGCCTGGAGGTCGACGAACGTTAGGAATTACCATCCCCTATTTGTTCCTAGAACGGGCCTGTCCGATGTAACACACCAACCCCGTACTTCTGGCCAGCCGCCAATGTCAAACAGGGTGGCTGGACCACGCCAGCGCGAGGAATCATCCCTCGACGTTCGTCTCGAGGAAATCATCGACCGATGAATCTTGGCGCGCGCGTCGCGGCTGCTATTTTAATTAATTCCTCGTCGCGATCAAGCGTTTCTCGCGATGTCGCCCGGATAATAAACGGGCCCGACTCGTGGTAGGGGAGAAGAGTTACTTCGTTCCTTCGAACGTGCTCGGAAAACAATCCACCCTCCGTCGAGTGTCGCGGGTGAAATTTACGCACGTACGATATGAAATGTTCGATCGAGGTCGACGGACGTCCGAAGCCGGCCGTCTTGTGTTTGCTTCCGGTCGAAGCGCGTCCTCGGATCGCCTGGACGCGCGCCAACCCTTCCGACGGGGGGACGAGGGGTGAGTCCCTGGTAGTCTTTCGACGTCGTGGAAAAGTCGGGCCAGCACTCCCTATTATTATCGTCACCGTGAATACACTTTCGAGAATTTAGGATGCATCTTAAGCCGTCGCGGGAGGGAGGCACGTCCTTTAGGAAACGAGCCATCGTGCTCTTCGTCGTAACGACCGACTTCGTAGCTACGAGCGACGAATTATAATGTATCTCGCAATGATTTGTCTGAGAAGAAAAGCACACCGCGGAGAAAAGACACGCTCGAGTCCCTCTGCGATATTCGGAAAGGGGGAATGATTTATTCGACGGACGTAAACTCGATATCGGCCTCGTAATCTCGCGTCAGTCTCGAAAATGGAAACTAACCGGTAAATAGAACGGACGCGAGAAAGAACGAACGACCGACGATCGAATAATTCGACGTTCGATCGTCGAGACTCGATGCTCGGGTCGTTCGAGAGCCGAGGGACGAGGTCAGACAGGGTGGCGCGAGGATGAGGAAACATACTTGTTACGCAACGAACGCGGCGGATAATTTTCCCGGACGGCAAAGGGAAACCGTGAGAGAGGCAACGATGAAATTACAGACGGATCCAGAGACGCCACGAGGTTCGCGATCCGCCGTCGTCGCGAGGCCCGTTCCACGTGTTTTCACCGCGGCGAACAAACGGAAACATAACGCGAACCTGATGAGAAAATGTCGGATGGCGGCTCGAGAAGATCCAGCCAGTTGTAAATTCCGGCTGAAATGGAAAAATGTCAAGCCATACCGAGCGTTCTGCCGCGTTCGATAAGCTGAACCACGGCGACTGCATGTCGGCATGCACATGCATATGTAAATAGACGCGCAATACCCGACCGTATATACTTCACTCGAACGTATAAAGGAACGATTGTTCAAAATTTGCAAACTCCTTTCTGCCTCCGCGGAAACGTGTCCCCGCGATTCCTGGCTGATTTATGCAGGTAACATCGACAGAACTTCGACGACGTATTATTTCCACCGATGGAATCGAGCGAATAAACGAAAGGCACGCACGAGCGAGCCGGTTAAGCGTAACGCAACGATGCTTGACTTTTCCGTCGACGACTCGCGATCCTAAGAGACAATTAACCAGCCAGATGTGTTTACCACGATCGATCGATCGTTGGCTCTGTCTGGAAAGTTTCGACGTTAAAGCACACCATCAAGGCGTTACTTGGAAAGAACAATAGCTCAAAATGTCCCGGAAGTTCGACGGGGAGGATTTACGAGGAACGAAGACGTTCCGTTCGCGATCCTCGCCTGGCCAAATCGAATAACCGGTTCGAAACCCTTTAACGGATCGTAACAGCCGCTAATGCCTGCTCGTTTGCACCGACGGGGCTGCGGAAAAATGGAGGACCGGTTCGAGGGTGCAATAAGCCGGGACTGGTGGCGAGGATGCGCCGCGAATGCGGAAGATCGGGGGCTCCGAGAGAAACGAAGGCGTGGCGAATCGACCGGCAACTCTTCGAAACTTGGCCACCACCCCCTCTGTCTACGCGAAGTAATCGAGAACGAACTGGAACCAGGCATCGGCGGCGAAACGAACAACCAGAAACGCAACCGGGCTGTACGATGGCGGAGCAACGGGTATAAATCAACGAGCGCAGTAAATCGTGGTTCATCGACAACCCGCGGTCCGCCGCTGGCGTTTCTTTCTCGGTCGTGTACCTCCATTAGGGGTCTAATACAGCGTAATCGGTAACCAGCCATGCGGCGCGAGGAAATTAAAGCTGCTCGAGACAAATGGCCGATCTGCGGCGATCGGTCACGCTCCAAGGAGCTGAGAAAAACCGAGTCGTTGGACGAATCGCTCGAATCCGAGGCCTCCCGTGCACGGAGACCCAATTACACCTCCCTAGGACACGCCGCAAAGTTGAAACGGGTCGCACGAGGACAGAGGCAAAGGCTTTGGCCGCGTTTACGCGGCGGATATTACAGGACGACGGGCAAATTCGCCCAGCCGCAGGATGAGCCTTCCATTAACGTGAGCCAGGGACTCGCGCGGAAGCGGTCGCGGTCGAAAAAGTTGCGAGTTCGCCGGCGACAAATGGCGTTTCGGCGGGGCTGGAACCACCGCGAGGGGTCGGTCGCCTAGGCGCCACGCGACGACGCGCACCGTGTGCGCGCGTAAAACCCGTTAACCCGGAAGCGGGCTACCTAACGCAATTTGTACGCGGTGTTTTAATCGAATCCGAACGACACCGAGCCCGCGAATCCGATTTCACGGAGCCGGGATAGAGCCACCTTTACACGGCCGGACCCGATTAAAACGATTAAACCAGAGGGTGGGGCGGGGGATGGCGGGGGGTGGTGGGGCCGGAAATCGAATTCGCGGCGCTCTGGCTAAATACTGACAAAATACCAGCCGCAAGAAGGATTTAAGCCTGGCGTTCTTCGAAAGCCCCGCGTTCCATTATTCTCCGCGTGGGATTAATCAGGCCTCGTTTACGGTTCGTAATTAATGATCCAGCCGATAACGGGCGCCGTCCGGCGATGGCCAATTTAAATGATTCAATTAAACCTGCGATCGAAGGTGACAGATAACTTTAATTAATCGCGTTCATCCAGCCTCGTCGGGCCTCCTACGAGAACGGGACCGTAGATATATCGTACGATTCGGTCGCGATTCCAAGAGGGTCCATCGAGGGAGGGTAAGGTCACGCGAGGGATCGCTCAGCTCCGCAATAATTAGTCGAACGACGGCACTCGGGGATACTCGCGGCGAGGGTCGGAGTTGGAAACATCCTGGCACGTGTACGAGGATAATTAAGATGATAATAATAATAGCAACGGTCGTTCGGATGTTCAAAGGAGATTTACTGTCTGATTTCAGGTATAGAGAGAGCGCACAAGGAGGGTAGATTAGCGAGCCTGATAGGGGTCGAAGGGGGTCACGCGGTTGGAGCGAGTCTGGCGGTGCTGAGGATGTTGTACGAGTTGGGAGCAAGATATCTCACCCTCACGCATACGTGTAACACGCCTTGGTGAGTTTACCAATTGAGATAATGCCCGATTCAGCTACAATCTTAGCCAACTCTAATCCAAGAGTTCCACGGGATTATCGCGCGATGCGTACCTGCGCGGCAAGTGCCTTATCAAGGGCGATTCGTCGTCGCTCCCGCGTCACACGGATACTAGAAATATCGCGGACTATTTGTTCTGCGTGGGAGAACGGCGAACGCGCCACCGAAACCGCGCGGGAACAAAGACAGCCCGGGTAGTTGCTGGACTCGCGTCGCGGTTTTATTGTCGCGCGGTAAAAATGTGCCATAAATGACGCGGTAAAAGGGGGAAGCGCGAGATACGAGCGCGCAACTTCAACGACGAGCGTTTTGCACGCGCGATAAATTTGAAACATGCTTCGTTAACTGGGCGAAATGAAATTTCTAAACTCGACACGGCCGCCGCGCGCGGCGTTCGAGAATCAAAGTTCCAGCCGTGAAAATTGTTTCACCCCCGTCGATAAATCGCGGGTGGTAGATTCGGGACTGATTAAAACGGTGGAACTTTTTCCGCGCTTAATTCCCTTTGCCTCGAACGACGCGAAATCCCGTCCTTGAGAGTATAGTCGGAATTACGTAAGGGTCGCGCACCAGCTCCGGGCGTTGACAGAAATATTATTCCAGGACAAACAATGAACGAATTCCCTTTTACGAGACGACTGCAGCGGCTGCGCGTAGGCGGGGTAGAAGAAAAAAAAACGGGCAAAGCGGAGAACTGGGTGTAGGGAACAATAAAAAGTCTCGAACGGACCGACGGCTTTTGCCAGAGACACATCGCTCGAGTCTCCATGGAATAAAGTCCGAATTTATTTTACACCTGCTCGCACGAGGGGCATTAAATTAAAATTGTTACGCGCCGACGTAAAAAGAAACACTTGCGGAGGATCGTGGGACACCCCTTCCGAGATGGAATATAAAAACGTTTCAACGACTCGGTTTAACCCTAGAGCCATCGAGCCTCTTCGAAGAGCGTCTCGAAGCGTCTTCGAAAGTCGCGATCTCCGTCAGGAACGAAACGCTGCGAGATTGATTAAAATACAGAATTACGTACGATAATAGCAGCTAACCGCTCGGTGAAACCAAATCTATCTACCCACTTGCCAGTTCCGCGGTCGCCACGTTCGAGGGGCGCCTTCAGTTCTCCGTTCTCCCGCAACTTCCACGGAACCTTCCACGATTCACCGGTCTTAACTACAATATCGTTAGACAAAGGATAGTTAACACGAATAAAACTTTCGTCGAACGACTATTGTCTCGCTTAGTAAACAGCGGGGTGAATACCAAGTGCGCGGTGGCTTTTAACAGAGGAAGGGTTTAAACGACGCGGAGGGGGCGAACTTCGCGTACGAACCGAGGGGCTCCGGCGAACCCGCGGTAATTCGACGGTAATTTAAACGACGATAGACCGCGGCTCGAAGCCGCGATTTAAAAAGCTCAGCGAACGAGAGCCCCGATGATCGACGATCCCGCCTTTCGACTGTGAAATTTATATTCACCGCCGCGCCCGATCCGGCCTTTATTTATACGCGACGTTGCATAACAAGCAGCGACGATGAATCACGCGCGGATTAATGGAATCGTAACAATATGATCGGCGATTCAGAGTTTCCGGTATCGAGCTCGCGATCCCCTACCCCCGACCGATAAATATCTACGCGGTGGGACGTTTCAACCAGCGGCGGGAACCGATCGCGAGCAGCGAAAGTACGAAGTGACCGATCCCCGTCGCATTCAAACTCATCGATTCGCGTTCGCGCCGGTCCGCTCGTCGGCTACCTCGGATACGATCGATTACGCCGCCCGCTGAGCATTGCCAGCGGTCGCATCATTGTTCTATTTGCCAGCTTAGGGAACATCGCGCTAATACGGACGATTATCGCCCCGAAATTGCCCCGGAGACCTCGTGGTCTCCGCAGCCAGAGCACGCTCGTCCCCTCCCCTGCCGCCGTAATCCTATCAACGTGAGAGATGTTTACGAATCTGTCCGGCAACGTTATCGTTCACGGCAAATTCGTCAAGATAATGGTAATTAATCCTTCGCGGGGAGGAATTTACGGTTCGCTCGACGTTTCACCGCGCGATCTTACTTTTCGGATTAACACGTCCGCGGGTTTAAGGGTCGACGGTGTCCGCTCGAATTAGTTCCGGCTTTGAATCGACGGACGCTTCGACGTCACCCTTTCGCCGCGAACAACGAAGCCAGAATCGCTCTCTTCGAGCTTCGTTGGTTCATTGGCTCAGAATTTTGTTCACAAAAATCGAACGTAATACCCATAAATGACTCGCGCATCGCGTTGCAGCGCTCCGCAGCGACAGGGTTAAACGATGACGAGGGAGGCTAGTAGCCACGAGACACGTACGAGTAGTTCTCGAGGAAAGTGTTCGGGCACGTATCGAAAGAGAGGGAGGCTAGTTGGACATTCGGAGGTATCCATGGCCCGAATCAAGACGTTTGTATACGCGGCAGGCACAATCTCCGTGGTCGTTGGTCCGGTGAACAATTCCGGCCGCGTTGCTTGGTATTACGTACGTGGAACTCTATGATTAGAGGGCATTGTACGACGGTAATGCCGAGGATTGTTGCCATTGAGTTACTGACCTATTGGTTCGTTAGGGCAGAATGCAGCACAGCGGATGAACCCGGCCAAGTGGCTCGCATCGGTGGCCTCTCCAATTTTGGCAAGGTAAGTAAAAAGAAACTTTTGTTCCACCCCTGAACGCGAAACGGCCGCTCGACCGACCCTCGACCAGGCCCGTTAACGAGCATGGCGTGCGCGTGGAAACCCCGCGGTGGAAATGAGCAACTTTTAACGGCAGTTTAACACCCGCTAATTAACCACTCTGTCTTTAAACGGGCCGATTAAAGAGCCGCCGTTTACGAGTTAATCGACGCGAATCACGTCCGCGCGACGGAAGAAACAGGCGGTCGAACCCGCGTGCGGATCCAGGCCAGATAAGTTCGTCGAGGTGGCGGAAGACGCTCGTTCTGCCCGGAAGGATTTTCCGCAGTGACGAGGAAACCCACGGTGTTTTGCGCGCGGGATTAAAACATCCCGCGCCTGTCTGTCTGTCTAGTTACGCGTTACGTTGTGAGACGAGGCTCCGCTTCTCTGCCTCGGATCGTAAATCCATCGTACGTTCCAGCCTCCGTCGGGTCGACGGAGTGCAAATATCGGGGAATTCGATGAGAGTTTGAGCGAAAAGTCGATCGACCGGGCAACCTTCGAGATACTTGAGATTCCAAAACGCGAAAGAGGCAAGAAAAAAAGAAAAAAAAGATAGCGACGGACGCTGGCTGAGCTAAGATCTGAAAATTCGGGGGGGTGAAGGATTCAAAGCCAAGTTATTTATGAAAATTACCCGTCGGTATTCGCGGCATTCGTCGGGGCAAGTATTCACGAATTCCCCGGGGAACGTTGCCCGTACGCGCAAGAAAGTTATGGCCGGCATCGATCAACCCCGGCGAACAATCGTTCGCGTTTTAACCGCGCATACCGCGAATAAAGTTGCGTCCCGTGGCAAGCCGAACCGATGGGCGTCGGAAGTTTCGCGAAAGTCGCACGTTCGATCTAAATATCGTTTGGGGAACTTCCGGCCGCGCGAACGGCTGCGCGAGCCGGAAGAAAAGAGGGGTGGCGGGGGGGTGGGGGATGGAAAACCAATTTATTTCGCGACGAGATAAAAGTCCCGCGATATTTTCGCGAAAACGCGTGGATGCTCAAAAATAGAGGATAAGACGCGCCCACCCCCCGCAGGCATCCGTCCTAGTCGAAAATGCATGGGAAACAATTTCGAAAGTGCTCGACGACGCTCTATCCGTGAGAGCGTACGAGCGAAAGGGCGGCTGCTTGAACGTTCGAGGGATGTAATTTCACTCTTGCTAAGGGCGACGCAGCGTTTTAAACGACGCGACGTCGTTCCGCGTAACGACGTTAAGTAATCTCGAAACGAGCGAGACGATACGCGAGGCGCGGCTCGCGTTCAACAGCCGCCTACGTTTCTTTCGGCGTGTCGCTTGTAGCCACGCTCCGTTACGGAAGTTACGAGTGCTCCTAGGCGTGTTCTATTTACCGAACGTCGGAAAAACGCCAGACAGCCCCGGGGAGGGATGTTTTCCAGCGGCCAGAGAGAGAGAGAGATCCTATATGAGAAACGACTTTGGGACTCTGACCGCGATATAAACCAGAAGCATGGCCCCTCGGGCAAGAAACGAAAGTCCGGGATAAAATATTATCCCGGTGTTAAGCGGCGTGTCTCCCAGCCGGTGCTTAGTCAATTTCATTGCGATCTAATTATTTTTCGGCGGACGGTTACGGTTTTTCAGGTCGGAAAGTGGTTAGCCGGGCGCCACCCCTCGCTGGGACGTAGCCGGACGGAGTGGATGGCAACGAACGATGTTCATAAGTTAGACCGCGAGAGTATACCGTGTCAAGTATTTATTACAATTTCTTTCTACATAGCCGGTGGAACAAAAGCTGACGTTCCGCAGGGGCGTTTCTCGCAAGAAAAAGATAGCGGAAGACGGAGAGAGGACGGGGGGGGGGGGTGGAAGAGTGAAAAAAGAGGAGCGTATGAGAAACGACTCGGGAACCGTGGTCTCGACTCGAGTCAAGGAAAAGTTCCGGGGTTGAGGCGGGGGCGAGGGGATAAAAAGAAGATAAAGAGAGAGAGAGAATACGCTCGTTTAAATATTCAATGAAGATGCTTACATTTTCCCGCGATTACTTTACCCTCGTTACGCGCCAGCAGCCACGTGAAACCCTTGTCTCGTCCGCGCAACCGAAATCAACCCCTGTTGTTCTCTACTTTCGATCGCGCCCTGACCTCTCTCCGTTGTTCGTAGTTTTTCGAAGGAACCGGGGGAAAAAGCAAGCGAGCGAACAATGTTTAGAGATTTGCTTCTTCCCTCCTCGCTTAATCACGGCAAATGGCGGCGCAGAGTCCATTCTAAGTTTCCACCGCGAAATTTCGGATGCTTCCAACGCGATTGTCCTCCCTCGTTGCCATTCTTTTCCTCTCGAACTTCGCGTCCCGCAACTTTCCAGCATTATCCACGAAACTTCCTGTCTATTTGCGCGGAGAAAAGAACAATCCAACCGACTAACGTGGAGCTCCTGTTTCATCCCGATGTACCAAAACACCCTCCTATACAGTCGACGAATAGAAACGTTCGTCCGCGCTCTAAAGCGCTAAAGAAGCGCGCGTGTTTTTCGTTCCTCGAACGAAAATTCGCAAAATTCGCGAATTAATTCGCGAATGAGGCGATTCCCTCAACCTTGCAAAGCTTATCGCGCAAAGCGAACGACAGACTCGGAGACGCATTAAACACGGTTCGCGTTCTCCGCAATGTAGGTCTCCAACCCCTAGGAGAATCAGCTCTTTTTCCGCTCGGCCTCGTCCGCGCACCCGAGCACCTCTACTTTTCTTTCGCACCTCATTCGGTGGCTACACCATTTCTCACCCACGGCTGCGTAATAAACAGCTTCCCGAAGTACTTAATAAAAATTCCACGCGGTTCCGCCAGAAAAAGAAGAGGCAGAGAAGGATACTTTTTCCCGTTTACCCTTTACGTACCTCGATAGCTGTCTGTCTATCCGATACCGCAGCATCCCTCGACTCCTTTCCCGAAATCGTGATTTCGAAGCCGCATCTCCCGACGAACGATCGATGGAAGACGCGGCTTGTCTTTCGCGGCGAGAAAGAACACCAGAAACGACGTTTCGCGCGTTTCTGCCATTTTTCGCCGTCTACTCCCTTCCGCCTCGTCTGCTCGAACGAGGTCGCGAAACGCCTCGAAACGTTCGCGTAAAAAAAAGGAAAAAGGAAAGAAAAAAGCGATACGACTCGAAACGACCGCGACAAAAGCAAAGAGATTGAAATAAAGGCGAGCGTGCCGCGGTGAAAAGAGGCGGAAGGGTGCTCGACGCGGCCAGAGAATCCCACTCCGCGTGAGAAAAGCTGCTTCTCGATGATTCTGAAAAATTTGTACTTTTGTTCTCGCCCCCTCGCGCTTATCGCGTTACCGGCTTCAAAGGGTGCTAGAGTAATCCTGTGTTCGACGGTGTGATGCGGCAACTCTCATTCTTCGCGGGGGAAGAATGGCGCCCGGAGAGATCTTCGAAGGAGAGAAAAAAAACTACCCCTTTGTTACGGAATCAACGGCTGAGTTTACGTTTCGCGTTGAATCATGGCCGTACGCGAGGCAGAAGTAAATATGCTTCGCGAATGGTGCAGATTCACGATCGGCGCGGGCGTCGAACGAGAATCGGCAGAGAACTACGAGCGCGATACAGCGGTATGAGAAAAATTGCGCGACGACACGACGTCACCACGCGAAAGTTCCACCAAGAGAGTGAATATTGAAGCGGAATACCTTCCCCTCTGTACTCGGTTATTCGTATTCCGCCTTCGCGACTTCCACTCCGTCTCTTTAAATAACCTCTCTCAAAGAAAAATACTCCCGCGAACCGTGGAACATTGAAAACGATTTCCACCAGCTTCTTAATCCAAGGGATCCGAATTTTCGCTCGCATCGCGTGGCGAGAGTGTGTTCGACGCAACGGGAAGACAGACGGCGAGCTGCGTTGAATAAAAACGTTCAGTTTCGCCGGAATTATGTTCCTCTGAAACGGACGGGCTCGGAGATCGCGAAAATGCCTGAGATTTCGAGGCGAACAGACTCGAGCGAACGACCGACGAGGAGAGCGTGGCTTGATCGACCATTCCAAGCCGCAAACTCGGCTGCAAGTACAAACATGAATTCCCCCGAAGAGGACATTTAGTGTATCCCGTCCGACCTCGATGAAGCCCCGGAGTAATTCTGGCGAGACGTCGGTTTCCAAACAATGGGGATGCCTCGCGGCCGGAAGTCGTGGTAAATTCGAGAAAACATAACTCGAGCGGAGCAATTAGAGCGGGTGTATCGTTCGCAGGGAATATCCCGCGGTCTCGTGGCTCGCGATTGCGAGAAATATCTCTTGACAAGGGTAGCGGCCTGTTCTCTAGCTCCGTGCGCGCGATCCTTCGTATCGGCACGTGTAGAGGGAAGAGAAATGGCGCGAGCGTGTGTGGAAGCCACAAAAATGTCGGGACGTCTACGGATCGGCGGTTCAGCCCGCGCTAAAAGCACACTCGGTCGCGGCTCAATTCGCCCGGCTAATTACCACGTCCACTGGACCGGGAATCGTAACAAAGAACGAGGTCCAGGAAAAAGGATAAAGCCTCTACACCGTTTTTCAACGATCGGACTTATCGCGTCGACGATCGACGAACGCGCATCTTGGCGGTGGAACGAACGCGATCCTGCTTGGAATATTTAGGGGCTGATTGATTATTTAGTTCGGTGATTAATCGTTCGCTGGATGTTCGATTGAATCGGGAGACGCTATAATAAGCGGGATAAAGGGTGGGAGAACAGAAGAAGAGGCATGATTTATTACGTTCCGGTGCGCAGGATTTGGACAATGGGGTAATATCGTCGAAGGCGAGGGGGAACGAGCAGAATGGAGAGTACACATAGTTTTTTTTTCCGGAACGAGAAGCGTCTTCTCAAAGCGTTCGACACGGGCAACATTAATCGCAACGACGCCTGGCCCGTCGAACGAAGAATGCAACGCAAATCGGGAACGTACACGGTGAATTTCTTACCGGCGGACTTTCCTCGTTATTAATATCTCGCCGCCTCCAACTCGCCGTTTCTACCCTCTAATTACACCAAGTTCCCCGAGACGCCTAAGCATCTCCTCGCCGCTTCACCACGCGAAGAGTCTTTAAAACTGCATTATCATTTCCCCACGGCACCGATCTTAATTTCAAGAATCTATAGACCATCTCATCAGCGCCGCTAAACTTTCAAACAAACCGGCCCTTTATTAACTTCTTCGTTTCCAGCCGAACTCCTCGCGCTCCAACGGCGAACAAACATAACCGTGAATCGATTTTCGCTTCGTCGCGCACGACGCGCGGAGACCGCGACTACCCGCTCGATCCTCCTCTTCCCGAATTGGCAGCATGCACCGGGATCGCGTTTGCTTCTTCGCTCGAGACCAGTCGAAAGTTTAATCGCCGTACGTCTCGTGAAATATCGGACATCTGTCCGCCCGTACGTGCAGCGGTGCGTTTTCGTAAACAGCGCGACGAGATCCAGCAGCGGTTCGAAGTCGCGAGCGAATCGATGACCCGAATATCTCGAGAGAGAAGGACACGGTCGGCGAAACGCGCGTAAAACTGCCTTTGTTCGATCCCATTTCCTTGGCACTGAGTAAACGCACCCTGGAACCGTTCATTTCCATATTTCTCTCGTAGAGTCGCGCGACTACGTTTTGATCCGACGTCCTCCTCCACGCGAAGTTGCGTGAACTTTCGTAAATAATAAAATTCCGAGGGGAGGAAAAAGGTTGCCGCGCGCGTTTCCTCTTCCAGTTCATTTGCATTTCGATCAGCCCCGCGTCAGACTCGAGGGAAAAATCTATCGACGATATCGGATACGGGCCGCGCGCTGACGCACCGTCGAAGGTGGCAGGAACTTCCGATGAAAACTGCGGGGACTCGATTAAATCGTTCGCATCGCTGGACGTCCGACGCAATCTCGCCCAGCGCCACCCACCCCCCGTCGCGATCGTTTATCGATCACGTCGACGGGGCCAGCCGAAGATCCGAGGGATGTTTCGTCGGCCACGGTCCGCTGAACATCTGCAACTTCGCGACACTACGGTCCGCGCCTGACCGGACAAGTTTTCGAAAGCGTTCCGCAGAATGACCAGCCGCCCTTTTGAGGCCAGCTGGCAGCTTGTTTCTGAAACTTCCCGTCTAAATAGGCTCCACGGGGCATCGACAGTTTCGCAAGCGAAGTTGTTGGCCGACGATAACGGCGGCAGCCGGTAACAAACACAAGTATCAAGAGGCGAAGTTCGCCCATCTGGAAAGAACAGGATAAACGGACGACTCCTGCCACCGGGACGACTTCTGCTCGATCAAAACTACGAGGCGGCCGCAGTTTCATATCAGGGTGAAAAAAAAAAAGGAGGAAAAACATGATGGAAGGCGTCGCAACTTTTTCCCCTCGGAAATCTGTTACGTATCGCCTGGCCACACGCTGGCAAAGCGATTCTTGGACAAATTTTTGACTGCTGCTCGTATTTTATCTGTCGATGTTAATCGATCGTGCCGCGCGAGTCGCTGTTAACGTCGAAACAGAATCGCGACGATCGACGGAAAGTTCTAACAACGTTCTTTTTGTCCCTTTGCGTCGAGAATCTGAATTTTCACAAAGAGCAGAGAACAAGGGAGGTTTGGCATCAAAAGCAGAGGCGAGTAGAAAGGACGGGTGGGTGCGTCGGTACGATGATATCAATTGCGCATTTCGTGTTCGTTTTAAACGAACAAACAGAAACCGTGCAACTGGATACGTTTGGGGAGCGTAACGTGAATGTTATCGTAAAAAATTGAATCGGTAATGGCGCACAAAAAGACAACAACCGCGGGGAGAGGAAAAAGCGGCCGCGATACCAGCGGTGAGTGGCCTTCAAAAGGATCGGCGGAAGAATGAAGTCTATTCGTCATCCTGTCGGACTACACGGTGTTACGCCACCTTAACCGCAAGATTCACGAGGGTGGGATTCTTTCAACGGTCAGGAAAAAAATGTAACAGCCGGCTGACTTATGCCCCGTGAGAAATGAATCGCGAGTGTATCATGAAAGGCGAAATCGGTGACCTTCGTCCAACTTCCAACGCGGCGGGAACCCCTCGGCTATTTTTCATCCCCTAAACGCCTTTTTACGTACGATCGTGTCCCGTGAGAAATTAAAAAGGAAACCATCCGACGAGAACGTCCGAGGGCGGACGAAGATTTCGCGGTCGACGTAAGCGAAATCACGAAACAGCGCGGGGTTGAGCGGGCATAACGGCGGCGACTAAACTATAATGGACCGAGATAACGCTCGCTGATAAATCGCTCGAATAACCGAAGAAAACCAAGCGAACAGAGCCCCGACCAGACTCCAAAGGCCTTTATGAAGCTGTCGTTTCCTCCGTGAATATCACCCTATCGCGCGTCACCCGCACGCGCTCCCTCTCCGCGCTCCCGCGCCGCGAAACGCTCAGCGTTCCACCGTCCCTTTCATTCGCTCGCGAACAAGCGGTCCTTAATGGAACCCTTCCATCTGGAAATTTTATTCGCTCTTAAAACTTTCTCATCGTCCCGCGATCCGACGAGGCATGTCGCTGAAAAGCGTTCCCGCTTTACGCGACTCGATATGAAGAACGCTAATCCACTTTGCCTCCGTCTAAAACGAAACAGGCAGCTGTACGCGGCAGAAATTCGTGGACGAAGAATCGATAGCGGTTCGATACGAGAGAATTCTAACGCGCTCGTTCCGTTCACGGGACTCTCGTGCAATTTTCTACGTCTTTTCCGTCGCTTTTAGCAAGCGGATGCTGCGTCGTCGCGAAACGTTTCCGTCGAAGGCTGGCTGACGCTAAAATCGCTCCCGGCGTCGGGAACCGGAAGAGAGTAACGGAGCTGGGAGGGGGGCGCGAGATTTCGCGTGGCGCACACCCGGCTGGGAACGCAGCGCGAAGCACGGGGCGAATCAAGCCGCAGGGAAGGGGAGAAACAATCCCGAAGAGTTAAGTTTATCGCGTTGTTACTTTAATGAAGCATTCTCGTTTAACGGATGCGAGCGTACCCGGGCGAAGATAGCGGGCGAGAAATCCCCGGGATTCGCGTTATAACTCTCCCGCGCCCCTCTAACGACGACTACTTCGCCGGTAGATATTGCAACTTCGCTAATTTCGTGATAATGGCCGTTGCAGTTAACGATAAATTCGTCCCCCGGCTAATTTCCCTCGAACAGAGCCGGAGAGTAACGATCGCGTTATATCGAACCTGACGCGGGAACGAAAGGGAACCGGAGTTCGCCGCGGGAGGGTCGCGACCCCCGCGACGACCGAGGAAGCGAACGGACGCGGCTCCAAGAGAGGGATGCGAACTTTCCAACAAGAAACGAGATAAACAGGAATCTTGAGAGATTCGAGCCATGACGGCGCTGATTTAACAAAAGCATCCAACCCCGTTTAATGGATGCGACGTTCCACAGGAAAGACGGACGGGTATGCTCTCGGAATGCAAACGGTAACTCTGTTTCCGGCGGACCTCCGCGTATAACCCGGTCGAGAGAATGAATCGCACGAACGATGTATTCTCGGTCGCCGCGGAGGATTATCAATGAGGGACGGAATCTTTCGGTATTCATCGATCGCGCGCCTGTTTCTCGCGCATTTTATTTCGACGGACAAACACGGGGGCAGAGGAGAACGATCGCTCGCGCGGACGGGACGGGAAAAGAAGCGAAACTGGTCGTTCTCGTATTTTCTTCCGGCGCCGGTGACAAGTGTCAACGGTGAAATCGAATTTTGTATTATAGAGTAGCCGTATCTCAGCCGGTCCGACGTCAGATATCAAGAACGATATTTCCGTTAGCCCCCCTCGACGGGTCCGCGACGGCAGCTCTGCCGATCGACGCTATTGGAAATCTCTTATCTGCGACAGAAATACAGCTTCCTGGGCACGATTCGATCGCACTTTTCGGGACAGCTCCCGCGGAGAATCGGTTATTAGACAGATTTTGAAACGCGAGAAAGCGGACAGCCAACGGTGACCGGGGGCGCGATCCGACTACGAAAAGCGGGGCGATTTCTCAGATACCCCTGGTATTAACCTATGAATCTTCTGTTCCACGCTCCCGGATGGGAATTCCTTGCGAGCAAAGTGTTTCAGGGATCGGCTGTCGTGAATTTCAATCCGATCGGGCCGGGTGCTGCAATAAGTGTCACGGATCACACGTGAGCACGGTGCAGAATAGCGGGTGACGTTCGTGTCTCGAGGGAATTCTCATTCCCCGGCCGATCGAACGTGAAGCCGGTTTAAACCTCCCTGGCTAATCCCGCTGTATCGGGGATACAAAAACGAACACGCGAATTATCCCGTAAGACTTGGCGAGCGTTTTCTTCCGTCCCTCCGAGCCGCGGCCCCTCGAACGGCCGTCTCTTCTCGACCAGCTTAAGCCGCGTTAATCCAGGCTATTCGATTTTGAAGGCGCTCGGTAAATCCGCGAAATGCCCCGATCGATTTTAATGCGGCGGCGTCCACGGGATATCTTCGTAACTGCTCCTGGAGCAATCTCGAGCGCCGTTAAAGGGCGCGAAAAAAGGAGAAATAACGAGAGAAAGAAAGGGGGTGGAAGAATCTATTCCCGTCGTGCTATTCAAAATTTGTCCGGATTATCCCGTTCGACTGTACGTTTTCAGAGTATCGTCCTCGAGATGAACCGACTGGGGATGATGGTGGACCTCTCGCACGTGTCCGTGCCCACGATGCTGGTCGCCATGAAGACGTCGAGGGCGCCGGTTATTTTCAGCCACAGCAGCGCTCACGCTCTCTGCAATTCCTCGCGAAACGTGCCTGACCATGCCCTGCGACGTTTGGTGAGTACACGGAGGAGAATTTGAAACGCGCGCCGCCTGAAATCATCCCCAACGTTCCCCTGTTCCAGGCGCAGACCGATGGTATAGTTATGGTGTCCTTCTACCCTCATTTTATCAGCTGTGGCGAGAAATCGACGCTGGAGGACGTAGCTGGTAAGAGAGAGAGAGAGAGAGAGAAAGAGGCGAAAGGGTCCACCTTGCCAGAGAATCGGTCGCTTTCACTCGAGCCGATAAAATCCCGCGGTTAATTATTTCCCGTATCCGGTTCGATCGAGGTTCTCGCCCTCTGCCTTCTCGCCAGCATATTGTCGCTTCGAGCCGCTGGCACGATCCGCGTCCCATATTGCGGGATAAAAGCTAATTGAAGAGGACGCTGGAATCGCGACAAAATTGTTCCTTTTTCCTTCTCCACCGACGTTAATACGGTTCCCACCGGCTAAGCCGAGCGTTTTACCGTTCGACCATCTGGAGACCGAACACCTCGACGTCTCCCAAAAGCGAAACGGTCTCGGGACGACCGCCAATTTTCTTCCACACCCGACTTATTTCTATCGCGATGCTCGCGTTTCGCCAGTTCCCACGAAGATGATCGTTTTTGACAAATCAGTTTCCCCGAGCGTTCGCGGAAATTAACCCCGACGATTGAAACCAGCCGTTTCGCGAGTTTGCTCGAAAGCGGCGAAGAAAACGGATACGGTGCACAGACGCGCCGTTGAGAAACCAATGTCGGGACATGTTTCAGAGTGCCCCCAGTTTCGCGTATCCGGCGCAAACGGGCCAGCGCTTTGAATAAACTTCGCCTTTCTACGTAGCAATGAAATATACCGGGGCAAGAGCGAATTTATGCAGCAGCCTGTTCCAACGGCACGGTTCCGGCCGGCGGCAGAAAGAGAGAGAGAGAGAGAGGGGGAGAGGGGAAAAAAAGAGTCTTCATCGAACGCGACTGTGCCGTGTCGGCGAACGGGCAATTGCACTTTCATATCTGCGAACCCTTTGTGATTCATGAGGACGCGAACCTGGCTAACTTTAGAATTTCAACGCGAACGCCGCGAAACTTAGCATTTCCTCGGCTACCACTTTGCCCTTTCCACTTTGCGCGTAACGTTTCCTATGTGCAAGCCAGAATGCAGAGGCGGGATCGTGCGAAGTTCCGTTCGTCGAAACGAACAGTTGGTACGACTTTTTAAGTACCGACAATAAGCACCGTCCCTCGATGATCCTCGACGCGAACATCCTCCCGGCTCGATAATCGTCCGCGACGGAAGCTCCCGGCGAAGCTTAACGCCGATATCGTTTTCGATTTTAAAACTCCCGCCAACTCGTCGTCCCTCGGGCAACGTTCCGGTTTGTTTGCGAGTATTCGACCGAGCCGAAAAATGAAATATCGATCGAAGGATTAGCAGTCCCGCGGCGCTGTCGCGTTAACCTTCACACTTCGAGCTGCGCCGCGGCGCTGGGAATACGCCGAATGGCGTCCAGCAGAAGGCAAATATCGCGAGCCGGGGGTGAAAAGCGCTTAAAACGAAATGGTGCCGCGGCAGCCGCAAGCTCTCCCCCAGGAGTCACGAATTTCATTCGCTCGCACTCGTCGCGGATTTTTTCATCCCGCTGGACGCCCGTCCTCCGCGCGCTCGGCTACTTTGAAAGAGTATCGGACAAAGCTCGGGCGGTGGAAAAAGTTTCGCGACCCTCGATGGCGGCCGATCGAGCCGATCGAGCGAGCAATAACGTTGAACGAAGGAAAAGCTCGGGATCAAACGCGCGGGCGAAATTTTTACTTCGACTTTGACGCAGAATTGGCGAGATATGGAACGAGTCGGTTTTACGAGCGACGAAGAGCGACGAAGATCGACGAAACGGGCGTCGATGCGGGGAACGATCGATATCCGCGCGGCGGACGAGCTCGCCAAGGAAACGGGCTGAAAATTACGCTCGCAGCCAGGAAGCGGCGTGTGAAACCGACGCCGCGATAATAATTTGGCCAGTTACCGCGGCTACACCGGCCGGTCCGCGCCGGTCCATTCACAGTATTACCCTCCTGATTGATTTCTCGTTACGCGTTGCTCGCAGCGCGCCGGCTGCGGTGCAACAATCACGGCCACTTGATGGCAACGGGGCTGAGATCGCACGCGCGTTCCTCGAATAACGCGCGCCGCGTCGAGCACATCCCCTCCGCGGTGGCTGCGTTCACCCTCGAATGTAACTGGCGTTTGCACTTAGCGCGCGCGGAAGACGGTTCGCGGTGTTTATCGAGCAGATCTTCGCGGGAACGTCAGAAGCAACCGGAGTATTTCAGCTTAATCCGATTCTCCGCGAGCTTAAAGCTGGAGACGCGAGTTAGGATCGCGAGACGGCGGTCTACTTTATCGTGGAACAGTAATCCCGATACTGTACGAGTGATTAAATAAGTAAGGGCGATCGGAGAACGCGGAGCGGCTCTCATTTATTTTCGTTTGTTACAGCTCACATCGACCACGTGCGGAAGATAGCCGGAGTGGATCACGTAGGAATAGGCGCTGGCTATGACGGGATCAATTTGTAAGTTTCCTCTTCCTCTCTGTTACACTTTTTACCGCGAAACTTTACAACCGTTTACCGGGGGAACGTATAAAGGTGCACGCTTACGCGGCCCTCGAGAGGCGGGGGCTTCGATAAATCATAGCGGGCGAACCGGTAATACACCGGGGTGCAAACAAATAAGCAGGGCTCTAATGAACGCCCAGTGAATTAGCGCTGAAAAAGGAACGGGGGTGGTGGTAATCCCTCGCTAGGTTCCGCTACGGTTTCCCGGTACTAGTTGGCCCTGATTTACGAGGTCCAACCTGCAACTACTGTAAAGAACGTGTTGCCCTTTTTTATGTTTGACCAACGCCCCATAAAAGCGCGATACGACGGGGGCTGAAACGTGCGAGCCGCGTTCCGCGTGCCAGTCCCTCGGTGCGCGCTGCATCTTCCACTTGAGAGAGATTCCGCGCGTTTCCCTCGGAGTACTTTTTATAACCGCGGGAAGATAAATTGCCGTGCGTGACGCCCCTTCTATAAAAACGAGCGCGAGGCAACGTTTCGAGGGGCCGGAAGAAAACGATAATAGCGGGGATAAAAATCGAACTATGTATCCCGTGGATCAAACGGCGACGTTAAACGGGTATGCACCCTGTAACGTCGGTTCACCCTCTTTTGCAGGGTGGGTTTCGCGCACGTAGCGCGCGAGTAACTCGAGATCCTCCCAAAGGGACGCACGGTGATTTCGAATCGAAACGCTTTTTCCCTTTCACCGACGTTTAATTCCTCGCGATCGTTTGTCCTTCTCTGCTACCGAAACTACGCGGAATTTACTTTCGACCGGAAACCATCGCGGATCCAACTTCCCCGGAATTCCCAACGCGTCGGGTATTAAAACATGCGGGCCTTCGCGTAACGGTTAATTTCTGCCGCGCAGCCTTAAACTCGCACGGTCGCTAATTGTCGCGGAGTCAACCGAGCGGGGCGAAACGTTCCGGAACGACTAAAAGCGGATTCGCGCGCGATACCGCGTGCGCTTGGTACGCGATATTATCGCGTCGCCCCGTTTTGTTTCCGTGATAATTCGCCGGTGGAAGGCATTTAATAGAATTTCACCGCCGCCGCGGAAACAAAGGCGTGAAAGGATAGGGTGAAACGCGCGGCTATCAGCCGGGCCTGTTCGCGAGACTGCGACACGTTTTACCTGCCCGAGGTGGGAATCAGAGCGTTCGCTGTGAAACTGGGTGGACGAGAAAAAAAAAAAAAAAAAGAAAAAAAAATAGGCAAAGAGGAGGGCGAGGGGGAGAGAAAGGGATGGAAAGAGGTACCGAAACACGGAAGAGGGAACGAAAAAAAGTGCGAGGACAGCAGCTGCTAAAAAGTTGTCGGGTTTTCCAAATCCAGACGAAAAACACGCGTGGGGCGTGGCGACGCGCGACTGGAAGGGACGGAAAAACAAGGTGCGCGCAGCGACACGCGATTTGCAAATCGAACAGTAAACAAAACGGGCAAAAATCGAAGACGAGAAGAAAAAGGTACGATCCGCGCGGCCGATCGAATCCGCCTGCAACGTTTTCGCATTTTTGCCTCGGGAATTGAACGCTTCCGAGTTGTTCGCGAACCGAGCCAATGCATAGCTGATCGGGCAGCGAAATTTTTTTAGTATTTTTTATAGCATTATAGCGGTGCGTAACTTGTTAAGGAACCGAATAAGTCAATTAAATAAAGCTCGATTGTTTCGTGTTATTAATATCCACTAAAACTGTGCTCGCCACCAAAGGGTTAAAGGCAGCAAGAGTGTATTAATCGGACCAGAAAATTGGAATATCGAATAATAACGAACTGTAGAAATTTAACGAAGTATCGAAATTATTACGTTTCGTTCGAAGAGCCCCGATTCGTGAATTACTGGAATTGGAACGAAAACTGAAAGAAACAGTTCGCTCCATAAATTCGACACGCTTATCGAGCGTTCTTAACGAACCGAACGAGATAACGATCGAAGATAGTTAAATTAACTTGAATAAGCGCAATCGATTAAGCGCGCGGAGACTTTTATCGTCGAGCAGTCGAGTTCTTTTTTTTCAAAACAATGGAGAACCCGTAAGAAAGCGTATTCTATAAAAGCGAACCGTGTTCCCGCTGATCGATTCCCAAACTCGACTAATGAATCCGCGCTAGCGGAAATCTTTGGAATGAAATTTACGAAACGCGTGCGTTCGTTTCTTCGCTTCGACGGGCAAAAACGGATCAATCCGAAATAAATGGAGGTAAAACAGAGCCGCGGAACCGATAGAGCTCAATATTTCTGTTAATCACGCATTAACGAACAGGCTTTTAAAGGACATTAAAATTCGCGTTCGAGCATAACGCTCAAACAGCGTTTTATATAGCTTTGTACGAATTGCCGCGCAAACGTATACCCAACTCGCAGCGATATTACAACCGTGGTAACATCGTTGCAAACAAATTACGATATGCACTTCACGCTTTAACGTAATCGCCTGTCGTTCGACTTTTTCGAGAATTCTTAAACTCAACAGAGGAGCGTAAAAAGAAAAATGTTTCATTCCAGTGTTCCACGAACCCTCGCATCTAAAGGAATCTCGATTTTCGCTTCTCGCTTCGCCCAGCGGGTACTACCTGGACTTTATGGAAATTTTGGATTACGGCTTTTTTATATTTCCCCCCCCCCCTTTCCCCGACTCGCTATAAATCACTGTCGTGTAGCTGCAGTCAGGTACTTTCCCGAGAGACGATTTTCCAGCCCTTTCCTGCGTCTCGATTCCCAGTCGATATGCGAAGAAGCGAAAAAGGGAGGCCGGAAAGGGCGGCCAGAAAATCGTAGGCAACGCGCAAATGCGAGTTCCGTGTAGCGCAAAACGCGTGCAGATGCTCGAACCGATCGGTAGACCGCGATCAACGAACTTCCGAATGTTTCGAGCGCGATTCAAATTTATCCAATGCCGTTTCCCGCTAACGATCATATCAGGATTGTGGTCAGCCTCGAAGCAATCGTTACTCTAATGACGTAATTAGCTGTAGTTGCCCGGAGTTCGTAGCGCGGGGCGAACAAAGCGATCGGAAACGTCCAAGTTAGCCCGGTTTCTCCGCTTCTTTCGCGGGTTCCACGCGTAATCACCTCTTTGAAGAGGGATCGTTATTCATTAATGGGACACTTCGCCTCGAACGACGGTACTTTGCGTTCGATTCCTGTTCACTGGCGATAAAAGGAGGCCTCGCAGATTTAATTTAATTCCCCTTTTGTTTGGATCACCTTGCCAACTCTGTGTCCACGGAGATAGAAATAAATGTACACTGATATCGATCGGCACGATTCGGTGAAGTTCGACGACGGCAAAGGAGAAGTGGAGTCGTCAAATGACGTCAAACTTCCACCTTTAGAGAGCACCGGAATAGCGACCAATTTCTACTCGCGAGATAATCGATGGCGATGGAGGAGAACGTACGATCCAGCTATTTTTGACGATTGGTATGGAAAGGGGACGGACAGTGCCAGAAGAGTGGGAAAAAATTTTTATCGTTTTCCCTTGGTATCGATCTCCTCGGTGTTTCTTCCATCGCAACGCAGCTTTTTCCCCCTTCCGCCTTTCATTCGCGCCTATAAATCACCGTCAGTAACGCCTGGACGAAATGTGTGTCTTCTCGTTCGAATAGGATTTTTGGTTTCGCCGTCAGTCGACGTCGATGCCGCCGCGCGGAAGAATGGTAAAAGATGGCCGTGATGCAGTTGCGGTGTCCGCGTGAATAGAAGCTTTGTACCGTTTCGTTCGACTGTTTTTTTCGCAACGGTTGCGCGTATCCGGGGATTCCGCGGACTCGGGACAGATCTCGCGGATAGGAGTCGTTGTTCCCCCGTCTCGGATTTAATCGCGAGCCTTCGCGGCGGAAAAGCTCGCGAAATTAGAACCGTGACTTCCATAAATCCTCTCCGACTCGATTTTTCGAACGGTTCGCGTTCCTCGATCGAGAAAGGGAACGGTTAAAAGTCCGATCGTTTCGGTTGATGAAAAAGGTCGCGCTGCAATCGAGCATCGATCGCACGTCTACCAGCGTGGTCCACTGGCGATATCGATAACACGAGGTGGCGGGCATCGATAACCGGGCAACACGGGAAACGTATCCCCCTGGTAAACGATCGCGGCACGTCCGCGACGTCGACTAGGCCAGCCTAGTAATGACCGACACACTCGATTTGGAAATTTCCGAGATTGAAACAACGCTCGTGACCGCGGCGAGTCGATGTCTGCGCACGGTATACAGTTGCATAACTGCCAGTTTCAGCCGCGATATGACGCGCCATGAATAAGTCTCCAACCGCTCTTGTTGGGCCGACATTGTCAGCAGGTAGCTTTCAACGGGTTGGCGCAGCGCTCGTTGTCGGTGGCTGCCTGGGCGGTCCTCCTCTGCCGGCTCGTTATGAGGCGCGTAATGAGAACGTCGAAATTCAGACTGATCCCTTTTAACGCTCCGCTCGCTCGTCATCCCTCTAATTCGCCGTGGATATCTGCCGCGCGCGTCGCTTCGACGCGGTGCCATCGACCGTATCGGAATTAGCTAGCCGGGGCTACGCTGTCGCGTCCCTCTGTCATCTCGCGAGCGGGACCCTCGATTTATCGCCGGTATTTATATCGAGCTCGCGACCCGCTGGCAAAGTAGAATCGACGAAAGCGGCCGTCGTTGTAACGAGGCCATCGACGGAGGGTGGGGGCGCACGGGAGAAGGGCTGAACGAGAAGACGCCCGCGCCAATTCCGCGCCAATTCCGCGCCAATTCCGCGCCAATTCCGCGATCCAGATAACACGTTTAATTGCTGAATTAATATTCCGCGGCGGCGCCATAATATCGGAAACGAATTCCCTCTTTCACGATTACGTACCGAAATATATACGCGATCTAATTAAAATGTTAAAAAGAGAAGGAGGAGGACCGACCGCTCGCCGCGGGGCGTTTTTACACCGAATTGAATAGAACCGACGTATGAATAGGTACCGGCGTGTGAAAGTTGCAAAAAAATCGAGCGTTCGACGCAAAGTGTATTAAAAGAGAAGAGGGGGATGAAAGAGAGGGGAACCGTTCGATTCGCGGTTCGAAGACGTACTTTACCCGACCTCAATTATGCCGTAATACCGTCGCGAACGAAAATACGTGTAATCGTCAATTTTTATTATCTGCCCGCAGGCTCACCTGGGCTCCTCGCCCGGAGTCGTTATAAAACCAGCCGGGGAGCTCGACCTCGTGGCACATTTTCACGTTCGGTTAGCAAAGCGGTCGAGCTCCTAAAAAGCGAAATCGTCCGCTGACGTTCCCCTGCTCCCCCCTTTCTCCCACCCTATAATAATTAAGGTAACGAGGGATAAACCGCCCGGGGTGAATTATAATTCGTCGGAACGCTTCGACTTTCGACAAGCTCGTTATCGTATCCGGGATCCACGTCGGACACCTTTGTTTCGAACGAAAGGTCGCGACGCGACATCCGAAATTCCTTCGTCGAATCGGTCCGAATAACATCGTCCCTTCGTTTCGCCTTTGTTTCGCTTGCCCAAAATTCCCCAAATATTAGAAGCCCCGCGATGCTCGTTAGAACGTTTAATGGAGCTTCCGCGTAGCTGCGCCGTGAAACTGAGTTCAACCAGAGGGGGTTGCTCTATCCCAACATCTCTAAAAGCTACGCCGGGGCCAGGTAACGACGTTCGAGTGGAAACGGTGTACAAGCCGGGCGAGAAATCGAGTAACTCGTTATTAAAAACAACGCGAGAGTGCGCGGAGAGGGATTGGGGGGACGTAGAAGTTGGTAATTCCTTCGCAAGTGAATTTTTATACGCGTTAAAGAGGCCGCACCCGACCTCCTCGCGCATTATTAACAAAGGTTATCGCGAGGAGCTTTAGCCGGGGCGTCGCACGCGCTCGCGCGTTAAACCAAGAAACATGAAAAGGATTATTCGTCCGCGACCAGCGTAATACATTAAACTTCTTCCTAAGAATTACGCCACGGCGAAATTGCTCTAGTAATATGAAGCACGTGAAGTGAGCCCGGGCTCTTAGAAAAGTTTCGAGTACTTTTCTAATTTAAGCCCGCGCTTTACCGCGGTTCATTAAAACCCTATTTTATCGCGCGGAAATGTTTATGCGAGTAGCGATTCGAGGACGCGGGCTAACTTTCCGTTCGACGAACGAAAAGAAATCCTGCCGGACGAGATTAAAGGCCGCGATCGCGCGGAGGAGTTCTTCGTGCAGTGAAACCACTCGACGATTCGTTTGTTTCAGAACACCAACGGGTTTGGAAGACGTCAGCAAGTACCCGGAGCTTTTCGCGGAGCTGCTGGCGCGCGGCTGGTCGGAGAAGGACATCCAGAAATTAGCAGGCCTCAATCTGATCCGCGTGTTCAAGGCTGTCGAGAAGGTGAACGAATCTCGCGTGGAGAGGAAAGTGAAAGACCGAGGGAAAGCCGGTGGAACCGTCGTCGGATGGTGGTCTGGTCTCTCTGGCGGGGAATAACCGATGGCCAGGATCCGGGTTACCCGAGTCGACCAATATCGGATTTAATAAAGCACACAAATCATGCATCCGGCTGCGCGTCGTCCAGAGAGACGGCTAGACCGCGCGAACACCCGCCGACGATTTTTGTTCCGCTGGAGTTCTGCCAATCCCAGAACCAGCTGGCTCGGTCCTCCACCTGTTCAAACCACCGTCCCTCTTCCATAATTTCTATCCGTCTGCCATGTGCGAAAGCGCGTGCGTCCCGCGTGAATAGGAGATATCGCGTCGCGGGAAAACTGTTCCCAACTGGCTAAGAAAATTACAAATTTCTTCATCCGCGAAGAATGCCGAATCTTCGTTACGGTTTCCCATGAAGTATTTCATTTTCAACGGCGTGACGTTTTTATGAACGCGACCACGCGGTATTTCCCCGAAACTTATTAAACCAAGAATGAAGTTGGCGGGTTCTCCTCGTCCGTCCGCGATATATTCCGTGGGCAGCTTTTAGCAACACGGGGACCAGCGACACGTTAACGTTTATTCTGGCTTCGAGGAAGCGAACGACTCGCGGTGAAAGAAGTTCAGAAATATCGATAGTGTTAGGATTTTTCCGCTGGCTCGAATGTCGGACCGAATCCCATTGTCTGGATCGTGAAATTTCGATACATCTTGCGAAATTTATACCGGCCTTCTGTTCGACGATATACCATGCACGCTCGAGTGTGTTTTTACGCGGTAGCTCGTAACAAGGTCGGAAATTCCGTCAGAATCGTTTGTTACGGTCTCCTTGTTAGCCACGGATATTGCAACATTAATCGTTCGCGTGGTCGAGAGAAGCGGAGTCGCGCGCAGTCTCCTGGATCTGACAAGCGAACGAATGGGAAACGAATAATTCCTGCCGCATCGGTCGCACACTGGTCCCTACAGTTTTTTACGGGCCGCATTAATTCGAAACTTTCCGCGACGTTGCTGATCCCGCGTTGCTTTCCGCGACGCGTCCTTTTGCCATTCCGTTTGCTCCAACCGACCCGAAAGCGACTCGTTAAGGACACAATGCGTTCGAACGTGCTTTAACGGTGCATTAGCCGAGTCACGCGACAGCTCGTAATGCGAGAAATTACGCGTACAAATAGTCCCGGTTATTTGACGACCCTCGACGCGGCCGTCACTGAAATTACAACGATAATTTAATCGCGACCCGCACCGGGACGCAACGAAACGCCGGCCAAAACGGACTTCGTTAATACGTAAAAGTAACGCCGGGACGTTGCTGTGCCGTTTACCGGCGAAATCGAAACGGAACGGAACGAAATTGCCCCGCGACGAGACACACGACGGAGGGAAACAAAAACCGAGCGTTCCCATCGATCCAATTAAACGATTTCGCCCGCGGAAACTCGCCCAAGGATCCGGGTGAAGCGAATCATCCGCACGATGAAGCACGGTTTCCGATAAAACGCTCGGCCCGTGCTCGCGAAAACATTGCACCTACGAGTACCTTCGACTTCTGGGTGGCGGTAATTCGCAAAAGCTCGATCGTGCGAATTTCCTCGTGCATGCACCCGAGGCTATTTTGCATCGCGTTATAATCGCCCGTGCGAGCTGTAATACGAGGGGATGATGTTATCGGACGATTTTAATTCCACTTGTCTGACATGGACGTACAGAATCCTCTAGCCGTTAACTTAATCAGGCGCTCGTTAGAGGAAACGGGAAACGGTGTAATTGTTAAAACAATAAGCGAGTCTGCCAAGCGTACTAGAATTGAATTCGAAGACGGCGCGTCTCGAGGGAGGATTAAATTCGACGCTACGTCGATACTCGTATCGTTGCATCCAATTCCTCGAAAAATTATATCACGGGAAGCTTAACTGACGTTCGAGACTGCACCAGCTGCCACGATGGGAACGTGGGACTAAAAAGATTCCCCGGGAAGTCGAGACTCGCGCTTAATCGTGATTGCTTCACGGCCGCCATTGTCTCCCGTTAATTGCATCCCGTGAACCAACGCGCAGAACACGGTTATTTCTAGAAACAAGAAACTGTGGTACTTTGATAGGATAAAGGGCGAAAGCGAATTAATCCTCTGCACGCTCCGTGTAACCTCGAAGTCGCGTTCGAGAAGCGTGGATTCCGGCTGATGTAAGAAAAATCGGCGACAATTTCCCGCGGATCTCGTTCGATGGACGCCACGACGAACGCGGACGGAGTCGGATGCAGGTGGATAATTACGCTGAAAGCGTCTGTCATTTTAAGCAAATGAAACAGAGCCGCGCGTTAAAAATGAGTACGTCGATTCGTGCGCTATCTCGCGCGCCGGTTACGATCCTCGAAATAACCGAACGATACGTTCCACGCAACCGGCACGGGAATAAGAGAATCCATTACGGCGGAGGTGCGTTTGATTAAAAACATTCAGAATTTATGGACGATAACTACGGGGACGGGACGACTCCGGGTCCTTACCTACGAATCATCCGGGCGTCCATTAACATTTTAATTTCCCGGACAATCCCACGGAGTGCTGCTTCGCGTCGGGCAAAGTGTCTCGTGTGCGCGCGGACATGCGCGACAGCGGGTGGAAAAAATTCAATTTAAAGATAACGCGCACACGGACGAAGAAGAAAAGAGCATATATTACGCCGTAGACGTTCGTAACGTCTGCGGGTGATGTTTTATCGCGATCTCGTTCCGAGGCACCGGCCGCGAGGGCGACAGTAAAACTGGATTTGATTAGGGAAGCTGGCAATCGTCGAGTATAACGCGGCGAGCTCATTTTCGTCCCTGCTTCCCCAGTGAAACGAACGGGTACAACGGTCCGAGCGTTGGTCGTTTCGTTCGAATTTACACAAGCGAATCTTCGAAAACGAATACAATAACGCGGAGTGGCAATTCCCCTCGGATAAGAGACAATAACGATCGAATCTCGGTCCCTTACGAGGCCCGAGGAACATCAATGGGCTGCGATATTCTTTATTTTTGCACTTCGCGCCCTCCCAGCTTCCTTCCACTCGACTACGCGGTACGCTTAAAAGATTATATCTCGTTGACCTACAAAACGGAACAACGATCCTCGATGGAAACTCGGCGGCCCATTTGAACGTGTCGCGTCCCCGTTAAACGATTAAAAAGCGAAAAAGAAACAGCCGCGATGCGAGATAGGGCGAAAAAGGGATAGAGAAGGGACGGGAGATGTAGAGGGTGCGCGGAAAAAAGTTGTGAACATCGGTTACGCGTTCGCCGTGCGCCACCGCCGCCTCCGCCGCCGAAAGCTTCGGCTGGACCGTAATGGCCGTGGAAGGTTAATGGGCTTACCGAAAATTGATGATGGCTGTGCAGGGTCGCATGAAATACCGTGCAACGCGAAACTTTTTCCCTCGACGGGGCCCCCGAGCTTTCATCGGTGCGCACCGCCGTCTACCGCATTCCCTTTTTCTCCTCGACCGTGCGCGATCGCCGGCCGTGATTTTTCCACGGAATATTCGCGACGCCATGTGCACCCTACGAGGCACGCCACCGCCTTTACGCCGTTCGCCTTCTTTCGACTGCGACGAGCTTTCACGAACTCGAACCGCCGTGAAAATTGATTGACTTTTTCCCGGGGATCGTCGATATCGAGTTTACGCGAGCTGCCGCGAGCCTCTCCATTTACCCGGAAGAAATTTTCCCGCTCCGTTGTTTCTTTTCCCCACCCACGCCTGAAAATCGACCGTCCCGTCGCTCCCGCGCCTTTAGTCCGCCTTTAGTCCCTTTCGCCTGCCTCGTAATCGTATAAAATCCCTGCTAACGAATGCAGAGAGAGAGAGGAGAAACCAGTAATTGCTGTTCGCAGGTTCGGGACGACATGGCCGCGGAGGGCATCGAGCCGTTGGAAGAGGAGATTCCGCACGAGGACATAATCGGCCGAGATTACTGCCGTTACAACGTGAAACGACTGATGGCACCCTAGCCATTACGAATAAGCTACTAGCGTAATGGAGGTTTCAAAGTGGGGGACGAAAAGGAAGCAATACAGCGAGGAGTCGAACGGTTGTCTCAGCAGCGGGAACGAAAGTCTCTGGCTCGCGAATCTTCGTTCTTCCACAAAGAACGAGTCGAGTCTCTCGATTCTTCTCTCTTTTGGCTCCTCTTTCCGCCGCGCGCGTAAGTAGATAGACAAACTCGATTTCCTACGAAGATTCCCGAGCCACGAGTGCTCGCGGACAACGAGAAACGACCGATGCCGGAGTCACGGTCGAGTCACCGGTTTCTGCGAGATACGCGCGTCCACGAGCGCAATTTCGCGAGACCAAGAGACAGACATTCGCGTATCCGAGCGTCTACGAATCTAAAGTCAGCCATAGTCGATGTGTTTAATTCGCAACTAAACGATTTTCTCGTCGATGCTGGAACCAACACTGTTCTAGTCAATATGATAATTGTATTATGTATAAAATATGTACACATAACGATCGATCTCGCGAACGACTCACGCCGATCGCGACAGCCGAACGACGGCCGTCGCGATTCGACCGCATGACTGCTTCGATGTGCTGTGCATGAGTGTAAGTGTGCGCGCGCGTATGTGTGTGTGTGTCTGTACGCCTGTGCGAGAAAGAGAGAGAACTAACGATGTTTGTACATATGGTACCTGAAGTTGATGAACATATTGAACACCCTCCTGTGGAGCAGACCGGCCAAAGGCGAAGTTTTAACGAAGGGAATTGAATCCGAACTGCTGAGAAAATCAACGCGACTAACCCTTTGGGACGCAAAGAAAGTTCCAACGCATCCCTCGTTTCTATCACTGTCTTTGTGTTTTCCGTACACTTGTCAGACGTCAGATACGCGATGAGAAAAATTTGTCTAAGTTTCAACCCTAAAATCGTTAATAAACCACGCATGGAACGCTCTCTGTTCACCTTCGTTTAAAGGATTCAAGCGGCCGGTTTGATCAGACTGTTTCGAAGGAGGCTAGATACGAAATTAGACCGACGAAGCGGAGAAAATATAAAAACGTTGACGAGATCAACGAGTGCGCGTTGTAGCGCACGCTGCGAGAGAACTTTCCTACGATTTTGCACGATCGAAGTTGACGTCGACACGCGCGTCGACGCGCTATCACGTTCGCGGATGATTTTTTCGAACGCGTCTCATTCATTGTAACCACCACTTTAAGGCTCGTATATTCTAACTAACGCACCGAGTAAAGTATCCTTTCTTAACGATGTTTTTACACTAAACTTTTAATATAGCCAGATTTTAAAACGGACGAGCATGAAGCAAAAAAAAAAAAAAAGAAAACGAAAAAAAGGAAACTAAGAGCGACGAAAAAGGAGAAAAATCGAAGACGTAATATCAACTTCCCTCGTGCCATCGATGCATCTGGTCGTTAATTTTACGTGAACCTGCGCGTCGTTTCGAACTCACGCCACTTACGTTGTGATTGAACAAAGAAAAAAAAAATTATAATAATAATGATAAGACTTGTTTCGTATCGATCGACTTAACGACCATTCCTGTGCAAGTAGTCGAGGTCAACGAAGCGCCAGCCTCGTGAGTATATCCTAACATTTCAAACGTTACTGATACCCGAAATAAATCGACGACAAATCGAAATACGATCGTTGTTCAATTGAACGAGTCTTTCTTTCTCGACGACCTCTCCTCCCCTCATAAATACCAGGATTGATTCAGAAACCAACGGTAGAAAATTTAAAGGCGGTTACGACGAGATATCAAACGCCATATCGTCGTACCTCATTTTTCCCTTACTTTGACTTCTGGAATCGCTCCTCAAATTTTCTACCATCGGTTGTCGAGGATCCGACGTATCCCAAAGTTTATCGCAAGATTTTCGTGGCGTCAGCTGGACGAAAGCACGAGATCGAAAAGTCGAAAGTCGACGCAGCGCTAGAGCTAGATCGTCGAAATAAACGCGCCGCTGTAAATCGAGTGCGGTGTTTCGGCAATTTACAAGTAACAAAGGGTATCCCGCTCGTTGGCGATTCACAGAGCGCGTAGGAAGCAATCAAGTGCAAAGCACACGTTGAAATCGTAAACGCGGCTCGGTTTATTGGCATTTCGGAGTCGTACGTGCCGTAAATTCCGGCCGTGGGCTTGATTAGATTGTCGTTCCACGGATTTGATAATGGCTGATTACCCATCAATCGAATAAATCAATCGTGCTACGCCGCGGTACAAAATTTGACGCAACGCGACGACACGCGCGACAGCCGGAAAATCGACGGAGCGAAGTTTATTCGCGACCGCTGTTTGCCCGGGTCCGCAAGGGTGTGCGTTATTTTCCTGTTTGCACCGTGTACACCTTATTATCTCGTAACTGAAACGCAACTATTTTCGAGCTACGAACTTGATTATCTCCCTGCTGCGGCATATTTCACGGGCCGACATCAAAGCCGGGTTCTTAACCCTTTGACTGCCCTGTTATTTCCCGAAACTTGTTAACCTCGACTTTACCGTACGAGCTTACCATACACGTATATACACGTGTACTTCATTTTTTAATATCAACCTATTTGCAACAGTATCAGCTCCGCGAGCAGCGGCCCGCACCGTCACAGTAGAACGGACCGAGTTTGGTCAGACGCAAACTAAGTACCGCTCGAGACTACTCCCGCGTTAATTCCAAATTGTTTTTATTATTTCAGGAATTCATCAGTTTTACAGAGCCGTATTCCACGCCCGCTTGCACGTGTACGCGTACAAGATTACACTACTCAAAGGGTTTAATCCATCAATTTCTACCCTTTAAAGGAATCCAGTTACAAAGTTCGGGGACAAAGGTTTCAATTTGACTGGCGTCCCACGGGAATAACAAGTTTTCGTCGGGTAATCGTTTAAAAGTGTTCACGATCGAAAATGTCCGCGCGAAAGTTGGCGAGAATGGGGCGGGAAAAAAGGGACGCTCCTGTAAGACGACGAAAGAACAAGGCCGAAGGAACACCGGCCTTTCAGTGGTAATTAATTTCTCGCCATTGGCGGGTCCTTAACGAGCTCGTTAAAAAGTTTTGACACGTTTAGACCTGGATTCGGCCGTGCAAAAACCATTTAAGCTTCTTCCCTCGACGGGGCGAGACTGAATGAGCAGTCGGTTTTCTTCGACCGACCCTCTGTTACAAACGCGAACTACCACCGTCCGCCTCGATCCCTTTCTTTCTTTCCTCCCCTCGCTATCGTTCTCCCATGGATCCTCTCTATTCTGCGACTCTAATCTTCGCTTGGCAATGTCCAGCCTTCGCCAATGACTCCTCGCGGGAGAACCGCTGAAAGGGTGCGGGAAAGGGTTGAGAAAACAGAACGAAGGAAAAATATCCTGAATGGAAACGGAAACGGACGGGGGAAGAATCTCGAAGAGCTGCGAGAAAAGTGGAAAGGCAGCCACTCTCATTGTTTCGCTCTTGGCGAGATATCGGTTCAGTTTATGGTTCAAACTCGAACTATAAATTCGATCCTTTAATACGGCCCGCGCCACGTATAATGCGAAACAGACGAGTTATGTCTCTCGCGCGGAATACAGCGGGCGATACTTTTCAGGGATTCGCGGAACGGTTAGAAAGAAGTTCCGAGCAACTCGGGAAGTGTCGCTAAATCATAAAGTAAGGACAGAATCCGGGTGTGTGGGACGTTACGATCGTCCCAGGTGCGAGGCAGAAGTATTAGCTTTCTATTACCAAAATTAATTTTTTCAATGTCCCATCGAACAAACGTTCGTTTCAAGGGAACCAAATTCGCCTAACTTTGGACTATATCGAATAGCGATGCAATTTGCAAACGTGATAAATTCCTTTCTCTCCCGTACGTATTCGTTGATTTAACGAACGAAGCCGTACTTAACCGGATATGTACCTAACTTCAAAGTTGCAGCGAACGCGGCGAGGAAATTTACTAAGAAAAATCTCCCATCGCGAGGGAAACACGGTCGGTGAACGCTCGCCAAGCCAATTAAGCGTATCGAGCGGGGTGAAATGAAGTATCGATAGCCTGAATTTTAGCCCCGAAGCCTTTGGAAGATGAGGTATCAAGTGGAAGACAGGGTAACGTCGACAGGTAGACGAAAAAGGCACGACGGAGGGTTCGCAGAGCGGAATGGGCAAGGAATTAACGAGGCGTTCGCGCGGGAATTCGGTGCAATGGAGACCTTGCTTTCGGCTTATACGATCAAGAACCAAATATCGGCCGGCAGGTTGATCGTGTCCAGGTTTAGGTAGGGGACGGCTTTACGATTCGGTCAATCGTAAAGCCTGATAGCTGGCCCTGTCCTGGCCTGGACAGCCAGCGAGGTCGACTCTCACGGAAAACCATTTCCAGCCGCCACAGCCGCAAGACTCGAGCTACGTTTCACAGGATCTCCTCGTTCGTGAATATTATATCGCGGCCCTGATTGAATCGATGGGAGAGATTCGATCCGATGTGTACAGGCGGAAGAGCGTGTCGTCGTTACCGCTGTTGCCTGGCCGTTTGAAAAATTCCACGAGCCCGTGCTCTATCTATACTGTTTGTACAAAATTCACTTTGCCACCTACGTTCGACCGTACCGCTTTACGGGCCCTCGGATTTCTTCCTTCGCTAAATCGCCATGAGGCTTGAATTATCGAGAGCTCGCGTGCGTTTCGAGTAAGCCTTCTGCTCGTTTCGTCGACGCGTTCCACTGGAACGTCGTTCATGAATTTATTTATTCTTGGTGAACAGGGACGTTGCCGCCATCGCGTAGAGGAACGCGGCTGTCCGTGTAAAATGAACTGCATTCCCTGAAAAGTTTAGATAATGTACAAGTGTTAACCCTTTACGTGGCCAACTCGAATATTGCGAATCCTCGCAAGGAGTTCCTTTACGAGACTTTAGATAATCGGTGCAGGAGGCGTTGATAATTTAAAAGATTCGTGCGGAATCGGACGAAAAACAGAGACGCGATAAAAAATATCGCTCGTTTCTCCGCTGCTGGTAAAATAACGGAGGCGAAACTATTCCAAAGCACACGGTCGTTGGTTCGTGATTAACTTTCCAAGTTCCAGGCGGCGGATCCTTTTTGTTGCCCCGCGACGGTGCATCAAACCGGCTCGTCTCGAGCATGGTTTTGAGAAACAAAAGTGTCGGTCATCGAATAAATTACGAGGCAGGCGAAGCGCAAGTCCGTTCGCGTTCCGCCCGTAACGGCGGCGACATTAGCACAGAAATTAAACGGGTGGCCTATCTGGACCGCAATATCGCGGGCAATATCGGCGCAGCTACCATCGTCGCGAAGATAAGCTATCGCCATTGCGGTAATGAATTTTCAATAAAAAGCAATACTTACCGAACTCCAATCCCCCAAAGCTCCGCGCGCCCTTACTTTCGCGCCACTGCCTCGTACGCGCGCGTAAGTAGATGGAGCGTCGCGTGATGGAGTGCTCCCCTTTTTACGAAGACACTCCGCCACCCGCTGGAATCCCTGGAAATAGAATGTAAAGTTTATAGTGCGACACGCGTGAAACGAACCGCGTTAAACGTGAACAAAAGAGTGAAATGGCAAATAATAAAACGGCACTTTAGCCAGAAGTCTTTAGCGCCGTTACCAGCGCCACGGTTACGTTCACTTCTGGATATTAAGGCGCCTTAATTCTCTCGAAGCACGCAGAACTTTTACCGTCCAGCTGGATGCCGTTGAAATTCATAACGCGGACCAATTACGGTCGCGTGAACGCGGAAACCCAGTCGGAGAACCCACCGCTACCATTTACTGGGTTTATCGAATTACCATATACGCTTTTTCTTCCTACACCCATCGCCCACCTCGACGACAGCTTTCCATCGTTTTTCTTTTCCACGTTTCTGTATTTGTCTCTTCCTTTTTGCGCTCGGTAACGCGCATCGTGTTTTAGGAACTGGCCACGAAAGTCCAGCAAACGCGTTTTTCCGCGGGAACGGAACCGCGGCTTATGGCGCGGCTAATTGCGCGTCGTTATCTGCCGCGTGTACGATCTACGCTTTTACGATCGTCACAAGTGCGGTTAACGTTCTGTTCCACGCGAAAGTCAAACCCGTAACCCGCCGGAAGAGTATCAAGGAACGCTTTGTTCAAAGCGCATCGCGTCCAAAACCCTCGTATATGCGTGTAATTACATTTGTACGAGTGGTTATACGTACCGTTTAACGCTGGACGGATGTAAGCTGTTTAAATTAAACTGCTTCGCGGGCGAATGACCGGATTTGGGGAAAAATCGTGTGCGAGGTGTTATCGGTCGAAATTTCGGTGATCATACGTATAATAATATAATCAGAGTGAGAATGGAACGTCACAAAGCGAGACATTCATTTCTCGATTCTCTTTTTTTCCGCAGAGTGAAATTAATTTCTCGCGACTTTTTTCTCGCCACGCGAAATTAAACGTTTCCATGAATACCAGAAACGATCTCTTTTTAGAGGGTAATCGTTTAAATGGCACGCGTTACTCCGTTCGAAAGCTGAAATAATATCTTATTCCTGGTATGCAGGTCAGCTGGTTCCTTTCAATTATTATTGCTGTCGCTCGTGCCGTTCGATCCGAATCAGTTCGCTCGAACAAACTTTGCGTGCATTCCGTATCAGCGATACGCGATCATGCATCGGGAGATACGTACCGTTTTTTTTTTTTTTTTTTTGCTCCGCCTCTCCTCTTCTATCGAACCACGGTAACATCGTTTCGATGCACTGAATGATATCAATAGGAGATCGCGTTGCAGATCCGCGTAAATCGCGGCAGAGATTTCGTTGTCGAGCGTATTTCACGGCGAAATATGCAAATTCGCGTACGGTGCGAGAACGCAACGGCAACTCGCAATGTCAATAATATCGTTTCGAAATTATACCAACGTAACCACGCTCTTCCTTCGGGGAAGCGGGGAACGTCGAGAAACGGGACGAAAATGACGGGCGTGTTAACAAGAGACAGATTCCTTTAAAAATATTCATTTCATTCGATCTTTAGACTTTTTCCAGATATATACCTATATATATATATATATATATGAACAAGTTTCCGCAATATCAGTAATCTGTACAAAGTGATATCCTTTTATACGACAGTATAAAAATACCGTTTCGATACGATCTCCACAGAACTCCGCGAGTTAAGCGGCTGTTTTCAGCAGAACCAAAAAACGCGCCTGGCGACAATTTAAAAAAACAAAGGACGAGGTCTAAATCGCTCAACGAGTATACACCCACTATAATACATACATCTATAATAAGACAAAATCTCTCCGAACTGGCAATACTGCGTAACTTTCTTTCTCTCGACTACGATACACAACGACCGTTCTTCGTCGGCGTGTAACAAAGACATATAATAATTTTTCTTGTTCTATCTCTCTATCTATCTATCTCTATCTTTCTCTCTCTCCCTCTCACTCCCTCTCTCTCTCTCTTTCCAACAATCGTCAGAAAAGGTACATACTTGTAGGTACAATGAACGTCGAGCCGTGCACGGCCGACAGGGGTGGTTCTTCTTATCGTTGAATCTCAACGAGAGCAAAAACTAGGGGAAATACAGTATGCGAACGCAACGGATCGCAAACAATAATGGGACACCAGTGTAATTCCGTGGAACGTCAAGAAGAGAACGGTAGGCGCAATAGTGGTGATAAATCAGAGAAACGACAACACCGGACTGGTTTCTCCACCGCGTGGAGGGACGAAACTGAAGAAGGATGAGCAAGGACTAGCTAAAAGTTGGGATCGGACAGACTTTCTTTCTTTTCAGACCCGAGAAACGCAAGACAGAACTCGAACGAACCGCTGAGGGTTCAACTAAACTCGGCCTCTCGCGTTGCCCTTCGTCACGAAGAACAATCGGAGGAACCCGGGGATAAACTGGACTAGTAGAATACGACAGGCGAAGACAGAATAGATAAAAGAAAAAAAAGTAATGGGCAGAGTTCGATGTTCGTGACTCGTGTTTCTCTCTCTCTCTCTCTTTCTGTTTCTTGTTCGGTTAGTTGGCCACCTTCTCCCGTTTCAGGGAGCCGAATTCTTCCAGCATCGCTTGTAGCCCTTCGGGAACTCGTCCGGCGTCCAATTCCTGTCCCCACTGTCGATACTGAAAGGAAAGCAACGAACAAAGAGTTAGACGAGCTACCAGCTGATACGCGATCGAAACGCTCATTCTAATACCCAAAGCGTTCTCTGGCACTTTAAGGGAACTGGAAAGGTTCAGGGGTGGCGATACGGGATAAGCTCTCTCTTCTTTTCTTCTCTCGGCTAGGACGGTCCTCTATGGTGAAAATGATCGTGCGCGATAAACGCAGGGTTGGTCGTAGGATAATTTTCAGGAGAAACTGCAAAGGAAGCTTAAGACGTAATAAAATGGAAGTGGCTGCGCTCTTTGATCTCATTGATAAGTGTATCGACGTACCTTTTAGAAGCTTCTAAATGATCTGATTTATCTGCCTTCGTTCGTTCGATTCACAAACAGACACGATTTGAGATTATCGACGAGATCAATTGAACGAGAAGCTCTTGTTAATCGGACAAAGTTTCGGAAAAATGACATTTCGATTCGCCATAGAAAACTCGATAAGTTCAGCCCTCGAACAAATAAAGAAGGAAGGGCAGTCGAAACGAAAGTTATAGAATTTTCCAACTCTTGCGTGGGGGAGCCCTATCGTTTTCCGGGTACCAAAACTAATTCTGAAAACTTCAGAGCTCCCATTACTCCGTTGGAACAAAAAAAAAAAGAAGAAGAGGGCGATAAGGTAAGAAAAAACGGCGACATGTTTACGGTTCTTCGGAAAAACTTCGTGTCCTCAGATGTTCCTTCCCCCTTCGTCTTGTCCCACCCCGGGAATTTACGATATTAACGCACGCGGAAAATACAAACGCGGCATCCACGGAGATTCCGGGACGGTTGTAACTCTTTTCCAAACGCGGCTGGTGGAAGACGCTCGCGATTGCATAATCGGGAACACGTACGAGTTGAAAAACGCCGGAATAATAGGCGCATAACTCACTTGGCAGCCGCGGGAACTTCTTCCCGAGTGAAAGGATTTATTATCGTCCCGTTGCACGGGACGCAGCCACGGGATAGGAGAGGGATGTAACGCGCGAAATATGATGTAGAAATCATCGTGAATAAGACGATGGAAGGTAAGGGGTAGCGCAGACGTTCCAAGGATGGACTCACCATCTCCAGTTCCTTTCGAAGTGCGAGCACAGCCTTTTCACGGTCGGCCACCAGCTCTTCGAGGTATTGATACCTCAGCTTCTTTCGAGCACGGCACTCCCTCGCACTCTGACGACTTCGTTCTGGAAAAATAAACAGAGGAGACGTGAAAACTTGGGAGGACGACGTCGTCGATGTTAGTGGAACGCCTCGAAGGAGCCTCCGTGCGCGTCTGCCAATTTTTACCCACTTCCTCGCAAAAACCGCTCAAGTTTTTGAGTGGCCACGCGCAAAGGTTGACTCGAGCGTTCGACGTTTTCTTAGGCGCGAAACGGTCTGAATCGAAAAGGCGATTGCGGGAGGGAAGGAAAGGTTAAGGGGAGCCAGGGAAACGTCCGCGCGTAACGCAACCGCCGCTTCTTTCGTGAATTTTTCACGCGGGATCAGCTACGTCGGGAACGAAGCGCGTTGGACGTTAATAATTCAAAATAGATGTCCCGCGCGAAGTCTGCCGCGCGTGAGATAAGCGGAACGAAATTCTAATAACGCGCGACAGAGTATTTTTGAAGTGGTGCTTTCTTGCGCGGTAACTTCCAACGTGAAATGCAAATATTGCTCCGTTCTCGGGCGTCGAATCCCGCCGTGAAAGAAATATGAACGGCGTAATGCCGTGGCTGTAAAAATTCACAGCTTAATGATACCTGGAAGCGCGTTGAAGCCAGCTTCGTAAAGCTCGACGCGTATCGCGAGATTTCCTCCCGGACGGAGACCCTTTAAGTACCGAACACCACCATAACGACATCCATGTAGATCTCTTTTCGAGTACAGTCACGATGAACAAACGACACAGGTAAGAATTGAAAATTCAAACTTTTCTTCGGATACGGAGATCACATTTAGGAAGGGAAAAGCAACTTCTGTGCTCCAAATAAGAATCAAGCGAACGAACGCGTCCGCTGCGTATCGAAGTAGAGAAGTTTTCCACCGTCAAAAGAGTCGTGTCCGATTCTGCATACAAATATCGTTACGTTCAAAGGTAAATGGTAGGTTCCGAAAGGGTTCCTTGCTCAACTTACACGCGACTGCGGAAAGACCTCCGTAAAGTCGAAGATATCGAATCGAGCTAAGTGGTCCGCGTGCTACCCGAAACGAATGCGAAATTTCGACTCGTACCTGCCAGCGATAAATTCGCTGGGAAAGAAACGAACGTCCATAAATATCCCACGGTTCCATGACTTTCGCCGCTGGCTGCGTACGGAGGCCACCGTAAATAATCGCGGGAAAAAATTACAAACGAAGGTGAAAGACGCGCGCGTCCATATTGGAACGTGTAACTCGCGTGACAAATAAATGCGACGCGCGATTTTTCACGCGTGCACGCGGTCGACGATGCTCGGGTGGTCCCTGACGAATGGCTGCGCGCCGACACGCAGTTACGAAACGCGAAAGCTCGTTTTAGGCGCGAATTAGCGGACAAGGCGAACCGTTCGAGCTGAAATCGATCGCAATGGCGTGTAATTCAAGATATTGCAAATTTCACCGGCGTGATAAAGCCGTTTACGATCAAGAGTCGCGGCTATTATCGCGTCCACGGCTCGGTGAGCGCGCGTTTTACGCGGCAATAAACGTCCCTGCCCAACCCTCGTACCTACACCTCGCGAGCTTTCTTTCTCTAAAGCAGCGTCGCATCCAGGAATACCGGGAGCCATTCGACGATGAGAGCCTCGACCCTCCGATGGATTCGAAAGGGCATTCTATCGGAAAGGGATTGATCGCACAGCGTCGTTGATGGCTGCACCCCGTCACAGGAAGAATCGATTCGATGCCGTCCCGTAGAAATTAAGCGTTCCCACGCAGCCAATTTGCGGCTCCATTTAGGAGGATCCGGCATCTGGACGGGATCGAACGACTCTGTCTGGCTCGAACAAAGGTCCGACCGAGGTGTATCCAGGCGAGAGGAACCGATCAGAACGCGTGGGGGATCGTGCGCGTGAATCAAATTAGGAAGAATGGGATTTACGACGCTTATCGACGGGAAAAGAGGAGGAACCGGAAGCGATCGTGGCGGTGCGATAAATTTCCGGTGTCGAGGCGCCAGCCGGTAGTAGCGTCTTCATTCGATGGCCGCGGATTCGAGGGTGAGAGCGAGAAAAGTTGACCGGAAGATTACGAAATCGCGAGATAGACGAACAGGGGGTTGGTGGGGGGGTGCGAACCTTCGGTCAGACGGTAGCAAGCACGGGATTGCGGCGACGGAAGTTGGTCGATCGTAAAACGAGCTTAAATCTCACCCCCTTTATTTTCTCCTCGACGGTGGAAACCAGTTCGCGCTTGCATAAGGCGAGAGAGAAGCTGCAGTAGCCTCGAACACGTAGCAGGGTTTTCGCGTGTACAGGGAAGTGTGAATTGCAGAACACACCCTTTCGAGTCAGCGCGGTGCGGGATCATTGGGAACATCGGTTCCCGAGTTGACCCGGTATAAATATTCATCCGTTCAGGGATAAATATTCGTACCGTGTCTCGGAACCGTAGGACCGTCGCATTTCTCACGTGTCCTGTGTAAACGCGGGCAGTTACACCGTGTTTTCTCGCTTAACGCACATTGAAAATGCAAACCCTGACGCTAACTTCTTAAGGGCGGAATGGAAATACGATTGACCGACCGCTACTGCGAAGGAACGATTCGCAGATGAGGTGGCGTAGCGTTTGGAAATGAGTACAGCAAGGAATTTCGTAGCAGAAGTTACAGTGTTCATTTGCATGTACATTGTATCGTCTTGTAGAGGATAGCCGCGGGCGTGCGAGGGTGGAAGTCTGTTATCGCGTAAAATTTCCTTCTATACTTTTATCCGACGCATATTTCCTCGCGAAGATAAGATTGTCGTAAATCGGGACGTTAATGCAAAGTATGAAAGTGAAATAGATTACGCGTATGAATATGTAAATCCTTACCAAGCTTGGCCTTCATGTCCGTCTTGTCGGACGCCTTCCTTCCGGGCTTCCGTCCCCTCTTACCCCCCTCTTTCCGATCACCGCGAGATCCCTCCTGGAATGAAAGAGAATCGGGTGATTTAGCGTAATCGAAAAATCGTTGAACACGCCCGGCGAATCGGGCGGAAAAACGAGTGCCGATGGAAAATACAGGAAAAAGGAGACAAATACGTTGCAATTAAAGGTTCGTTACAAAAATAACAGTTCGGGACAGTGGAGCATCGTGCGGAATAAAAAGGGTGGAACGCGTTCAAGCTTCGCACGGAAAACGTTTACAATCCGGTCGAGAGTTGTCCGTGTCACAAACAATTGTAAAATACATTGGAAACCAAAATAGATAGGGAAATGCGGGCACGTGCAGCGAGAAAAATTTGGTACACGGTTCCCGGTTACCGAGCGGAATCTCGGCAGCGAAACGGGTAGCAGTCAGATCTGAAAGTGGATAATACGAATCCCCACGGCGACGTAACGCCCGCCTGATCCGTTGTTTCTTTCTGCCACTGATTAATATCTCGAACGAGTCGGGTCGAGCACGCGGAGAACAACGTCCGACATTTTCAATGGAAACAAAAGCTTATTGAGCCCCGAAAAGAGAGAGAGAGAGAGGAGAGGAATAGAGGGACTAGGTCCGCTAAAAGCTCTATCGGAGCAACCCTAAAGCGCACACCGCAGACGTTTACCGTCAACCACGCCGACGAGTTTTCGTCCCTAGAATAACTGTGCCAGCAAATAACGCCCTTAGCCGTGGCTGGAAAGCCCAGACGGCGTCTCTTTCAGCCGAAGATCGTTACCCGCTTAACTTTCCAACGCGTCGTCGACCGATATCGAACGGTTCCGTGAATCGAAAGACGCACATGGTCGTCGCCCTTTTCGTAGTTACTCCAATCCGAACCGTCGTTAAGAGGAATCAACGTTTACGGATCGATTGGCCAAAAAGACGGCCAAAAAGAAAAGACGTCCCACACTCGGAGAGGATAAAGAACGCGGACAAGCGAATGTAACGCGCGCAGGATAGGCGTGCCTCCGCGCGACGACCCCATACACGACCCGTTAAAATTTACACGTCCCTAGAGCACGGTTGTCGCGACGAGCAGAGGCGGCCGCAGGCTTAGCTATGCATGTACTCACGGGTGACAAAATACAAATTCAGTCCCCTTTTAGGGAAGCTGTTTACCTTCGGCCCTATCCTTTTCCTCTCAATCCTATCTGGTATTAAATCTCCTCGAATCCTCTTTCTTCCCCTCGACCGCTTCCGACTTCTTTACCCGCCTGCCTCATCCACCCTCGCACTCCGTCGATTCATCCGTCTCTCTCTCTCTCTCTCTCTCCACTATTTTCACCCCCTACGCGGCTGCGACTCTTCGCGCGGCGGCTCTTTGTGGGTAGAAAATGGAATTGATGTTCCACGATGGGTATAGGAGATACAGGAAACGGGTTACACAGACAAGAGCGTTCGCTCGCGCAAGGATCCAGGGCGCGTGTGTACGCGCGCGGTTTATTGCCAGACACGCGTTAAAGCCGACGTCGTAGGTAATTAACTCGCGCCAAGACGGTGAAATCAAGAGAAATCGGATCGATCCCTGTTTCGTTGGTTCGTCGCGACGGTTATTCGGGTCACGGTTCGCCAGGCGCCGCGGTTACATCCCGCGCCGGAAGAGTAGAAACCCGTCAAACCTCCCCGCTGACAGTGACACTTCCGTCGATTTCCTGGTCGCCCCTATCGCGTACGGCTTGCTACCTGCACCGCCATCCCTGCGCCTGACAATTCCACTCGGATTCCTGACGTCTATCCGATCGCCGAGGGTAGCGATTCGCTCGTTTCCGGACTTCGTCCATCATCCGCTAAAATCCTCCCGTCGATTCGTGCCGTTTCGGCACGCTTAACGCTTCTGCCATCCGATTTCCAACCCTGTTAGCTTGTTTATTTTCCAGCCCTTCCGCGAGGCGGCCCTCGAGCGCCACGCTGTTACCAAAGTTACGTAGGCTAAGACATTAGAGGGATCACCGTTTCAGCTTTCACTGTTTCAGCTTTAAGCGGAGCGGTAACTGACTGGAATATTAGAACCCGGAAGGATCTTCCTTTCGCTTTTTCTTCTCTTTTTTTTTCGTTCGAGAGGCGGGAGAAGGAAAGAGGGAGAGGGAGATTGCATCGGCACGATCTAGTCGGGTGCTCGATAGAGTACGCGGCAGGAACGCATAGACCGGAAGCCCGTAAACCGCACTGTACACAATCGAGCACAGAGGCTTTGTAGTTTCGCAGTTCGCCGGCCGATTCCCTCTTACGCGTATTTCTCGAGCGCAAAGGCCGGGTTACGCGGCTCAGTTCGTGCCAAGGCTCTTCGTTCCGCGTCGAGCGCGATTTAATCTAACAGCGTTAACGCACGACTCGTCGCCGCGGCACACTATATCCGCGACAGAGTTTCTGCGTAGAACCGAGCGACCGATACTTGGCCAAGCCGTCGTGTCAAAGGCGATCTCGCACCCTATTAAGAAGAGTTAAAGAATCGAACGACCGTGTCGCTCCTCGTTTGACGATTCTGCTTTCGATAAGCGATCGTATCTTCTTTACACGCTGACGAATGTCAACGGAGCGATTAATCCAGGGGCCACACCTATCCGCAGATAGTGTCACGCGTATTGATGCCGCGAGATCGCAATTGGTATGCCAGAAATCTTATCCATCTCCCGTTTTCCGCGAATCGATTCGACCGGCCAGAGAATGGGACAGCAATTACGCGTACGCGCAAGGACGAATTCATATGGAAACCGGAGAACAACCGGGGCGTCCTGTCCGACTGGCTGAAGCTAAAAGTTGCGGCCCGTGAAAGCTCGCGTCGAGTTGGAACGCCTCGATCGACAACCACTGGCCAGCCGTTCGAACATCCTCGGATAAAAATTCCTTCGCTGAATTACTCCTCGCGGAATTTCTATCCGCGCTAATGAAGTATTTGCACATCTCGTCCGGAGTCCTCTCGTTCGATTCGATTCATTCTACGGGAGCCTCACACCCTCGCGAAGCATAGTAAACCCCTCGTTGCTGCTCCTCGATTCCACCTCGTCGTTATTATTTCAAAATTCTCCGGAGAACCGCCAGGAAAATGACCGGGGAGATTTTCAAAGGCGGGAGAAAAAAGAAGGAGGAGGGGCGGTGATTTTTCACGAATGCATTTACGGTTCCATCGGAACCATCGGCGAAAATAACGTTCGTTAACACGCGAGCCCCGTTCCTTCTACTCGACGGAACAACTTTCGGACGATCGCCTCTCGAGTGGAAAGTCTTTAATTACAAAGAGTACGGAGGGAGGACTTCGCTCGGCCGTCCCACCCTCTCGCCTCCTCCACGGCTCTTTTCCGCGAGCCAGACCGCTCTCAAATTTCACGGAAAGAACTCGTCGTTCAATTAATTTTCATTATTAACGGAATTACTCCCGGAGTCCCTTAGCGAGACTCTCTTAAACGCGTTTAGCCACCCCATCCGCCCACCCGTTCTCCTCCGCTACATCAAAATCTTTCCGCCACCGCCTCGTCCGATTCTCGCTCGCCGCAGTCTCACTTCCCGACTGGCCCCGTCGATTTTCGTTCTTTCTGGTTCCTCCTCCTCGTTCCTTCTCGCCGTTTCGTGCGCACTGTCCGCGACCTCGACGACGCTGTCTCTCGTTAACGCGGCTAATTTTAAGCTGTTTAAACGCCCGTATCGAAATTTGCCAAAGTCTCCGACGCGTCTCCCGAAGCCAAGCGGAACGTTTCTCGCCGTCGTCGTCGCGGAGGATGAGTCACGAGGAGAAATAAAACGTGCTCGGAGTTTCGCGCGGCCGCTAGTCACAGTCGTCAAGGTGCCAATGCAAATCTATGCCTCACGGGTGCTATCGACTTTCCTTTACCGTGACAGAGTATCTAAGAAATTTTCTAACGACGTTTACGCGAGACGAAATGCCGGAGGATCGCGCGCATCGCGTTTTTTTTTATCTGACAAGCCGCACGCATTCAGCAGTTACGTATTCAGGTTTCGTTCTAGGCTCGAATCGACGTCTACGTTACTTCAATGTACAAAGTCTTCGAAACTCACAAAGGTGTAATACATTCGTTTGTAACAAATAATTGGAAAATATTACGTATGGCGAATAGGAAATGCATGCGAGATAATACCAGAAAATTTGCTGTAAAATGCATCTGACAATTTCAGGACTATAGATACGTGGAGAGTGTACTCCGATAAAAGGAAGACGTATTACACGTCTTTTGTAACCCAGAAAACAGGCTTTCGTGCTCCGCTGCGAGATCTTTGTCGATGTCAACAACAATTTCTCGTAAGATTATTACTTCGCTTCGAATATCTTGAAAATCCCTCTTTTAATGTTGCGTATCTCCAAGATCTTCGCTCGATTCACTAAATCTTTTCTCAGCAAGTGCTGGAAGTCTCGCAGATCCTCTTTCTAAATACCCTGGACAGGGAAACTAGGCAAATGCGGTTAGCATCGCGAACACGAGAGCGAGAGAGAGTTACATTCGTAACCGTCGAACGACACCAACATCCGTCCCTCCGAATTCGTAATGCGTATTGTAAAGAACAGTTTCCCCGCGATTTACGTGGCTGGGGCTCTCGCTTGTAAAACGCGAAGCCATCGAGCGAACGTGCAACGCAGTTACCGGATCCACCGAGCGCACTACCTTATTATTACCTCCGTTCACCGAAGGTTGCACGATCCTCCGGTGCTCTTTCAGCGATGACCTATAAAGTGAATCTCGCGAGAGGAAGCGACGACCCGGACAAGGTCCTATGCAAGTCCAACATAGTTTAACACCGCTGGAATCGCACGAGTGTTCTCCAAAAACGCTTTCTTTACCGCGAACGCGGACTTCGACTTAATCGTCGCTCGTCGTCGTCCGCCATTTTTACGTTCTCGAGTTCGAAGGAACGAAAAATCGATGGGATACCTCCGTTGCGACTATCATAACCTTTTCGAATTGCTTCGAGCGCTACAGACTTCCTGAATGACCTAAAAAACGATGTACAATGTGACTCGCGAGACCAAGAACGAACGTAACAAGATCCAAGGATGGAGTCGCAAAACGCACGCGAACGGCATTCTCGTTGCAGACAGGTGCGAATAGGAGACAAAGAACGGTTGGCAAAAAAACGGAGGCGACACCGGGAATGCGCGTAAAAGCCTCCTTGGGCTTTTCCACGTCATTGTTCAACGGAGAACGAACGCGCGCCGGATGGGAGACGAAGAAAGAGGAAGGGGGTGAAGGAAGCCTCGTAATTTTCCAACCGCGCCGTGAACGCCGCTGTGTAACAATGAACGGGGGAGGTTCCGCGAGCACAATGGCAAAACGCCACGGTGAAATTATCCCGCGAAAATCCCGTAAATTCAACGGCGCGCGCGTCCCATCGTTTCCCGCGCTAAATTCGTGACCACCCGTCCGAACCCACTCGTTTCCAGGCGCAACCACAGTGGCTATGGCACCACTCTTCTCCTCGACCAGATCTTTGGAAAATCTCGCTGCCAATTCGCGGCGTTCGATCGCGACTTCTAAATCCGTAGCCACGTGTTCCAAGGTAAACTTTGCTCGCTCCACATGGGATGCTCCAATTGTCCAACGTCGCGCAGCGAGCGGTTTCTAGAACTATACTCCTTTTACTGCTCTTAGCGTCGCAAGTATGTACGTTCGATCGAATCCAGCGCGTGTAACGGAAGGATCGACGCGATTGCGCTTTCACGGATCTCGTCGGAAAAAAGTTCCATCGAGCTTGCAACGATAAGCAACCGTCGTAAGAGATTTACGAACCGTGGTACATCTGTCGCGACGATGTTGCCGTTCGCCATGGTTCGATTGCTTCGCAAACCTATCGAGATCCCGATAGAACGGAGAGAGCAGAGCTACGGGATTGCCTGCGAAATACCTTCCACCTACTAGCATTCATCTCCTAACGATCGAGCTAAAAACGTCCAAGGATTTATGGCGTCGCGGTGTTGTTGAAACCCTATTGGTATCGACCTAGTTTAAGCGAACCTATTTCAGCGCGAAATACTTTGTTTCCATAGCGACTGGATTCACTTTCTAAACGCGAATCTTTTGGTCCGATTGCGGACCAACTTCTGACAAACGTGTAGGCGGAGGTGCGCGAGCAGCTATGAAAATTGCGCTATTCATTTGATCCCTTTAATGGTACAACTTAACAACTCCGTACGCGTACCGAAATACAGTTAGAGCGGTCTGGTATCGTTATATCCTTTCTATCCGTGTAGAAGACTCCCGTTAACGTTCTCTCGGTGATTATTAAAAGGAATCGGATAGGTTTGCCAAGACTTTCGTTTCCACTGCGTCCTTATCCTCTTTCGCGGCGCGAATCGCGGTACACGACGATTCCGTAAACGCTATTCAATAGTTATCAGCGACATGAGTAAACAAGGAGGCTCCTCGTATCGAGTTTCTCGCGTCGAGACCAGCACCGTTCAAATCCGAAAAGTGTTTGCCAACAAGCTCGGTATCGGAATGTAAATTTCGATGATGGTTGTAGTAACAAAGTAACACCGATGGAAAATGTCGGCTGCGTTCGAGTTACTTGACGAAGCAGTCGCGCGTCAAGAAACGGTGCTTCCAGAATTTTCTCGAACTCGCGCAATAAAAGATAGAACGGTATCGTCGACGAAATCGAAAGAAACGGTAACAACGATCGCGTTCCACCGAGCCAGAGCGCAATAGAATAAAGAAACTGCAAAACAGCGAAAGATTCTGCTTCGATTGGAGTTGTCTGTGAAAAAAGTTTTCGAAAATCGTGCAAAACTAAGATACGCGAGTAAGTCGTCATGGGCATCGAATTTGATTAAATGCGATACTTCATCTCAGGTTCAATTTAACGCGGGTTATGGGAAGGAAACTAACGCGGGTCTGAACCTCGAATGCATTGAAACGCAAAAGGCATTTATCGTCAGGGTGGCAATATACGTCGGTCCGTAAAATAGCCACCCCTTATATTCGTATACTATGTATATGCCATAGTTTTCACGATTAACATCACCGTTTTCCCCCCGCGGTGAATGCATACCGTTGAATTGCGCAGTAGCGTCGCGTGTGGGCGACCAAGTAAAACGGTATACAGCACAATCGACCGGCATTTCGAACGTAATGACGTCGTAATGGATCACGCGATAATCGACGAAATTTAAAACGTTCCGCGCGCCCGAGTCTCGACAATCTCGACGTGTACCGGCTAAAAAACGTGGGTACGTACTCATTGTCGGGCCAACGGGGATAGAATCAACAGGGTATCGTTCGGAAATGACGTGCATATAAGCCGTTTCGAAAAACGGAGCTAATTTCACAGCGGACTCGAGGGAAACGAGCGTCAAGATGTTTAGGTGGCGATAGCAGACGAAATGGCTACGTGGTGAAGGAAAAGTATGTAAAATGTGTATGCAGAAAACTCACCGGTGCTACGCGACGTGCGAGCTGTGTCAACTGCGCAGTTGACGGGCTAAAACGCTGTGTTCAGGGACGTCGTGCTCGGTACCGGTGCCCGAACAGTGCAACCGGTAATATTAAAGTACCACCGCGACGCGTATCGGCGATTTACCGAAACACGCAGCACTGATTTTAAAATTGCTCGTACCTACGATCAAGTTTCGCGCCCAATTTTTCGAACGTATCGATTGGTTCGATAACCTCAAAATGCGCGATCTGCAGCTACCGAAGTTGCTTACGAATCAGTTGACAATTCGTTATTAGTTTCACGATCGTGCTCGGGATTTCTAATGTATTTAATTAAGAATAGCTTCTTATTGATTTCTGTTCGATTAAATGCGTAACTAAGTGTGATTTTGTCGCGTGAAACGTAAACCACGGGGCTCGATTGTACTGACTGATATGATGGGCGAGAAAACTTTGAGTATACCTGATTCGCGATAGTTATTTCCGAACAACTTTATTGAGAAATCCTTATGCGTTATAATAATACTATAATTAGCAGGCGCAACTTATGATAAGATCAAGTACGTTACAATGTTCTCTAATCGAAATATTGAAACTATTAATATCAATACCTTATCATCCCTTGGTTTATAAAACATCAAGAGGTTACTAACCTTAAGAAACCAATTTCCATTTTGTTTACGCTAAAGCCGCAAGTTAGATAATATTGGTTGCGTAATTAATCTGCATAGCAACGTTAACAACTGGACGACATCTTGTCAGAAAATGGACTCCAATATTATTCCGCGCCTGAAGATCACGTGACAAACTAAAGACAGCAACGTCATCGTGAGACGATCGAGAGAACGAAGAACAACGATACGTGGCGCTATCAGTCGACAAAAATGCGAACGAACGGAACGATACAGCGACATCGAACGTCAGCTTTAGCATGCGAACACCAAGAAGAAGCACATACAAGCAAACAGTCACCCTTCGGTTTAGCTTTCCCCCCACCCCACGACCCCTTGCCAAACCTTCGATCCCGCAGGTCCTGACGTCAAACGAAAGAAACAACGCCCTTTGTCATTAATTCGAAAACAACATGCTTTAGAAAATGACCTGACAATTTGTACGCGCGCCCTCTTTGCACAACATGGTGTAATCTGTTTAACGCGCGTAATCTTATTGCCTGCTTTCCATGGCAGTTTGCATCACGCGAGCACGTTGTCACTTTATAGTTTCCTCAAATTGTCGACTCACCGTTTCATTTTCTACGATACACATCGGCTCCACTTCCATGACGCCAGTAGATTTACTTCTTTTCGACGTCCCTCAATCGAATCCTTCGTGACACGCTTTGTTCGATCGTGATTTCGTCCTATCTTCAACACTTTGCAACGACAACGTGTGTCTGTTTACAAACACTGCAAGGTCACACAGCAGATCCCCAGACTTCTGACTATCGAGTATTTCGTATTACGTCACGATCACTGATACCAGCGCCACGTACAATAAAATCGAGAAATATTGTGAAGATGAATTTTGAAATCGGCGGTTGGTATGTACTCGGAATAGAATAAAATTGAAGATTTTATATCTTTACATTTCTGATGAGAGAAAGCAAAACACTAACTTTGATGAAATCAATCTTGCACCTATTTCGTGTCTCTCCAATCGATACTAGAGCTCTCATACTATTACAGCGCCACTCTCGATGTTACCGATTCAGCATATGATGGTAAATTTACAATAAAAATGTAAAAATTAATAAATTAGAGTCAATAATGATGTAGTGATCATTCCGCTAACTCATGAACCTGGGTAAAGTGATTAATAGAATAAAGAGGTTAATTAGTCTCGAAAACGATATCATGCTAAGGATTACGTATTACATTTAAGTTATTTGCGATTCATTTAAAATTTTCTAAACTCTTTGCTGAACTTGGAAACTTTACATGGGGTTCGAGTAATGATTGTCTGTCTAGGTAACACCCACATTTTTCTCTCTCTCTAAATGTGAAAGAGCACGACAATACCTGTAGATTTTTACACGATTAATATTTCTAAGCATACCAATCTAAATTGCCCAGAAGCTAATTTCGGTCAGTTTCCGATAGTTTCTACCTAATTCATCTACGTATCCCACAGTTCAAGGACTCTATCTATCCATCGTATCTTTTTAGTGTTACTCATCATATAGCACAGAATCATCGAAACTAAAACTAAACTAGTAGTTTTACTGGTATGGGCGACGTCATCAGTGACTACATTAAAACGTACTATCTAAAAAATCATAAAACATTTGCCTCCAAGTTCGGAAGAATTACTACCAAGAATTTCATTCGCAAAACTCTTTTATCTATTATATCTAGGGTAACAAAGTTTTATTCTAAATGAATTTAAATAAAACTAACCTATGGCAGCCATTTGCTTCTAATTATTTACTATATAATTTTTAATTGTAGCGTATCACTATACGATGCAATTAATAATTATATGTTAAATAAATAGTACCCGGGTCTCACCACGTGGAGGTTGCTGCGAATGGAGACCCACCCTAACCACGTCCCATCCTCCCTCCTTTTATATAAGTTATTATTGAATACAACCTCCTTTTGATGTACATTTGCAATACGTTTAGTCTTCAATCGCTATGCAAATGTACAATAAAATGAGTTTCGTAAAGACTTCTCGCGGAAAAATGAAGTTATACTAACAATATTCTACTTGACTAAAAATTTACTTTAAAATCTACTTAATGCTTAATATAATGCTTAATCTACCAAGTCTACTGTTTCTACTTAGTCTACTTAATCTATTTTAAAGCTTACTTCATTTAAAGCTTACTTAATTTAAAAATTACATATCTAACTAAAAATCTACATAATGTTAAGGGAAATTGTTCTTACTTATCAATAAACCAAACATGTTTCACCCTACCTATGTAAAAATCTAATGGAATTTGTGGATATAAATGTGTATATTATTTTATATCCATCTTCGTAACCCAGGTAACGTTACCATAGATGAAATGATTCCTACCTATTAATAAATCTAAGTATGTTTCGACCTGCCTGTGTAAAAATCTAATGGATTCGAACCCATGTTGCGTCCAAAAACAAAGACAACACAACGAAACAGCGAAACACAAACCCAAAAACAACAAACAATGTACGACACATACGTATGTGGACCCAGAAAAACCAAAACCAAAGTAATTTACGGAGAAATTACAATAGAAAAGATCGAATGATTACACCAGGAGAATTAGGTGAAGAAAAATGTAGACACTGGAACATCTGAAACAAGGATGTACAACAAACAAAACAATAACACAGCAATATATACATAAAACATATCAGAAACAATTCACAGAAAATATATGCATAAAGCATTTACAAACAATTCATAAAAAATATATGCATAAAACATTTACAAACACAAAATAGAAATATAATTAACCAGTTAAGTGTAGAATTTAGTTTAAAAAATCTCATATATTTTTGTTTGATAAACAGTTATAAAAATATATGTATATTATATAATATAATATAATATAACATTATATTATATTATATTATATGATATAATATAATATAACATTATATTATATTATATTATATGATATAATATAATAAATATATGTATAATATATTATAAATATTTATAAAAATAAAAGATATAAAAAGTTAACAATTGTAGTCGTCAATAACACTGAAATAAAGCTTTGGATTGACGTTTATACACATCGAACACAATTAACTGGTTAAATTCAAAAGACATGTGAAATTTATATAAAAACAGAACAAATTACTTATATTTTGAGAGCAGCCACATCAGGGCGCTTGTTATAATATAATAACATATAAATATATAAAAACAGAACAAATTATTTATATTTTGAGAGCAGCCACATCAGGGCGCTTGTTATAATATAATAACATATAAATATATAAAAATAAATGTTACCACTTAAACATGACTCCGTAATATACCTCTTTTTTTATATTCTAATATCCCTTTTGTCGCTCATTATTTTTTATTCATGTTATATGTATATGACCATACTTTCATCTGCTAACATGATATAATTTGTGTATATCATTATATTTCCATCCTCGTAATTTGTAGAATCATTACGTTTATTTAATTATATGGCTATATTATTTCAATGAACTATGCGTCTTACAAAAGTTTAGACCTGTAACAAAGTCACATAATTGATTAATAGTCGCATATAATATGGTTTCATAAAAGTTCCCTTTTTTATATATATATTTTTGTCGCTTACTTTCTTTGATTAATACTAATATGTCCATACTTTCATCTGCGTGATACGTTCATCTTTGTAACTTGTGAAGTAATCACATTTATTTAATCCTTTTGCTGCATTAAGTTAATGACCTAAATATCTTTCTAAAACCTACAACAAACTTATTCAATGGATTAATAAAAGCACATATTAAAACCAAAAGAATACATTTAGACATGGAAGATACAGTTAGACATCAAAACATTATTTTAATGAAATATTATATATCTTGTGGTGTGGCAAAATTAAGAATTCACCTTTAATTCATAGAAAATATTAATTTCTTTCAAAAGAAAAAAAAAAGAAAATAATAATAATACTATAATGAAATATTAATAATTTCGTTATATTCCTTAATACTTTACAACTTTTAAAGTTGTCATGAGTAATAACGTACAAACCATATATAGAATATTTACAGATCAGTCATAAAAGTAACCATTAAAAAGATTTAAATTGTACAAATGGGAATCTACCTTCTAATAAAAAATAATTGTTATCGTTTATTCTGTGACAAACGCTCGATTTGCAACGACATAAAGATAAACATAACACCCATTATAATTAATTTTTTGTCATTAAAAATGATGAGTGAAATATTTTATCTTCTTCGTTGGAAAGTACATTAAATGTGAAGTGAAGAGTATTTCAAAGTCATCAATCAAGAAAAAAATCAGCAAAAATATCGCGAAAATAGCCATGTCTTTATAATTCGCAACACTAATTTATTAAATATGAAATAAAGAATATATAAAAGCTAATCGCGTAGGTGCGTCATGAAAAAGCAATACGCGAGCACTCAGCCGACGGTGCTTTTCATAGGTCGTAAAATTAATTTATGCACCCATAATTTAAATACGCAACACTAATTTATTAAATATGAATTAAAGAATATATAAAAGCTAATCGCGTAGGTGCGTCATGAAAAAAGCAATGCGCGAGCACTCAGCCGATGGTGCTTTTCATAGGTCGTAAAATTAATTTATGCACCCATAATTTAAATACGCAACACTAATAAAACAGATTTTAGAGAAATGATCTGTTTAGGTGCAATGTCATCAAGTGCAATGTAGCTCTTCCAGCTACTTTGGTGACTCTAAGTGCAAGATCATACTTCCATTAGTGCAAGTGGAAGATTTTATAGGTGCAATGTTACCATAGTGCAATGTAGCTCTTTCAGCTACAGTGGTAACTTGTGTGTATGGTTCCACAGTGTCAGTGGAAGTCTTGGGCATTTTATTTATTACAATCGCAACGCTACTTTGAAAACGCGATTCTCTTTTATCGCAACACTAAATGAAAGTAAAATTAACAATTGAAAATTATTACCTCTACTTTATAATACTTGCATTACTTATAAGTCGCAACACTAAATATCAAATTAAAAATATCAAAGTTAATTAATTATCTCAACTTTAGCATCAAAACAACAAATATAATACATTCTTATTTTAAAGCAAAACAACAAGCAATCGCGATCTTATGTATCGCAACACTAAAGGAGCAATCGCGATTAACATTTCTACGCAACTCTAATTAATATCGCGATCTGGATTTACACGCAACTCTAATTAATATCGCGATCTGGATCTATACGCAACTCTAATTAATATCGCGATCTGGATTTATACGCAACTCTAATTAATATCGCGATCTGGATTTATACGCAACTCTAACACAAACCGTAATTAATAATTCGCAACGCTAAAAAGTGAATCCGCGATTTGCCCAAAATGATGTGGCCAGGTATTCTGGCAGATAAAGTAACGAGCATAGTGACAAAGCAGTAACAAGTAATGGCTTTGCATTCAGAATCCAGCATTTCCGAATGCAGAGACATTCGTTGCAGCCCTCTTCTCTGGGCCTCTTCGGCACATTGCCTCTTCTTTCTTCGGACGCAATGCCCAGAATCTTGAATCAACCCAGCAAATAAAGCAGCAAAATAGATCAGAAAAATTAAGCGAGAGACACGCAAGACGAGCAACGATTTGAAGAATCGTCGTCCGTGCGAACGTGCCGAACCTCAGAAGCAGAAAACGTTCGTTTCGACAAATCGCGACCGCGACCGCGGGGTGATTCGAAAAATCGATAGGGTAAAGCCAGTGGCGAACGGCATTCTCCGTTCACGCCAGCTTTACCGTCGATGATTCAAATCTGATTTCCTGAAACAAGTTGAACCACGCGAGAAAAAACGCGCCTGCCCGATCGGAGACTGTGGTCAACCTGCCCGGCCCTACCTACTTAAATCTAGCAGTCAAACATACCAGAAGTATACTACCTACCTACCTAACGCTATATTTAAAAAATGGCAACAGACTCATACCAACACATGCATACAACACACGGAATTCTCGCGACACTTACACACAACCTTGCACACTTTCTAAAGTTTGTACGTACCTTGTCATGCAATCTGAGGGATGCTAGTGATCATTGCGTACAATGCGAGCAAAGCATTTGTGTAAATTTGAACGTTTTACATGAAATGTGTAATTAAATAAATTTAATTAAATACAGAGTAGATGATATTAGGTTTGATACCATTATTATCGTTGTGAACAAGAAAGTAGAGAAGCTACTAAAATGAATGATTGATATCATTATTGAAATTTGGTACCTTGATCATTATTGAACTTTGGTAAGAGTAAATTTGGTACCTACTATTATTGTAAGTAATAGTATATTTTGTGCTATTACTACAATGGATACAAGAATTAATGTTTAATAAAAAGCGACGTAATTCCACAACCTAACCACACATACACACAATGTGGAGACTACGTCGTGCACGATACACTAGCATATCAGTTGCGCAAAAATCTTATAAATTAATAGAGGGGAATCATCGTGCTCATCACCTTTTCCCCACCCAAGTAGCACCTGGGCACGTGAATGGGGTCCTGGCAAAGAGCACGGAAAAGGAAGCTGAAAATCCTAATCTAAATATAGTGATTAGTACAATATATCTTTATTCAGTTTATTCTTTATTTTATTTTTATTATTCTCACACAGGGAACCCTACTTTATTTATTTCACTCAAATTTTATTCATACTCATAAAACTCTATGCAATGGAATAATTAACTTGAATATTGACCAAGAAAATGAAATAAACGAGCTCATTCGACAATTAATTCTAGCAATATAATTTATGGAATGGAAAAACGCGATGTGACGCGACGCGAACAAAACGAGGGACTTATCATCCTCGATATAACGGAATACCTATGTCATATAGGATTTTTGCGTATTCCCAATACGGTCCCATTAAATCCCAAATAAAAAATAATAAAAAACGACCGAACAAAATGTACACAAGTTTGCTTCTACTGCCACCAGTATAGGTTGACGTATTTTCACGTCCGCGAAATGTTTAACGTGACCAGGTGCCGACGGTGACACTCCAGGCACGACCTCCCATGAGGCAGGGATTGAGATACGCTCAATCAGCCGGCCGTGAACCCAGTGCAGTATCTAGTACGCAGTCCACAGCTACCAATACCCTTGGTGAGGGTGGCGAGCCACCCCGTCTGCCCGTCGGAATAACCGGGGGCCTTACGCAACGGGGCAGGGGCCAGATACTGGGACGCAATAGAGGCAACAACAAACTACTCGAACCGGACACGAAATTAATTCTTCGTGAAATAAAAAACTCGATACAACAATATAATTAGGTATAAATTGAATATTAATCAAGAAACTAAAACACAAACGCGATAATCCATTCCAAAATTATAATGTATAGAATATAATAGAAAAATGAGTCGTGATCTGAACAAAATTAAATTATCTTTGTAGAGTATATCAAGGGTATGTAATAATAGTAGGGTATATAATGGGGTATATGATATAAAATGATTGTAATTATCGAGCGATCTCGTCATCAAAGCAAATATTCTAAGATATGAAAATGCTGTTCAAGTTGGATGCTTCGATTTCGAAATCTACTCGTTATAAAATGTCTTCTTGCACATGTAATTTAACATAATTACGGTAAGCATATAAATAAATTTTAATACTTTTAAATCTCTAATTGCAACAAGTATAAACTCATCAAATAATTTCTATCATACGATATTAATATGAATATTAAATGACTGGAACATTTAATATTCTCAGTAAGTGCAAATAATATAATTAACTATCGTTAAATATTAAATATTGTGTATAATTACAGCAACAATGATACACGTCATCATTATTAATTCATAATAATTATAATTGTCACTAAAACGAAGTCGGAGGGTATCCGACTTCACCATTAAATACTGCCAAATTAAAGCAGCTGTGATACTTATTATATATTTATTTATATAAGATCTATCAAATTCATTTGTGTAAATGTTCATATATAATGTATTACTTTCATATTTTCTAGGCATTCATACTGGACGTGTATGGATCACAAACATTATATAACTCATATTTATTTATTTATTAATTATCCATATACTATTATTATTATATTATTAAAATTATATTGTAATATTTAAAAACGCGAAGTGCAAGAAAACTACATAAAAACAACCTGATCTAATAAATGACACACACAAAATAACAATTATTATTCACAGGTATAATTGTATACCCATGGTCACTATGCTCGTTAAAGCAATTCTACGTAAATACAACCAGTCACTCGTGCCGATTCAGACCTTTCGTCCTACGACATGGTGAATGACCAGAGGGACTTGATAGCATGCGACTCACCGGACGATGAGTAGAGTAGCTCGGGTAGAAGTCATTGAAGATGTTGCTGATGCCTCAGGAAAGTCGTCAAAGATGTTGCAAATGCCTGGAGAAAGTCACGTTATGAATTAAAATTCGTGTTGTTATCACACAATGAATCAATTAAGAAATAATATTAAAAAATGTTTCTTACCTCTGGGGGGACATCCTCAAGCCCGAAGACGTCAGGCTGGAAGAAGTGGTAGATGAATCCATGGTGGAAGTAATAGCTGTAAAACTTTAAGAGAAACGAAACTATTAGGATTTGGTTTACCAAAGTTTTTATTGATAAGTTTATTATTTATTAATTAAAGATAATTACATTTTTGGCTCCTGGAGCACAGCAAGATCCATTTGAAGCAGGCGATGATGAGACTCTAATACCGGAAATAAGTATTTCAAAAATTCAAAAAATAAAAAAATAAAAATAAAAGTCTAATATAATATAATAAAAATTTACTATAATATTATAATTTACGAAGCAAACACTGACTCTATTATCGCGTATGATTACTATGAAAGATTAAATATAATTGTAATCTAAAGTTAAATAAAATTATAATAATATAAAAAATTAAAAAAATATTGAAATAGTTATACGCAGCAAACACTGACTCTACCGACCGCATTGCGCGCGGTCACCAAATTTTTCTGGAAGAAAATTGTTATTAGTGGGGGAACAAAGGGTAGAAATAAATATTACACCATTTTTTTAAAATATTATTTTTCTTCTCATCGAGCGTTTGTTCAAGAAATAACTTTCTTCTAAAGCTACTAAACTGTGTGGAATATATGCATAGATGTAAAATATCATATATAAGTATTATAAAATATTTGCAATTATTGCAAATTAATTATGGTTAATTCATGAGTGATCTGTATGATGTCTACTCTGATCATTTGTCATCAGAATGAAAACATATTGAAATTTACCAATTAATTAATTATATTATATGTTATAAAATATTAAGAAATGTTTATAAGAACCGTTAATAAGTTAATCAATTACTACTCATTATATTATGAATTATAATTCATATGTTACCACACAATGAATCAATTAAAAAAAATAATATAAATTCTTGCATGGAAATACCTCTTTCATCTTTATGGCATATCTTTTTTAATAATAAATGCAATATTACCAAACCTCTATAAAAGTATGTCGTTTCCTATTACTGCATTATCCTTATGATATTCATACATCCTTATTTCTCAGTTTAAATGTGCAATTCACAACAGCACAACAGTTTTGTTCTGTAACAGAACAAAACAAAACTGATTGCACATAAATGTATAAAAATACTATCAATTATATTAAAATTGTACAATAATCAAACTCAAATCACATTTCAAAAGTGCAAACAGTGCACAAGCAAAAAGTAGACAAAGGAAATCCAAAAAGTTGATTTACATTTATAATAATAATTATGTTCAATATACAATTAACCAAGAGTATCAATTGAATAAGGAGTTGGGAACAATAAGGATGCTTATAGGATAACAAGTGTAAAAACTACGCAGTCGATAAGCAGGTTTGCGGCGTACCTCGGAAGCAGCGAGACAGGTTTCGACAGGTTTCGACAGGTACGTTGGAGCAACACACACTAACAAGCCGTACCACTTCGTATCTCGCTTCCACATTTGTTAACTTCGGTGTTCTCCCATTCCGCTTACGCTGCAAGCAGAGCACTAAATTCGAAAACACGATTTCCAGAAAAAATCAAACAACAACACAATCAATAGCACAGCGTACAACTATTATCGTCGACAAATTTACATAGCTCTCTTTATTCACATACATTTGTAGGAAAAAATGAAATCAAACTTTATTATACAATATTGTAATATTATAGTAAATACAATATGATTACATATATCATTCTATGGTTCACATAATAATTATTGCGAATATTGTAACATATTTTATACTCGAATATTCGATTTCGTATCGTAAAAAGAAATATAATGCAATAAATCTGACTGTTTCTCAAGGCATACGAAATATTTCAACTCACATTTCTCCGATAATAATTGCAAATCTCTGTCGCAACCTGGCTCAACACGTTCAAACGGCTATACTTTCACTATTTTAAACATTTTAACTATGCAAATACTTCTTAATCGACTTTGAAATGAAAATTTAAAATGAAAATGAAAAGAGACGCTACCTCCATGACAGCTTGAACTATTGTACAAGGAATTCGAATCTCGCGCATGCGCGTATGAACGTGTCCAGTCAAACGTACGAAACGATTTTATCTATTGCGAACGAATATATTTAAATCGTTTTTGCTTCCACGTAAAGTAATTGATTATACAAAAAACTACCATTTTTCAGCCAAAATTTAATAAATTACAAGATTTCGAAAAGTTTCGTCGTAAGAAATGAGATTTTATGTGTTACAGAAAATGTATCTTCGCAAGAACAAATGTATAATTGTACTCACGGATTTCTCGAGATTTCTTCCGCAGCCAATGGTTCCTCGTACAGTTTGTATGATTAGGGAAGTTTAGTTGACTTGTAGATTTATTGAGAGAGAGAGTTAGAACAGTTTGTTAAACTTGTTCTGTTCCTACGTTATTTACTGTAGCAAGTAAAATACTTGTACAGTTTGTATGTTTAGAGAACACCGGTTGAGTTGTAGATTTATTGAGAGAGAGAGAGTTAGAACAGTTTGTTAAACTTGTTCTGTTCCTACGTTATTTACTGTAGCAAGTAAAATACTTGTACAGTTTGTATGTTTAGAGAACAGCAGTTGAGTTGTAGATGTGTTGAATGAGAGTGTCAGAACAGCTTGTTGAACTTCTTCCGATCGTACGTTGTTTACTGGACCAAGTCAACTTTAACAATAAAGATTGCGCAAATTAAATCTGCCCTTTTATACTAAAAGTGAGTGCAAGCGTTAACCAATCAGATCGCTAGCAGCATCGAACGCTGATTGGTTGAGATCCTTCCGTCTCTGAGTGGATGCTGCGAGCGATCTGATTGGTTAACGCTTGCACTCACTTTTAGTATAAAAGGGTAGGTAATTTGCATAAACTTTAATATGAAATTTGACTTGCTAGAGTAAAGAACGTAAGAACAGAACAACTTCAGATGATTTTTGTCAGTTCCAAATGATTGAAAGGCTTTTATCCCCGTGTCGATACTGCGAGCGATCCTACTGATTAACGATTACACTTACATTTAATATATAAGGGTAGTTAATTTCTTTTACGAGGTTAATTTTTTCAATGAAAGGTTATAGAGCCGGTTAGAAGAAACAGCTAATGAATATTTTGGATCCACGAACCAATATTGAATAATTTACGTCGAAAATTGTAAAATCACATTTCTTTCACACTTATGTTTCTTTTTTAACATTTGTATCTTACGATATTCAATTTAATACCACGTAGAAAGGAAAGAATATTCGCTTTGCGACAAGGGATGCACGCGCGTACAAGACATAACGAGACAGAAGTCAACGAAAATCTGTCCGCGCAGAACATATAAGTGTTTGTGATTAATCGAACTAAAATTTAACCTATTGGAGGGAAAATGGTACCAACTTCCACTGAACAAAATATACTACTTATGTTTGCCTACAAACTTGAACGAGTCGATAATAAATTGATTTAGAATAGAATATTTTTGAGCTTAATTATAGTAGGTAATAGAGTTTCTTTAATAATTCTGTTTATAATGGTAATGTAGAGATGTTTTCAAATTGATCGACAAATCTTCTACAATTCGTTAGGTAACTGTTAAATAGAACTACCGTCAGATCTGTCAGTAATTTTACTTTGAAGTTTAATTTTAATTTCTGCCGCTACTAATTCGTATGAGTTCATGTATAGACAATTACATCTTTACTAGATCACCTGTTTCATGTTTGCACATTCAATATATTATATGATGTAGAATTACAGTTGTCAAATCATTAAACGTACAATTGTAATTGCATTTATACCTATAAACGTGATTGAGTAATATTTATCCACTGTGAATTGACCAAACAAATAGAATAAGGTACAGGTTTTGACAGGACAGCCGTAAAAATAAAAAATATGATTTACTTGTCAAAAGGTAACGAAGTTAACCTTATAAAGATTTCTTATGTCATGTAATGAAAACTCAAGAAAACGTGTACATAAATTAAACGTTTGTTAGACATGTACAGTTAGAACCAATCACGTTTCAAATGGAACTATTTTGGACAGTACTCTGCTGCATTGAAAAGTGTTCAGATTTTTTACAGGCATAATTTTCATGATCACTATGTTACAAGTATAATATTGTTATTTCTTATGCTTATTTAAAAGAAACAAACGAACTAGCAAAGATATAGATGAATCAATTATTTGAATAGTTTCAAAATGTTAATCAATCCTAATATGAATAAATATGGGAGTGAATATACAAGAGACTACAGATTTACCTCTAGTATTCAAGCTGTAATTACATAAATCTTATGCATCGTTGTTATTTGATTTTTGTAATTAAAGCAGCTGCAATAGTAGTTCCCTCTACACGTAACATAATTCTGCCCAATTGTTTTACATCTTTAAATAATTCCATACAGACTGGATTTTGTGTTGTAAGCTCAATGATTGCACTTGAATTTTTCGGTAAGCAACATGGTTTCTTTTTTATTGTTTCACCAATTACTCTATGAAGTTGTGCTACTAGTTTTGTAATAATAGCAGGTTGAACTAAAGATTGTTGGTGAATTACCATTAGAAGACCCTTCATAATTGGTATTTTTATGGGTATTTTATGAACAAATTTGTCCTATGGCAGCCATTTGCTCGTATTATTTGCTATATAATTTTTAATTATACCATAGCATTGTATGATGTAATTAACAATCATATATCAAATATAGAGTGTCCGGGTCTCACCACGTGGAGGTTGCTGCGAATGGAGACCCACCCTAACCACGTCCCATCCACCCTCCTTTTATACAAGATATTATTGAGTAAAACCTCTTTCCAATGTGCATTTGCAACAAGTTCAATGTTTGATCCCTATGCAAACGCACAATAGACAGAGTTTCATATCGAACTTTCGCGAAAAAGAACTATTGCAAATGAAAGAGAACACAAGACCTAGTCAATAAGTACCTAGTCAATAATTGACTTTAATTTCCAAATAACCGACTAACTAGGAATATACATCAACCTAAAACCTATCAATAGGTCTAAAAATGTTTCACTCTACGTATGCAAAGATCTAAGGGAACACATTACGTAATGTACTGTGTTTTCATGATCTCGAAGAATTTGCAAAAGCAAACAAGAGAAAAATAGCTCAGAAGGAGCAGAAGAAGAAGTTAACAGAAGATTTTGCACAGATGAACAGAGGCGATCAAATTTACAAAATGAGAGACAAAATATAAGTGACGACAAAAGACGATAGAATTGAAAGTAATATAATATTAAGAAGCAGCACTGGAAACACTGGAACACCTAAGACAGCACTGGAAACGCTGGAACATCTAAAACAGACTGGAAACACTGGAACACCTAAAATAGAACTGGAAACACTGCAATATCTAAAACAAAAATGTGCAACATATGGAAACATAACACAGGTTCGCAAAAAAAATATATCCAAGAAAAGAGACACACAAATATATACATATAAATATGAGATACATATAAATACATATAAATATAAGATAGATATATAAGATAGATATATTAAAAAGACATGTGATAATAATAAAATAATAAATAGAGTAGGAAACGCTGCAATATCTAAAACAAAAATGTACAACAAGTAAAATTATAACATACGGGTTAACAAATTTTGCAAAATATATGCCCAAGGACAGAAACACATGCATACATGCACACATGCACACATAAAAAGTTACATAGAGACATAGAAACATAGAAACAAATTTACAAGAAAAGATACATAACATTTATATAAAAGTAATAATTAATCATAGGTACCATTATGTACCATGGGTACCGTTACATATCGCGAGAGCAGCCATCTCAGGGCGCTATTTCGTAATATAACATAATATAATATAATGTAATGTAATATAATATAACATAATATAACATAATATAACATAATATAATATATAGGTTGAGCTATTTAATTGTAACATCTAAATTTACTGGTAAACTATTCGTTGTATAAAAAAATGTTCCAAACAAATAGTTTGAAATATTTTTTAATACGACGAATGGGTCACAAATAAATTTAGACTGTACGATTAATTGGCTCACGATATATATAACATGTAATAGAGTAAAAGCAGCCGTCTCAGGGCGCTATTTCATAACATGACATAATATAATATAATGTAATGTAATATAATATAACATAATATAATATAATATAATATATAGATTGAGCTATTTAATTGTAACATCTAAATTTACTGGTAAACTATTCGTTGTATAAAAAAAATATTCCAAACAAATAGTTTGAAATATTTTCAAATGCGACGAATGGGTTACAAATAAATTTAGACTGTACGATTAATTGACTCACGATATATATAACATGTAATAGAGTAAAAGCAGCCACCACAGGGCGCTATTTCGTAATATACGTAATAATATATATAAATATATATGTAAAAATAAATGTTTACCACTTATGATCTTGTAATACTTATACCTCTTTTCCATATATCTTTTTTATTGTTCATCTTCTTTGATTCGTATTATATATATATATGATCATATCTTCATCTTCGTACCATCATCCAATATATTGTCCAATATATTTTTTTGATCCTGATGTTGTACTATCTCAATCAAATGAACGTCTCTGTAAAACTTCAAAGCTGCAACAAACTCATACAATGGATTAGTAATAAAAAAAAAAAAAAAAAGAATTTGACAAACAGTATATACAAATTATACATAGAAAAACATTATTTTATCGAAATAACATTATAAAAATGATGTATGTAACGTGTAACAAAAGCAATGTGTTTGATTATAAAGTATATTGACGTAAGAAAAATAAAAATTTACTATTTGTTCTATCTCGTTTCTTATTACTTTTCATTAAATTAATTAAATTTTGATTCTTTTCAAAAGAATCGTTTCGACAGTCAAAATATTACCAATTTAATAATACTTTTTAAAAGTACTTTGATTTTGACATGTAACTACTGTACATTTTGATGTACTTTGCGATTTTTAATGCTTACGAATTCTGATTCACAAAGCACACAATGGAATGTTTAAATATCAATCACAAATCAACAACCATTAAATGAATGGTTGTAAAAAGCAGATAATATCTATTCGTAGAAAATAACTATATTATTCTGTAATATTTCAAGACAAACGCTCGATCAACAGAAACAAAAGCAGTTCATCTGCTTTCATTATCGTCGTTATTAAATATCGTAATGAAGTATTCTTTCTTTTCCGTATCATGAATTTATTAAACGCGAAGCAAAGGATATCTCAAAATCAATGCAGATACTTGCAATAACAATTTATTGAAGTAGAAATTAGCAAAATTATCGCGAGAGCAACCACGTAAGTGTGCTTTTTATAATTCGCAACACTAATTTGTCAAAATTATGAAAACTAATCGCGATAAGTGCGTCATGAAAAAGCAATGCGCGAGCAGCCACATTAGGGCGCTTTTTATAGTTCGCAACACTAATTTATGCACCCATAATTTAAATACGCAACACTAATAAACAACGATTTTAGAACAGTGATCTGTATAAGTGCAATGTCACCACGGTGCAATGTAGCCCTTTGGCTACTCTGGTGACTTTATACGTGAGATCACATTTCCACAGTGTAAGTGGAAAATTTTATAGGCGCAATTTCACCACAGTGCAATGTAGCTCTTGCAGCTACAGCGGTGATTATGCGCAGGATCATACTTCCACAGAGTCAGTGGAAGACTTGGGCACTTCATTAATCGCAACACTATCGTGAAACACGCGATTATTCATTATCGCAACACTAAATGGAATTGAAAACTCAACAATTGAAAACTATTACTTCTATATGGAAGAAGAAAATGCAATTACTCGCGAAACGTATAAATCGCAACACTATAAAACTAATTGAAAACTATTAGTATATATTAAAATACAATTTAATCTTATTCTCAAAACAAATATCAGCAAATAATAATTATGACTTCAGCAAACAATCGCGACTTCATGATTCGCAACACTAAAAGAGCAATCACGATTATCATTTGCACGCAACTCTAATTCAAAGCCCGATATATTAATACGCAACTCTAATAAAAATCGCGATCTGGAATTAATCGCAACTCTGATTCAAAGCCCGATATATTAATACGCAACTCTAATAAAAATCACGATCTGAAGTTAATCGCAACTCTAATAAAAAACGCGATTTGGATTTATTCGCAACTCTAACAGGAACCGTAATTAATTATTCGCAACGCTACAATTGAAACCGCGATTTGCCCAGATTTCGATGGGCCAGCATTCTGCTGGCCAGAATATACTACTACAGAAATACGAGCATAGTGACAAAGTAGTAACAAAGAATGACTTTGCATTCAGAGAATTATCTCCGAATGCATAGTCATTAGTAGTTGCCCTCTTCTCCGGGCCTCTTCGGCATATAGCCTCTTCGGCAAATAGCCTCTTCTTTCTTCGGGCGTAAAGCCCAGTATCCTGAAACTTATATCTAAGCTCGAGATTTCCTGGGCGCAAACCAAAAAATAACATACAAAGGTGAAATAAAAATATAAATCGCGAAAACTCTGTGCACGCAGACGAGCAACGATTGTAAATAATCGATGTTCGTGCAAACGTGCTGAACCTCGAGCAAGAAACGTTCGTTTCGGCAAATCGCGACCGCGACCGCGGGTTGATTCGAAAAATCGATAGGATAAAGCCAGTGGCGAACGACATTCCTCGTTCGCGCCAACTTTACCGTCGATCATTCAAATCTGATTTCCTGAAACAGGTTGAACACGCGAGAAACGCGCCTGCCCGATCGGAGACTGTGTCAACCTGCCCGGCCCTACCTACTTATTACTAGCAAACACACCAGAAGTAAACTACCTACCTACCTAATCCTATATTTAAAAAAAGCAAAAGATTCACACCAACACATGCATTCAACCCCCGGAAATTCTCACTCAAACACTCGGGCGCAATGACCTAAACTAGAGAGAACGCCCCGGGACGCCTCCGACACCCGAGCTTGGCATACAACCTCGCACACTCTAAGGTACGTACCAGGTGCTGCAATCGGCTGACGAATTCTAGTGACCATTGCGTACAACGCCAGTAAAGCGTTTTTATCTACACGCGAAGGTTTAATGTGAAATTTAGAACGTTGAAGAAATCTGTATTTTTCATAAAACACAGAAGTTATATTGGAGAGAGAGATGATATTGGAATTGGTACTATTCGTGATTAAGAATACATTTGGTACCATTTGCAAGTAGTAGCGAGTTGTTTTTATGGAAACGACGCAATTCCACGGCCTAACCACACACACAACGTGGAACATACGTCGTGCACGATACACTAGCACGTCAGCCGCGAAAAAAAATCTCATTAGTACACATAAATAATCAGAATCATCGTGCCCGTCGCCGTTTCCCCACCCAAGTAGCACCTGGGCACGTGAATGGGGTCCTGGCAACGAACACGGAAGGGGTTAAACCTGAAAATCCTGATCTAAATATAGTGATTAGTGATTATTTTATTTCTATTATTCTTTGAATCTATTCAGAACTCTACTTTACTCATTTCAATCAAATACTAATATTCTAAAAGCAAAATGATCATTGAGAAGTTAATTTATTGATAGTTACATTGCGCTGCATAGAGTTTTAGAGTTTTATTTTCAACTCTAACTCAAACATTATCCGCGATCCAAAAAAATACCGACGACGCTTTCAAAGCGTACCCTCTCAGATATGATCTTAGAAATGATCATGGCAAATATCTACGAGATTGCCGCTACAGCCACCAGTATGGTTGACGCATTTTCGCGTCCGCGAAAATGGTTAACGTGGCCAGAATGTCATCGAGTAACATTCCAAACACGGCCTCCCATGAGGCAGGAATTGAGATACGCTCAATTAGCGCGCCGCGTATCCCTAAGCGAGATACGAAGCTACCAATAACCCTTGGTGAGGGTGGCGGGCTGCCCCGTCTGCCCTTCGGAATAACCGAGGGCCTTACGGACGGGGCAGGGCGCCCGTTCTGGGACGCAATAGCGGCAACCGGACGAGAAGTTAATTTATTTATCGATAACAAGAAATTTACTACTCTATACAATCGAATAACTAACTATCAATTATTAAATATTGATCGAGGAATGGAAAAGGAGCGTCCCAATTCATTTTAATATTATAACGTATAGAACGAAATGGAAAAACGCGACGCGACGCGACGCGAACAAAGTGAGAGATTGTTCACCCTCGATTTGAAATACTATCGACATCCTTTGGGATGTAACCATTCCTTCGAAGCGGACCCTTCCTCAACGGGATCTCAAAAACAAGCAAAACCACCCATTGGAGGTTACTACTACAGCCACCAGTACCAGTTGACGTATTTTGACGTCCGCGAAATGTTTAACGTGACCAGGTGCCGTCGGTGACACGCCAGGCACGACCTCTCCTTGAGGTTGGGATTGAGATACGCTCAATCAGCCGGCCGTGAACCCAGTGCAGTAATCTAAGTACGCAGTCCAGTGCTACCAAAGCCCTTGGTGAGGGTGGCGTACCACCCCGTCTGCCCGTCGGAATAACCGGGGGCCTTACGCAACGGGGCAGAGGCCAATACTGGGACGCGATAGTGGTAACACTACGCTACTCGACAATGAACGTGCAATTCGTTCATTTATTGGCAAGAATGATTAAATTCAAATTTAAAATTATATTTGAAATTGAAGTTGCGCTTCAAATCAAAAGTAAATTTAAGATTCAAGTGAAATTTTAAACTACAATTGAATTTAAAGTCGCAGTTCAATTTTAAATTAAGATTAAATTTAAAATTAATTATTTCACGTTCCGTACATTATAATGATAGAAGGAAATGGTAAGCGTCCCTCTCTCATTGTCTCGATCGATATTCAATTTAATATAATTATACTATGGAATCTAATTTTTACTGATCAATAAACGAAACGATTGTAATTCTATGGAAAATGTTACGTTCACAAGCGATCCCGTCATCGAAGCAGTCATTCTAAAATATGAAAGTAGTATTCATGTTCGATGCTTCGATTTCAGAATCTACTCGTCGCGAAATGTCTTCTTGCACGTGTAACATAACATAATTTTCGTAATCAAGCAAATAGACTTTAATTATAACGAAAGTTATACTATATATATGATATCATAGATATCATATATTTCATATATTCAATTTGCAATAAATACAAACCCGATGAATAATTTCTATCGTATGCTATTAACGCGAATATTAATTGAATAATCAATTTCTATTAAATAGTAAACATTGTATATCAATGTACCAATAATGATACACTTCGTCAACACCATTGCGCAATAATTATTACAAAAACGAAGTCGGAGGGCATCCGACTTCACCACTATGCACTGCTGCAACAACGCAGTTGTAATATATTCACTCATACTCTAATTTATTTACAAGTACATATTATATCCATATATACATATGTGTATATAATTATAAATATTCATAAGAATATTTCACTTGAATACATAAGTATTCATATCTAATATACTACTTTTTGTTAAACTTTCTAAATTTTCATACTGCGTGTGGATGAATTATAAGTATTATAATGCTCGTACTCATTTATTTAATAATTATCAGTATTATTACTATTATATTGCGACATTTAAAACCGCGAAGTGCAAGAAGACCCTATCCTGATCTAATAAATAATACACACAAAATAAATGTTACTACTCACGGGTATAATTGTATACCCATGGTCACTATGCTCGTCAATGAAATTCTACGTAAATACAACCAGTCACCCGTGCCGATTCGGACCTTTTGTCCTACGACATGATTGAGTGACCAGAGGGACTTGAAAGCATGCGACTCACACGATGAGTAGAGTAATTCAGGCAAGAAGTCATCAGAGATGTTGCCAATGCCTGGGGGAAGTCATCAGAGATGTTGAAGCCTCTATGAAGTCGTCAGAGATGCCGAAGCCTCGATGAAGTCGTCAGAGATGCTGAAGCCTCGAAGTAGAAGTGGTAGCTGAATCCATAGTAGAAGTAGCTGAAAAAAACTTTAAGAGAAACCACATTATTATAATTTGGCCTTTTAAAGTACTTATTGAAATGTTTGTATATTAATTTCCTTTATTCTGATTAATTTTTTGATTGATTACAATAAAGCAATGACAATTATGTTAATTTTGTAATTAAAAATACTAAAAGTTTAACAAATTTGGAATTGTAAGTAAAGTACGAAGGATACTTACATTTTTAGCTTCTGGAGCACAGCTAAATCCTTCAGGCAGACAGCAGACTCTAATACCGAGGCAGCAAGTATTAAAAAAAATTAGAAATGAAAAAAATATAAATAAAAGACTAATATACTATTGCCATTTACGAAGCAAACACTGACTCTACTCTTTCGCGTATGAATATTATAAAAAAAAATGAATGTAATTCTAATTAGAGCAGCTGTGCTCTAAGAGATATTGAAACTATTTATCGTAGCAAACACTGACTCTACCGACCGCATTGCGCGCGGTCACCAAAATATTCTGAAAGAAACATTATTAGTGGGGGAACAAAGGGTAAAGAAAAAACAACACACAGTTTACTTTCGTAGTATTTTTCGTCGTTCTCTGATCGAGCGTTTGTTCAAGAAAATATTACTTCCTTCTTAAATTATTGAATCACGTAAAAATATGTGTATGTATGTATAAAACATGCATAAATAGATTATAAAATTTAAATATATTGCAAAATATACTCAAATAATATAAACTATTTATGAACACAGTAAGAATACATGACTGATCTGTAAAAATTCAATTATGATTATTTGTTATCAGAATTTAAAGCATATTCAACCTTCCTAATTAACGAGTTATATTATATGTTATAAATATTTGAAATTACGTTATAAACGTAACACAATTATGTTATAAATATTTGAAATTCCTTGCAAGAATAATTATTAAACAAATAACTCATTACTTGGTACATACATCATCAAATATATATCAAATGTTACCAAACGATCAATAAAAAGGTAATATAAATTTATACCATACGTCCAGCGTTCTTACAGTCTTACGTCACACCTCTTTCAGTAATAAATGCAATATTACCAAATCTCCATGAAAGATATCATTGGCCATTGTTGTATCAATGATCATGGATGTTCATTACTCATTATATCCAATATTTGACCCACTAAGAATCTGTAACAAAACGAAACAAAGCAATTTCAATAAGTATACAAGAATAAAACCAGTTACATTAAGATTCTATAATAACCGAGTCTATCGATCATATTTTCAAAGTTCAAACAAAGTCTATGGACAATTACAGCAATGAAATGTGCGTAATAAGAAGAAAAGCGCAAAGAAAATTGAGAAATGTATTTATATTTGTAACAATAACGTTTAATAAACAGTTAATCAAGTGTGCGTTGATTAAACAAAGTTAATGTTAATAGAATCGTAATTCAGAATACTACGTAGTCGATAAGCAAGGCGACGTACGTACCACGAAATCAGAAACGCGTCTCGACGCGTGTTACCGGTAGCAGAGGTCGACTCGAACTAACGGGTGGTACCACTCTCCGCATAATCCGTACGCGGCCGAACGTAATCCCGAAAGCGACCGAACGTAGTCCTCACTTCGTTTCTTTGTTCTACCCAGTGGCCTCGCTATTTCGTCATCTGCTTCAACTATAAACAACGCAGCAAATTGGAAATCTACGACAAAGGAACCACGTTCAAAACAAGGAATTCCAAGAAACTCTCGTGCGTGTTTTTCTCAGAAAAATTTCAAGTTTTGTTGTGATGTACACTTTCCTAAATATCTATCGCAGAAAAATTTCTACTGTCCTATTACGATATACATTTACGTGTATAACGCACGGATAAAACTTCACTATACGTATTATTTTATTATCTATACCATGTAATTGCGAACGTTGTGGTAGAAGAAATTTATTTCAATAAATCTCTCTGTTTCGAGGCAAAATTCATGAGTCGGAAGGAAGAAATATTTCAACTTAATATGTATAATTGATCCACGAATCCCAGAAAATAAAATTCTACGATCTTTATGAACTTCAATGGTTGAATCGAATGTAATTACATTTCTCGTTCTCTCCAAATTAAAGAGAGCATAATAGCTGTAGTTTTTTACGTATAGCAATAACAATCTTCAATTCGATAAGGAATTTATCGACTTATAGTTAACGATTTTACCAGCGTGAACTACCAAATACAATCAAAATGACTTTCATTCTGTGGATTTGACCATTTTGTGGAGTCATTATTACGAGTTTTCTTTAATCCATCTTTTCTTCTGCCTACGATTCTACTTTCTTTATACAATAAATTAGAATACTTTTATCGCGAATGGTTCTAGCGTTGAGTCCTTTGTAATACATTTGAAAGTTTCCAAGCCCCTTTCAAGACTTTGAAACTTTACATTGGATTGCAAGATATGTAATAGATTAATTTATAATACAAATAAAGTTAAGCATTATTCTAGCTGTGCAATATCTGTGGGATCATCAAGTAATTGTTCTATTTGCTAAATGTGCTTTCAAGAATCTTCTGATTTCGCCTTCGATTTTGGTGATTTGTAACGTTTTTATCTAATCGAGCATGTATTTACTACATAAACGCAGAAATTAGTAAATTACGAGCTTAAGAATTCTCGACACTTACTATTAATTCGCTCATTTTCAACGGCTAATTATGTTATAAGAGCGTATATATACCTTTAATTCACATAGAATTTATGTACAGTCTTATGTACTTCTAAACTATATAGCTGAGAGCATGTATTTACCATATAAACTCGGAAATTAACTAATTACCAGCAATTATAACATAAAGATGCACCTCTGGTGGTGGTGGGGGTGACCAATCAACCATGTCAAGGGGTTTTCCTTCGCGAACTCGACTCGCGCTGATCAGTTCTCCCGCGGCCGCGGATATGATCGGGTGACCTTCTGGGATGGCCTTGACCATTGGTGTTGGACTGGATGGAGGACCATGGCTACTGGTGGAGGATCTTGGCCGATGGTGGGGGACCATGGCTACTGGTGGAGGATCTTGGCCGATGATGGGGGACCATGGCTACTGGTGGAGGATCTTGGCCGATGATGGGGGACCATGGCTACTGGTGAAGGATCTTGGCCGATGGTGGAGGACCATGGTTGCTGGTGGAGGGTCTTGGCCGAAGGTGGAGGACCATGATGCGGTTGCTGATCTTCACGATGGCGAGTGTCTATGCGGTGGATGCTGGTGGGAGATGATGCAGAGTATGCTGATTGCTGATGATGTCTGCTGATTTCTGATGACGTCAGCTGTCTACTGGTCGGTGAGTCGTTACATAAACAATTTTTTTTATGGTGGTGGGAACAAATATGTTCGTTCTACGATTTGAACGATCTCGAAGGTGACCCATTAGCACCCTTAGCTGGGTGCTAGCCCCGCTAGTGTACTCCCTTCGCGTATTACATATATATTAGACGTGATACGAGTTTAATTAGAATTTTTTCCGCGATTTAAAGTATCTGAATACAGTGTACTCTTGATTATCCGGGTTAATAATGGGGATTAACGGTTTTTAAATATCAGTTCGAATGTTTGAATTGCTATATACACTTTGAATGGTTCGTCGTTTTTATAGAACCATAATTGAATATTAGAGAATTAAAATTCGTCACTTTTGCTATTTACTTTTTATTTACAATCAAAATATCGTAACGATAGCTATTAGCTGATATTTATCGAGAGAAATATAGCTTATTCCTCATTAAATGTATAATAGTTCCTTTATTTCGCGTCATTTACTAAACGATATTCTCTCTTTTAATTAATCCCCAAACTGCGTATTCACATGTTAACTTTTACACTCGTACTCGCATACCTTTGATTTTTCATCCCGTTATAAATAATAAATTAATTACACGCGTAATTATCTATACCCGACGCAACGTGCTGCCACTTTTTTTCTTATTTAAAAATAGTAGAATAAAATCTCCGATTCTCAAATTGCGTGTAATTGAAAGGGGGGATGGGTCCCCTATTCTATTATTTTATTAACTTTGCAACAGATTAGAATAATTTAATCACTGGTACTTTCAGTATCGAGTATTTTGTAGTACGATTTAAATCTTCCAAGTCCTTTTCAGGACTTTGAAACTTTAAATTGGACTGGAAATAGTTTAGTTTAAGTTAGTTTTTACGATCATATTTGTACATTTATATAATGTAAATTTATAATTGTATAGCCCTTTCCCTCTTATCCTGACTCATTTAAGTTAATTACTGTGATTATATTTGTACATTCATATAATGTAATTTTAAATGTATAACCTTTTATCCCCTTTTATCCCGACTTTCCTCACTTTTATTTATTAATTATACATGGTCACTTCTATCTTTCTATGGTGTCCCCTCGATGGAGGGTCGTTGAATTGTTCAATGTTTGATGGTTCGACGTTTGATGGTTTGATGCTTGATGGTTTTACGTTTGATGGTTTGACATTTGATGGTTTGACTTCTGTGGTTAACAAAATATATGCGACGGTGGAAATTCAGGGAATTGTTTAAATAATCCGAGATAATCTCTGGTGTTCAGGGGGAAATTATATTTTTTATGCATACAGCGTTGGAGGCATCACTATGGTATTGTTTTATCTGGTTTTCTTATCAAAAAGTCTCCGTTTCCACGTTTTCCAAGATTCTTTCCAATTGCTTCAAGCAAACTGGCTATAGGAAGTTATAATCGAGAATAACTAGTAACAGAATCTTGAAATTTGGGGTACTTTCTCCGTTCTTGTCTCAAATTCAATGGTTCTGGGCCGAATTTCGACTGCTTCACCAACTTTGTCTCGAATAATGCTCCTAATCCTTTACACTCCTTCTATGTTATCGAATTTGTATGATTATTATAATAAAATTGCCACGATTATTGTGATTTAATTATTGTAACTGTAATTTAATTGTTATAATTGTTGTACCAAAATTTGTATATGTATCTTACTGACTATTGTAATAAAAGTGTACGGAAACACATTCTTTTTACTCAGAGCGCAGTACCCACGTTGATTTATTCTGTTTAGTTTTGAGTCGTTTTGAAGTAGAGTAATAAAATTTAGAATACCCTTTTGTATTGCTTTTTGTGGGACACTTTAACTTTTCTAAAGTAGAATCATCGTAAAATCATCTTACAATAATGTAGCTCTCTGAATAAGAAAATGTATTTTCTTTTGCGATTCGTAAAGTCCATACTACAGTTTCTAGAAATCTTTGATAGATCTTAGAAAATGTATCATGGACCTCGTGTTTTTAATTGAAGTAGTGTCAGATCTCGGTACCTTCTGTACCGAGATCGTAATTATCTAATGGAGGGTGGATGGGATTAGGGAAATAGGGATGGGTCCCTGCGTAGTCACCTCCACGGGGTGGGCCTGGGCCCTTGGTATCGTTTTTGAGAGACCGATCTCTCAAAAACGATATCAAGCTAAGGACTACGCACGTAGATTTGCTTATGTAGATAGTGTAATTATAGAATAAGATATAGTTTAAGTTAATTTTTGCGTTCGCCGCTGGATCGCCGCTGGATCGCCGTTGGATCGCCGTTGGATCGCCGCTGGATGTGATATAATTTATTACCATCGATGGAGGGTTGTTTGATTGTTCGATGGTTCGATGTTTGGTTTATTCTGATTTATTTTAATCCCTCCTTTCGCCGCTGGATCGCCGCTGGATCGCCGTTGGATCGCCGCTGGATCGCCGCTGGATATTTATTAGTCATAAGTACTTATATATTGTACATCTCTGTAATTTAATTATAATCGTATCGTAAAGAAATACGTTTTCTTATCCGGAGAGAGAAATAACTACTCCCCTTTCTTGCACCCCTCGTTTTTCAAGACAGAACTTTTAATTGTTCTCGCGTTAATTAGTTCGCGTTTATTTGCTCGAGCACTCTAACTTTGTGCTTCGTAAAATCGCTTCACGTAGATTTTCTCTTTTTTTCCTCTTTTTCCCCCATTCCCCCCTTTTTTCCTCCTTTCTTTCTCTATTCGCTCGAGATTAGATTTTAATCGTCACGCAGGGAAACAGTCGGGACTCAATCAAACCGATGCGTGTTTGTCGTGCCCACCTGGATTTCCACGGGTTCAACCATGGACGCGCTCACGATGGAGTCGAATCGAGTAGCTCCTACCCCGTGCCGCTGGGGTCTTTGGCCTGCTGTAAGACGGTTTGGGGCGGTCTACTTCGGTTCGATCTTTGTCGCAGAGCAATCCTAGTGTTGGGCTCGCTGGGGTTCAGATGGACACCTCACTCACCATTGGGGAGAGCGTGGTTGCGATTGTTTCGACGTAAGACGTGGCATAAAACTTGCTCGCGATTCGCGTCGGGTTCGGTTCGCCTAAAGGCTAACGCGGAAGCATAGGGTTAGAGTGCTCTTTAGTTTGCTCGTATAGGTCGCGTCGCGAATTTCATCTTTATTTTTTGCTTCAACTCAGTTTCTTTTCTTAACTTTAGTTTAACTTAACTTTGCTTCCATTTTTATCGAGATTTGCTTCAATTTTTATTAGAGAATATAGAGTTTCGTACCGTAGAACCTTTTGCGAGACACTTTGATTTTTCTAAAGTGTCAGTAGAGTCACTTTACGAATTTCTCTTCGGGTAAGACAATGGCATTTCTCATCATCCCTTTCGTAAAGTCCATACTGCAGTTTCTAAATATCTGACAGATTTTGGAAACTGTACTATGGATTTCGGTTTCTTTAATTCAAGTAGAGTCAGATCTCGGTACCTTCTGTAACGAGATCGTAAATATGTAATGGAGGGTGGATGGGATTAGGGAAATAGGGATGGGTCCCTGCGTAGTCACCTCCTCGTTGGTGGACCTGGGTACTTGGTAACGTTTTCGAGAGACCGGTTTCTCGAAAACGATATCATGCTAAGGACTACGCGCGTAGACATAAGTATAGTTGTAAACTTGATGCTAGAAGTACCAAACCAGTCAAAAGATTGTTGTTCCTAACTTCTGATAGAGATAGATAGATTTTTCACTTGTATAAAGATTTCATAGATTCAGTTTTTATTTTATTATTTCATTAACTTTGCAAGAGATTAGAATAATTTAATCGCTGGTACTTCTAGTATCGAGTCTTTGAAGTACAATTTCAATTTTCCAAGTCCTTTTCAGGACTTTGAAACTTTAGATTGGACTGCTAATAGTTTAGTTTAAGTTAATTATTGTGATCATATTTGTACATTCATGTAATGTAATTTTAATAAGATAATCCTCCCCTTTTATCCCTACTTCCCTTGTTTGTCACAACGGATTATAATTATTCGTGTAAGTTAATTATTGCGATCATATTTATACATTTATGTAATGTAATTTTAATAAGATAATCACCCCCTTTTATCCCTTTATCCCTACTTCCCTCGTTTGTCACGACGGATCATAGTTGTAATTCTCTTGTGACATTCTCGAGTTGATTAGTTCCCTTGGTATTGATAGACTACTCGATAAGTAGTGCGACAGTTGTTTCGAATCCAGTGTGTTGCATTTGTTTGTTGCCAGTGGTAAAGTCATTAATTTTCTATTTCTAAAGACACGTTGGTCTAAATTCAGGGGTTCGTTTAAAAGAATGGCAACTTCTATCTTTTTATGGTGTCCTCTCGGTGGAGGGTCATTTCATTGTTCAATCTTTGAAGGTTCGACGTTTGTTGGTTTGACGTTTGATGGTTCAACGTTTGCTGGTTTGATGTTTGATGGTTCGACGTTTGATGGTTAGACGATTTGATGGTTAGACGATTTGATGGTCGGAAATTTACTTGACTTCTGCTTTATTTTGATTTACTTTAATCTTTCTGTTCGCCGCTGGATGTCGTAATATAACTTATTGTACATTCTCCATTAATATAATTTAGTTGCATTCCATCTTTATTTCTTTTCCATAACTATTTTCATGCTAATCAGTTCGTTCGGTATTAATAATCTGGTCAGTAATCGGTACATGAGTTATCTTGAGTATTGCAACTGAGAGGAGGTGCAGTTGGAATATGATTGATGGTTTTGTGGTTAAAAAAATGTATGCGACGGTGGAAAGTCAGGGAATTGTTTAAATAATCCGACATAATCTATCTCTCTCTCTCTTTCTATTTCTATGGAGTGTTCTCTTGATTGGAGATTGACTTTTGATTTCAATAAATAGTTTCAACAACAAAAAATTCTATTTTGTAGTCGTAAAATGGCTTCATTATTATCTTTAAATTTGGAACTGAGATGGTTTCGGTGAATACAGCGTTGGAGGCATGACTATGGTATTGTTTTACGTCAAAGAATTTCCATTTCCACGTTTTTCAAGGTTCTTTCCAATTGCTTCACGCAAACAGGCCATACGAAATTATAATTGAGAATGATTATGAAGAGAATCTTGAAATTTGACGTATTTTCTCCGTTCTTGTCAAAAATTCAGTGGTTCTGAGTTGAATTTCGACAGCTTCACCAACTTGAGAGTAATTCCCCTAATCCTTTACATTTCCTTTATGTTATCCAATTTTTATGATTATTGTAATAAAATTGCTATGATTTCAATAAATAATTTTAATATTAATTTCAACATTCGCCGCTGGATCGCCGTTGGATGCGTATATTATTAGTCATAGATAATAGTAATTATAATAGTAGTAGTAATTATAATTAGATAATAGTAATTGTAATGAAATTGTAAGGAAGTATATACATTGTTTTATCAAGAGCGAAACCATATAATATCTCCCCAAAATCGCCGTTTTATTGAAATAGAATATAATTATTATCGCGTATATATATAAATCAGTTTCCATTTGCTCGCTACTGATGTTTATCAGTAATAGTTTTATTAGTAATAGTTTGATTGCTCTGCGTACTCGCTTGCATGCATCGCATGTGGCAAGCAAGTAGTGAGCACGCTAACTTGATGTTATACGTAAGTCGCTGCCATGAGTAGCTCCATGGGTCGAAAAGACCGTGGTTTGGAAAGTGGACAGTGCCGGAAACATTTAGTTAGCAAGATCCACGTGATTACGTAGATCCACGTGAGTACGCAGAGTACCTTCGGTCGCGTCGCGGATGTTATTTTCACTTTTCAATTGATTTATCACAAGTTGTTCATATAATAGAGTTTAGCGTTTATCGTACCGTAATCCCCTTTGCGAAACGCCTTAAATTTCCTAAGGTGTTGATAGAGACACTTTATAAATTTCTCTCTGGATAAGAACGTGATATATACTTCCATTCCCTTCTTCCCTTTCGCGTTTCGTAAAGTCCACGTTGCAATTTCTAAATATCTTCGACAGATCTTGGAAAATGCATCGTGGACTTCGTTTTTCAATTAAAGTAGAGTCAGATCTCGGTACCTTCTGTACCAAGATCGCAAATATGTAATGGAGGGTGGATGGGATTAGGGTTTAGGGATGGGTCCCTGCGTAGTCACCTCCACGTGGTGGACCTGGGCCCTTGGTAACGTTTTCGAGAGATTACCCTCTCGAAAACGATATCAAGCTAAGGACTACGCGCGTAGACATAAGTATAGTTGTAAACTTGATGCTAGAAGTACCAAACTAATCAAAAGATTATGATTCGTAACTTCTGATAGAGATAAATAGATTTTTTACTTGTACAAAGATTTGATAGATTCACTTTTAAGAATTTTCTATTATTTCATTAATTTTGCACGGTATTAGAATACTTTAACCACTGGTACTTGTAGTATCGAGTCTTTTGCAGTACAATTTTAATTTTCCAAGTCCTTTTCAGGACTTTGTAACTTTAAATTGGACTGCAAGTAGTGTAATTTATGTTAATTATTGCGAACATATTTGTACATTCATGTAATGTAATTTTAATAATGTAACCACCCCCTTTTATCCCGACTTCCCTCACTTCTATGTATCTATGGTGTCTCGTCGATGGTGGGTTGTTTGATTGTTCACTGTTTAATGGTTTGACGATTGATGGTTCGATATTTGATGGTTGGAAATTCACTTAATTTCTGCTTGATTCTGATTTACTTTAATCTCTTTTTTCGCCGCTGGATCGTCGTGAGATCGTCGTGGGATCATCGTGGGATGCGTGCGTTTATTAGTCATAAGTACTTATATATATATTGTACATCTCTGTAATTTAATTGTAATGATATTGTAAAGAAATACATTTTCTTACCGGGAGAGAGAAATAATCATCCCCTTTTCTTCCCACCCTCGTTTATCAAGCCAGAACTTTTAGTTCCCTTGAGCATTCTAACTTTGTGCTTCGTAGATTTTCTCTATTCGCTCGAGATTTCGTCTTTCATCGTCACGCAGTGAGACAGCCGGAACTCGATCAATCCTATGTGTAGTCTGCGGTGCTCATCTGGATTTCAGCGGGATTAGCCGTGGACGCGCTCACGACGGAGACGAACCGTGTAGATCCTACCCCGAGCCGTTGGGGTCTTCGGACCTTTAACGGTTCGAGGTGGTCTATTTCGGTTCGTCTTCATCGCAGAGCAATCCACGTGCTTCGCCCTGTTGGAGTCCAGGTGGGACCCCGCATTCACCATCGGGGAGAGCGATGTTTCGGTTGTTTCAACGTAAGACGTGACATAACTTGATCGCGATTCGCGTCGGGTACGGTTCGACTAATGGCTAATGCTGAAGCATCGGGTTAGAATGCTCTTATCGGTCGCGTCGCGAAATTTATCTCTATTTTTGCTTCAACAAGGTTTCTCTTCTTAACTTTAGTAAGTTACTTAACTAGAGTAATAGAATTTAGAATATCGTACCGTGAAACCCTTTGCGAGACACTTTCGCCTTTCGAAAGTGTTAGTAGAGTCACTTTAGAAATCTCTCTTCGAGTAAGATAATGGCATTTCTCGTCACCCCTTCCGTAAAGTCCATACTACAATTTCTAAATATCTGATAGATTTTAGAAAATGTATTATGGATTTCGCGTGTATTAAATTGAAGTAGAGTCAGATCTTGGTACCTTCTGTACCAAGATCATAAATATGTAATGGAGGGTGGATGGGATTAGGGTTTAGGGATGGGTCCCTGCGTAGTCACCTCCACGGGGTGGACCTGGGCCCTTGGTATCGTTTTCGAGAGACCGGTCTCCCGAAAACGATATCAAGCTAAGGACTACGCGCGTAGATTTAAGTCTATAGTAATAGTATAATTAAAGAATTAGATATAGTTTAAGTTAATTTTTGCGTTCGCCGCTGGATCGCCGCTGGATCGCCGTTGGACCGCCGTTGGATCGCCGTTGGATCGCCGCTGGATGTGATATAATTTATTACCATCGATGGAGGGTTGTTTGATTGTTCGATGGTTTGATGTTTGGTTTGTTCTGATTTATTTTAATCCCTCCTTTCGCCGCTGGATCGCCGTTGGATCGCCGCTGGATCGCCGTTGGATCGCCGTTGGATGCGTGCGTTTATTAGTCATAAGTACTTATATGTTGTACATCTTTGTAATTTAATTGTAATATATAATGTTCATATTGTAACGAAATACATTTTCTTATCCGGAGAGAGATTAACCACCCCCTTTTCTTGCACCCCTCGTTTATGAAGACAGAACTTTGAATAGTTCTCGCGTTAATTAGTGCCCGTTTACTCGTTTGAGGACTCTATTATTAGTGCTTCATAAGTCGCTTCACGCAGCATGTTCTCTATTCGCTCGAGAGTTCGACATTTATCGCTGCGCAGTGAAACATTCTGGGCTCAATCAAACCGACGTTGTTGCGGAACTCATCTGGACTTCACGGGTTCAGCCGTGGACGCGCTCACGACAGAGTTCGAGCTGAGTGGTTCCTAACCCGATGCGCTGGGGTCTTCGGACCTTTGTAAGACGGATTCGGATGGTTCCATGAGGTTCGTTCTTTGGCGCAGAGCAATCCTCGTGTTGGGCCTCGTTGGAGTTTAGGTGGGAACCGCACTCGTCGCGGCGAGCGAGCTTTCGATTGTTTCGACGTAAGACGTGGGATTTTTGTTCGCGGTTCGGCGGGTACGGTTCGCCTGGTGGCTAGTGCGGAAGGATGTAGAGTGCTCCCTCGAGTGAACTTGTTCGTTTCGGTCGCGTCGCGAATTTTACTTGAATTTTTTTACATTTTTAATTATCTTTGTTTCAATTATTTTATCGAGTTTCGAGTCATTTTTAGAGTAGAGTAACAAATAACTTAGTATATCGCATCGTATCCCCTTTAGTGTATCACATCGTATTCCCTTTTGCGAAACACTTTCATTTTTCTAAAGTGTTACTAGAGTCGCTTTAAAAATTTCTCTTCGGGTAAGACAATGGCATTTCTCGTCATCCCCTTCGGAACGTCCATACTGCAATTTCTAAATATCTGGCAGATTTTGGAAATTGTACTATGGATTTCGGTTTCTTTAATTCAAGTAGAGTCAGATCTCGGTACCTTCTGTAACGAGATCGTAAATATGTAATGGAGGGTGGATGGGATTAGGGTTTAGGGATGGGTCCCTGCGTAGTCACCTCCACGTGGTGGACCTGGGTCCTTGGTAACGTTTTCTAGAGATTGCACTCTCCAAAACGATATCAAGCTAAGGACTACGCGCGTAGACATAAGTATAATTGTAAACTTGATGCTAGAAGTACCAAACGAGTCAAAAGATCGTGGTTCCTAGCTTCTAATAGAGATAGATAGATAGATATTTCACTTGTACAAAGATTTCATAGATTAACTCTTAAGAATTTTTTATCATTTCATTAACTTCGCAAGAGATAAGAATAATTTAATCACTGGTACTTCTAGTATCGAGTCTTTCAATTGGACTACGAATAGTTTAGTTTAAGTTACTTATTGCGATCCAATTTATACATTCATGTAATGTAATTTTAATAAGAGAATCATCCCCTTTTATCCCGACTTCCCTTACCTTTATTAATAATTATAGATGGTTACTTCTACCTCCCTATGGTGTCCCCTCAGCGAAGGGATGGTTTGACGTTTGATGGTTTGATGGTTTGTTATTCGATGGTTTGATGGTGATGGTTTGATGGTTTGATGGTTTGTTATTCGATGGTTTGATGTTCGATGTTGGAAATCCGCTTAATTTCTGGTTCATTCTGATTTATTTTAATCCCTCTCCAAACTTTCCCATTTGAACATCGATTAAACTATTTTCCGACGTTTTTCTTTGCTACCATGAAGAATATCAAATAATTAATCTCCCATGAAGAAGTGATTGTCTTTTATTGCCATTTTTTGAAACACCCGCCAGTAAACTAAGTTTAGGAACAGCTGGTGGCGCCATCTCTCAGAAAAGTGCTGAAACTGGTAGCGCACCGTTATCGACAGCGAAGTAAACTACTTACCGACTAGTGGCGCCATCTCTCCGAAGAGTGCTGAAACTGGTAGCGCACCGTTACCGACAGCGAAGTAAACTACTTATCGACTAGTGGCGCCATCTCTTGATCACGAGTGAGAACTAATTGTCGACCAGTTTGAGCACCTTTCACAGAGATGGCGCCACTAGTCGGTAAGTAGTTTACTTTGCTGTCGGTAACGGTGCGCTACCGGTTTCAGCACTTTTCGGAGAGATGGCGCCACTAGTCGATAAGTAGTTTACTTCGCTGTCGGTAACGGTGCGCTACCAGTTTCAGCACTTTTCGTAGAGATGGCGCCACGGGAAAATAAAAATAATATTAAATTTATTATAAAAAATAGTAACATTTATTTTGCGATAGTAACTAAATATACATTTTGAGTGAGTTTTCGTGCATATGGTTGTAACTTCAGCGTATTATTCTAATCTACTTGAATGGCTTTTAAAAATTCAAACATCGTGACAGGTTAGCGTCGCCACTCGTTTAAACGTTCGTATCAAAATCTCAAACATGTGATTCAACATAATCTTTGTTACAATCATTTTTATTACAAAATTCATACTTTGACTTTAATATTACTAACATTAATCGACGAGACAAGGAATCAAGCTAGTATTATACAATGGACGAGGAGTCCCAATTCGATCCTGAATATAATTGGATCGTACGAAGTTGTATAAATGCTTTTAACGTGTATTTAACTATGCTGCATTTCACTTTTTACGATAATACCGTGAATATGCAACCAAATACTACCGGTAAGTTACAAACGCTTTCATTAAAAAGAACATATTCGCATTAAATTGATAACGCAATTAGATTATCAAGGTTAATGTATATCGTTCTCATAATGAATATAATAAAGTTGCAGACGCTTTATCGTATCCTTTATTCATGGTGATAGTGGACCTTCTGGTGTATTCTATATTACAATGAGTATTATAAATTAAATCCGCACCAAATAAATACAAACGTAAAGGTGTATTTTATTACTAAAGATACGAATGCCTTGCACGTTCAAAATTAAATTGTAATATCTATATTTCCTTTAAAAACCATTTCTGTATTTATTTAAATATTCATTGTCACGGAAATCATCTCGGTAATCTCTGTCATAATGTCCCCTGTAAAGATAATATGGTTCTCGTTCGTAATGCCATTGCCAATATGGAAAATATCTGATCAATGTGGAAAGTTGTTACTAATTGTGTCAATTAGTACAATAGAATCGTAACAGTAATAAGACATTACCTATAACTTTTTGAGTAAGGTATAATATATCTTTCTCTTCTATAATAATCTCTAGGTAATATATCCAGGTAATATCGTGAATATCCGATGGATGGTACATAATCGTTGTTACGATACACAACTGGATGATATCTTTCCTTATTATGGTACACTCGTTTCCCATTTTTATCAAAATAACGTCTTGCTTCGTTTCTCAAATAATTTTCTCTATTGTCTTTGTACCGATCATTCCTATATCCTCCGATACGATCGTAGTCATTGTTAACGCTAACGTCAGGCAAGAAAACGACGTTTTAATCTTACGTTGAACAATCAGTGACGTTTACCACGAGAGCTACTTCATGTACTTACTTTTGTCTATTGTCGTACATTCCTTTCTCCGCCCTATCTCGTTCAGTGAAAAATGCATCACGCGAGCCATCTCTGAACGAGTCCTGCGATTTTAGCCCATAGTATCCGCCACTATTTCCAGACGACTTATGGCCTCCTTCGTCATCGCTGTCTTCGTAAAAGCTTGAATTATTTCCCGACTCGTCTTTATGGTAGTTGTTGTTGAAACCGGTCCTGTGGTGCCCTTTTTTGTAATAACGTCTGCCGTGCCGTTCAAAAGAATTCCTCTCATGATCGACGACATCGGTCTCTCCCAAACTATGACTTCCTTTGTCGTGCCCTTTGCGAACTGTATTCTTCTCGTCGTATCTCTTTTCATCTCGCTTACGCTCGTTAAACGCCAATTGCCCTCGGTTATGCACGGAGTTGTCTTCTTTACTCGTTTTCTTCTCATCGAAGGTGGCATGCTCCTCGTCGACATTCTTTTGCACAGCATCCGACAAAGATCCCGATTGCTCGTTACTCTCTAAATTAATCAAATCAGGAGTAGAAAATTCAAGCAGATTAAATAGAAGGAACACTGTGTACCAAATGAAAAGCGACATGTTTGAAAGCAAGTGTCGATATGCAGTTTCTTATTCCGACGACTTAGTCTATTATATAGGGGCAAATGTCCTTGTTCAAACGACAAATCTAAATGCATCCTGTGCGCAAAGGATCGAACATCCGACGAATTGACGTAACTCTCGAGTTTTTTCGGCTCTACGCATTAAGAAACTAATCGATCGGTAAAGCGACACGAATACTTTAAAAGTACTCGTAGAAAATGTAATCGTAAACAACTCTCGTGTGTATTTTATTGAAAATTTATACGAATGGAAACAATCCGTTTCACCTTTATTTTGTTCCTGTTTTATTCTGCTGTTTAAAACACTCATTGCGTTAGAATCCTTTTAATGTGTGTGTTAAAACATACAAATTATACAAAAAAAAGCTTGAAATAAATTATCCGTACGGGTATCATATAATATATACAACTTCCAAATATTAAAAGATACATCTGTCATTTAGATGTCGGACAAAGGTGAACAAAAAAAAGGTAAGAAATATATAGATATTGTAAAAAATATTCAAAACTTATATTTTAAGTCGCCTTCGTGGAAATTCTCGGTGAAGAATTGTACAAGACGCTTACTCATACTCTAAGTATCGTAAGGGTAAGACGGGAGGGGGGAAAGGGTACTGTGGCTTATAATATAATCATTAATCATTTTCGTGTTCCAAAAATATTGCAGCTCTTTCTAAAAAGTACTTTCACGCACATTCGCACTTTTACACATTGCTCATTAAAATCAACAGTTCAACCAAGTCGCATACCAATTACACAGATTTATAAATTCTGAACGCAATTTTAATAATCAATTAAATAAACATTTTAGCCGAAACTTTTAAAATAATTCAGTATCTGCTTGAATGCATTTTAAACACGCGTTGGATTTTTCTTTACGCTCACGAAATGCGAACGTGTACAACAGTTCGTTCTCTGTAACATTTATCATTTTATTTTTGACAATTGAATTAGTCAATTCACCTACACAACTGTTTTAAATTAACAATTTGGAAGGCAATAACTTTTAACTCCGAATACACATCGAAAAATATACATACACATTACCATTCTTCTCAGCATCGCATCATAAAATCATAATTACCATTCGTGCACGAAAAGGAACACCGTTCGAAATATTCTTTTTTCTTTTCGCTCGGTGATTTAGGGTGGCCAGGTATTTTCTAGCTACTATGATAAAATAAATGTATCGACCCATCCCTCCCTACATCCTGGCAGTACGTAAAATTAAAAGAAGCACTTCACAATTAGTCTTTTTTTATTTTTTTTTTTCCCCCTAAAAGAAGATGACGCTGGGACTCGACCATACCGCATACCACAAGTTTTCAACCATTGGTTTACGGTAATAAACACGTTAAAATCGGCAAGCGATACGCCGTCAAATACAAAAGTAGATCTCCATAGACCACCCCATTCACTGCGACTGAATGGACGCTAACTTATTTACAAGTATCTATACGATTAACATATTTCTATAATTTATACTTACTCTGTACACGCGCGCGTTCTCAAATTACTACGAATGAATATATTTACACAATTTGGCGGTTTATTAAAATATTTAAAAATTGATGCGATATATACGATACAATCGCGGCACGCTATTTTATCAGTTGGATGTGGTTTGGTCGTCGATAATAAAGCGACTTGATAGTAATGGAAGAAGTTCTGATCAGTTTCACACTAACTGGTTTCTCATAAAAAATAATACAGATTTACTGAAAAAAATCCGCCTATAGGTTTCTATGAAATTATTATCTGGTCACTGGCTTTTTCTTTTTCCAACATAATTTATGTCTACAGTGCATATTGATCGAAGACACATTACCATTGTGAATCTTCCTTAGACTTTAGTTTAACGTCCTTTTTTAAATATAAGCGTGAATATTCATCTTGGTAAGTAGCACATTGTGTATTCGATTTGTTGGGTTTTTGCATAGTACTACTAACTGGTGAATTACTTGGGGAACATTTCATCTCTTGCAATTCTTGCAACTCCTTTAACGACCTCATCACCATTTGAACGTGCTTCTCATGATCCGTTGGTTGTACCATGTTGCCTACCGATTCTTCCAAAATAAGTCCAGCATCTTTTCGTTTATCCGACATTCCCCTCAATGTTACATCATCGTTAACAATTTGACTTAAATAATTAGTAGCAGCAATTGTCTCTTCGTTCTGTCTCTGTTCCTGTTCTTCTTTCGTGAGCGATGGTTTTTGTTGCTGCTGTATAGGCACTACATCTGAATTAACATGTCCTAATTGTTTATCTAATACCTTTTGATCCTTTTTCCTCTTTTTGACGTCATGCGATTTATGTTTCACTTCCGCGCATCGCTCCCGTTTTTTATCCCTCTTCTCAGTCTTTGTAATCAAATCGGCATCTTTATCTTCTAATCTCTTATCGTGTTTTACGTCAGAGTTCTCGTGTAACAGTCTATGCTTTAAAGAAACAGGTTTTGTATGTACAGATGTTTGATTCGACGAGGAATAGTTAGAATGTTGCGACTGTGTTGTACAGGTATACGAAGCTTCCTGTCTATGTACGGAATGATGTCCACTATGAGGCACTTCATTTATATTTGGAAGAACATTTGAAGCTTCAGAATAAGCAGTAATAGAGACTACATCTTTCTTATTTTCACTAATCTTATTAGACGATTTGTGAAAATCATTAACTGGCGTAATAGAGAGGGAACTATTACTTAAATCCATCAAATTAATCTTTTCCACGTGACTTTTAACAGGGTTCTGCGCCATAAGCTGGGCTGTAGGCACAACGGAAATTTTACCTACACTGGAATTATTAGACGTAACTGTTGAATTTTCATGTTGTCCTGAGTTGTTACTATCTTTATTTTTATCTTTATTTTTTATACTATGTTGCTTCTTTTCTGTATTATCATTTAATTTTGTAGCTCCTTGTTTTACATAATTTGTAGAATTTTCTGTAACATTCGGAATTTTAGACACGTTCGATGAAACTTTTTCCTGCGAAGAAGCGGCACTTGTATTTGATGGTTCAACTTTTGCCGAACTGTAGTTTTGCATCGCATTTTCTGAAGAATTGGTAGCATTACCATTGCCAATCTCTTTCAATTTTTTCGTTTTCTTCTTCGTGCTAAAAAGAAATCAATTTATTGTGATAGATATATTTCTTGACAGATTTGTGCTTACGTCGAGTGTGCAATATTACTTACGTAGGTTCAACGTTACCAACAAACTTGAATAACTCATGCCCCGACATGTATCCACGTGGCCATAACGGTAGCAATTGTCGAATTATAAAAGACGCAACAAAACTGTGTTTACTGTATTTTCTCGATCTTGATACATCGTAACACTGGCTCTGCAGATTAGCGATCTCAGCAACAAGTTTTCTACTCAAAGAAAAAAAAAGATATTGATTAATTGCCGCGTAACATTTCTTCATTTCATTTCATTCATTCGGAATCTACTTTGGAAGCTTACTTTGCCTCTTCGGTCCAAGGAAATTGTTTTTTAGGAATTTTTGACTTATCTACATCCTCACAAATATCTTCATCAACCGAATTTTCAACATCTTCGGGTGATCCTTCCGTTTCCCTAAAATGGAAACACTGATTACGAATAAAGAAGAATAGATAAACTCCAAACAGAAAGGTTTATCACGCCAATAATGAAGAATGATGATCAGCATTTTACATGATAAAATTCCATAAACCAGAAAATCCCTGTATAAGCATTTATTATGAATTATCCTAGGTAAAAATATACAAAACACGTAATATATGTGTGATCACTGAATCGAGTTTCAGTGAAGATAAAAGTTTTGTTGCTTGACAAAAAAGACGATGCGTATGAGGAACCAAACACTGATACTGATGATAAAAAGCCCCGTTTTGTCTTTTTCTGTTATGTCAAGAAGAATAGTAAAAAAATTAGAAAAAATTTGTAGTATGGAAACTATCCTTCAAAGATATAAAATATTGAACTAGATATATCTATATAAGCATGATTAGGGAAAACTAGAAGAGATCGAAGAAAAGGAAGATAAAGAACAATCGAAAAGATGAAAATAGAAAAGGTTTCCTCTTACGAGGGGCACCTTACCAACAGTACCGGTATATATCCCAGTATAAATGAGGACTAAGAAATAAAAAATTATAGTAAGTTTTCATTAAAAAATGTACATATACTTCATTTATACTTTAAAATCACAAAAATTGTTGTTATCTCTAATTTTATCATTTTTATCTACGAATTTTATTATACGCATTTTAAAAAAAGAATACTTACTTTCCTTCAGCCACTTTTTGACACTCATTTAGATATTTATACATCACAGATGGCATTATTTCATCAATCACCGTTTTCAACCTATGAATAAACCAAATTTAATTACAGTTATAGTATATTAATAAAATTTCTAATAATGCAAAGAACTACCTTAGTATAAGCTCTTTAGTTTTATCTTCAAGATCTTGCACAAACAATTTCTTTGCTCTATTTTGAAGTACTACTTTACTACGTGGTAAAAATCGTGCGAGATGCCCATACGTTTCTAGCCTTAAACTCGGGGGAGAAAGCATCCTTAACCTTTTCTCTAAACTGGAATTATAATACTAATGTTTATTTTTATTTAATTATAAAATTATTTAATTATAAATCGTTTCATTGCATATACTTACCCAAATAATAATGAATTTACTGCTGGATTAAAAAATTTAGTCTTTCCTTCTTTACTATTTTCAGCCCGTGCCTTTAACTTATTGACTATTTCTACAACATTTTCTGGAAGAGAATCAGGCAATGGTGCTTCTACTCTGTCAATATCATCGCACTCAGATTCTGTACCTATACACCGAGATTTACCGGAATCTGTTGTATCTCTACTCGATTCGTCTTCAACTCTCGCAGCATTAACTACACTCTCTATCGCATCATCAATATTACTATCTTTATCGCCCAATTTCTTTAACTCTAACTTTTTCCCGTCAAAACCATTACTATTTGATGCCTTTTTCTCAAGTTTTTTAATATCAAACTTTTTATCCGTTGTATTTTTACTCTTTTGCGTTTCTGTTTTATCAGACTTCTTCTTGTCTTCTTGATCTTCTGAAACTGAAATGTACATCGTTGCGATACTTCTGAAGTATTGCAATTTCTTTAAAAACTTCATGCAGCTTTCTTACCTTCAGCATCAGTAGTTTCTCCTTTTTCCTTCGGTCTGTTTAAAACATCCGCATCCTGTTGAAAATTTTGCTGCTCTTGCAAATTTTGCGGTTTCTTCTTCTTTTTAATAACATTCTCTTGGATTTGTTTTTTTTCACCATTCTCGTCTACCTTTTGTTTCTAAAGAAGAACAGAAAAAAATAGGAAAAATATTCGGCACGCACTAGAAAATACATTAAAAAATATTGTACTATATAATTCCCATTACTTTTCTTAGCTGATCACCCGCATTATCTTCAGTATCATCTTCGTCCGATGAACTGAGATTCCGTTTCTCCATTCTCTTGGGACTATCCACATCCTCTGTATCTTCCTCGCTACTTTCGCTACTTTCATCATCATTGCTCTGATTATTGTTATTATTATTATGGACCAACGACTGCCGATCTGCTGTTCTAAATTCAAGAGCTCCGCAGTTGATGTAAAAACCTCCATGTGCCGTAGTCATCTCTTCTGGTACAATTTCATCATACTAAAATAATTGAATTGGATACAACATCGATGCAATAACATATATAACGATAAAAATAACGAAAAAAATAACCGCATTACATACCGCATCGGTATTGTCGATGAAAGAGTCATTTTCATCGTAACCAGCTCCCAAATCCACATATTCGTCGTACTTATGCCTCTTCTTTCCCGTAGTAGATGTTCCCTGCAAAAATCAAATGCTTCGTCATTAATAACAAATAAATTTGCACATGTTCGATATTCACTTGAATTGTCACGTATTTAAAAAAAATTACGTTTTACATACATATTTCGCCTCAAACCTTCTCGCCATATCGCGGAGTTTATCATCGTCATCGTCGTCGTCGAAAGACAGTCCATTGGTAGCATTTTCGTCTCCCCGTTTTAATTCTTTTCTACGTTTCTTCTATAAAATAAAAAATGATACATTTCTCTTATAAGAAATCATCGAAACAATTTACAATCGTTAACTGCTCTTGGCGCGTGAGAAATTACGATCCGTTTCAAGTTCGCCGCGCACGTTCGCAGGATTATTAAACATTAAAGAATAGTCCGACGTTCTGCGCATGCGTGTTCATCGGTAATAATCGTATTTAAAATTCAAATATTTACATGTACCCAGAGTAAATTAAATTACAAATTTCTCTTTATTTATTTATCGATAAATGTTTAAATTCAATATTATTCTGCCGTTTAAATATTGATAAAAAACAGTGAATATATATCACGAAGAGAACATTCTGAAGCATGAGTAACGAAAACGAATGAGAAATAGAACTCAAAAGAGGGCATAAACTGTCCATTCATACTAGGAGCACATACTACGAGCAGAATGTCACTGTTGCACTTTCTTCCGAAGCGCGCAACTCCTTGTTATCTTCTGCTCTCCTAGTACGAGGGACGCTACAACGAGTGATTGATCCCAACAAAAATTGTCAATAAATTCGAGCGATATATTTTATATTATAAACAATACTTAAAATTAATTATATCGAATAATTAGAATAGTGTATACTAAAACTATCATTAAAAAATATTCTTTTCTTTTTAACGGAACATATGTAACTTAATCGAAATATCATCATTAATATTTTATATTTTACTTTATTTGCACATGATAGTTTTATATATACATAGCATTGCACCATATTGTAAGATAACAAATACTAATAACTTTTCAAATATAACTCCTCAAAAGTTCGGCGCGTTCAAAATTGAATTGATGTGCGTACCGCGATAATAATAAAAATACAATATCAAAAAAGATCTATCGAAAATGTATCGAAAATCAATTCAAGGCACGATTCATTGATCTTACATTTGAATACAAATCTTATCAAACATGTTACAATTTTTTGTAAAAAAAAAGTTTAATAAGTAATTAAAAATATTAATTAAAATAATAATCATTATGAAGTACTGTATCTTGTTCAATGTAAGCGAAGTTAATATTTCACTCCCTTCGAGAAAGTCAAACGCCATATACCATAATGGAAAAGAAGAGGAAATGATACGAATGCTAATAATATATTACTGCGAACAATGAAGGATGGAAAGATAGAAAAATGGGAACGGTATAATCAAATAACGCTATTTTACAATACTCGTTTAGTCTGAAGTACAATGCAACGTGTTTCATGCACGTCGTCGTCACGAGTTCTCTCTCGGTGCATCGATCACAAAACTAATAAGGATGTATCCCCTACATACATATATAAAATCACCAAGATAAGACACAAATTAAACTCTGTTGCTTACGTAGAAACCAATGAAAAAACCGTTGATGAATGTATCGTAACTCGGTGAAACCAAATAGTCACGTACATAACTATAAGATGAACGTGGTGCTTACGAATTCGTAGTACAGGATGATATCATCGTATTTTAGTCATTTTACGGGTTTTTTATACACATGCGGAATAATGATTGTCACGAAAATAAACGTTAAATGTTCGCCCGTAATCAGGTTTGAAACGATGCCTCGAACATACGGTGCTTCGAGCAAGCATACGTTGGCACGGACACATACCGGCAATACGTTGTGACGTTTCTATTCAATGGCTTCGAATTGATCATATCTTTTTCTACTAGTTTGGACATAATATTAATGTATTCTAGTCTTAGTTACACGCGAATAAGAAAGTCACACATATTGTGCGATAGCCGACGCTCACGCGGTAACCGCGACATGACAATTCGCTCGGGTAACGCATACAAGTTCTCCTCGTTTCGTGTACTGTGAAAATGGGCGATCCCATTGGCATTTTTGCAGTTTCTTGTCAAAGTGCGTACCGTGAAACAAAATCATAGCCGGTGTTTTGCACCAACCTAAATGTTTTGGGTAAACGTGACCGTATGGATACGCGTCGTGGGTTTTGTTTTCTCTTTGGTAGATTAACGAGTGAAAGGAAGAACTGACCTCGGCTGCTTTGAGAAGCTGTGCATAGTTGAACTCAGGACATGCCTTCTCGTTCGACTCTGGCAGGGTAAGTGTAAAGCGGAAGGAGGGCGCGAGCTGTTTGCCCTTTTCCCCTTTTTTCTCCTTCTTCGCGGCGTAGCCCAAGGACTCCGGAAACTCCAAGGTCTGCAAAGGTACCCGTTTAGCCTCTGACATTCCTACATTTGCACCGAACTCAACGCGGATCACGGAAACACTGCGAACACTGCGGTAACAACATGGTCCTTTCTCTTAAACACCGCACCGACACCGCCACTCGCACGTCGCCATCTTCGGCTCGACTGTTTTTAGAGTGCGCTGTTGATGCCGCCGCCACACCGTGAACCTAACGCATGCGTCTGGCAATGCGAATAATCTTAAGTTACATTTCCATCGCACGATCGCTGCGATATTTTACATGGAAATGCGTTCGATCGTTTCAACAATTTATTGGCAATTACGAAATTAATCGGTTTAACATTACGCTGGGTATTAATGCTTCCAAAATGATACGTCAATTTTACGTTAACCCTTCAACCGATTCATTCTAGGTACATGTAATTTCATGCTACGACATATGCATCCACACAAGTCAAAACAAGGGTACGACGATGTAATTCGGGCATGTAGTTTATTACAAAATTTCGATACGAAACTTTACAAGTCGTTATCACGTTTATACGGACTTATCTACCGGGATAGTAATTATCTATCTTTACAAATATAATAATCCTATCTTGTCTATAATAAACATTTTATCTCACAAGTCACATTCCAATGCCTGCAATGGTAAAGCTATGTCAGTTATGAAAGTCATTAAAAATCTTCACACAAAATGGGAATAGTCAAGTTAACTAAAAAAAAATCCATATCTATAAGTACAATAAAAAAAACATATAAAAAAATATGTTAAACATAGTTCCGATAGCTTGTTCAATCAGGAGTATCTGAATCATTTTTAACATTCTCCTGCTTCTTTGTGATTTTCATTGCTGAAAATTGCTGACCTAAAATCTTCATCACTTGGGCATGCCTTATATTGCGATCTTTTTTAACAGAGTTATAATTTTCTTTCACATAGAGTGCAAACGCAGAAAGTCCTCTTTTTGGCGTCTGCATTTGTACAGTTCCAGACTTTGTTGTCTTATTTACTAATAATTCAAATTTACCATAACAATGGCCACATCGTTTTTTTTCAATATCCAAAGATTTGGAATGTCTGCCGATACTGAAATAATGTTTCAGGTTGCTTGGATATATGTTCTTAAGGATTTACAATTATACATTATCATAAATAATGTATAAATTATGTATTGTTAATTTTATGCATTGCATCTTACCTGTACCCACAGCTTACACATTTGTATGTAAATTTGGTTTTAATTTTGTAATCGTGACATCTTCTTACTGGTGGCAATTCAGGAAATGTTTGCATAGCTTTACTAGCCCTAAAATATAATTAATTACAGCAATTTTTAATTGATGCCAAAGCAACTAACAAAATTATTGCAGTATACCATGTAGTCCAAAATGGACCATGTCCGTCAGAGACACCGTTTATTAACCATGCAGCTGCATGACACATTTCATGAATTAATGTATCTCTAAGCCTATCTGGGGTATCTAAAATCTAAATAAAACAGTTGATTTAAATTAGATCTCGGACATCTTTTTTCTTCGGCTATATAAACATACCTTTGTCGCTAAAACTATTCGCGATGATCTTACAATGCCACCAAGCGTTTTCACTGATTTTTTATTATAACAATAACCAGCAGTTCCTCTCATACGAACATTCCACTCTATTGTCATATCGTCTGGTAGTTCCTTATCAAATACCTTCTCGTTGTATAATTTATACAAATAATTGCACAAATTTTCTTTATTATGTTTATAATCTAGTCTATACTTCTTAGCTTCAGGATGTACATTCGCAATAGGAACACTTTCAGACAGAGATGCCAAAAAGCTATTATGTTTTTCAGACTTTAGTTTATTATATTTCACGTTAGTCGGAGTATTTAATTTATACATTTGCCGTGCATTTTTAGTGGTATCTATAAAATGTATTTCTTATATTATATACATTTATATGTAACTTTATTTTATATATTATACCTTTTTTAACTATGGGTTTTGGTGGCACCTCATCATCAGGATCAAATTCACTAGTACTGGAATCCTCGCTTCCGCTATTATTGAACAACAATTTTCTTCTTCCTGTGTTGAGATTTTGATTATTGTTACTTTTGTAATACTCATCTTCAGTCTCTTCATCGCATAGAACAGTTAATCTGAACAAGAAATTACAGTAATTATTAAGTAACTCTTTACAGTTATAATAATTTTAAGCATCTATTTATTACTGTTGCACAATGGATGGCACTTTTTGTCTTGTCTGCAAATTATTTGGTGATGTTCTAAGATTTGTTAATGCAGTGTGGTAGGAACTTTCACATCCACTTTCTGATGATGTTTGATCATTAATAAAATTATCTCTTCGCTTAACACTTCTTTGAACAGTTTTCTTTCTTGAGCCTTGATTTTGTAAGTTTAATTCTTTCATGGCTGAGTAACATTTTAAATAATTAATATGGTCTTGTTAGAAAGAAATATAAAATGTAATATGATAATAGTGTTCACTGTTTAAACACTTACATGTGTTAGAGTCATCTGAATCTGATATATTAATTCTTCCTCGTCTTGTTATCTTTCTGTTATAAAGTAGATTTGTATAAATTTTAATTATTAATTTATTATTAACATATTGACAACATAATACTTGAAACATACCTTTCAGTTTGAACACCTCTATTTTTTGTAGCAACAACTTTACGTGGTTCAGTTTTTGGAAACAATGCATCAGCCTTGTCACGCCAAGATTTTCCATATAATTTATCTAGTATATCTGCACAATCTGTGATGTCTATGTTTTGTTGTACATTTGTTGTAGGATTTGCTGATGTTGGAAACATGTTATTCTTAGCATGACTCTTTGTTAACTTAGAATGTACAGAAACATTATCTTCTGTTCTCTGTACAAACTCATTTATTGTAGTTTGGCGCAAAGGTGTAGAGGGAGGTACTTTATTGCAACCTGGAGTTGTGATACCTTTTTCAATCGCATATTGTTGGCGCATTCTTTCCCTATTATTCGGAGTTTCATAATTCATCTCTAACCTTTCCAAACTGCTATTTCCAGAGCTTTTATCATCTTTATTACTAGTAGACACAACGCTGAATGAATTATCACTTTGTGAGTCAGGTGAATTTACCATAAGCCATTGTAAAATCTGCTTTTTCTTTCTCTCTGACAATTCAGTACATGTCGTTCCTATATCCTTCTCCACATTTGGTACATTAAAATATTTACTAATATGGTTTTTATAAAGATTTGTTAAGTTACTTTGAGAGGCTGGAATAATTTCGCTTTCAGAATCTATGGTTTCATTGATTATTACATTGCTTTGTTTTAAATTAGTTGTAGATGAAATGGCAGGATGTATAATGCTATCATCTGCTTCTTTGTCTAGTTGTGCATTTTCTTGTCGTACTTTTGGTGATTCGTACACCATTTGTCTAGATTTTATATTCTTAATAATATTTTTAGTATCTTTACGTGAAAGGTGGCTCTTAAAATTATTATTAGAACTCTTGGATTTACTGCTGTTGGAACTCTTGCATATATTGTCATTAGAACTCTTAGATTTACTGCTATTGGAACTCTTACATGTACTGGTGCTAGGACTCTTGGAACTTTTGGAGTTGCTTCTACTACTATTAACAGCATAATTTGATAATATATTTCCTTTGTTATACATATTTCCATGAGAATTAGCATTCCCTTTTGTTGTACTGTTTCCTGTAGTACAGGTGACATAAGTACTACTGGTTTTGTCAGAACTTGTAATGTTCTCTATACATTTCATTTGTTCGATACTATTACATGAAGATTCATCAGAAGTATATAATATCTTATTTTCTTTTAGAATATCATTTTGATAGTTGTTAATAAAGTGGGATTTTGCTTTTGCTTTCCATGTTTGGAAATATTTTTCATTTTCATTATCAACTGAATCAGAATCAGAGGAATCCAGAATGAAAACATTATTGTTTATTAATGGATGTTTCTTTGACGTTGAACTTGATCGAGAGGCATGCGTAGGAGTAGAACATTTAGAGCTGGAGTCACTTATTACTATTATGTCTTCGTCATTATTCGTTTCTTGATTATCAGATTCAACGGAATCTTGTGACAACTTTAAACAAAAGTTTTGTGAATTACTGAGAGATTCATCCTCTTTCTCGTCAGTTCCCATTATTATATTATCTAGCATTTTATACTTTGTTTCAAGCAATAATTCATTTTCTATAAAAAAATCAATTTATTGAAATTATCACCAAGAACCATATTAAAAATAAATTTTAAATAGTGTGAAATGTATAAAATTTACTTACTGCGACTAGACATTCTTTATGAATAAGTAATCTTCAGGTAATACTCCTCTTTGACTCTGTTTAAAATAGTCCTCTGTGTGAATAAAGGACAGGAGTGTAAACAAAAGCAGATAACGGAATTCAAAGGAAATGATTACATACATCTGCTTAAAATTGGAGAATAGAATATTGAACAATTATTTTTACACTTTTACTATATCATAACACAAAAAATTGCGATGCGTTGCATTGTTTATTGCATAAACTCCTTTGCAATATCTTTTGAGTTAAAACTTCTAAGGGCATTATCATTCAAACGTACAGGCCGTTAAAATTGTAAATCAGTGCAGCCAACTATTAATGGAAATGTAACTGGAAAGTTGGTTTCAACTCAGCTGACAGTACCGAACTGTCGATAAATTACCATGTAATGTAGTTCATGTAATTATATAATTATTGGTTTACTTGTTGGTGGTTTTCCTCGTTTGTTTAAAAAGAGCAAAATTATAAAAATTAAATTTCTCTCTCTCGACGTATTATAACTAAAAGCAAGAAATCGTAGCTCTAATATGTTTGATATTCAATCGTAGGCGAAGATTCTATTACATTCAAATAGGAAAGTCAAATAACATTCTCCGGTTCAGAAGCCAATATCATTATCACCGCACGCGTAGTGAATAAATATCGTTGGATTCCGTAAGCAAAACAAATGTACAATCTTCAATGAATATGTGGAAATGTTTCACGAAGAAGCATAGGCTCTAACGTTCTTGAAACGAAGAACGTGGGCAGAATTGGATCTTCCAGTTCTCCGTGAAGATATTCTGCTGTGACTTCTGAAACAGATCCGTTCGATGAAACTGGTTCTTTAAACAAATTGCGATTTATCATCGTATTTCAGAAGAGAACGAAATTGAACGAGGAAAGTCACTTCTTTACCGGGAAGACATTTGGCACTGCTCCACATATTCGTAGCCGTAGGATACTCTCGTAAATGTCGAGAAGTTAATTCAACGACCCAGAATGACGCTATTAATGGTACATTTGATACGATAAAAGACGGTATTAATGAGGATAGGAATCTCAATGAAGATGGAACGGCTTATGGCATATTGAGTCATTCCCCTTTATGGCACCCAATGTTCGAGACCATTGTTTAAGGTAAAGATTGTCGCTGAAATTAAGCTTAGTTAAACTTCATTTGAAGTTGTTAAATAACACTCCAAAACTTTAAATATTGCGAATCTCGTTACAAGGCGCCATCAAACTTCCAACAATTTTCTAACGAACAATAAAGCTGCTCGACATTCAGGAAAATTCGTTGAAGCAAAAAGGATCGATACTTTCAATAAGTATTAATAAGTGCTGAAGAAAGTTGATCGCGCTGACTTTCATTCCAGGAGTGCGTAATTCCGTTGATGAAAAGCTCACTGCAAAAACTTAATCGCTTTTCGAGAGGCGAGGAAAACATTGGAAATTCAATTTCAGAAGTGAACTTATTTTTCCATTTTTAGTGTTCGCTTTTATAGGAGAGAAACGTTTGCGCTGTATGTACATCGGCAAATGAGGCTAAAGTATCTTTCAAAAATTTGTAACGAGATGGAACGTCTTTATATTCCATTACAAGGCTTCTTGATCCTGGAGCTATCGTCGACAAAGTTGAAGTTTAAAGCTCGGCGAAAGGCGCGATCGTATATTTTTCATGGCACTTCGTGACAGGAAAATGCCGATGAAGTTCTCCGTTTCATTCGTTTTATTCTTTCTTGTTACTTCGCTGGAGAAGACTTTCCGTGTTTCGCATGTTTGAAAAGCTCTTGGGATTTCCGAAGTAAGGGCACGAGAAACACTTCGTTCTGGATAGTGGGTAAATGCACGAATGTAGTAGATCCTGGATTCGAGTCTTGAAACTCTTAGACGTTTTCTATTTGATAATGCATGTCGAGAGCACGAAGGGTATTACATTGCACGGGAGTGGACGAGAAACTTGAATAGAAAGGAATTTAAAACTATTAGACGTAATACAAAGCGACATTTAATGTGGTAATTATGTATCTGTTACAATCTAGCGAGATGAGTTTATACGTTGTTAATAGATTCACAGTCCGTACATTGACGATATTGTGTTTCATGATTGAAAAAAGAAAAAAGACTGCTATTGACCCTGTATGTTTGTCTGTACGTGACAGTGCAAAAATCCAACAAAATATCGAAGTTCACTGAAACCACATCGATACCGTGCAGCAACTGGAATACAATAGATCCCATTTTCCATTGTTGTAATACAACCGTACTCTACACGTGTAAAACTTAATAATTTGTCGATATTACTGTTCGCTCGAAGTTCCTTCTTCACTCATCGAAATTCTCCATCTACCTATTATAAATGTCAGCTAGAATTCATGACAACTCTGATTCCTTTAAACTGAAATACCAATTTTTAGTAACATTCAATCATGCTGTTATAAATATTCTACAGCATGCTACATTTAATCAAAGAAGACGTGTGCTGAATTCGATTTTTAATATACACTTCAATATTTCCGATTGATCTTTGCAATTATGTAAAACCCAGTTTTTCTCGATAAAATATGTATACGTAAGTCAAGGAATAGAAGCTTTTTTTGCATTAAATTAAAATTGGTATCTTAAGGATTTATAACGAGACGTTTTCGCGATGATACGACGAGATTATCGAGTTCTGTCTTTCGCGACACGAAGATCAGATGTGCGTCTCGTTCGAGAGGGTGTTCTCCTTATTAGACACCTGATATCTGAGGCGTCCATTCTTCGTGTGCACCAGGAACAATGACTTTTTCGATTCTTGCAAAAATCGTTCAGCCACGATTTTATTGTTGCTTTCGTCTGTCGACGAATCGTCAGCAGCCACTTTGTTAAATCGCTTTTCCCTCTCTCCATCATCGTCCGGCTGAAATTGAGCTGCCACTGGTAAATTGTTTTCCATAGAATCTGACGCGTTGTACCTGTATTGGGAACAAAAATTCCCAAAAAATGTTAGTTCGTTTCACGATCATTTAAAACGATAGAAAGTATCGCACAGTAATTGAAACGGTCGGTGGGTCAGAATGCACGCAAGCAAAGGTAAATTGACGAGGATCAAAGGGTGAACTCGAGGCACGTTTTCAGACGTGAACGAGCTTAACTTACTTCGTCCTGTGCTGATAATTTACGCTTCTTCCTCGATACATTTGAGATTCTCTGCTAGGTCCGGCCCCATAAATCATGCTGGATTCTCTTACGCTACTCATACCAACTCTGCTAATTGATGGATTACTCGGGGAACATCGACATGTCTCCTTAAAAGCGTCTCTGTATTTTGCGCTCATCACATTATACAGAATCGGATTGACGGTGGTGCTGAAGTAGTAAAGGCAACCAGTCAGCGGGTACACCCATTGGTTTACGTCATCATATGTCGAGACCTGATACACGTACAACAGCCGCTGAATGTGAAACGGCGCCCAACAGATGAAAAACGTGACCACCACGGCACCTGTGGAACCAAGTCGCACGAATTCTTTTCACCCTGCCCTTCAACGTCACCCTGATGTCACGGTCACGCGATGTCGTATAACGAATTTCGTTTGGACGCGGCACATGTTACTATCCATTTTTCTTTTTCCTTTTCTTCACTTTTGTTTTTGCTTTTTTTGAGTACGGTAACACTGTAGATGGACACTGACAATTTACTCTCGAGAACGCAAGCGACGCGAACGCGTTATATTTTATATTTCCATATTATATAGAGCAAATATTGAATAGAATTAAATAGAAATTGCTAATCGCGTAGTAATAAAATGAAATTGCCAATTGTGTTACAACTCGTAAGAATGAATGTTTGTATTTTCGGGCAACAAAAATCTTTGCTTCGCGTGTGTGTTATCGACAAGATGAAAATGGTTTCGCGATGCCACACGTCTCGTTGCCGTGAAACTTTGACATTCTAATGTCGGCCGCCACATCAATTTCTGAACGTAGCCCTTGGTAATGTACCGTCTACAAAGGCGGCATAACGCCTGTCGACATGGCTAAAAATTGTACGGATCTGATACATATACACGTATATATTTACCAGGAGTATAGTGAAATGCCGCAAGAGCAAAGGACAGGGTGAGATTTATTTAAGATTGGACATTTACTCAGCATCCGTGTGATGGTTTTCCGCGACTGAGCTTGCTGCGTTTCCCCGTGAACTGATCCTTCGACGTTCTGCGAGAGGGTGTCATTTTGTATTCGTAACCCTATCCGCAAGTAAAGCACCGCAATAAACGCCATTGGTATCAGGAAGAAGAGGATGCAGCTGAGTTGGTAGAGAGGAAATTGTTGGGGCATGTTTTCTCTTAGCATCACGCAAATTGCCGACTCTTCCGAGTATTGTTTCGAGTCTGAAAATGCAAAATTTAAAACCTTTTGAAACACGAGCAGTGTTTAGAAACGATTTCGACGCCCGTTCTCTGCCTCCCATTTGTTCGATCGACATAGAGGATTTCCCGAATTGACTGAGCGCTGTTGACAGTACTTTCAGGCCACGGTTTGCGTTAACTAAATATCTAGCTTGACGACATATCAATATTACATGAAAATTACGTTAATGTAATATGATGCGTAATGAGTATGCAAAATCGATACGTTGCTACGGTGAAAATTCAGTTTAACCCTTGGATTGTTTGAATTTCTGTGGCACGAAACTTTTAATGGGATATGTAACTCTATCCCTCTGTACTTCCTCTATCCTCGTGAACTGTCGTCGTGAACTTTCAGTAGACAAAAATGCAGGGTAGGGCTTTTACTATCGTCGTTATCCTGAATGTCTAACGAACTTCACCGATGAACGCGCGGATAACTGCGTGCGAAAATCACTAAGAAACAAAAAGTCTGACGATAACTCACTTTGCGGATATTCAATGTAATCGATGTCGATGTAAACGGCGAACGGCACAGCAGAAATCAAAGCTATCAGCCATACACCAAATATAGATCGCATAGATCTCTCCCTGCCATTTCCGTAATAACGAAGTGGATGATAGATCGCCAAATATCTTTCTATCGAGAACGCCACTATAGTTAGAACCGACACGTAAGAGGACCTTCAAGACGAAAATTGTAATTTTTTCAAACGTATAACACACAAAGTCATTCTTTATCGAAAATCACACGTCGACTCACGTTTCAGAGACATACGCTCTTAGTTTGCATATACCCAATCCCCATTGCCATGGATATTGTTGCCAAAATACGCTCAATTCGAAAGGTAAACCTGAAAAAACAATTGAAAGATTCGTAGTTACACACGTGTCGCAATCGTTTTAACGAAGACCTATTGTTCCTTCCGCTTACGCGCTTCATTTCTAAATTGTTATGCTGCATTAAGGATATAATGACTGTAAAGTCGTTCGGGGTGAGGCAAATATCGTTTCTATCGAGTTTATTCGTTCAATTTCCTTTCGCGATCAACGCTGTCTACAAATATTCGAGACTTTCATAACGTGAATGAGAAAGATAGTTTTCCAATACCTGATTCAATAATGCAAACATCGAAATGGAAGAGGAGACAGAAATTTAGATGCGAAACGTTTCCAATCATATCGGTCCTTTCTTCTTTTATTTCGCGGTTTCATCGGTTAAATTTCATTCGCGCAGATTCCAGTTGACTCTCACAATTACAATAAATTGCCAATATAAATTTTCACGTTAGTCTAGCGAATTGGTAAAAAAGAAACGCATAAAACAATGACCGACAAGAGAAAATGAGAGAACCAGTGGGCATAAATTAACCGTAAGGCTATTATCGATGCAAACAAATCCATTCAGTCGGACCACGATCCAGCACGGCGATACAAATGAAATCGTAACGAGTAACAGCAAACCCTTCGTTATCCCAAGGAAGATTGGACAACCCATTAGCCGACAATTAACGCCTGATACGTGACGACCCTACAAACTTTGTCTTGTAGCCGATAATTTCTGCATAAAACTTCGTACCAAGTCCACTTATCGGTCGATTTGTGTCGCGTATCGGAAAAGTTACGAAACAAAAACGCTAAATCCTTTTCGCAACATTTAAATTGTTCTCATTTTTCTATCCCTCTCATAGTTATTTACTTCTTGCCATTTCATTTACTAGACATCATACTTTCGCCCATACTTTTATTTGCTTCGCGAACGACGAAATTGGATGCACGACCGCAGACTTCCCATCCCGCAAATAAAACATCGACGACTCTCGTCAATGAAACACGACCGTCTGAATTTTTTCAATGCACCGTGCTCACGTTTGACAGTATGAATTAACCGCAAGAAAAAACGGATACGTTATCTACACGTGCCCCGAGCTATAGCATCGCACATAAATCACCAGTGAATTTACTCGTTCCGATTATCGTGAGATCGTCGAAAGTTGACAGTCTCACGATGTCGACGGTTTATAATCGCTTGGCGCCACCCTGAAATATTCGTAGCGATCGTAAATTTGTAAATCGTACTTTGTACATAAAATTTCAACCCTTTCAGAAAGAATTCGCGAGTCAACATTGACAAATGTTTTAACGAGCGAAGCGTACGGAAAAGAGAAAAGAACCGAACAGGCAAAACAATATGCGTCTTCGAACTCACCCAATACTAAGAACAGCAGGTCAGATACCGCCAAATTGAACAGGTAATAATTCGTCGCAGTCTGCATAGACGAATTCCTCCAAATAACGATGCAAGTGATTACATTGCCGACAAATCCTGTCACGAAAATAAAAACGTACGCAAGGGTGACAGGCACTACTAAGGTCCAGGGCAAGTATTTGGGACCTCGTACTTTCTCCAGATACTCCGATTCGTCGGTGATGTTCTCGTAAAACCAATACTCGTCCGATACATTCATCATTCACGAATCTCCACCATCCGCGGCAGGAAATTAACCACTATTCCGCTGTTTGCTCTCTTAAGTCACACAGCACAAAACAGTTTCCCTCACTTCGCAAATAACGGGCATTTTTCTCGTAGAGGACTTCCTGGCTCGCAGTCCTTTATCCGCGTTAATAGCGTGTCGTTTATTCCATAAGAATCTCATTATTTCCCGCGGAACAAACGAGCTTTCATCCGTTTCTATTCATCAACGAAATCGTGTAGGTTCGCGAAAATATCGCCACTGGTGCTGAATGCGAATTCATTAAAATGTCACGCGACGTCACCCGTGCAGCAACAACACCGGCAAGTGAACGAGCGATGGTTGTTCTTAAAAACGCACCGTTTGCAGGTCCGTGAACAAGTGACGTCTCCGGAGTTGCTCACCTTTGCACCACGCGCTCATCCACCACGCACCCAACCCTCCGCTTTAACCCCCGCGGCGGTACCGCTGTCCTCGTAACTGAACCAATAAAATTGCGCGCACCTCGCCAACCTGAAACTGTTCAAAATATTTTACGGCAATTTCATCGACTTGATTACCATTGAGGATTTCTCTATGGGCATATTTTAACAATTCATAACCCACCGGGAACGCGTGCCTCCACTCGAAACTCCTTTCGGTGCTTTCACCCGAAAATAGAGGTCAGGCCGATGGAGAACGATCGTAAAGTAATTACTGTACGATATGAGAAAGATTTTCGACGCTGCTATTATTAAAAGAACATAAGTAAAACGACTCTCAAGGTATCAGAATTCAACATTTATTCTACTTATCATGCAAAAACGTCTCTTTTACAAATTTTGTTTCCTGTCTCTGGAATTTATATTTTATCGACCGCTTGTTCACGAATCTTGTTTCGGCTCATTGTCGTGAAGCATTCCTCCGAAACTGTTTTGCATCTATTTGCATATTCTTCTCATTATGAAAGAACTTTCCTTCGTTATAGTTATGAGACGATCTTTGGAGCTTGTTGCGTCGCATAGTTGCGCTCAGGGTAACTAACGTTGCCAAGCGAGAAGTGAACTACATCCTTCCTCGATAAGTCGAACATAGCTTCCTGTAAAAAATGTCTCCTGTCCTGGTCAAGCTGGGCAATCTGAATTGCCTGTTGCGGCAGATGTATCTGATGAAAATGGCACTGCAAGAGAATGTCTTCGTATTCGAAAGGAACTTCCATTGGAGGAGCATGCGAGTCGAGGATTAAGACCACCGTGCCGAGAATAAAAAAGTAGAGAAAGAACTGAAAAATATGTGATTCATTGTTTGATATAATTACTTTTATTTCATTTACCACGTAGTTTAGCACGTCAGAACAATAAATAAATAAATGAAAGATGTGCTAGATACAACGAATGAACGTGGACAAAAACGGAAACATCGGATACAAGGAAAAGTCTTACTTTAATTACGTTACGTACATATATTTCACATTTTACCTTTTATGCCTCCCAATCGTGTATCGAGATAATAGCATTACGTTTCGTCGTTTTTGTCCTTATTCAATCTACGAGGAGGTTTTTAGATGTTAAGCATTGGATTAGAAGACGTGGCGTCTGAAACGGAAAGAGGAAAATCAATAAAACCGCGCACACTAAATAACATGTACGAAGTCTAATAGTTGTTATCGTGGTACAATAAACCAATATTACCCATTGCAATTGTTTATCCCCCATTAGCTGAATGATAACCGGCTGGAGGATGCACAGATACAGCGAAAGGGATATTTCGACGACCACGAGGATGATCAATTCTTTCAAACAACATAAAAACTCCGACCAGACGGGCACCATCATTTTCATACCAATGAGATACTGTTCCTAACATTCTTTCGACAGTGATGGAATACCGCGGGCGAGTATCGTATCGAGAAGATAAATTTAGGTTACACCGTTCATTTTGACAACTTTAACGGTAAACATATCGACGCGTTCATCTGTTCAGCAGGAGAAATTATCTGACAACTTAATTTAGGAGACGATACGTAATGTACGTAAGCGCGTAATTAGTACTTTGCGGATACGTAACGTGTACGTATGCGCATAATTATTACTTTGCGGACAAACGCTGTTCCATTCATCTTGTGGGCGCAGTGTCCCAACGTTACTGGCAATAGCAAACTCGTCTGGCCAAGATAAGTGAATTAGGTAACGAGCTGGCCAAAAGTTGCACTAATGCCAGCTATTGCTTCTGTTTCTGTAAAATCCTGTTTGACGGATCGCGGATCGTCCGGGATTTTTTGCGAACAAACGCGAGCCCGAACGGCTACATAACTTTGATTTGTACGGTAACAAACTTTTCACGCGATTACGCGTAACTTTATCGCACTTTCTTCGAACACGTCTGTTACAAAGTCCCAAGTTATTTCCAATCAATATTCGAAACTTGTCAGAAAGCAATTAAAACGTACTTCCGAATGAAACGATTCTCAGCAGTTCCGTCGACGCGTTTTCAATCATTTTTCATTCGCCATTTCTCCTGACTTTTATACAGTTTCGGGTGCGACGGGACAAATTATGAGCTGCTGAAAATTCTCTGGATGGGTGGTCGTATTCAATTGTGTTTATTTTATTAACTTCCTCTCTACGTATAAATTTTGATGCGAGTATAAATGAAAAAAGTGAGGGACGACCGGAGCAACGCGAAATGAATAGTTTTGCTTCGTTTGGGGAAGGATTGTGAGGAAAATGAGGAAAATTTATTCATATTGCCCGGCAACAAATTTCCAAAACATTTGAGCCAATAAAGTGCAACTCATCTATATATGTATATGTATGTAACAGAACTATAAGTATTCGAAATGTTTTCTTTTAAAAATTCATCAGGCATACCTTTTACAAAAGGTAGGTCGCAGTGTCTGTGTTCTTTGATAAAGAAAACCTTTCCTTGCCAGCGTCAAAAGACTACCAGCTACACAGTATTCGCCTTCCTTGTACCATTTTTATCCCTTGAAAGCATTGCGTTACAGAAAGAAACACAGCGGTAAGCATTGTTCATTTGCATCTGACATGCACTGTATTAAAATTTCCAGGTTTCATCTCAGTAAAACATTTATTAAGCATATAAACTTTGAAATCGAGTAAAAATTTAGTCACAAACTCGGCTGTACAATAAATACAAATTAACTTAAAAAAATTATTATATACAGTACTATTTTAATCGCTGAAAATGTTCATCTTAAATTATAGACCGCTACTGGTCGTAGACGAGGACTTCTCTTCTTTTAATTTGTATGCAGAGTTCCTCTGTTCCTGCATAACGGAATCCGTTCGATTTAGAAGAGGTTTCGATGTGGAATCCTCTTTCTTCAACGTGTAAGTTTTACGAGGAACATTATCGTTCATGTTTCCATCCTTGCCTGCGGTTTCTCGACTCGTAGTGATTCGAAACATTTCCTTTGCCTGGCTGATAGTAGACCTAGACAGAAAACAGTACAAATGTCATCGATATCGTTCGTAATCCTTTTTATAGCTAGTCAAAGTTACTACCTTACGGAACGACTGAAGTTCGAATTCCGCGGCTTCCCATTCGATCTGTTATTGCTCAATTGAGACTCTCTCGCGAGCCAACTTTTTCTACTCGTCACCCTCGTTCTGCAGAAGATCGTTTGCTTGAACGCGTTCCGGAATTTCATGCTCATCAAATTATATAAAATTGGATTCACGGTTGTGCTGAAGTAATAAAGGCATCCGCTTAAAATGTACAAACACTCGTTCAAGTCCGGATAGTAATCGGATTCTTGGCCGTGGACGTAGAGCAGTCGTTGAGCGTGAAACGGTGCCCAACAAATGAAGAACATAATAACTACAGCACCTGAAACGATCGATACAATTTTCGTCCCTCGTAGCAAGAAATACATTGGGCACAGCGTGAGCGATAAAGCACATCTTACTTAACATTCTGATTACGGATTGCCGAGATTGAATTTGTCTCGAGTCTCCGTGAATGGCGCCCTGCATCACCGAGTTCAGAGTGTCCTTCGTACTGTTCCTGATTTTCAATCCCATTCTGATGTACACCACCAAAATAACCATCATCGGTATGAAGAAAAATATGATGCAGCTCAACTCGTACAGAGGGAAATCGGGCATGTACGGTAGCAGCATGGCGCAAATGGCGGAATCTGCCGAATAATTCCCGGAATCTGGATAATTTCATTTTTTCTGTAAGTGGTTTTGGATACACGTACAAGTCGTGGAAAAATGAGACGCGATGAATGTTCGATGTTAACCTGGTGGATATTCGACCAAGTTGATTTTCGTGTAGATGGCAAACGGGATGGCGCAAACCAGTGCGATCGACCATGCACACAAGATGAAGCGTATCGGTCTTTTGAGACCACTTATCGTATAAACGCGAAACGGATGACAAATGGCTAAATATCTTTCCATGGAGAAAGCCACTATCGTGAGGACCGATACGTAGGAGGACCTATCAAGTAGAAAGGGAATTATAGTTAGATAAATTCGTGGCGATCGTTTGTTACAATTGCATTGAGAACAAATCGCTTACATTTCCGATACGTATGCCCTGATTTTGCAAAGACCGACTCCTAGCACCCACGGGTACTGCTGCCAAAAAAGGCTCAACTCGTTAGGTAATCCTGAAAGTGATCGAACAATGCACGATTACGATCGAACAGTTCACAGATAACGATCGACGGATCGAGGTATTTCATTTCGATTCAATTAACAAGAGTCTATATTTTTCATTGTTGTATAAGAAAGTTATCTGCGGTGATTAAGTTCTGTGACGATCGTGCAATTGACGTCAAACATTTAATAAAAAAAAACAGAATCGAAAACACTGTAACAAGCGTCTCCGCGATACGCAAACTCATTTTCCTCAAAGTAAATATAATGGTTAACTTAGACTAACGCATGAACGTCACAGTATTTCACAACGATGTCGTGTTAATAAGACACGAAGCTACGGCTTCTATTCTAAAACGGCCACAGTATTTATTATTCGACTCTGAAGAGTGCGCGAGAGTCAAAACGATATGGATATTTGTGAAACGAATCGTTTAACAAGAAACGATTGAATTGAGCTTGAATAAATGCTATCCGGATAATGCTCTTCCGGTGAAAGCGAAATGCGCTTAAACAGAAGCGCATTTATTTTCGAATAATATCGCGGTGCATATTGATATTTGCCAAAGTGAACTGATTTCTACGATAATTATCGCGTTGAATGTGAGTACGCATTGTGTACGTGTACACCCTATCGTGATCCTCTTAGTCAATGAATTACAGCCAATCGTGCCTGATTCTTGCTCTGGAAAAAAGAGTTATTTACATAACTTTCATACGATGCGATTGATGAAGCAACGTTTGATGAAGCGACATTTAAATTCCATCATAGCTGTAAATGTGTACACGATACGTGTACTCTTATCGTCGTCTCGTTATCTTGATTTTCAGTTTCAACTATTCGAACCGACGAACGTGACAGGAAATTTCGTAAATGTTCGTGGCTAAACGTTTGCCAGAAGTTCAAAGTACTTGTAACCGTCTTGTTACGCACATTTCAATCATCTTAAATCTCTCGGTTCGACGAAGACTTTGCCACGCATATTTGCGCCACAAACTTTTACCCCGAATAAATTCCCGCTATGACGTAAATAAAAACGACGTTACGATCAGCAAACAATCCACCGAGCAGATAACAATCGTTAATGTACACAAGCGTAGATTAATTTAATGTCCTTATCATCGAGCTTCGATGTAAGGAAACAGAGATGAGATTGTTTCAACCTGAACGTGTCATTTACAATCCAGTTTCAAAGGAGAACCGTTTCGATCTTCCTTTTCTCTATTAATTACGTAATCTACTCGAACAAAGTTTTATTCAATTAAATAACCAGCATGCCCGTTCGTGTTTCTTCGTAAATTAATATCGATTCCTCTTCGTCAACTATTGAAATACTGGCAATTTCAATTAAAGCATCGACCATTTAACGAATTAATGGGTCAGATACTAATTGAGAGAGGGAACATAAATTTAAAAATGTCGATTATAAAATTGAATCGACGTTCATACAGGGATTGCCGCGTATTCGTTCCCGCTTATCTTCATTAAACGTTTATCGGACTTTATTATCTTCGCGTTTCTTCGATATTGTATTTTTGAATAATGAATCGACGCATACGAGACGACAAAACGTATCGATACACGCGGAACGTAAACGCGCGTGCATGCACTTGCGTAACTCACCCAAAACAAGTAGAATAATGTCGGATATGGCCAGACTGAACAAGTAGTAATTCGTCGCAGTCTGCATCGAAGAATTTTTTATGATGACAGTGCACGTGGCGATATTTCCGAAAATACCGGTCACAAAAATGATCACGTACGTTATCGTGAGCGGTATTACCATCTTCATGGGCAAATACTTCGGTCCAAGTACCTTGGTCAAGTACTCGGCCTCCGTTAGATTCTTCAAGTCCCAATCCTTCCAGAAATCGAGCGAATCGCTCGAGTCATCGCTCGACGTTTCCACAATGACCTCCTCCATCGAAGAACGAAACTTTCTCTCTTTATGTCAAATGAAATCTCCCACGAAAGGAGCCAGGCATCGATCGTCGAGCATTTAGAAACAAAGGTAACATACACCCCAGAAAGAACGATTCGAATCTGGCAACAATCTGTTTTGGTGGTGTACGTTCACATCTGTGAAATAATTATCACCGGTAAACAAAGCATTCTGTTGCGCGACTCGATTGCCCGCGCGTCGAGTCAATAAACATCGATCAGACGATTGTTAATAGGTCACCAATTTGTGGTAAACGAAAGAAATTTTAGCAATTTCTTAGAACTTCCGCGTCGGGAAATTGCTTGACATTTGTTTCATCCGAGCCCAATTACGGGTAATTCAACTTATCACTTCCATGGAAATTGAATTTGATGTACTTTTCCGCGAATATTCTCAACTGGATTATTCCTCATTAAAGTTCCTCCGCGTACTCCCATTGTTGTTCTTCTAGATACGAATCATCTCGACGTCTCGACACACCAAACAGTAAAGAAATTCGTATCCAAATGCTTAATTGCCGACAGAACAATTTTGCGAAACACCACAATGTTTTTAACGATTATTCGTTTATATTTTGTTGTTAACTTCGTTTATATCTTGAGTCACACGAGTGTATAAATACGTAAAAGAAGAATTTAATACGAAAATAAACAGTGTTGAATTAGGAAAGCGTGTCTATCTTGAATCTATGTATAGCTTATTGTTATTAATACACATGCACACACATACGCAAAAATTCAAAATAAATAGCCAAAATAAAGGGGAGAACAGTGTCACTGCCGGGAGCAGACTACCGCACGGAATGACTGAACATAACATTCTTAACGATACCGTCGGACACCTGTCGTCGCAACAACCTCATCTCCAGATTTTACCGATAAGAAAATCAGTTTGGCATTCAGTTCAATTGTACTAGAATCTCCAAGGCATTTCATTGTACGAAGTGCCCTCAAAGCTGCCCTAATGTTTCGCGAATGTAATCTCAACGGTGCGGTAGTATAACTTGTATTAATATCGATCGTGAAGGTACTACGTTTCTTTTTTTTTAAATATTGTTCATAACTTTTTATTCATTTTGATTAACCATTCGTCAATGAAGTTAATGACGAATTTTTTTATTCTTTAAATTAAAGATCGCAACGAAAAACGGGGATGAAGAATTATTAAACTCCACGAATTATCTTTCTGCATATTCGAATATGCATATTTATGATCGTATCATTGCCTTATCTATATGACCGTGATTCATTACGCCAAAAAATGTTTTCAATTTACAGATGCAATGCATTTTGCGATTTATAATGTTTACAAGGAAATTAAAGAAGTATTAATCATTGCTGCGGTATTCGCGTTTTATCTTCCTCTATATTTGACTTTGTTTATTGTACTGTTTTACTGCAAAATTCGTTTCTGCTATAAACACAGCTTTTTTCATAATAGAAAATAATTTACGAAAGGTAAACCGCGTATCAAATTGCAAAAATCAGACTAGTCGATAAGATTAATCGGACAATGCAACGATAATTTTTGCGATAACACTTGACTACGTCAAACAAACATATATTATTTTACTATAGTGAAATAAAATAGTAGGTTTTTAATTCCAATAATAAGACAAGTAGATGAAGAAAATATTTATTTCACAAATGGACGCTCTTCTTACACAAAATAACGTTCTTACTTACATTATTGTAACCAAAATATCAACTAAAATCAGATTCATCGGAACTTGTATCATCGTTATCCGTCCTGTTATAATTATGCCTTAATCTATTAGTATTTACAAAAATATCTTCTTCTTCGTTATCTTCTTGTCCAGTTGTTCTTCGATCGGAACCTGAAGTTTCGTCGAATTCTTTAGGCCAGCAGTTCTGAGCGCGATACCATTTTTTATGTTCCTGGCAAATAAAATTTATCTCAAACAAATGAAACTTATGTCAATATAAAAATGTATAATTTATTTGCAACGAAATGTACTCGCGTTAATATCTTCACAATTTCAGCTTTCACTTTATCCCCTTGTGGTATCGGTTCTACCAAAACGAAATCTCCCCGTTTTACCCAAATGTTTTTTCTAAATTTCGGTGGCATTGATACAAGGTATTGAGTCCCAATCGGATCCTCAACTTCGTGTAGATTATTGCCACGCGAGTCGATTATTCGCACGATCGACTGCGACTCGGTAGGAAGGCTCATATCTTCGATTTCTTTGACGACATGTTTAAGTCTCGTTGTTTTGGACATTCTGATCTGTAAATTCCATTTAGTAAATTTCATTTAAAAGTAAACAAATAATCTTTTGTGCATCGTTCGTTACTTTAACTAACTTAAAAGTATCTATTATTCGATAGCTTTCAATGAATAGTTTGTCTTTGGTCTTATTTAATCTTTGATTTAATTTTCTTTTCATCAATATTTTTCGCGTCGTGCAATGGTCCTAGGGAACCCTTAGATTTCTCTATAGCTGACCACACATCCAAGCTCTCCCCCGGAGGAATTTCGTATCCATTTTTTAATCCACGGGGATTCGACGGCGTGATGCAATCGTTGTCGGATTCTTTACGCAGAACAGTATCTACTTCCACAGAGGCAAAGAATGCCACCGACATGGGAAGATCTTTCATTCCAAGTCTCGAGGCACAAAAGGACCGTGTCAGAAGATTAGTGATATGCATGGCAAGCGCTGCATTGTATTTGTATCGCGACTGCACCAAGTATCGGACCTCATCATGAAATGACAAACAAAATCGTACGTTGTCTTTCATCAGCCATTTCATTGAGACCAACATTAAATGTAAGAAATCGACTGCTCCGCTCTGAACTATCCAATTCACTTTTGTAGGCAAATATTTCTTGTCACTTGTTTGGCCTTCTAGAGCACGAGTTAATCTGGCGTTCAAAAATGGTGTAACAGGATGAGCACTCTCAGCGATTTCCTCCAGCCTGTTGAACATCGCAGACTCTGAACCGCCAACCCATTTACCTTTATCAAACATTTCTGTTACTGATTTACAATGTAATGCCGCGGTAGTGTATGCCTCGTAAGACGAATACTCTTTGTCGCTCGATTCATAAGTGTATTCGGGCTTCACTTTGTAAACCCTCCTGCCCTTCGTCATGGTGAACATTTTACGAGATTTCGATATTGCTTTGGCATCCGTCATGCACGGATTGAACTGCTTCAAGAGCCTCTCGGCAAACTTTTGGCCGGCGCCATAAATTCTAGCGTAGTTAATGATTTTAGCTTGATGTCTGGAAATCCCAACTGCCTTGGCAGTGACGCTATGCATATCGGTTTCATTTGATTTGGTGCCAGTTAAGGTCATCCAACCAAACGGCGTAGCTCCGTGAATCTTCTTATAATAAGCATCCCCTATTATCGACGAAATCCACAGCTCTTGACTATCGACATCAGCGCCGATAATGTTATATCCTGCAGGTGCTTGAATCATTGCTCGTAACTCGGAACCAACGCGTTCGACGGAAGTATTGGAAGCAGTCATCCACGTAGGTTCTACTGCGCGTCTGGTTAACGTTCCGCAAATAACTACTAAAGGTAAAATTGCTCCATAACGCATCCCTTTTTTGGTATTCTTAATGCTGCCTGGTAAATAGGAATTTTCAAACCAAATCACAAACTGTGACATAATTCTGTGCCTGTTGTTCCTCCAATACGACAACATTCTGGCAATTTTCAATATTTCCGTGGCACTCGCATCTGAACCGGCCAAGCCATGCTCGGAAAATTTATTTAGGAAGTCTCTGGCTAAAGGATTGCCAACGTTATAATTTTTCCCATCCTTGTGTGGTAATTTGAGGAAGTAGCAACAATTATCTATATCAACATTGCACCAATGTGCGCTACCGTTATAAATATTAGCTAATTGAACGTCGGGCTTTTTCTTCTTGTTATACCAAAACTCGGTTTTATGCAGTTCATTTTGTACTTCATTGTTAAGATTTAACATTGTATAATCAGTCTGGTTGGATGAATGCTCGATTTTTGACAAAGCACATTGAGCCAAAAGTTGTTTTAAAGGTACTTTGGTTTCGATACTTAAGTCGTTACTGTATGGCACTAAAATACCCCACCCTTTATCTTTCATGTAGTATAAAGGATAGCGCTCCCATGTCAGATTTAAAAGTTTCGGAACAATCTGCATGGATATGCTTATATTTTGAGGACCAGGTAACCAATTCTCACTGTTCGCTTTGGGACAAAGTTTTCTATACCACGCGGGGTATCCCGGCATATGTGGTAACTTTGAAGGTAAAAATTTTCTTGTTTCCATTAAATAGGCAAATTCTTTCTCTAATGGATCTTCTTCTTCTTCTTCATCATCATCATTGGCTGTTAAATGGCTTTGAGCTTTTACATCCTTTTCCTTTTCTGTCATTTGTTTTTCAATCCGTTTCTTGTTTTCTGTGTTTAAAAATTTTGCTTTCACTTTAAGTGGTTGAGTACTCCAATCTTCATTCCACATCCATAAATCCTCTTTGTATTTCTCATTGTGCATAAGTTCGCAAACAGCATTAGCTCTGTTAGCAAGAATGTTCTTAGTTTCATAATTTAAATCTTCAAACGTAGATTCTGACTCGTTTATGTATCTCTGCCAGTTAGAATTAATAGGCAGATATGCTGTACTCAGTTCTAACATCCCAGCTAAAGTACAAGGATGAGGAAATCTTTCCTCAAAGATAGGAAACAATTGAAGTAATACATTATGAGTGGCAATTACGTCATTTGCGCAATACGTCATCAAAGCCTCAAAATCTTTTTTGATATCTGCCAAAGTTCCATTCACAAACACATTTTGGATATTTTTATCCATTTCCGAACCGCAATAAAATTTGTAGATCTCTGCTAAACTATTTAATGAAGTGTATGTCTGTAAATCAAGCTTCTCCTTCGTGCATTTTTTTGAGTTTAAGATTGTCCTTTGATAGCTATTAATTCCACTGATGCATACATGAAGTGACATTGTATCAATGAATCTTAAACCTGTACGTTTCAACCAATATTGTTCTTTAATTTTACTCCTATCAAATGATACATTGTGGCCAACTAAAATTTTTGGCTTTTTATGTAAAATGTTTAATTTTTCTCCATGTTCAGTAGCTGTACTTTCCATTGGAATCAATTCATCCATAGTAAACTGTTTGCCTTCAAAATTTCTACTTAAACCATTTATCAGTGATTTCGACACCCAACCGTACCATGCTCGATTAGTAACAGCAGTGGCAAGTGTTGGTAAAGGGCCTTCCTTTACGCAAACTTCTACATCAAAAATAATTGCATCCTCTAATGGGTGATCTACACGTTCTATCCCATCAGAGGTATATCTAGTCCACCCTTCATTTAACATCCATTTACTTGGCATTTTAGGAATGTCTTTCATAATATCTTTTAAAAGCTTTACATAAGGTTTGATCTGAGCTGCACCGATGTTATAAAAATGTTCTTCGATATTGTCACCTTCTAAAGGAGGTATATTTATATCTACGTTAGGTTGTCTACTTGCATCTTCAGTTTTTATCCCATATGAAAGTAAATCATGTTTTATAGCTTGTATTTCTTCTTCCGATATTTGTTCCTCCTTCTGAGAATTTTTAAATATTTGCTTATGCAATGATCGTGGAAGCATTTGCACGTTAATTTCATTAATTCTTATTTCACTTTCGTTAATCCTTTTATTGTCTGTTTCCTTCTGTTCGTTCTTATTTTGTACATTTTGTATATCCTCACTTTTCACTGCAGCATTAACATTATTCTTATTATTATTAATATCATTATTCGTATGATATAGTGGTACATAAAAACTATGTTCAAAATTCTTAGGTATATAAGATTGATATATTTCAGTTTGATTTAATAAAATAATTGAAGTTTTGGAAGTGTCATCATTAATGTTACTTTTGTGTTTTTCATCACGTGTATCAATATTCTCCTTTGTGGTTAGAAAAGATTCAGGTTTTTTAATACGAATAATTTTCTTTGAAAACTGCTTCATTCGAAGATCGTTAAAAGTATCGCATAAATTCCGATTTATAATAAAATGCCCAGTAGATATATCAGTTAAATGACGTTTCATTGTTAAATTATTTCTTACATTCTTTTACAATATCATAATACGCACAGTTAACACGTGACTTTATCATTGTGAGAATGCATAAAAAATATATTATTAGTATAAATTGCGTTGAATGGTCATATTTAAATATAGTCTTACCTATTGGTAACAAGTACGTTCCAGAAAATTTATTAAAACTTTCGAGATAGTTGATAAACCTAACAAAACTAGCGAAGTTATATGTCAAATATTTTGAACTCTTTTATCGCCATGTTGAAACGCGGAATTTCAAAACTTCTCATAGAAAGTATTGTTTTTTATATTTGAGGAATTTGTATCATGTACATACTATAAATACAGTATTAAACTATTGCGTACAAAGTATATTATTTTCATTTGACTGCGTGTAAAGTATTTAGTAATAGATTTATATTGCATGGAAATGTTATAAACATGAGAATAACTGAAGTTAGAAAAAATGACATTAATGTAATATTATTTCCTCCCTTTCCTATATAAAACTGTAAAGTTAGAAATTAATTTTATTGTACTTTATGTCATCTATTCTTATATTAAGCACTACAGTGATCACGACGACATCTTCATAGCGTCTATCAGTTTATTGTGTTCATCATGGCTTCGACGGGTTAGTAAAAATTTAATACTTCTATTAAATAATGTTTAAAAGAACCATCTTTATGATAGTATGCTAGATATTCGTAATGCATTTTAATTTAGTACAATTTTTGTTCTTTAACAGTTGTATACGTAAAAGTAGTGTAATTTCGTTGCGATTTTATACATACCACTTTTGACATTTTCAGTTATTTTATGTATTAATGTTTATACGTTTAATTAAGCATTAATAACAATGGAATTGTGTTATTTACGTAGAATCTTTAGTATGCGATACACTCGATTTAAGTGGCCAAGGTCTGAAAAAGCTTCCCCGTTGCCCGTCGGATGCAGACATCAGTACATTGATCATAGACGATAATGAGCTTCAACGTCTCGATAATCTTGATTCTTATCACAGAATTACTAAGGTAATACGTTTATGACAGCACATGTTAAATATTTAATATAAAATATAGATCTTTGCATTGCATAGTTTTGTATTTCTTTCATGACATATCTTTACTCTGTACATGTCAATCAACTTTCTCATGTGACAAACAAGATTATGTGAAAAGTTTTTAATTAAATTATTTCAGCTTTCAATAGTACGAAATCAATTGCTACGTATGTATGGTGTATCGAAGTTACATAATCTTGTAACTCTTAATTTAGCAAATAATGGTATATTGACCATAGAAGGTATAAAGGATATGATAAATTTACAAACTCTTTGCTTAGCTGGTAACAATATAAAGGTATGATGGATATCAATTTTTGATAAACATAAAATGATGGTTTGCTGATTAAATCTTTATAACATTGTATCAATTTGCAGTCTATTGAGCATCTACATACAAATACGAAGTTGGAACACTTAGATTTATCTGAAAATAGCATCAGTCACATCTCGGATATATCTTACTTAAGAAATTTAAAGGTAACATCTATGAAAATCAATTTTTTTTATCCTCTCTCTCTCTCTCTCTCTCTCTCTCTCTCTGCTCTCTCTCTCTCTCTTTCTCTCCCCTGAATAAGTGTATAATAATAAATAGACATATAATTTTTAATTTTAATTCTAATAGAAAACTAATGACTTTTTAGGAGCTGTTTTTACATAACAATCGCATAATAACATTAAGGCAATGTGAACGCTATCTGCCCAGTTCCCTCGAGACATTTACATTGGCAAATAACAACATTACTGACTTGAATGAAATGTCACATTTAGCTAACTTAAAAAATGTAATAAATTTCTCAATTGCTAATAATCCATGTGTTAGTATGACAGGTAACAGTATGTATCCTTTTTGAAACTGTTAAATTTATATTTTCATTTAAATGTTAGAAATCAATTAGCAATATACTACAGAAATACTTTTCACAAAAAGTTATCTTTCCTCATTACTCTCGATGTCATTGCATAGAGTTGTTCTTTATATATAAAATATAATCTGCTTGTAGAGTTAGATACCAAAGAAAAATCGATTTATACTAATAGTAGACTTACAGCTATAGCTTCTTAACCGATAGCTTATAGTGGTTTTGACTATCGACCGTTTGTTATCAATTGGTGTATGAGCTTGAAATCAATTGATGGCTATCCTGTTGACCCTATTGAAAGGTGGGTGTCTTTTTGGATATATCGGTTATTTCATGTATAATTTAACGAACAGAGCGATATTAGTTAAACGAATTAAAATTCATTTAAAATAATGGCCACTCAGTTTAAAGGCAGAGTGGCTATATTCTCAGGGACGCGGTAGACAATTCCGTGACGGCGAACATGCACTGCTTGCACAGTATTTAGCATCTGTCTGCCCACTTTCTGGTGAATCTCTAGAAAATGAAACTGACAGGAAGCTTAGGCTGATTTTAAGTAAGGCACAACATCATCAGCAGCAATTAAATCAACAAAGCGATGCTGGAAGTGTGCACAGCTTAAGTAGCGTCGGAATGACACCCTCTCCGGTTACTAGGCGTAGACTTAGTCATAACAGGACAAGTTCACCTAGACGTGCCAGTGAGTTAATTAATCTTTCATTTCATTGTTATTATTGCAAGAGTAACGAAAAAAGTGAGATTTCGTAAAGTTTTTCTTCTCATAATTGTTAAACGTGGACTAGTAGTGATGTACACTTTCCAGTCGTCATGCACCTATATGTCCTAGTTATAATGTATTTTCTCTAGTTGCGCCAATGTTGACATACTATGAAGATAAATGTTTACAATCACCAAAATTTTATGAAGCAAAATACTGTGTGTGCCATTCACCTTGTAAAGGTATCCAAAGTCAAGATGAAAATTTATCGTACACAATTATAATTGCATTAAAAATGCATGTGTAAAAATCTGAGACCAAATAATATTTGTATTTTTAAAAAATATTAAAAACGAAAATTTTACGTGATATTTTTGAAAAATATAATATTGTACGTGGTGGAAAAAATTTCATCTTGGATTAATGCACATGTTTATGTCTTTTTTTTATCTATACCTTATTCAGTGAGATGAATCAGGAGAAATAAACAAAACATTCTTGCATTGTTATTGGCTAACAGATGTGGCTGCTTCTGTCCCACCTAAATGGCCATTGCATGCTTCTGTTTACAACTACTGACTCATCTCAATGAATGAAGAATAGTATATAGTATGTTTTTGTAAGCAATTACGTTTTTAAGCTTATAGCGCGCAAAATGACTTTGGAGAATGAAAAAACAGCAATGTTATGATACTGATGCTAATTAGTAAATTTGTTTAGCAGATTAGCATTTGACGATTTGGAAATATATTTCACATAGTTCACAATTCGTGTATTATTTGTTTTTAGCCAGATATCATTTGCATGTCTCTATAATTTAAGTCAGTCACAAAGAATTAAATACAATCAAATATATAATTGTATATGAAATTAATAAGGAATACATAAGGTGGATGATACTTAATTAGGTACATCAAGAAACTCATTAAGAATAAGATCACCTGATAGAATGGTATCTAGTTGCCATACAGATGCCATGGTTTCATCGTGTCACACCATATTAAATGAAGATCAAGAGTCATTGATGACTCAAAGTTTGGATCCAAATATGCTCTGTAATACTCTGAACAGCAAAACATCTAATATTGCTCATTCACAAGACACAGAAGGTAAGTTAACGGACCTTATCGATTTTTACTTGGAATTTGTTAGACAAAAGTTCGATTTTCAGAAACATCTAGTCCTTTGCAAGCTGCAACAAAATTAGTGCCAGTTCCGGAGTCTTTAATGAGTCCAGATTTTCGTCCACCGTCGGGCCTTTCTCGAGTTTTAGCAAAAACTCCGCCGAGTAAATTAACATCGCCATGTCAAATTACAATGCCGAATAAACCCATTTCTGATGGAGATGGAAAAGCTATTCCTATAATAAATACGGTAAATCCAATGGCAAAGACAAATCTTGCTTCTATAAAAGCAAATGCACTTGTAAAAAGTAACTCAGCAACTAATTGCGCTGTTGGAAAACCAAATATCGCTAAACCTATTATTACAAGTATTAGCAACAAATGCCCTCACAGTGTAAAAATCAACAATTACGTTCAAAGTAAAACGTTACCTGTAAAAAGAAGTACAAAACATTCGCCAAACTTAGGTAGAACTATACAAAGGCCAAAGAGTGCAAACGATAAACTTAAAAATAGTGTCATTAAAAAAAGTGGAGACGGAGATGCAGGGAATGCTACTCAAAGTAGCGATGAAGACAGTGAAGTATGTCAAGCAAAGTTAGATAGCATTCGACATAGGGCTATTCAAAGAAGGCAAGAAGATAATAAAGGTGATTTTATTTTTTCCATAATCGATTACTAAAATAGAGCGTCCTAAGGCATAATAATCTTTATACTTTTAACATAGATCAAGACGAAGCTGAAAAAGCAGCGATATGTATTCAGAGAATGTGGAGAGGATATCATACTAGAAATCTTAATAAAAAGGCAACCACTATATTAAAAACTATTGAAATGATTCGGACGAACAAATACATTCAGTATGATTTTAAGTTCTTCTTAATTAAAGACACTGTCTTTGTGTCTCTCCTCCCTCCCTCCCTCCCTCTCTCTCTCTCTCTCTCTCTCTCCCAAATATTATATAATTTATTAATCTTTTAGGAAACTGTCCACTGATATGGAAGCTACCAGAACTGCATTAGAAAGTGAACATAAATTACAATTGTTACAAATGCAAGCAATTAATGCATTATGGAAGAAAGTTGTTAGCCTACAACCCACTGCTAATCGAGACACTGCAAATAATGATAATGAAAATATTGGTCAAAATGTAGATGTTGTGACTAATTTAGCGCAAACATGTAATTTGTTACACACTCAGGTAAAACGACTATTACCATAATCTGTATGAGAATATTGCTATCTCTGTTCCTTAAAATTCTGGTGTGTAATTAGGTTCAACAGTTGCAAGATTCAATGTCAGAAATAAAACGGTGCATGTCGAATATGCAATCGAAACCTAATCTTATTGACAATGGTGTTGCAACTCAAACAGAAATATCAGCTGTTCATACACCAGCGGGTGAGGAAAATACATTTCCTTACGCACGACCACATAGACCGCAGACTTTGCCAATTCATCAAACAATTCACGAAGGAAACGAGAATAAAAGTTTTGCATCTAATTTGATCGATAGCGTGTTAAAAAAAGTTTCTCAGTCTACCGATACGACAGACGACGAAGTTAATACCGACATTTTAAACTCTAATGAAAATCCTGAAGTATTAAATTCAATTGAACATCCTGACATGTTTAAAAGTTGCGAGGAGATTATAGAAACTGATTTTAAGGATGTAGTAGAACATGATGCAAAAAATGGATACGATGTAATCGACAACGGTGTTATAAATGGGGAAGTATGCGAGGAAACATTATGCAAAGAATTACACAATTTAATTGAAACGGAAATTACAACAGAAAACTGCGCGAATTTAAAAAAAGAAGATAATTCAGAAGAAATTGAGAGGGAATAATTTTAATCTGAGAAGACGAGATATAAAAAAAGAGAATGGTAGAGAAAGGAACGAAGGTGCAAAGTCTAAAGCCATGAACAGAAATATTAGTAAGAAAGAAACATGAATTCCGATGAATCCGATTTATCAATGAAATTGATAAAAATTTGTAACTAAAAATGCTCATTGTACATAAATTCGAAATAGTCTTAATTCTACCCGGGTAACAAAATTTAATGATTTTAATCACATAAAGTTTCTTACATTTTAAAATAACGAAAACAGATATTTCACCAAAATTGAAAAGTTGATCATAAAATACATTTAAAGAAGAACAAATATCAAAAATTGAATTTTAAATACTCATGTCATTAAGTTTTTTCACTGTCGTACATCGTGGTCATTAAAGCAATTTTGAGATTTTTCCGTCCACATATCTGGCTTTTGAAACGTTCATCGATGTACAAAGTGTTAAGTATTTAAGTCCATTATAGGTACGTCTCGCAGAAAGCTTTGCTCCTTCTTTAAAAGATTGTAATAAAAATATTACTGTACAGGAACAACTATACATTCTATGCCATAGACTCCGCTGTTATTCGTCAATTCTCAGATTAAATTACTTATAAGGACATAAAAAAGGATTTTCAGATTTAAATACATTCCTTATTAATGATAAAAGAGTTTTTACGTTTTACCAAGAAGTTTCTTCAATAATGTTACATAAACAGGTATTATTTTTTATATACTTATTTTCTTATTTATTAATTTATTTATTTATTATAAGAATTATGAAATCATATAAAAGAACATTTGATATTACTCCAAAATGTAGTTAATAATGAAAACATTTTTAATCTAGTCACTGCAAAAGCTCCTACATGTAATTGCTGTAGATATTAACTAAAACTTATTGTATAGATATACAGTGCTATTAAAACAAATAAAATCTTTCAAGGAAAAGAAAAATAACTGTTAAAATACGCAAGTTTTTGTTTATAGGAGCTATAATAATTTTTTATGTACGTACAATGATTCAGTTTTAATATTCAGAACTCTTCAATGGTATAAGAAAGAGTAGTTATTGTAAAAATATAATTACAGTCAAAAAAAAAAAAAGCTACAAGCGAGCCCCAACTAAAACTGTCTCAATATTTATTTTGTGTGACATACTCCTGCTATGATATGATGCACTTTAATGCTCAGAACTGCTAAGGGCTTGATACAGGTTTTAATAAATAAATCGTACACTGAAAAAACTTGTATATAATAACATTTACTTTTATATAATTGACTTCTATATGATTTTCTCGATCATATTTGCTTTTTTTGTATATTAAAATTTTGTATTGGAATATAGCGTTTTAAATTATAAAAAAATATAATTCACACGCATACATACACAAGCGCGCGCACAATACGTTAAAATTCGTTAACATTTGCTACACATAATGAGTATTTGACGTGATGTAATCATGATTTATATGTTCACTTCATGTTTTTGGAAACTTTTAACAAAATATGGATAAGATAATACATTTTTAACATAACAAGATTCACATTAATGTTTTCAACATAAGATCGCAATGCTACAGGTTACGTTCTTGTCCTTTTTTTAAATACTCCACACAAAGATAATTTGTTTGTACACAAGTACACAAAGATAGTTTAGATAATTATTTAAATCAAGATTAAACAATATTTGCAACAAAAAGGTATTTATATGTAGTTTAAATTTGCTACTACTTTCGTGTAAGAAATTATTTTTAAATAATTTTGGCTAGCATACAATTAATTTACAGTATTTACTAAAAATTATTAAACATACAAGTAAAAAACGATTTTACTTGTATTATTTTCTGATTTATGTGATATATGTATAAAATTTTATTATATTTACAAAGTTTATTATAAAATGCCTTGTTTTCATTTAAACATTCTCTGACAGGAAGCTTTTTCGACAGCTAAATATGAATTCATAATCTTTCTAACTTTATCAATTTGTATTAAAATATCCTTATTATTCGGAGATTCTAATAATGCTTGCCTTAAATCCAACAAAGCTAAATTATACTCGTTTAGTCCCATGTATGCTTGACTTCTTCGAAATAATGCTTTACTGTTGTTGTTATTCAATTGTAGAACCTAAATATAAAATTGTTAAATAACAACAATATGATATACTGAATTTAATCTTACCTCTGAACAAAGATTCAAGGCATCACGATAATTTTTTCCTTTTAGCTTTACAGCTGCAAGATTAAGTAATAATGCCACTTTGGTATTTTCTACTGATTCATTGGAAGAATCTGGTACATCTGCTGTCTTGATCATCCACTTGTAATAACGTAATGCTTTCTTGTATTTCCTACCAGCATCTATGTAATTTTTTCTTAAATAATAATGATTTCCTGAATCTTTTATCTTCCTAACAACCTCCATCATATATTTTTGCTACAAATATTCATGAATGTCTATTAGAAAAGTAATTCTTTTCTTAAAGAGCACATACAGTTGAAGTATAATTACATCGAGGTTTTTAATGTTTGTTGAATAATTCCAATCTTCAGGCCATGGAGTAAACACGTCTTCTGTACCATCATTCTCTTCCAAACCCCAATTTTGATCTTGTTTCAACTCGCCACAATCAACTATATGTATCCTCTATAGTAAAACATATTCATATATGTTAATAAATTTCACATGCAAGATTGAAATTCATGCTTACCTTAATGGGTGTATCCTTCACATCTGTTTCGACTTGAGATACTTCAGTTACAACACCCATTCCTTTTAAAACTTTCCCAAATACCACATTGGTATTATCTAAATGTAGACTAGGTGAAAGAGTAATAATAAACTGAGAACTGTTGCTATTTGGATGACCCTCATTTACCATGCTTAATAGGCCCTCTGATGAGTGAGAGAGTTTAAAATTCTCATCTTCAAATTGTGCTCCATATATACTTTCTCCACTAGTTCCATCAAAATTTATTATGTCTCCGCCTTGGATCATAATTGGTGATAACACTAAATCATTAAAACTTTCTTCATTACGTACACTCATTTGTTGCATTACCTTCAAGGAATACCGATGCATCCATTCTGTTATACCTTTGTGAAATATTGATCCTTTGTAATGTAGTTTCTTGCCATTAATTCCAATACCCTTTTCTCCAGTACATAATGCACGAAAATTCTCTGCTGTTCGAGGTACAACATCTTTAAAAAGCTCTATCACAATTCTTCCAACTGTATCACATAGTATACATCATATATATTTATATATATATAAATTATTTAAAAAATTCTAATGGAAGTAATAATATAAAATATAAAAAAGAACAGTAATACACACACTGAAAGTTGAAAATTGACATATATGCTTTTGTGATCGTATACCTTAAACATTACCTTTTTCTGTTTCAATTGCTATATCTAAGAAAACGATTGGATTATTTTTACATTTACTACTTTGATCTTTTAATGAATCTTCCATATTTTAGTTAATGCGTCTCCATGCATATGAAGTGAGTTTTTAAAATCTTGTTTTTCTAAATAATAGCATAGATAATATGTTATATAGACCTAATATCTAACGGGAGTTCGTATTATATGAACTGAAATACCGACTATGCTAAAAAACATTGTTTTTGCTGTGCCCTCTGCTAGTAAATATTTTAAATCTCATTTCAATATTCAACAAATTTTACTCCCTCCCTCACTTTTGCGTACGGTTCAAATTTTGTGGAAATAAATTAATGATTACATTATTAGAAGAATTTCATCTTTTTATATTCAAATATCTTGTCTACATTAATATCATCGTATCCTTTCTGCTGAATTGGTAACGTTGAAATCGAGACTGAAATGGTAACAGTGTCTATTAAAAAATGTATTATATGTCAAATCTATGATATATCTCGCCTATGACTGTTCTATGCTATGTTATATAATAATCTTATTCTTTTCATTTCTTTATTTTATAGTAAATGTGCCTTACAAAGTTCTTATTATAAAATAAATCATCATTTTATGTGTATAAGCTTTATAAATAAAAGTGTAAGTATTATAAAATAATAAAAAAGAATACCGGCTAGGTCCCACCGAGATTTGAACTCGGATCGCTGGATTCAGAGTCCAGAGTGCTAACCATTACACCATGGGACCACTTGAAGTTTCTTGTTATATAATATTATATAAATGAAAGAGATTTCTTATATTTAAAAATATTTCATTACTACTACTGCAAATATGTGCAAATATATCGATAACCTTATATTTTACCATCATAATGTGTTTCATAATAATTCAAAGCTGTGTTCAAAGTAATAGAGAAAAAGTATATTTATACATAATCATGGATAAAAAATATAAGACACATTAACTTTTTATATTGTTGTAATAAGTATATAACAATGAAGTATTTGACAGTATAACATATAATATATATATAGATTCGCAGCAATTTTTCTTATGCATATCTGTATGTGTACATATACATAAATGTATACACGCACATACATATGCATATTTTATACGAGTAACTTATATCTTTAAATTCAATAAGAATTCTCTCTATATAAATTATAATAATATACAAACAAGCAATCCAGATTATCAGTACATAGATCATATATAATAAAAATTCTAAAAGCTTATCTAATACTAAAATGTATTACACAATACCACTATTAGAGAACTTTGATACTTCGATACCTGTTTAAGAACAATGATTTCTTATATGATTTTTCTTTCAAAATGAATTCTTTACTCATAACATCAATTTTTATAAGTAATAAACTTATATGTATCAGATGTTACGAAGCAACTGATATTTAAATGAACAATGCACAAAATAACAGTATTTCACATTAAAGCATTGTTCACACTATTTGAGCAATAAAAATTTACAATTTATTTTATCTATGTGATACTAACACATAATATTGTGTGCAAAAATTATCTTATTTGTTTTTTTTTTTATGTTGCCTTGTTTATCTCAGGTATAAGCAATTTTGGCAAATTGTTACAATAATTTTAATTCCTCTTCTAGTAATAGAATAGTATAGTAGCCAATATAAAGTAATATCTTTAAAGGGTGTAGACTATATATATTGTACAAATACAACCCCAGTTAGAAATGCTGCTTGATCTAAAGCCAAGTTAGATGAAGGTGCAAGATTAATAGCTTAATAAAAAAAGAGCAAGCGTTCCTGGGCACTTCCAGGTAGTAATCTCCAACCACGTTTAATATTCAAATACTGGACAATCGCTCGTGCACAAATCAAAACTCCTGAAATTTAAACGTACTACATATTAATATTACTATTACAGATTAATGTATAAGCACTTAACAGTAATGTTAATGCAAAAATACAAACCAAATCCCATTATCAACCACCATAGCCATGAATTTTCACGTGACGCAAGATCAGTGGAATGTTTAACAATCAATGTCCATTTTGTCAAAGATAGACCAAAACCAGATAATGCTCCATACCGAGAAGCAATGGTATGACAGAAACACATCAAGAGTAAAAATCCAATCCAATTAAACAAAAATGCAACTGTAATAGAAATATGTATAAATATTTGATCAAACAACACATAGTAAAACGATCACGCACTCTATTGTACCTAAAAATGCTGTAAAGAACATAAAATCAGTGCCAAGTAAACCACTTTCCGGATCTCCTTCTGTTACTTCAGTGTCTATAGTCAGAATTGTTAAAGGCCTTGGTGGTGTTCTAATATTGTCAGGCTATAAAAATATGATATAATCATACAAAACACACACACGTGTAACTTTTAAAAATATTGTTTAACATTTAAGGTTTTCACAATTAAGGTATTGATATAATAAAATTATTAAAAAATAATTACCATGTGTATTTGAGGATATGGCTCTCCTTGTAAAGTTTTCTCACGCTGAACTTCCTCATAACTAGGTAATTTTGTAGCTACTTCATAGGGTGGTGGAGCTGAAAAGTCTGCCTTTGGAGGTGGTATTTCTTCACCTTCGGCCTATAATCACAATTTACTTAATAACATCAGCTTTCAAATATGCAACAATAAATTTATAACATACTCTTTGATTCTCAATTGAAGTTTGTGCTGCAGCAATGTTTCCCGAATTAATTGTATCATTTTGCATAGCTGGCAATGACACAGTCAATGTAGGTACTTCATTTTGAGCCGACGATTCCCCATTTGAATCATTGTTTGCTTGTGAAGGCTAAAATTCAGTCATAAATACACAAATTTGACATTTTTAGTAAACAAAAGATTTAAAGGGATCATACGTTTCTTAAACTATTATGAAATATTTTATATTGGTCTCTAGTGTTAAGGAAATTAAAACAATATAACAAAGCAAGAGATAGTGTATTCGAGTTTTAATATTACATTTCGATTAAAAAGAACAAACAACAAGTGGTAAGAACAATATTTCTTTACGCATCATTTTATGTATGCAAACTACATTGACAAAATGAAAGAAACACTTCTAGAGATGAATTATAAACTATTCATTATCGCCTTTAAAACATTGCATACAAAGAATTATTTATAGCAATCAGCATCGTTTGTGAAACATACCATATTGTAATGAATACTATTATCCATTCTTGATGAAATTTATACGAAGCGCGCGTGAACAAGTTTTGTTACGTAGAAGAAATCAAAAATACTGTTTTCGTTTGTATCGCCGTTTTCTAAGGTAACAAAAGTTCTTACAATCGATGGCTGACAGCTGGCAAGGCTGTATCACCGTGACCATAGATTTCTCTACTATTTCACGTCTATCATTCTTATCACCTTCCCTCAACAATCAACCTCATTGTTATGTGGCAATAAATATTTTTTCTCATATATATTAAAATTTATATTTTCCTTTTTCAGTAACATTACGTACATTTATCGTAAATTCTACGTAATAGAACTATGGATATCGAATCAAATTCTGATTGGTCCGTTATGAGTTGTCGTTGAAGATCAGGCTTTAGGACGGGAGTTTAACAAATCAAAATTTTTCTCCTTGCCGGAAGTATGTAATTAGTAATTAATATTATTATATCGGTACTATTTATAGAAAAGAGATAGTATATTTAGTGAAAATAATATTTAAATATAGTTTTATATTATATGTGCGTACGAGTCTGCGATTGCTGTACAAACTAAAACTATAAACATGGACGAGGTATTCGTTTGACTCCGATGCTTTGGAGGGGGTAATTTGGATCACGTCGTCGTGCACAAACAACGCTCTACTAGTCAGTCAGTCGCTTGCCGATTGTGAGACAAGTACTGAGGTTTCGTTATGTCGGAGGTATTCAAACTAGGTGATCTAGTATGGTGTGTACTTACGTGATAATCAATGAATGTTTTTAATGAAACTAGTGAAATACAAATTGCAGTGATTATTAATTGTTGTCTTTATGGATTTCAGGGCGAAGATGAAGGGATTTTCGCCTTGGCCTGGTCGGGTAAGTCGAGTTAACTGCTAACGGTTCTATACTAACTACACTTTGCTTGGTTGTACGCGCCACGAAGTCAAACGCGGCCATCACATTTGGCGGGAACGTTCCGAGTTCCGTTTAGATTTTTTTAACTCACTGTTATAGTATCGTAAATTCATTTATTTTGTACAATATTGACGCTACTGTTGCTCCTCATTACGTATCTCCCGCCGCATCCGACCTTCAAATTTAAATTGGCGCGCAGACTATGAAAATATAACCTAAATTATGTTCTCCTGTTTCATCATTTTAACCACAATGTTCAGAAATTAATTAAATTTCTATGTTTACGCTATGTACATCCAAGCAATCGTCGTTTAGATGTCGTCCTTTTTCAGTTGAAAAAAGAAACTTAGTTTCGTTGCGAGATTAAAATTTATAAAAAAAAATCGCGCGCTAATTATAATTTTCTTTATCTATAGGTTCATTGAAACATATTACATAAATACGAATTATACCTCTTTTTTGTAATAATTTATTTATTATTTATACATAGTGTACATACTTTGCGAGGATAAAGTTAAGAAATTCTGTTGAAGTGTTATTTTACGTTCTGATTAACAGCAGTATTTACATTTAAATTGTTTAAATTTAAAATATCAGCGAATTTGAAATTTATTTATTTAAATTAAAGTGTTTCGTATTATTTATGTCTGTACTCGTAACATTTATTAATCTATTATAAAACATGAAACGTAATAATGTGAATATATGATTTCTCTTCTTGGAAAATATGATATTTAGCCCTATTTTGATGTTTATTGTGGAGAATATGTTTGAAATTTTTATTATATACGTATACTGATTTCTCCATGGCATCCTAAGGTGTCTAATCCTTCAAAGGACTTAAAGAAACCAACGAATACTAAGAAGGGGCCAGTACAATGTATTTTCTTCTTTGGAACAAATAATTAGTAAGTTTTTTAATGAAGTTTCTTATTTGTTCATGTTTTGTAATATTTTATCTTTGAAAATTTATAAAAAATATTTCTTATAGCGCATGGATAGAAGAATCTAATATAAAGCCGTATCTAGAATACAAAGATACTCTAGTTAAGTCTAGTAAATCTGGTGCATTTAAAGATGCAGTAGAAGCAATAGAGGAATTTATTGCTAATGGAGAGGTAAGTTATATGATTAAAGTACAAGCCATGTCTATATTCGATATAGTGAAATTTATTTTAAAATATGATATACGTTTCATAATGAAAGTTATTACATAAAAGTAAAGGTGAAATAAAAAGTTATTAAATATCATAGACAGTTCAGTATAGTAACGTCATTTGCTTTAGGTGTTTGAGGATGGCTTAGATCCAGACTCGTTGTTCGACAGGCTTAAAGAAGAAAGTATATCAGAGAAGAAGAACATTGTAAAAACACCTAAACCTCGTAAGGTTAGGTTTATATTACAATATATTACAATAATTCCAATTTTATTTTAAATATGCACATTTTAATAGAGTGACAACATTGAGAAAATATAATAAATGTTGTTATCAATATTAACACGCAATTTTATATTTTATAACAAGGATCTAACATACAGTGTGATACGGAATTATTGGTTTAGGAAACACCAAAAACTAAAAGGCTGGACACCAGTGCAAGCGATGCTCGTCGGCCAGCCAAAAAGCAACGTAGAGAATCAAGTACAAGTAACAGTAATAGAGTCGGAAGCATTAGTCCAGCATTAAATCATTCGACCCCTCCCAGAAAGTCTGGATCGACTCTTCTTAACAGGCCCGCAAACATTGCTAGACCCGTAAGTATTTAGCATATACATATATATACATTAAGCATTACTTCTTTACAGTAATAGTATGTATCCAGGCATATTACTGAAATAAACTCTTTGCCTGTAATGGTGTTTTCCCTACAGAAAAATTGAACATTTTCATTCAGAATATCATATATGATATAATAGTATTTTTCATATAAATAAATAAACAACAACAACGTTGTGCCTTCCTTAATTCCTGTCCACTGACATTAAATTAGTACTCGCAGACAGTATTCCATTATAATGTACATTTTTTTTTTTTTTTTTTTTTTAGTTATCGATCCTATCATTGATTAATAGTTTTATGTTATTTTACATTTCACAGTTATAATTACTAATTCTTAATATTCTGTTACACTTGAGTTGAAATAAAACGAACAAACGTTTAGTTGTTAATATCTTGATACTTTAAATAACAGGTGACACCACCTTTGGATGTGGAAACATTATCACAAACTCTCAAAGAGAAAAACATCCTTCCGTCGGCCTTGAAATTTGGGTTCCTCGGTTTGGGAATCATGGGAAGCGGCATCGTAAAAAATCTGATCAACAGTGGACACAGCGTAATTGTGTGGAATCGGACACAGGAGAAGGTATGTACACTTTGCTTATGATGTAATACAATCGTACGATGTTTATTTGCAATTAGAATACGATTGCTCTATTTGTCGCGAAAGAGATAGCTTTTTTTATAATTATTAAAAGAAAGTCAATGTATGATAAACTGAGTACAAAAGGCAACACGAAAAGAACGGTAATATTAAATTAATTTCTCCTTGATATATATTGATACTTTTATTTTATTTTTTGAAGTACGTCTTTTCCTCGCGTGTAAAATCTAGTACCGTGAAAATTTTGATTGTAACAAAATTCGAAATTAATATTTTATGAAAGATATATAAGCTTAGTATACAAAAAGTTTTACATAAAATTCTTCAATCACCTTCAGTATCAATTATGTTGACGCACTGTCAGCAAGAACGGACATTGCCGTGTTTCATTTCTTTGGTAGCGAATCCTTCGACCTTCGGTGAATGAAACTTTATCGTACACGTTACGCACAGTACGGTCCTTTCCAAATTTAATTCTTTTATGTCCAATGGTTCGCGGTTGTCTTTTTTTATTAAAACAAAATTATTTAATTGATTTTATGGGAATGAATTTCTAAGGTAGTAAGAAAAAATAATATTTCGATAAACAATCTTCTTTATTTATTATGCTGTATAGTCAGCACATTTTTTAAACTACTTGTCTTAAATTATAATATGAAACAAACATCATATAAGGTGGTAACAGAAAATGAAATCATTTTCCACGCAAAACGTGAAAAGTTCTACGGGGATATGCAGGTATCTGAATTGTAAAGCAATTCAGTAACACTGCCCGACTTATACTTATCGTACGATGAGTGATGGAGAAAATAAGATATATATACGTTGGGAAAATTTTCGAACCTTTATCTTTACATTTCACAGTCACGAAATCTATGGCATTTAGGTTTCGAAACTAGATTTCGTATACGAATTCCGTACTCTTCGATGTAAATAAAAGAAAAAGAAATTTAGAAATAAAATTGAAAAAGAGTAGTAAACAAATTTTCCATTTCTATAAATTAGATTTAAAAAATGTTCTGATATTCCCTAAAGGTATCGATATTGCTCCTACAAAAATAATTACTTTCACAAATTCTTACTAGCGGTCGCAACGTGTGTTTACACTAGTAGGCATTAAAAAATGCAGAAAAATACAAACTACCAAAAGCATTCGGGAACACGTGAAATCGTATTTTTGTAAGAGGAACTTTTGATTACAGTGATAAACTATTATGCAATTGAAATATCTAATATAACAAAATATAGTATGCATACGCGATTCATCTCTTTCACTTTGCCACACAATACATAATACCTTAGAACGAATGCTTTCATGGTATTCCACAGCCTATTTTTGAGTGGTTGTTCCGACGAAGTACATCTGCGGCCACCTAATTTGTATACCTAATAGCGTTAATGAGCGTTCAACGGTTAAATGAATTAATCCTATAATCAGTTCCATTAACCATTTAAAACGGCTTACAATTCCCGACTATATTATCGAAAATAAAGGTTTGAGGAACGGTTCAGCAGCGCCTGACGTAATTTCACGTGGGCAACCCTTAAAAGCACGTCATCAAGTCTTCGTTATTTTGTATTGTGTCTCTTTTGCTTAAAAGGAATTCAGACTTACAACTTTCGCTGTATAGAAGTAACCTTTTCGCGCTTCCGGTTTTGAAGACATGTTAACATTATAACGTACGTTAGTATAAATTCTGGTCGAATGCGTTTAATAGATAATTACTCGAAAGTAACAAGTGAAATTTTTTTGCGGTAACGTATGCGGTATCGAAATTCAATAAAATTTCCTTTTATGCATACACTTGTACTTTTATTTTTTAATAATTAACTTCCAACGATTTTCCGGTAGAACTGTCGTTAAAAAAAATTAGCTCGGGTACATGCGAGAAAGGAGTCTTCTCAAAAAATACAAGTTTAGTTTTTCAGTTTGACGGACCAGAAGCGTTCACTTGTAACTTAAATGGCAACCAGTCTGGATCGGTTGTTTCGATAACAAAAACTTTTAAATAACGAAGCTGTTCGGGAGATGATGCCGATATATATATATATATATATATATTAATTAATTACGATCTTAGCAAGGGATCCGAGTGATCCGCCCGGCACCGGTGATTCGAAAAAGTGTTCGAGGCTTGAAAATTCATGCGCGCGCATCGAGGTACCCCCGACGGGGGTTTAGAAAAATCTGCAGTCGGATCACGTGTCACATCGGTCATCGAAATCATCGAGTACGTCTACTTTCCTTCGTTCGAACGCGAGACGCGACTCGAATCCGCTTTTACACGACGTCATCTGCGGTAACGGCAGTTCGTCAGTCGTTACGGCGCGCCGTACACTCCGTAGCGCGCACATGTTTCCCGCGTTTGCCGCGTCCTCGTTTTCGAGGGATGATAAAACTTTATCTCTCTTTGAAGTCGCTGAAGCGATCCAAAAATAACGGCCGAGTATACGCCTAGTACATATATGCGTTAGTTCAGCTATCTTGCCCGCTTCGCTTGCTGGTGTAACGTGCATGTTAGTGCGGCGGGAAAAGAGGGGAAGGCGGTCGAGTGAAAGGGAGAGAGGGAAAAGATGCGAGAAGAAAGAAGGAAACTGGGAACGCGTTTCAACTTATCAACTCGAACTGGAAGGTCCACGGATCGAGAGCCAGAATTGAATTAGTCATTTTACGACGTACCACGAGTTTAATTTTCATGAAATCCACTTATCTTATTTCTTACGATCTTGTTCGCCTTTTTTTTCATCGTTCCGAAAAAAAGCACGAGACACGGCGTTCCGCTAGGTTTGTCGCTAACTATTTATCTTTTTCTACTAAATGCGACGGAGAAGAAGAAAGACGAGTATAGACGCAAGAAATGAAGAGTGTAAATTCGATGAAAGACTGTCTCGTTGTGTCCCTAAAATGATCGATTCAATCGTGCGCGTTAGAGATCCTCCGTGCGTTTTACATACATAGATACAAATCCGAGTGTACTCGTTCGATTATTATTATTATCATTATAATTATCATTAGTATTATTGTTATTACTATTATTTTTGTTGAGCTGTACGACATGAGTGGCTACACGAGTGCCATTTACTTTTAAAGGAAAAGTTTTATCGTGAAATTGAATTCTTTCCTTGCAGTATTGACTCTTGCAAAGATTTCAAGGTGGTTCTGCCTTGAATGAATCTTACCAGTCTTATTATAAGTTCCAGAGTGTAATGCAATTAAATGGTGCGTTAATAGTATAAGAATGTTGTAGTGTATATTAAATTGTCCAGTTGTATCGTCTATCACATTCAGCTTTAGAAGATGCGAATTCTTAGCTGTCGTTAGGTGAAACGGTCGCGTTTGAGAACCACTGCTTGGCGCGGAAAATGGTGGCAAATTTATGGCTACTGTTCATAGCATTGCCTCGGGAGGGGTTGATCACTGATTAAATCCATCCAATTGAATCCACTCTAGAACACAATGCAAGATGAATTTAATATGAATTTTATAAACAATTAGACTGACCTTGAAATCTTCGTGGTTAATAACAATGGGATGAATTCAATTCTAGTTTGCCTTCTCAAATTGAACATCTTTTTTATTCTTCTTTTTTTTTTTTCAATTTTGCTATATTCTTTACGGTTTAAGAATTATTTCGATGTATACATTTAAATCGGATTTATCGTGAATTAATTGCGTTACAATGTACTCTCCTTGATGGCATTCCATCGAGTGTGCGTTTATAGAAAAAAAGAGAAGGTTTAATGGGATGGAAAAATAATAGTTTTTCATAGTTTTCAAACACGTTGATGTCGTTTTTACAGTTGTATTTCTTCTTTTCTTCAATCACAGAGATAATGTGCCGTGAAATCAGAATAGATAATACAACGTTAACAGATTATTCTTCAGATGGACAATAATTTACAGATTATCTTTACGGGTTTAAGCTTCTTCGAATGGAATGAAATATAGCCAAGTAGAGTATCATAAATTCCACATAGAACGTGCATTATCTAATAAGCCCGCCGGAATGTTGTTCCAATGAAAATTTAGCCATGCTCGAATTTCCCTTTTTTTTCTTTTTTTTCTTTTTTTTTTTTTTTTTACACGTAGGAAAGCACATAAAGGAGGAAAGAGTGGTCTGAAGTCATAGCCTTTAGGCCGTTTGAGCTGCACGTCGATCAACTGCACAGTCATTATCGTACCTTTGTGATCGTCATTATCGCGATTAGAATATTCTTCTCTTTAACGCCTGTGGACAGAGATCTCTTTCCACGCGCCATTTCAATTTATCCATGTGATCAGATATTTCAGACGAATTGGCAAGCTATTTTACAAGTAAAATCAGCAAACCAATTATTCAGTTTAATTCAATTCAGTCGGATCTCTTGAAGAGAACTTAAATTCGAACTTAACTTCGGAAGACGCGGTGAATGGAATAAACGATGGAAAAATAATCGCGTAATATCTTTTCGTATAGCTCGAATCGTCGTGCTTAAAATTTGATGCTATAAATAACAAATTTGGAATTATCACTCGTTATCTTTTGCGATACTTGGTTGAAACTTTTCCGTGGGAATAATCAGAGATGGCGGTGTTACGATAATTAAGTACGTTTCTTTCGTTTTTTTTTTTCTTTCAATAAAATCGTTTTCTCTTTAATAATTATATTTCGGTATGTCGGACAACATGCATTTCACTAAACAGCATAAAAGAGCGTTAAGAATATCCAGATATTGAAAAAGAAGATGGTTATTAGGGTGTTTCGAAATCGATAAAATAAGAGAGGAAGAATGATACAAGCGGAACAATAAGCAGCATATCGGTTAGTCGGACTTCGATCAATGGACAATCGTCAACGACGCGTGTGTCGACCGCGGTTTCAGTCTTTCATAAAAATTGTAGCCACACGCCTTCGCGAGCTGATAAAATCGCACGCGCTCTTATTTACAACAGGATAAAAGCGATACGATCCTATGTCGAAAATCGTTGATCTTCGGTAAAATTGACAACTAGGCGAGAATTATTACAGACCCGTTATACACGCGTCAATTCTGCTTATCTTTGCTTCTCTGATCTTGTTATTCCTCTCTGTTTCGTCGTTTTCCGAGCTCTGCTATATTTTTATTTTGTTTGTTTTGTTTGAGTTGAAATTGGCTTACGACAGATTTGGCAGTAACACTATGACATCCTGCGTTTTCTCTTCAGCATTTAAATCTTCTAAAAACCGCCGAGCACTGTCGTTGGTGCCTTCGCGACGAAAACGGCAATGATTTAAAAGCACAAAGTGTAGGAGCGGACAGATTGCAAGGTCGTCGACCGAGTTCACGGAGAGGTCCTTGAAAGCTGTCCGCGATTTTTTTTTTCTTTTTATTCTTCTTCAACAACACTCACGCACACACAATCGATAGCTTGATCGATGTCGGCAAAGGGACAGTCCCGTCCCTTGGTAATCGTAGGCGTTCCTCTTTCATCGTTCTCGGAGGTATATACGTGTTCTCTTCCGGAGCGTTTTTTTAGGGATGGAGAAAAAAAATGACAAAACAAAGTAAAGGAAAAAACAAAAATGGAGTCTCGAGAAGTTCCACGATTGAGAAAGGTACCACTGTTTTATCCTCACGAACGCATATTCCCACTTACCGGTGTAGAGGCACTTCTATATATTTTTCTCACATAATTATCCAGTGGCAGTACATTCTCGGTCTTAATTGTAATCCTGCTACGTGAAGGAAGGTTAGTACCCATTTTTGCTCGTTCTCTCGTTTAAACACTTGTTACAGTCGTCTAAAGTTTGGTTTCGCGCGGTAGGTCGGGCAAACTGTTGCTGGGTACGAGGAGACCGAGGCTCTCTGGCGTTTCTTTAGGCTCTTTGGCTAAGACCTCCGTGCTGAAGCCTCTGAAAACTGACTTGGCATGGTCTGCGTCTTTGTACACCGACGACGAGCTGGCGTGCTCCTCGATGCTGTGCAGCATTATCGAATGCAGCGGCACCATGGCTCCTTGGGGCAACGGATCCAATCGAAACGGCGGACTCATTTCCTCGATATAATTTATATGGATCCCCTCCAGTACGTTTCCGTGGGGACTGGCCGAGGAGAATTCCGTTGGCGTGTAATACTCGCTGTTAACGTCCTCCATGCTGATGCCATTCGCCAGGTCGTTGATTTTCGTCTTCAAATAGGTGTCCACGCGGATCGACCCGTCCTCCTTCAGGTCGAACACCATCGAGTCGCTCTTCCCGCAGGAGCCGCTTCGGCAATTATCGAAGTAGAAGTTCGGTAGATTCTCCAATACTTTGTTCAACGTCTGCTGTTGGTACTTGTAACTCTCGCGTAGTCGTAGCACCTGGTGGGCGCTGAACTTTCTTATCTTGTTACGCTGGAAGACATAGTTCTCTCGCACCCAGTTGAGCTGGCTGGTAGAGTAATCGCGTACTTTCTTCACCTGTTTCGAAATCAGAAAAGTAACGTCGTTAAACGTTCGCAAGTCACAGGTAATGTACGTTTCGAACTTTCGATTCAATTTTATTCTGCTCTTCGTTCAACGAAAAGAAAAAGAACGATGCGAGTATACGATTGCAATTGATTTCAGAGTGAATATTAAAGGAGGGAAAAAAAAAAATCATGTTGCGCAGTTGGACTACGAGGAAAACGGCGAACGTGATTCTACGTTGGACAACAAATTGATGACAGTGTTTGATTACCTGATCGTAATACTGATCTCTGAGCGCCGTAAGGTGGCTCGTCCCGTAGTCCCTTATGTCTCTAATGTGCCTCATTTGGCCTTCGTAACTGTCGCGAATCCATTCTACTTGCTGCGCGCAATTTTCTTTTATTCTATGCACTTGTTGGGTGTAATTCTCGCGTAGTCTTTCAAGTTGTTGACTCTTGTATTGCTCGATGTTATCCAACATCTGATAGATCTGTTTCGCTCTGGGAGTGGAACCGACGCGCCTGCAGCATAAACACCATTTCATACAGCCACATCTGAAACCAGGGAAAACAGACGGTTTTATACAAAGCGTGAGTTTAGAATAACGAGCGAATAAGACGTTCGAACGAAGCGGAACGAAGAAACAAAAAGGAAGAAAGAAAAAAAAGGAGAGAAACAACAAAATACTCGCATCGATTTGTACTGAAGAAACAAATATACGCGACACACGCGACTTATTTCGAGACGCGTAACGTTCACGTGTCGAACGACTATTATCATTCGTGCTTAACGGTAATGAAATAGAAGAAAAATACTTACTTGGCCAAGAGATAACGGAGAAATTGCAAGAGGAGAGTTAAGAGAAGAAAGGCCGTAGCGCTAGCGGCGCCAACCAGGATGCTGATGATCTTGATTTTATGTAATGTTATTGGATTCATCTGCAAACTAATATAGGTAGTGGCATTGTCAATCGGATTGACCGCGAAACACTTGTATTGTCCAACATCCTGCCTGAGCAACGTCGTGATGTACAAAGATCCATTCTCGAGGATGCGTACGCGACCATCATCAACGAACGGTACACTTTGTTCCCATCCGTGTACGGGAGGATGTTCGACAAAAGCGTCGGGAAAAGCTGGATCAGGATTCCAATGCAGTACCTGAAGTTTCGGCGTGACCCACGTTATCGATGGCGTCGGGTTGCCGTTGAATTCGCATTCGAGTAGAACGGAGCTTAACAACAGGTACTGCTGCGTGGGCGTAGCGTACGCCAAATTTGGCGGTGTGCATTTCAAGTAACGGAGCGTTTTAAGCATATCGCCCGTACCGTCGATCTCGTCGCCGCACCTGAACCCGCTTTGAAACGCGGTACGTAGGTGCTCCTTGCTCTCGGCCCATTTTACAAACCAGAACATACGGCAATCGCAGGCCCACGGGTTCCCTTGCAGCTGGAGCTCGTTTAGAAACGCCAGCTGCGCCACGTTCGCCGGAAGGAAGGTCAGATTGCTGTCGCGTAGATCGATTTTGCGAAGCGCCGGTGTACGATCCAGGGTGCATCGTGAGATCTCGCGTAACGGACTCTTGTTCACCTCCAGCGTCTCTAGATTCTCCAGTCCCTTCAAGTCTTCGTTACGGAGGACCTCCAGCCTCGTCCCGGACAGCGACAGACTGCGCAGCTTCTTCACCGGTCGCCAGACGTCCTGCGGAAGCACCGTCACCGGCAGATTCTTCAAACTGAGCCATCGCAGGTTGGACAGACTTTGGAACGCGATGTTCGTCAGACGCGTGATCGGGTTCCCGGACAGATCGAGGTGCTGCAACGACGCTAGGTCGGCGAACAGACCGCGCGGGATCGTGTCGATCTCGTTGTCGGCCAACTCGAGGATCCTCAGCTGGCTCAGGCCGGAGAACAGACGGGATGGAAGTTTGGTCAGCCTGTTGGCGGACAAGTAGAGCTGTTGGAGCTGTTTGTTGGGCCTGAAACTGTGATCCGGCAACGACACCAACAAGTTATTCGAGAGGTCCAAGCGCGCCAACGACTTGGTCGAAGCGAACGCCTGATAGGGAAGTACCGCGAGCTGATTGCGCGACAGTTCGATCTCCTCGAGCCGATCCAAACCTTGAAACAGGGCTCGCGAGAGTATGCTCAACCGGTTCCCGGTTAGATTCAGGTACTGAAGTTGGTGCAACGGATGGAAGACGTTCGACGGCAATTCCGTCAGCCTATTGTCACCTAAGTTGAGTTGTTCGAGGAACGTAGTCGCGAGAAAGACGCCCGGCTCGATCCTCTCGATCCCGCTCGAGGTCCAGGCGAGGCTCCTGAGATGGACCGCGGTCTCGAGGGCGGAAACGGTTATGGTCGCGGCGATGACGTTTCGCAGCACTACGTCGGTGGCCTGTGCCGGCAGACCGAGTCCGAGGAAGCTTCGTTCCTGGCATAGCAGACTCTTTCCGTTGCTCGAGCACTGGCAGCCCGTGGCACATTCTGTTGCACGCGAGGACGGTGACGTTTTCGCCGTGAACGACGTCGAGGAGCCTGGCGACGGGAGATCCTGCGTGTCCGTAACGTGCACCGCAATGAGAAGAACGATTAACCACCACCACGAGTCCCACGTGAAAACCCGCTCCCTCATTCCTATGACCTGTAATATGACGATTACCACGCATACAACCAAGAATTCCCATGTCCTGATGTGTCTTCGCGTAAACCAAAAATTAATCGATCGATCTCTATGTACTCTTCTTATGCCTCTTCGATATTCTCTACGCTCTCTTTAAAACTTTAAAGGTTTATCGGTCTAGCTTCGCGACGAGACGAAGCGCGCTTTATCCGTTGCATCGAAAAGTTTCGTCGGTTATACGACACGTGTGTGCGAAATTCTTATACGGAGCTACGCGTTCGTTCCTCCGTTCTTCTCTCGCTCTCTCTTTCTCTCGTATTATCGCGTTCTTTTCGGTGTTGAACTCTACGTACCTAGCGATGATCACGGGCAAGCCGCGAAGCACCGAGAGCGTTCTCGGCTGGAACTGCGGCGGACTCTCTAGCCTGGCGGCGGTCTCTTTTAACCGTTCGCAAAAAATACGGTCCAGCGTCTTATGGACGTGCCGAGATTCTTGGGTTTGTTGATAATGGCGTCGGCAGTGGTGTTGTTGCTTTTGCCGTTTCGAGTCGGTAACATAATTGTGCGCGCTCCGATGGAACAACTTTTACAGAGTCCCGAAATTGGACGGGAAGGGGAATCCGCCGGCATACGACACGGCTACGCACGGTTACTGTGTATCGTATGCATATATATGATCATGAAAAGCACTCGCGCGCGTGCAAGTACGAATATATAAATGGGTAACACATACAAACGAGCTACACATGCACTCACTCACACATTCACGCACACCATCGGCTTCCCTTCCTTCTTTTGCTTTTTTTTTTCGCCTGCTGTACAACGTAGCTCTTTCTCTCTCTCTCTCTCTCGCTCTCTCCCCGTATGTGTGTGTGTGTGTGTGTGTGTATATATCAGGCCCTGTTAAACGTGCAGCAGCGGCAACGCAGAAATTTACTGTTGTTTTCGCGTGTCACATGACACACTCGAGCATCGCGACACGACTAGCGTCGTCCGTCGCGTATCAGAAGCAAAAACTGACTGCGAGAGATCCGTTCGGCCGACTCTGGCTTCTCCTCGTGGGTAACCCTCGGCTCGGAAAGCCGGCAACGTTGCCAGCTGCGGCTGAACCGCGCCGACGCAAAACCGACCTCGCCGCTCTGCACTTCGCTTCAACGAACCGCCCTGACTGGGGATCCGAGTACGGCCAGACACCAGCCCTCCAACTCGATTCTTCTGCCCACCCGACCCTCCTCTATCCTCTATTCACCCGACCGACACCCAGGATTCTTTCCTTCGACGGTGTGTCCCCATCGGAATATTCGCTATTTCCAGAGCCTTTGCTCGGCTCGAATCAACTCGTAGCTTATCGTTACTCTTTGGAAACGATTTCACATCGTACTCCGTTTCATGGAATCGCATTCCAGGACACTGTTGCAATTCGGCGAAGTGCGTTCGAATCTTGGTCGTACCGAGCATTTGGTCTGTCCTCCTCTTCGTTAATTTATTGCTTCGCACGTACGATGAGAACGTACTCTTGTATGTTTTCAGGTCTCTCCTTATCGTGTTTATTAATTAGGCACACTTTTATCTACCGTCTTTCCACCCTGGCAACCAGCAATCGTTAGTTGCTAAACCTTTTGAATCTTTCAGTAAACTGTATCTTGCGAGATATGATATAGTTCTTTCCGTCGTGTTCATTATTTACTTATTACTTCAGATAGCAGGTGTGATGTTATCTGGAAATGTATTAGGATAATTTTGTAACGTATGATAAATTCAGTTCTAACGATCGTTTCCGCAAAGAGTGGAAATTAGTACGTATCGCAAAGAGATTGGAATGGAAGAAACCTTTTTTCTTTAATCGAAAAGCTACTGCGCTATGCGGATAACTATTATTAGTTTCACCTGAAATTTTACGAACATCGTTCTGCTATCGCGTGGCATCGATCTGGCATACTTGCGGTCTCTGTTTTCACTGAACCGAAAAACACGACCATATCCAGTATAATTATTGTCTTCGCGATTGCAAAGACCGTACGAAAGCGTGTCTGGGTGCTAATCACGTACAGCTAAGTCGGTACGCAAATACGAAACGAAAGTAATTCAACGGAGAAATACTTAGACGAAAATATCTGTATTTTTTCCAGACTAATTGTAGTGGCCGAATACGTTGTTTTATTTATAAAGCAAGGTGACTTTCAGATCTTACCATGCTCACGTTCTTGTTTAGTATCGAACTTTTCCTTCTAAGAGCTATGCTCGCTTTATGTAATTTAGAGTTTACCCGTTACCGCATAATTGTCTTCACACACGATTCTATACAGTTTCCCTAATATTTATTTCACTAACGATCCTGACACACTATCTTTCATATGGAACTTTGTAGACTATACTTGAAGGTCCCTCGAAATTGGAATTAAATTGTAATGCCCTCCTGATAGTGCATCGTTACAGTGTACTATTTACTACGAGTGGTTCGATATCGTTCGCGTCAGTTTCGATTAGCATCCAATAAACAGAAGCTATGAACCTTTAACTTGAAATCAAAGAGGCTTAACCTCATCTCGAACGAAAAGCAAAATATATAAATGTCGTTATCGTAATGAAAGTCTGGTGCACTTATAAATCACTCGATCAAATCGTCCACGTGTGAAGATTATCAGATCGACCTCCATGATACAATTTCTAGCGATAGGGATAATGTTCGATTTTGACTGCAGCAACGATTTGCAAATACGACTTATAAATACCGTGTAAAGGAAAAAAGCAAACGGAACGAAGTATCATAATTGCAAAAATATTCAAAAACGTATCTGTTGTATTGTACTAATGGAGCGTGTTAAAAAAAAGTTTCGTCTGAATAAACTTCAACGTACGGACGATGTTGATACATTTGAAATTGAGCGTCATGCTGTGTGTATATATGTACGTATACACGGTAACGATAATAAATACTGGCGAGTATGGCTCTATAATATTCTCCAGTTACGCTTGCAGATATGCTTGATAAGCCTTCGTTTGCGTACATTCGATCCCCACCTCTTTCTTTTCCTTCGCTGTATTTTCGTTTCAACATCGAATTTCACCTCATAGCGTCTCGTAAACTGGATTTAAGAAGGTCGCAAAATATCGAACGGCTTACGAGCGAGGCAAACAAAGCGAGTTTTGGCAAATAACTGATTGAATTACGCTCTAAGCTTGGATCAGAATTAACGATGATTGTGCAATTCCCGAGCGACGCTTAGTAGATCGTTTTCGTAATTTGTTTCGAAACTTGATTTGCGTGCATGGTAGTAACGAGATTCAATTTGACCTTGATTGTCAAACTTCTGTAGGTTACGCGAAGGATTTTCTCTCTGTCTCTTTCTTCCTCTTCTTTCTTGTCGGTCATGGTCAAGGGTGGCAACTCGCGAGGGTAGAACCATTCGATTTCGTGTCCTAATCTCTTGCGCGTGAAGTTATTCTCCATCGCGTTTTCATATCAGCTGAAAAAAGCAAATTTTCCGTCACAGCTGAAAGATTCGTCAAATATCGCGATATCGAATCGATTAAAAAACATGAAACACGTTTATCTACCGACGAAACGTGACATTTGATCTTTGAGTCTGGTAGCGTTAATAATTGAACCAGAGGCAAACGTAAATGTAAATAAGCTCGTTGTTATCGACAAACAAAATGTTACGTAACAACGTTAAAATGCAATAGATAGAGGAATCCTTCGAAAGGAAATGCAGTTAAGTAGATTGATAGCTTTTGCAGAGCTTTACCGTAAATCTTGTTTATCACGAGATAAAAAATGTGGGTCCCGTGTACTAATCGTACGGAGTGCCGTGTAAAAATGTCGCCCTTTTTCTCGTGGCTTTTTCTTTAACTGAAAAATATTTAAAGATTAACGAAAGTCGCGTTTCCTCGACCAGTAAATGGTGGGAAAAATTCCTAAGTCAGCCGATTTGGGTATTGTACGTTACATAATAGCAATGGCGCACGGGTTTTAGGAGAGTCGAAAGACGTCAGACGGTTAGTAAAGGCGGAGGAAAGAGAAGAGGGGTAGCTATTTTAAAGGACAGCACGTTCTTTCGCCGTCGATGTTGGCGACTCGTGTATAAAATTGGCACGAAATCGCCCTGCCACGATGAAAGCAAAAATGGAGAGTAATGGAGTAGAAGAGATTCGAAGGGAAGCGGCACGCTTGTGTCTCCGTACATTCTCCCGCGTTTTATTTCTAGAAGCAAACGAGCAACGAGCATTCAGCGATTATAACGCCTTTCTTTATTGCATAATATCGTTGGCGTAGAGCTGTGTATAGTCAACGGGTGGAAGGAAGCATCGTTCGCTTGCGTGTTCGAATCGAAACGGAGCGGTTGTTGCGCGGCGATGTAAGAAAGGAAAGGCCTCTGCGGTTCGAGGCAGGGCGATAAGTGTCGGTTGCTAGTTACGAGAGAAAGAGGGAAGCTCGCGCGGAAGCGAGAGAACTCGAAGAAACGGAGAGACACGGTCGACCGTCGAGCCAGACGTGAGTAGAGCTCGATCAGCTGAGAACGGGCCAACGTTGCCATATTTCGGGACGTGACCCCCGGCTGGCGACCGTGTCGGTTCCGCGGATCAATATTACCAAGATCCGGCAACACCGTAGCTATCCAACTCTTTATTTATACGTGTCGGTTAGATGACGCAGGCCCGCGCCGATCCTTCCTTTGGTCGCCTTTGTCCTTCGACCGCCTTCCTTCCCTTGGCCTTTACCGGTTTATCTACGATTACGGTAATTTTAAACGGCTAATTGCTCCTTACAACGTCGGACGGTGGGCCAAATGCAATTGTCGCTTCGTCGAATTCGGTTCGAGGACTAAGCTCCTTAACGCACGTCGTAACGTCTCCTCGGTTCGTACAAATATTTCCACGGATGGTAGATATATAGATTGCAGCGATCAGGGACGAACGAATACCAAGTGCAACGCGCTCCGACGGATAGTCTGAATGAACGTTGTGTCGTTCAACCTCTCCTCGTTCGCTCGCTTCGCAACACGGATATTATGAACTATCGGACGCGTGTCGCCTCCATCTGAAAGGGATACTGTTCGTAACACACTTGGGAACTTTCAAACGTTACATTATCTTTGTAACGGATAACGGACTCGGTTCTTATTAATATAGTTTAGAAAGTACAGAGGGTATTAGCATAATGATTTTGTTCCTGCCAAGCTATCGGTCAAGTTTCCACAGTAAGTAGCATCAGAAACAAGAGACTCACTAATTACACCTCTGCAAACTATCCTTCTTCCACTTTGCTTCCCTCGCCCTCTCACCTCAATAATGCTTGTTCTTGGCAGCGTCGCGTCAGCAGAATCGGCCAAATTAATTTCTAGTCAACCTTTCGGTCTGGTGCTCCGATAATAATAATCGATATCGACGTAGAATGCTTAGGCCATTAAATCCCAAAAGAATTCATTTTTTCTTTTACTGAAAGAATACGTGATTAGATTAGAGGCACGACTACTTCAATCTGTATAGCCATTCGTGTCTTGTTGGGAAATTCCAGTAATAATTTTTCATAGAACTTGTTTGAGGTAATTCCTCGGAACCCTGTGGGAGTCCTTTCCACTATATCCCACCTTGTCTCCGTGTGAGTTCTCACGCTCGTGCCTCCAGTCGCCGTTTTATTTCCTGATCGTGCGCCGTGCGCTGGCTAACAATAGCGCGAACTTTGCGATTAGAAATTTTATACAAACGGTTTCCGCACGTTCACCGTGAGTCGCAAAGGTCGTTATACCCAACCAACAGAGTTCCCTCTCTATCTCCACCGCTACACATGCGATTCTAGAGCCGCTACCACCGCGTACCCTCTGCTCTAGCACACCGGTTTCGTGCTTGTCCACTCATCCAACTCTCGTGTCGATCGACACGTGTACACGTATAACTATTCGCCACCCAGTGTCCTAGTTTATTTTTCGAAAAAAAGGGGCCACTCTCGTATCCAAGCAGAGAAGCCTGCGAACCGAATTAGAATCAATCCCAGATAGTACACGCACATCTGAAAAATCTCAGCGATAGAATTTCAGGACAAAGTGAATTGAAATAGGCTTATAGAGATGTACGGTATTTAGTGTACCCGATCGTGCTTCTTTACATAGGACTGTTCAAACAAAACTGTAGACCATCCGGTATCGGTGTCCAACGTGTGCAATCATCTACCCACGTGTCATCGTGGGCTTGAAATGTTCGCACATGGTGCGGATTATTGGACGTTTTCCTGTCTATAAATGGTTATGCATGGTACACGTTATTATTACTCAGAATTAGCAGACGTACGTGTTCGTGTTTGCAACGCCAAGTCTAAATATTGTACACGTTATTAAAGTGGCCGCGTTTAATTACCGTTATAAGAGCGATGCTGATCAGTTTATAATCGTTCGACTTTGTGTACGTGTAAACTTTTCGATGAAGCATTTCAGTGCAAATTTAGTTATTTGTCGTATACTTTTAGTTACTATTGTTGTCAGAGCAGTGTCGATACGTTTCGATATATATGTTATCGCAAGGCATTGTACTCGAAGGAGGCGATATTTCGTTCAATCTGGATGGATGCAACTCTGGAGGGTACATGGTCGGTATTTGTCCCCGGAAACCGTTGAATATCTTCCCTGGTTGGAAGCCATACAAGTCGGTTAAGTTGGTTCAAGGCCATTCATTGGCACACGCATTCGCGTGTGTACAGGCTGTTATGAATTCTGGTTGCGTTCGTCCAAGTTCGTTCAAAAAAGAATTTACGTCCTTAAAAAAAGAAAAAAATCGGTAAAGGAATTAAGAACTTGAAGTAGACGTTGAAAGGCAGCATTGCCCTCTCTCTCGATCATGAACCGACCAAGGATGTTGAGCTGGAACGGCAGAGTTGCTTTATACATTTTGTTTCTTTTTTGTTTTCCAATTTGGGCGTGCATTGCAGCGCGGACGTGGCAACGATGCGAGCAATTGAGAACACGAGGACACACAATCGCTTCGTATTGCATCCGCATATGTCATGCAAAAAGAGAGGAAAAGGAGAGGTTCTTTGGTCATCAATCTGTTGTGTCAGTTTTTCCATTTAGCGCTTATCCAATGTCTGCTATGTAAATTTTCCATAAGCCGGATTGACGACATTTGTTGCATTATAGCATAAGGCAATATCCAAAGCGTATCTATCCAGAATATGTTTACAATGTTACAGCGCATTGTTAATATGATAATGTTGATATCTCCTGACTTTTCGATCTTTAATCGTGTTTATTTTCTTATAATTCGTTTCTTCGTCGGGCGAACGAATTCCTGCACTTGCCAAAATAAATTGGTCGAGCAAAATAATACGATCGATGTACACTTCCTGTTCTATTACACTTGCGCAAGTGCAATGATTCAATGGAAGACGCAAATCGGTCTTTCTGTTCTTTTTCGAATTGCATTCACGGCTTTTGTGTGTCAGTTGATAATAGAATCTGCTTGGAATTTGTTTCGCTGATAAACGTGATCTTATTAAAAGTGTATCGGTCAGTGATGATCAAAGATTGTTTATTGACCGAAAGCGTATAACCTATTTGTCTTCTTTGTTTCTTTGTTGACAACACTTAACGTGACTTGTTGACTCATCATGTTCACAGTAGCTAAATATATATGTGTATATAATGTAATGTATGTAATTGTCGGTATCAGAATTATAATCACCTTTCAGTAATGATGAAGCTACATTTGTTCGTATTTTCATGAAAAATGTGAATGAGTAACATCTAAATGATAGTGCAATAGCTGAATCATGTTGTTGACGATTAATATTGATGTTTAATAGCTCAAAAAATTAATTTTCTGCAGGAATGTAGACGGTGCAAAATTGTAAAGAGTGACGCCATTACGTGCGTACAAAAGTATGGCGTCTACTTAACACGAAAATCTGAAAAAGAATCTACTTAGTTTCGTGTACACAAGAGAGAATGGCAACGTGCCAGCTAGATGTTTCCGATGAAATTTAATAAAATACCCAATGCAAATACTATAAACTTTATCGGGTCTCTTTTATCGATATCGCATTTCAATGTAACTTTCGAATCAAATATTATATACGTGTAAAGAAATACCTACATATGTTTTCCTAATTCGCTGCGTGCATTATGGTACGATATTAACGGTTTCTACTAATTCAGCATTCGTTTCCGACATATTGGAAAGCTTAGAAATTTCTAGAAATTATTAGAAGCTATTCGGTTCCACGCCACGAATGAAATTAAACGTCTTTATGATCCTTTGAATCTCAAAGAATACGTGGATACACCTTTTGGCCGTATGCGGAAAGTATCTTTAAATGATGCAATGGCGTCGTTTGCTGATGTGGCAAGCAAACCTGGAAACGTTTAGCTTCGAAGCCGTTGAAACAACGTACGTGACCGGAATGGCGACGCAAATGGCGAGTGGCTCGATGTGGCGACATCTAGCAGAACCGCGGTCGTTATATTTCTCTGAAAGTTCCACGTCGGACAGAGAGATGTCGCCAAGATGCTAAACCAAAACTCGTCAGGGCCGTAATAGAATGCATAATTCGAACACTTTCGAATAAAAAATGCATACAAATAAACATCCATATACATTTTCGAAGATTCTTTTATTCCTTTAAAAGATCGACCAGCTCGAAATCGATCAGTTAATCTCATCGAGCTTTCGATAAACGTTAAACTCGAATTGAAAATTCTGAATATCTAACGTAATTCTCTTTTTCGTTTAGTGCGCGGATTTTGTAAAAGCGGGAGCGGAGCAAGGTTTGACGCCATCGGACGTGGTACTCGCAGCCGATATTACATTCTCATGTGTAGCTGATCCTCAAGCTGCCAAAGATGTGAGTAACCAATTGATCTAGTTATCTTTCAAATTGATTTATATACGATCGGGTTCTTTGACGTCATCATAAATAACGCGAAACGTATGGATTATTTTTTAGATGGTGTTTGGAAACTGTGGGGTCCTCACGGAAATATCTCCGGAGAAAGGATACGTGGAGATGACCGGCATAGACGCAGAAACATCGCAAGATATCGCCGAGGCGATAAACGCAAAGGGTGGCCGTTATTTGGAAGCTCAAGTACAGGGTAGCAAGACGCAAGCACAAGAGGGTACTTTGGTGATCCTCGCGGCCGGTGATCGAACTCTATTCGACGAATGTCAGTCTTGCTTCGAGGCAATGGGCAAAAATAGTTTTTATCTCGGCGAGGTCGGTAATGCTTCCAAAATGAACCTCGTGCTTCAGCTGATGGCAGGCGTGACTCTTGCTGGCCTGGCCGAAAGCATGGCTTTGGCGGATCGTGCCGGTCTTCAACAGAAGGACGTGCTAGAGGTCCTAGAATTGACATCGTTAGCTTGCCCTGCCATTCTTGACAAAGGGAAAGGTATCGCGTGCTTTTTACTTTCGACGGAGTACAGTAAATATGATTCTCGCCCTTGTTGCATGGTGTCGCTAACTTGTATCAATTTTCCAGCCATCATCGAGGGTGGCTTCCCGACGCAGCTACCCCTTCAGCATATGCAAAAAGACTTAAGACTCTCTTTAGGTATGAGCGATCAGTTGGAACAGCCGTTACCTCTAGCTGCTGCAGCGAATGAAGTCTACAAACACGCTAAACGTCTTGGTTATGGTGAACACGATGCCTCCGCCGTTTACATCAGAGCCAGGTTCTAACGGAGCATGCATCGTCAGGCTTTTGCTATACCATATTTATTGCAATATCTAACGTTGTTTCCCGTCGCTACCAGAGAAGAGTAGTGCGCTATTTCGTCGAAAGAGTAGCGGAATATCGTTGCGAATCGCTGAAAGAAATACACCGCCGCATTTCTTAGCGGTTAGTACCCAACACAGTTGTTAAGACATAGAACAAATTCTGTTACTTGTATTACAATAGCAGAAAAGTTGCTGCACAGGCCTCGTCGTATATGTAATGCGACGAAAATGGGAACTATCAATGTACTTGTACTTCTTTTTTTTTTACATATTTTTCAAGATGACGTTTTTTTGCGTATACACATACACGAGTGACTTTTCTTTTTTTTTTTTTTCATTTTGTTTTAATACATGGCGACTACTTTTCTCAATAACAGCGTGGGTCTTATATAGTCGATCTCTCGAGTCGCTTCCCGACTTCGATCCCGTAAAACGCACCCCTCGCTTGAAAATTTGAGAGACTTGGGACTTGTCGAAAATGTGCCTTACGATACTCTGAAGCAAGGCTTTTTAATTTTCCCTTTTTCCTTTCTGGTTAGGCTGCACACTGAACCCTACGAGCAGTGTTTAAGTAACGAAATTCAGCCGGATTCGGTTTTCCACATTGACAACTAACGGGGCGACGTATAGAGAACGACGCATGTTAGAAAGAAAAAAATATGATAATGATATATTGTAGATTTTATTGGTGCAATTATGAGATGAAATTCACGGAGAATTTGTTCTCGAATTTGTGAACATTTGCGAAGTTTTTGGCTATATTTTAGAAGCTTCCTTCGAAGGGAATGATCAGATGATAGAAAAAGATGGCCAACGTTTCTCTGCTTCTTCTTTTACGAACAATTATTTTCAGTCTCGCATCGAAATGGAACTTTATATGGTACATGTTAATTGTGTATTGCTTATGCAACGGCGATCTATAGAGATGATTTGTAAATATTTACTCTAGCAATGTAACGTTATATAAAAGCAATGGAAAACAATGTTGCTCAACTTTCGTCATCGAGTTATGTGTTTGCCTTGGGGAAACTTCTAACATATCGTCATAAAAATTTCAATTGTTTCTAGTAATTAGAAATGTTTTAGCGCATAGCGCGACCTCGGCTTTTTGTTTTCATCGACGTGGCTCTTAACGAATTTATACAGCCGAAAAATAGCGCGAGATAATTCTACCTTAGTGTCATTACGAAAACGGAAAACAAGTAGAAGAAAATTGAGCGTTGGTTAGTATATACGTATGGTACGATATATAGAGGCTCTCCGGACCGAACGAGTGTCCACTTAATTATTAACCATTAAGATTAAATTGATTACTTACAAATTGTAGACTTTTATTAAATGTTGGTATGGGACGTGGTCTATATTTACACTCAAGCACACTTATACGTGATTCTTTTATCTACAGCTGTTTTGGAAACCATATTAATCATTTAATAGCACGTTTTACGATATAGCTTAAACTTTCAGGAAAATTTCAGTTTCGCGCGATAAAAAAAAAAAGAAAAAAGGACGAACACTTTTAATACGCATAGATCTTTCCATTATCCACGATTTTCTACTGACTTTCATAAGCGATGGTATCGCGTGCTTAACATGGACATGTCGGAACGGTTTCTACGATAACGTGCTCCGGCTCTCTCTCTCTCTCTTTCTCTCTCTCTCTCTCTCTCTCTCTCTCTCTCTCTCGTGTGCACATATTTAAAGATCATTTTAAGAAAAGGAAGGGAATCGTCTGGACGAGGAGGGAAGTGAGTGGCGCTTCCGTTTCCCAGGACGGTCGTGCGAGTCTCACAAGCGACACGCGACGAAGTCGAGGACGACCGAAAGATTGCGAGTTTATTCGCAAACGTATTTGTTTTTAGAGTCAATCGTACGAGTTTGCCTTTACTGTGCTAATGAGAAATCGACAAGTTTCTCCTCCCCGTTATAAGAGACGAGAAAATAGTTCCGCTCACTGACATTCGCCCGCTAAAGATCGGTAAATATTTTTCTAGAAGCAATTTAACGTTAACGGAGTAATCGTCCGCCGAAAGTGACCATCCCGGTGGACGATATTGATTTTAACGACACGAACCAAGATGTACATGTGCTATACAAATTTTTTACTCGATTTCATTTACCAACGGCAAAGGGAGGCTCGTGTTATTTGCTCGTCGATTGAAACAAACTTTTCGATGCGTGGGAAATTACGTACCGCAGAGCTAATAATGGCTAGGCACCCATATCACATACTGTATATGTAATTAGACTATCGATAGTTCTAACGATACAATGATACATTGTACATGTAAGAGATGAAACAGGAATGACGGTTAAATAGAAAAAAAAAATATATATATATATATTATTAAATATTCTACAAGCAAACATAAAGAAAAAAATATATACATATAGCTAGTAAAGAGTATAAATCACAGAGAGGGAGGAATTCGTGTGAGTGCGAGTGGGTGAGTGAGAATACGTCATGAGCATTGCGTCAGTAACTGACGTTATATGTTTTGTCACGAAATACACTGGTTTTTGAATAAATATCTATTTGAATTACGTACACTTGAACTCAATCCTACTTTTTGCAAGAAACTTGTAAATATATTGATATTCCAGTGTCAGGTTTCCTGGAAAACGCCAATACCAATGAATAACCGTTTGATTCATAGCCGTTCAATTATCCCTCGGCGCTCGTCTTGCGTAACATTTAGAGCCGTTAATGAATAAACGATGCCCGTTGAACAGGTTCGCCCGTGGATGTGCTTAGAATGGTTAAACGACGATTGTTGTTTCCTAATGGTTCCCATTAATTCTAACAGCAGTACGGACCGATTTAAAAAACTTGTCGATATCGTTTTAAAAGATGCGATGCGAAGCACGTGCCGCGCGGTTCGCTCTGTTCATAGGCGCCGCGAGTACGGAGCAAATGATATCGCATGATTACAGAGGAAGCCGGGTGGTGTGCGCACGCGTCTCCTCCGCCACGGCTGGACGTGTGCGTGAAAGTAGAGGACGGGAGTGGGGATCGAGGGCGGGTGAGGGAGCCGGGGTGGGGGCAGAGGGGTGGAGCAGCCGCCGTCTGATGACACCTGTGGCTCGACCCCCACGATCAGTTCAGCCGCGACCGTCCACGCGCCGTCTTGTTATAACGTTTTTGCACGGCCATCGCTTCACCTATACATGCGCGTCCGCACACGTACACACGTTCGCACCTCGCACGAACACACGCACGCGCGATTCACGTGTACAAGTACGCATACGAACGCCAGCAGCCGCACACGTGCAAACGGGTAATTTTTATCCTCTACCACGTGACGGACCGTCGTGCGCATCTGCCATTATTGCGAGCAAACTGTCATCGTGCTCTCTTTCGTTCGAGATAAGAAAGAAGAGGAACGCGAGGAGCAATCGTTCTTTTCCAGTATGTACCACGGATATTGTGCTACTCGACGATCGACATTTTACGAGTATTCTTTCTACCCATATCGACCAGCCTTCTGTTCACGTACGCCGTTGACAACTGCGGTCAGCTCCCTCTACGAGTTTCGAGCAAAGCTTTTACGTTTGATTCTAGTGTTGATAGATGCTTGATGCGATTGACGTCTATGTAGATCCTAGGAACAAGGTCGTCGATGTAGAGCGTTACTTTCTAGACGTTCAGCTACTCTGTTCATTGAAATTGCGTACATTTGTGTTGTTTTGCGTTTAAAAAAAATCGCGGAACACTCGTGCGTTCCGTGCGTCACGGATGATTGACGCCGCGTTTGTTTTCACCGTATGTGAAACTTTAATCCGCATTTTCCGCGTTATCCGAATAAGTTGTTGATATTGTTAACGTCGATGTATCACAAACGAACGTGAACAAAGCATCGTTAAAGACCATTGGAGAGAACGTTCGCAAATAACGGTCGTTTTCTTAGCAGTGTTTCTTGGCACGATCTTGTGAACGACCTTATTCCTAGGGAATGATCGGTGGTGTTGCGACTGTGCACAAGAAAACAGAACGTGGCCTGTATGCCCGGCAATGCGAAACGAAAACGGCGGAGGGGTATGTTTCTCGCGCGTCTATTCACAACGTATGTCGCACGACTCATGGGTGCAAAAAATTCCAGAATTTGTGCTTGCGATCGTGCGTATCCCCGTATACGTAACAGTGAAGTGTGTGGTAACGGTATGCGTATTTGATGCTCGCTTCTGCATATTAAAATTCGCTTGATCCCGCTTTAGAGTTCGGGAGACCAAGGCAACGATACATTTGTAAGTATAAGTCGGTTTAGAGTCTCTCTCTTAATTTCCAAGATTAATATTACGTCGTCGATGTTCTGGAATTTTTACTCTTTGTTCGAGAAAAAGAGAAAACAAGTAGATGATAACGTTAAAAGTATTCGTGGAAGATTGATTCTCGAATTTTTTGCGAGACATCCACAAATATATCTTTTTCCAACCAGATGCCCGGTTCGTCACTAAAGCTGATCATCGCTTAGACGTGCAATGAGTTTGAAAAATAACTCGTGTCGTCCACGGCGCTATCTCTCTATTTCTCTTTCTTTCTCGATCATTCGCGTGCGCGCGCTCTCTCCCGTTCTCTCCTTCGCTTGGTAAATAAGACGCGTGCTGTATCTACACGTATCAACTTCACATGTGTAGGATAAATAAGCGAAACCGTGTTGCACGTATAATGGTCGGGGAAGTGTTGGTATCCACACATCTTGGACGGTGATCCGATAAATATAGATGCTCGCGATGTTGGTGTGCGGGCACTCACACCAGGTAAAACAGTATAGAAAAGGAGGTGAAGGGGAAACAGGAGGGAGCGATGGTAGAGGAAATAGCGTGGACAGATTCCATTTGCGCTCAGCAGAATCTTTGTATTTTAAGTAGGAACTTCACGTCGATTCTTGTCAAAGTGTTACTTGCTGTCGATATGTTCGATTGATTTCGCGTTTGTTCGTTTTTATCGATTGAGAGAATACCTGCACGGAAAATGATTTTGATGAAGAGAAGTCAGAGATCATTTTTTTGTCGCTTGCTAAATCGGTGGAATAATTTTCGCTTCTCGATGAATCGGAACGCGTTCTGTGTATGTAAATGAATAATAATGAGTCGAGACGCTGGCAAACGACGCATCGTGTACACGAGCATACATATGAAGTAGCAAACGATGGTATATTCTTTGGTGTGAGTGCAATCATGTTTGCATCGCTCAGACTCTGAGTGGGGATAGGTATGTTGAGTTAGGAGGATCAGCAGGCCGTGGTGGGGGAAACAGCGTGGACAGGTTGCGTTCGTGCTAAGCCGAGTCTCGTCGCCTCGCATTCCGAGACGCGGATTCCGGAGCGGTTTTCTTTTAAGAAAGAGTGAGAGAAAGAGAGAAAGAGCGAGGAGAAGGGGGAGCGGGAGTGAGGAAGAGAGAGAAAGAGAACGAAAGAGAAGTAGAACGCTTACGGTACCGATTTTCCAGCAAGCATTCGAGTCTCTCGTTCTTTTTTTTTTTTTTTTGTGGTAAGCCGGGATAGAGTCGGTGAGGGCGCTTTTTCTACGCCGATCAGCGCCGCGCACAAATACACGAACTACAAGGGTAGAACGATCGTTGCACCTACAACTGCTTATCGACTGGATCACGATCCCACTTAGCGTACGTCCTTGAATCACGTAACGCTTTTACTCCTCGACTTTTCGCCTCGTTACCCATCCTTCGAAAACATCTTAGTTTACGGTTCAAAAAAGTGTGCATTACGATCTCTTAAATACGACCGATTAACATAATTTCGATGTTACTCGAACGAACGGGGTATTATTTCTTCTTGCATCGTCGGAGATCTTTATCGGTCTCGCGTTATATTTCGGCGAGCGTCGAAGAAAGTGGGATAAATTGTATGAATGAATCGTTAGAGAATGTCAGTGAATCGACGAGTAGGTCATTTGCCCTTGTTATGCCGGATACTTTCGACTCGAGCTGCCGGCGAAAACGGTACATCGGTTCGTAAAAGGATTGCGGTCTGTTCGCGTGTTTCTACCGACCAGGGTACACGATTATTACGATTTAATATTCGATGTATGTCGAGTACTTGTTCTGCAAACGTATCGCGGTTCTCGATAAAATTTTAGCGGTCACAAATGTTCTACTCGACTTTCCGTTAGCTACTTTGAATTTGCGCAGGCACAGAATCGTGTATTTCTCAAGAGATAATCCGGATGAAAAAGAAATGATTCAGAGATAAAAAGTGTACGTCTTATTTGCCATTGTGTCGACGATTTTAGTGCGCATTTGATTCAACAGTCGTAGAAGATATAGTGAAAGTGCATTGACGAGTCAGAACCTGTGGGAGAAAGGAATAATTATAGCTTATGACATACTGTTGCAACGGATGATCCCTCGCGTACAAAGTAACGTATTTCGAACATATTCGATTAATTTCATTGTGCGATTATTCAAAATTTTTAATGACGTTTATATTCTATGGTCCTCAATTTGCAATGGAAAGAATAAAAAACTTAATTTAACAATTCTATAAAAGTTGAGCAACATAACTTTTCTTTGTTAATACATATAACAAAAGTTTCGAGAGGGAAGATATTTGATATATATAAAAAAAAAAAGAAAATTGTAGTGTCACGAATTTCCATTGACAGGTCAATAGACGCGCCATCTTGGAATCGCACGACCAATCGAGAGATCGAACAAGTAACACGTGGTCCTTCAAGTACGTTCAGAGTGTAGTTTACGAACGGTAAACGAAACGCGAGGGACACTCCGTTGGCCTCCGTCGCTCCTGCGTTCTCTCCCGGGTTCCCTTAGTTTATAAATAAACGATGTGCTCGATGGACTCACCTGGCACGTTCCGCTTTCAACCGTGACACTTATCTTAACATTTCTTCGCTGGAAGACACGCGTGGATCGTTTTATTCCCGGATCAGTCGAGGAACGTTTCCGCGGAACGATATTAACAATCCCATCCGACCGACAAATTAGAGGAACGACGAATCGTTCGATCCAGCTTGCTGAATTGAGTGCGTTCGAAAATTTCGCCGAGAAACATGAAAATTCACATGACCTACTACAAAGTATCCTCGAATGCCTGCTGCAAGGACTTTCACCGGAGCGGATTGAACGCGGCTCGATTTTGGCGCCAACCGTTCCTAATAACGTTAACCTCGACGGTTCGAATGGAAAATAACCGTCGAATGTGACGAACGGTGGAGCGAATAATTGGACGATTATTCGTCTACCAGTGTTTGCATTCTCAGTGCTATCGCGTAAAGAGTTGCCGTAACGCGTTTGAACGCGGTGGTCTTGTAAAATGGCGGCGGTGGGAGGGTGGTTGTTTGAAAAGTAACCATGGTCGTGCCACAATGTACGCACGTGTCCAGAGGGAGCTGGCTGCCATTTAGTTCGAATGGAGACGCAGAAGGCGCGGAAAGAGTGGTTGGTTAAGTTCGAAAATTTCTGCCTTCAGGTGAACAGAAGTTTGAGGGAGACCGTCGAAGCGCCGCCTAACGATTGGTTTTTAGCATCGAGCCTACTCGTCGAAGAAAATGAGAAACCACTACTACGTCTAGTTAATTGGTGAGAGCCGCCTTGCGAGACGTAGTAGCAACTTGTTGACAGTGTTGCCTGGTTGTTATCTCGCCGGATGGGTTAGAAGGGGATTGTAATACACGCAACTTATGAAACACGGTTATCTGGTTCGCGATGTAACGTGGTTCGCTGATATGCATTTTCGCGAGTGCCGATTGTTTTCTGATTGTCGGACAGTTGATTTTTTTCCCGTTGTTGGAAAACGATGCGTCGCGCGCATAGCTAACCGAGTATAACGTCGGTACGGTGAATGGAAAGTTAACAGATCACGCGACAGTGATGCAGTGCCGTAGTGTCAGTGCCAAGTGCCACGTGCCCATTGCTTGGATTACTTGAAGATGTCGTCGTCCGGTGGATACTATGACGACAGGAATCCTCTGCTCAAGGGCACCTTATCGAGGTGAGTCTACGTGATTCTTTTTCGAATTTTATCCTACTTTCGCGATCGTCCGCGTCGAAGATCGATTTACCGCGGCCCGTCCGGATCGCGTTGCTTCGTGGAAAAACTAACGAGTGTACAAACAATCCGTGTTCGCTCGCGCGCGTTGATAATGACCGGAGAAAAGTGTGACATGAAAGATTCATTTTACCCGATTGCTCGACCAGTGGCTTGATCTCCTTGGTGTCTAACCGGTCTGGTGGTTCGTTTCTGTTTTTAAATACGCTGGCCTCTACTCGACCGACTGTCTCCGATCGTACGGACTCTGCTGTTCAAGTCGAATCGAATAATTCGTCGTCTCCTTCGAACAGACCGTTCAACATTCGATTCTTAATTTTTCTAATTTTCGATGACTACCGTTTAACTTTCTCGTTTCGCAACGAAACGCTGAAAACAATAGCTTCGAATAAAAAATTTTCTTAAAAAACGCAACGCTTTCTGCGAAATACTGCGTCACAGCTTTTCACGTGCTCTCATCAACGTCAATTTAATATTCAGTCGCAATTTGTTCGATTAGTGTAACGTGACGATTAGCAGGATTCACGTCTGCCTCTGTCTCTCTTTCTTCCTCCTGAATTACCGTCACGAATCCGTTTTCGTTTAACGCATTGAATGCGAGTTGATCGCGTTAAATCGTTCCGTGCGATGGCACGCATGCGGCTAGACAACCGTAAATGCTGACAGCGCCGCCAAGTGTCGCGTTTATGTGCATACACTTCCTCTGATTAATATTGCCATTGAATATTGTATAATTCGGTTACGTCTATGCTTTGATACCGTTCTGATTCATTGTACAAACTTTTTCAAGAGCGTTTCTCGTTGGAAAGCTATGCGCAATGAAACTAACGAATCGTTTTGCTGATTTTGGTCGGTGGGGACGTTGTTCGGGAATTCCCAACGCGCCTTAAACAATGGGGGTTTCCTGAAATTCGTTGACCAGCATCCAGGTAGCCGCGTTAACGAACGAAACGACTCGGCTAGCCGTGTTTCCGAGTCACTAGGCAGTTGGTAGAGTGTCGTAATTGGCGATCGCGTGGCCGACCAAACGAAGTAGGTAAGATTATCGAGGGTTAGCGGACGGGAACGCGGTAAAGGGATACCAGGGAATTTAAGGCGCGCAACTCAGGTGGAAGCGTAACCAGGGCATCAGCTGACAGTGACCTAAAAACTGATAGGTATCGTTAGGAGTCTCGGTTTCCGCATCGGCTACGAATAAGGCCGATTAAGCGAGGCAAAAGCTGCTGGTGCAGCCTCGAGGTGCTGACATGCGGTTACCGTCTTTTTTTCGTCCTTTTTTCGAGGTGTCCATTTATTCGTGCTGGAGCCAGTTAAAAACTGGTTGACTCGCCGTTTTTGCAGCTTTTTGTCTGCTGTTATTCATTTCTTCTTGTACAAAAACTGGCGATGCTGGACATCGAAAGGGGTTGGGACACGATCGTTTTAAATACGATGCGACGCAGTCCGGGCGAAACGGAATCGAATAAACACGCAACAAGTACGACGTGATTAGAGTGTCGTCCTTGCCCCTCCTATCGCAGCGACGCGATGTTCGTGGGGGTTGCGAATTAACAAGGAGTATAGAGTTTTGATCGGGACGAGTTTCGCAATTGGGAGCGTGCGCGTATCTGGGACAAGGTCGATCGTACGAAAATTATCGCGCCTCCATGTGTCACGGTGTTTCACCCTTTGTCGCGGAACGGTTGACGAGATTACGCGAAATATGCACGCTCGGTCGCGCGCATTTAAAACGACGCTAGCGCATTGTTCGTCCTCCGTTCAGCGAAGAGTTCAGTGCCAATTTGACGGCTCGGAGACCGAAGAGTATTAAATCACTACGCCCGAGAGAAAGTCCGCCGTAAATGGTGTCAATAGCGTCGAATGACGTTGATCGTCTGTAACGACCTCCGAAACCCTCCTAAAAACCTCCACCGGGAGCAAAAAAGAACGGCGTAGGAAAGAGGAGAAAAAAAATGCGTCGTTGAAAATTCCACAGAAATCCTCGTCGACCGGCGGCGCTAACGAGCGCGGTAACGCGACAATTTCCCCCTGACAAAAATATACGACAGCCTCGTTAAATCGCGTCGATTTCGTTAGAGGAGTCTCTTCCGCGTCTTCGTTCGTAGGCCCGCGGGTCCGCCCTTCCGATTCCGGATCTCGTACGCGTTACACCTATCGCGCCAAGGACAGACGAACTCGGTATAAGGTAGATTCGTAAAACAAGAACGGCGAGGAACACGGTCGCGATGCTCTCGTTACTTCGAAGTGGGAGCAGTTTTGCATTCGCGATAAATTTGTACGCGCGTCTGGCGTTGCGTACGTGCCTCGCAGTCGGCTGTGCACACTAGCACTTACACCGCATTATCGACGATACTCCATTGGCCCGGGGCGGGTAACTCGGTAATGGTCCCCGGGTGGTGGAATTAAAGCCGGCTCTCCGAGCATATTCTCTCGTACACGCAACTAACGAGCTTTCGCGGCCGCGTTTGTTTCGACGATTTGCCCGGCGCGTGGCACGCGGGGCGCTCCAGGTTGCGTATACGCGTCGCGTATCGGAGCGAGAGCCGGCTTCCGGTCGCAGAGGATGGCCGCGAGAGAAAGAGGCTCACCCCGGATGGCACCGCCCTTCTGTTCTCATTATCGCGGCGGCCATGGAGGCTCGGATTAAAAAGGACGCGGTCTTTTGCCTCGCTCGTTCGACGTCGCTGAATTTTAATGATAATTGACGAAAACCCAATGGCCGCGCGGCGTCTGAAAAAGGAACGGACCCGGGAGGCGGACGCGTTCAATGGTTCGACGCGTGCCTAATGGCTTAGACCTGTAATCGGATATATTTACTTTAATAAGATTTTCTGTTACGTGCCCGATGCCAGCCTATAGTCGCCGGTATCAATATTTAGACGCGAAACGTGCGCCCGCGATAAGCGTCCGATTTCAGGAACGATTCCTACGCTTCGTCGACGACCGTTCCTCTTTTATCTGCTACGCGACGCGAGCGATGAATTACAATGAGGCGCTAATGAACCCGCGTATGCATGAAATATACGGTAGCCGAAGCGGAGATTACGGAGGAAGTTGAAGATCCGCGGGAACGATCGACGTTTGAATTTTTTTCGGCCGCCACGCCACCGCCACGACGACGGTAATAAATGAACACGCTGGAATCGAATTAATTGCCGCGCGACGCTGGTGTACGCTGACGCTCCGGCGTCGCGAACCATTTCGACCACGATGGTTGTTATTGACGTTGTCGATGTTGGTGTCGCGCGTAGGACGACCGTCGGAATACAAGCGAGATAATGAGAAACCACGGGGGAGAAAAGGGTGGAAAACAGACGCGGCGATAGGGTGAAAAGGTCGAGTTAGGGAAGGCGGGAGGTGGAAGATAGCGGGTGCCCTTTTATTTTCATTACCGCGGCCCGTTGGAGGGCGGCGGAAAGGCGAGCACGAGGCTCTCTCGCGAGCCTTCCTTTTCGCGCTAATATCCACGGAATCGAAGTAATTGCATTAATAGGTGTAATTAATTAGCAGGCTGATAGCTTGATACTTTAATCAGGGGAAAATTTCACCGCGCGAGGAGTACAATGTACAGTACGCGTTCTCTGACAAGTTCCGTTCAAACATTTGCATTATGATAGTTCTCGGGTGCTATTTTCGAGCGTAGGATGAATCATTTCGGTTCTTGTTGTAAAAATAGTCGAATGGCCCCGCGCGGCACAAAAATGACTGTCACTGGAACGCTGGCGAACGCTGCTTCGAGGCTCCGAAATATTCTTCAGCTTCGACGTGTTTTTTTCACTTCCTTTTTGGTTAATAAAAGAGTTACACGCCGCGTTCAGTTCGAAATTCGCGCGGGAATTGAAAAAGTTGTTGCGTTGCGAATTTCTGTCGCGTTGCACACACGTGTTGCACATTAGACGCGTGACGTTCGCGAACTAACAACACGAAAGAGAAGAGAAAGACGTGGGGAACGAAGAGGCGGGAAGGTAACCGGTGGCGCCGTACTTCTTTTCTCATTATCGTAACCACAGGGTTCCACTGGTACGCGGCGTTCTTGGTACAGTAACCTGTTTTTTCCGTCGTCCCTTATCGTTCGTTTAATAAATTCCTCGTAACGAACGAAGAGAGACGATCGCGGCGGTACGATCCGTATTTGTATTCCGGAACGTCGATCGCGAAGATTCGCGAAGCTTTCAGAAACGTCTGCTTACCCGGTTTGGGGTAGACAGTGGCGCAGCGCGTGCAACGTTTCGCGCATAATCTTATCGCGCGTGCCGCACTGTCAAGGCGAAACTTGTTGTTATTTCAATTGTTAGAAATTCATGTATCGCCGTGAAAACCTTCGGTTCGTTATCGTATGCAAAATCGAGCACGAGGCGGATGAAACTCGAGCGAATGGATCGCGCGAATGAACCAAAGGCACCTGGCCATTCTTGATAATTCGTCGAGGAGAAAGGCCGTTTGAAGCGCTTTCGCCGACTCTGTTTAGTCGAAGTTAGCTCCGCGGTGTAATGGGCAAAGACCGCGACGATGCTCTCTTTTAAAAATAGGGGTCCTCGTCCCTTGGCAGAAATCGTACCGAGTCTTCGACTTTGGCCACGCGATAACAAAGCAGAAATGTTGGTGGGGTAGAAGGTTACGATGACCAGCCGTTTTTCTTTTGACAAATTTTAATGATTCGCGAAACGAAGTTAAAGAATATTTATACGTACCCACACAACGGTACGTGGGTAGGAAACGTTAGATACACGATTCGTGCATCGCGATTTAATTAATAAGTATGGCGCGTATTGTAATGCTAATGGGTCTGTATAATGGAAACGTTCGCGGTGTTGCTCGATATCAGCTGATTGAATTTTAAATACGCGCGACACGAGTCGTGAAAAACGTAAGAGGAAAATGGTATTTAAACGCGCGATCTGACGGAAGACGAGCGGTGGCCAAAGAAATCAGCGTAGGCCCGTGAAATTTCTGTGAATCCGGCGAAGATCGCGCCGCGTTTATTTTCACTTTTGCTGACGCAACGAGCACCGCTAGCTTAACCGTATTTATACTCGCTTTAGCGTGTAACGAGAAACTGAAAGAGAGTAGGCGCCGTACGGACCAGAGTCCAGGTTTCCACGGAATTTTCGATTATTCCGATGAATGAGAATCGGTCGGTGCGCCGACGCCCACACGTAACCATCGCGATTGTCAGCGAATAGTCGCCGGCCGATTTGTTCCCTGTCGCTTTCCTTCGCGTGCGCGAGGGCAGCCTTGTGTTTACCCACGATGCCGTGAACAGCGCCGCTTTCCAGGCGAAATCATCGCCGCGACAGAAAGCAGGCGCCATTCCGCGCGCCGCGACGAATTATTTTCGGACCTTTTTTTCTCTCCTTTCGAGCAAATCCGCCGCGGCGACGCGTAGCGGAAAGCCTTTATCACAGTCCAGCCGATTCTCGATGCTTCTACATATGTAGTAGGTCGCGCACTTTCACATTTGCATATATAAAATGCGCGAACCAAACGAAATACCTGTGTCACGCGGTACGTGGCGTACGCGCGATCCTATTTCGTAGCAAAAATGTTAAATAATAATACACCTGTACAGACTGGGCTCTCGCGTGGAGTTCAACGCGTTCGGAGCCACGCGTCACGCGTGTGTCGCAATGGCCTCTCAGATTAGAGCGGCGTGGCTGATAACGAACGCGCTGAAAATGAAAGGGAGGAAGGGCTGGATCGTTACGAGCGGGCAAATCATTTTCCGTGGCTTCGTAATCGCGGGTAAAATTAGACGCGTATCGAAAGTATCCGTTGGTCGCGGTCTTCTCGATTCTTCCACAGCGTCCCTCTTTATTCGCGTCCCATCTAGCGGACCAGAGACGAGACATTCTGGCGCGTTCGCGATGGCTCAAAAAATCGTTCGCACCTCTCCTCTGCGCTCCTCGGCCATCGTCCGGTCTGCCACGCAGAAGGCATCGCTCGCTCGCTTGTTCGCGGACATTCTAACGGCCGTTGGTTCTCGAGCAAAAGACGCCGTCCACTTTAACACTTTCACCCGCAGATTTCTAACGCGACGCTCGATCCCTCGCCGCGTTTACATCTACCATTTGTCCAGGTCGAGTCTCGAATCGATTCTTGGAAAATCGGCTACGATCGAGACGAACGGAATCGCGCGACATTCGCGTTGCGCAAGATGGCAGATAGCATCGGAGCTTTCGGGAGAATCGTGGTAAATGTCGCCTTAATCGCCGTATCGGACAATGTTAATTGTCGTCGTTGCGTTTCATCGGCGGATCGTCGTTGAACGGGGTCCGATAAAACCGCGCGTCTACAAAGAAATTATTCTCGCGTTCGGGTGAGCATCGAACGAGCGCCAGTTGGCTCGGTTTCGTTCGCGGTGAAAGTTTGAGTGTCGAGGTGCATGGCCTCGTTCTCCGGTTTGTTATCGACGCGATGTGAACGCCCCCTAATAGAAGACAGTAGCATTGCGCTTCGCGGCGACCGGAGCACCGCTCTGTGTCTGGGAGATACAACGAAGAAGACGAGGGAGGGGAACGCAGGAAGGGGAAAACGCGGCGGACTAGCCTTACCTCGATTGACGCACGTACACCACCTAGCCTCTCTCGATTCACGACGATCGTTTTCTTCTCCATTTTTTATTTTAACGATCCAGCTGGACTCCATAGTTCGATTTCATCGTTTCCAAAGGGGAAATTTAGAGCTCGTCGCGCAGAATTTGGCATTCGACGTTCGTTCGAATCGAGAAAGAAACGGGGGATTGGTTATCGAGAAGGCGAAACGTCGCGATCGATTCTTTTACGTATCAGCATCCCCTTTCAGGCGGGATACGTACGAGGAGACGAAGTTACTGGCGGATGAATGAATTCTCGAGGAAAGCTCGAGAAATAAACGATACACCCTGAATGGACCGTTGACGAGAGGCTATCGCCTCTGGAGGGGGTATGAAAAAGCTCCTCGAGTTAAGTCTCATCAGTCTGTTTCTTCCCTCGTGAGAAAATCCATCGGGGCCGTTCGACGACGGCGTTCCAGCCGATGCAAATACCAAGCCGTAACGGCTATAGGCACCGTATGATTGATCCACCTACGAACGATCCGAAAGGACGTTCGTAAAGGTTAGGCGCAGTACGAACCGGAGAACGTTCGCGATCTATTCATAATTTTCCGGTACTCGCAATCGGGACGTGTCCCGCGACTAGCTTCTTTTATAGATGCCAGCGTGCTCGAACCCTGGCCACGTGCTGTCACGAGTGAATTTTTAGAACCTAGCTCTGCGGGAGCGCGTCTGTTGCCCCGTAGTCCTCCCCGATCTTCGCCTTTAGGATCGCTTTCTTTCCGTTCCTGCGCGACTTTCGAAAATGGGACCACCTTCCGCCAGCGAACGCGCGCGTTCGTCAGCGCGCGGAGCATCTGTTCGCGGTCTGTTCAAATCGATACCAAATGTAGCGTCGCGTCAGGGTTGGGAATCAACGCCTAAAAGCGTCGACCGTCGACGGAGCAAAGAAAGGGGTAGCATCGGAAGCCGCGTAACGTCTATTTTTTAACGCGCGTCCGTTTCTTGCGCAGTCGATAAACAAACGGGAACAATCGAATAAAGTCGGTGTTACTTCTCCGCGGGAAAAGAGACGGTCGAAGGGTAATTGATCGAGAACGGTCGGACGAAGCCGGACAACCCTTTCGCTGCGAGCAGCGCCTTTAAGCGCTCAGCCAGAGTCGCTCTCTCCGAGCGAACAGAGATCTACAGCTACCCGATAATGCACGTTCGATCTTCTTCTTTCGATGCACTGGCAGCATACGTTTCTTGCTCGGAGTTTCTTTCTCGCAAATATCGAATACAATATCTACGAATACCATCCGTGTCAAGAGCGACTCGCGCGTCGTTCACGAGCGCTCCGCAGCGAAAGGGTTACCGATAAATCCACGGGGATGAGGAAAAAACCGTTCGCGATCGTCGGAGCACGTTATCTGGGGCTGGTCTTCGTAACATTATTATTCCTCTCCTCCGCGTTTTCCTCGCGCGGCCCGTCCGGCCGCATTATAGTTTCTTACCCAATGGCTCGTCGTGATTACGCCACTATAATCGTGCCTCTCCGACGACTGCATCTTCACCGTGCAATTAGCGGCCGAATCTCTAAATGCAATCGTGTAGCTGCATGAAATCCGCGCAATTTCACGATTCACCGATAGACGACACGTTCAGGCAGCTACCAGCCGGTTCTCGCTGCCTGGTAATTTGTTTCTCTTGAATAACGCCGGAGCGCAATTACGCGGTTCAGCAGTTTCGAGTTGAAATTGAAACTCGCGGCGGACAATAGCCGAAAATCTTGTTCCGCGAGGTCTTTCGCCGGGGATAGAAGATCGGATACGCGCGGAAGGGGAGGACGGGTGGGCGGGCGCGGGGTCGTTACAGTTTCTCGCGGTAAAAACAGCGAGGAGGCTCGGGTTGTTCGCGTTTTAGCAACGCGTTAGGAACGCGTAGAAAAGTTCCGTTAGCTCTCTCCCTCTCCCGCAGAGTCGTGGGAATCATCCGGTTTGAGCAACGCGGCCCCGACTTTTCGACACCCATCCACCACCGTTCTCGATCTCTCTCTCTCTCTCTCTCTTGCTCCTCCTCGCGTCGGTACCGACGATTGCTCGTCCGTAGCCACCGGTGTCGTTAATCAGGACTCGTTACGTAGACACGTACAGATGGTCGCGAGCTAAGAGTCCTTGGATTCGCGGCCGAAGATCTGGGTCAAGTACGGAAAACGTTACTTTTGTTACCTCCCGTCGGCACGTTTCGCGTGCTCCGTTGCATAATACGCGCTCGTACGCCGGAATTCGCCGGGCGATCGAAACGCGAATTATCTCGACGATCGGGAACCAGGAAAGGAAGCGATACTCGCGCTGAAAACAGGGCTGATAGCGAGCGTCGCGTTTTTGTTTCGATTCGTTCGAGCGATATCGTCGACGCGCCAGCTACCTGGAAGAACCAATCCCTTACCGTACGCTTTATTTCCGTTTCGACGATCACCCGCGAGTCGATATATACCGAATAGGACGCTGTTTAACCTTTCCTTTCCGTGCGCGTTACACGTGCGTCGCAGGTTCGTGACGTTACCCTCGATTTGCATACGTACGTCGAGCGGTGCCCCTCCTGCTAGATGCTGCATCAGATATTGAATTGGGACGAAACTATCGTGACGTTCAGTGGAACGAGGTGGCGGCAGCGAGGAATTAGGAAGCGAAACAATTGGCGCGGAATGAAGAAGACGGACGAGAAAAGGAGACGTAAAACCGGAGGACGTGATTTGATAACGCGGCATCGATCCAGGCTCCCGAGGATGCTTCCACCCTTCCCTTTATTCCACGTCTCCGAGGCCCCCCTCGCTTCCCTTCGCGTTTCACGCCGTCTCCCTTTCGCTCGATCCCTCCGGTCTTTGCTGGTTTCTGCGCGGCTCGTGCCCGCAACCAGCGGCTCTGTAAATACCGTCGACGCTCGTGTACGCGTTTCGTTCGATCTTCGGGATCACCGGTAGGCCGTCCTGGCCCTATCTCGCATCGAGAATCCCCGATAAATTCCTGGTCGTTGGGTTATTCCAGACGCATCGGCGGCACGGAAATATTCGTGGCCCGTTACGGGTCGCCCCCCGCTCGTTTCGTATCCGTTACGACTTTTATTCTCTCCCTTCGTATCGTTATCGCGTCGAGAGCTTCCTTATCCGAAAGTAACAAGAAATCCCTTTAACCCCGTGCGTCGGATCTGTTACGCCACGGGATCATTCGGAGAAAACCGTTCGCCGCGAGCTTGTCTCGCCGTTTCTCTCTCCTCCCTCGACCCTCGTCGCGGAGACGTTTAACACTTTCGACGCCAGATACGGGCGATCGGATAGTCGCGTGCCACCAAGCAGTTGCATCGTATTGCGATTTTTTTGCCACTGCCATGTAACAGGATAAACGTCGCCGCGTTACGGCACCGTGCAATCAGACGTCCGATTACTTAGCGGAGTCAGAGGAGAGGCAAATCCAACGGAAAGGGTTCGGGGAATCGACGAGCCGAATATTCCACTTGATACCGAGCAACCGGAGGTATCTAATCTGCGCAAAGTTGTTGTATTTGCAGGCGTGTTTTGTTTACGTCGCTTAGGCGAGTGAAAGTTTCCGTCAGGCAACCGGTGAAGCGGTTTTGCGCGTGCAAAGTAAGTACGCCGCGTTGCGAGCGTACGTTTCGAAGCGGTCTCCGCGCTCTAAAACGCTTCACGGATGCTCACCTCTTTCTTTCTCCCTCTCTCGCTCCCTCCCTCTGTTTCTCCGTTTGAACTCGAAGCTTCTCTTCTACGCTGTGGATCGGCGTAGTCTCCCCCCGCTCCGAAAGAGCGAGCACACGATCGCGAACGATGACGCGCAGTAACGCGAATGATAAAGTAATTAAGAGAAAATCGGTTTATCGTAAATTGCGGTCGTGTTATTAAATTATCAGCGTTCGGGGCGAGTCGCGTTACGAGCGGAATACGAATGGAACGCCAGGCGAGATTGCCTTCAAGGCGACAAGTGGCCTGGCCAATGAACCGACCGCTCGACCGAACTCTGCTTGCCGTTGGGAGGCCACGAATTAAGAGACCCGTGGATACTCCGAAATCACCTGAATTCGACGATCAAACTTGCTCACCGTGTCGATTCGTCGTCGTCGTCGTCGTCGTCGTCGACGATCAAGCATATTTCATCGCGTCCACGACCGTGCGTCCATTTCCGTTTCACCACGGTACGCTGCAATCTCTAGGTACTCTCTCGCGTTTTTCTTTCCAATAAAGAAAGAAGTTTATCGCGTATCTCATGTTAGTTCGATGCTCGTAAAAGACAAAAAGGAAATATCCGTTTGTAGTTGCTTGTTGATTTTACAAGCGCTCGTTCTCTCCTGGATAGAAGCACTGTAATTTGTTTCCACGAGTAAGACCGACCTTCGGCTGTTTGTAATTCTGCCGTAAACCTTCACCCTCGTGACAGGCTACCGCGGCGGAGAGCTATTTATATTGCCCCGTCTTCTGGCTGTTCTTTTTCGAATCTGCTTATAGCCGTCCATTTTCGCGAGAACGAAGACCGCGTTCGCCGCTAAACGATTCAGCCGAGGGGCCGAGCGTTCCCGGGCCATCGCGTCCGCTCTCGATTTATCGCGTCGATTTCACCGACGGCTTCGTGGATGAAAAATAACGCGGCTGGTGGGGAGGTGGCGAATTTTCCGCGTCGGAACGGAAAGCGGTGCCGTTCGTACGCGCGAGATTTCCATCGACTCCCGCACCCGTCCCCCGTTCTTCGCCCGTGGCTCGCCCGTGGTGTTGCGTCATCGGTATCAATTTTGCGAGGCCCCGTCGTTCGGAGCGCGCGGCTTGCGCGCTTGCACGAGGTCAGTTACCAGCTGTCGGTAAATTCCCCGGTAAACAAACGAGAAAGGACCGTCGAACGTTAAAAGTAGCAGCGGCGCGCGTTTTCGAGCCGTTCGGTCGGTCGTGTACGAGGCATCGTTTCCACGTTCAACCTTGGCTCACCCGTTTAGGTACGGAGCCAATGATCGCCAACTTGCTCGCACACTGCGCGTTTCTTTGCCCGTTCCCCCGTTCGATTACGACCTCTCCGTCCCGTTCCACGCTTCTCTCTCTCTCTCTCTCTCTCTCCTCTTTCTCCTTTTTTCCCTCCATTAGCTTACCAATTAACCGTCGGTGGTTGTATAATTAAACGTTGACGCCGCACGCGGCGCGTAATCGCGCGAGCTATCTTGAAAAGAACCAGCGCACACTCGACGCTGGGAGCTGGGGAGCCGAATCGCGAGGACAAGAAAGGAGAGACGAGCGAAACGAAGGAGAGATCGTCGGAGAGCGTCTCCTGTGACGTTATTAATAAAAACTCGCGTGCAATCGTGGACAAGGAGGAGGAGGAGGAGACCGAGTATTGGTTTCGTTCGACGCCAGGCAGAGTCGTCCGTTCGAGACGCGGCGCGTTTCTCGCGTTTGAAAAGTTTAAACGCGACCGAATTCGAGACCGTTTCGTGGAAGCGACGCGCGCGCGCGAGATTTTCGGACGGCGCGTAAATAACGCGCGTACCGGCATCGGGAGCAAAGGTCCCGGCCATGACAGATTGACGAATCGATTTCTCTGCGGCAGAGTCGTTTTACCAGCTCCTACTCGAGCACCGCTCTCGTCGACGGAAGAAAGAGGAGGAACGGCGGCCGCGAACGAAGGGGAACCGTCTCTGTTCTCTTCCCTCGCGCGGTAGAAAGCAAACGCGCGGCTCTCTATCGAATGGAAACGCAGCGAGAGATACACGCGTATCGTTTTCCGTCTACTTCCAAGCTCCTCGTCCCTGGCGGGGCGGGGGGGTGTCTTTTTTTCTCTTTCACGCGCGTCTTCGTACGCAAAAGTTACACGCGTGTGCGCATGCATCCGATATATTTAGCGCGCGCGGCATTTCTCGACCCACATACTCGTCGGTAGGCAGAATGTCTCGTATGCGTGGGGTCGTCCCCGCTGTTCACCGCGACAAAGACATTGTTCCTCTCCCCCGTTTCGTTCTCCTCGATTCGCCGTCTTTCGTCGCGTCGACGCCACCTTTCCTCGGCGAAATTTCTTTTCCACGGACGGACACGCTCGCGAGGAATCGCGTTTTCAACGGATAGAGAAGAGGAACTATGAGTCATTGTCGGGGTGCTAGGGGAGCTCGGGTAACCACTACTAAATCAATGGGTGCAGTGTATGGATGTCGGTGCATTATCGGTCGCGTCCCTCTCTTCCCGATTCATTTTGTGCATCTGTGCGTGACCGTGTCCCCGACTGGAAATCGATAAGATCGTACGGAAAAGTTGGGTCCTCCTCGACGGAGAGCGTTTCGTCGCGACCGTCTCGGGGTTTCCTTGACCCCGGTGGGCGAACTCTCCTCGTTCCCTCGCATCCGCGCGGCGGTGCCTCGACTCGCGATAAAAGTAAGAAATAAACCGTAGAACGTGCCGGAGAAGCGTTAGAGAATGCGGATGACGTGAAACGAGCGTGCAAACCGTAAGAGCACGCTTCATAAATTCATGGCCGTGGTTCCGGCCTGAGCACTCCGACGTACAGTACACAAGATAATTCCCTTAATTGGTTTCTTGCTCGTCCGATCTCCGGACGATCGCTGATAAATCGGTATCGATGATTCAGCGACGGACCCTCCTCGTGGCGGCGATTGCGCGAGGAACTGTTCTTCGCCGTTGTTCGTTCGTCACAGCTGGACAATTGGTCGCGTCGTCGATAAATCGTATCGAAAACCCGTGTAGCGCGTAAAATCGCGTTAGATCGCGGCGGTATTGTTCGGACACGTTTTATTGAATCGATAACGTCTGGTTGGCACGCGTGGCCGTGGGGTGTGCGCGCGCCCAGGCCACGCAAATAAATACACCCTATCAATCGCAAATGAAATGTAATATTTGCACCAGACGTCATCGTAATCCCCCACGGCCGGTGGCAATGTTCACGCCGCGACCTGTTCACTTTTCTCGCCGTTGTGGTTGGAACTTGATCGACGCCGATCGGATAAAACAGTTCCCGTTAATTGACTCTTCGCGTAGCGCGAATTACTCGAACGTATACGTACGGAGTGTCGGAGAAAATGGTATCGCAAATTAATCGAGCATTTCCTTACCGTTTCGTTTCGCTTTTTTTTTCTCCTCCGCGGTGGACGATGGACGCGGGGAATCGTGATGGATCGTTAGGAGCGAGGCGAGGATCGGGACGAGGAGAGGCGAGGCGAGGCGCCTATGCGCCAGGAAATAATTTGCTTCGTCCAGGAATATAATGACGGCGGATCGTAATATCGAGGTAACCGCGGCGCAAACTAATCGCAGTAATCTCTGATATACCTTGTAGCCCGGCGTCAACTGGTTTGCCACGGTCGGTCCATTAATACAGGCGATATCTGGGTTGGCGGAAGGCGGTAGGTGATAGAACGGAAAGTAGACGACGGTGAATTATGGTCTCGAGCCACTTGGCTGGCTGTAAAATTCATTGCAACCGATCGGCGAGATATTTCTGACGCCCGACAATATCTCCCGCTGGAGCACGATCATCGATGCCAAGCGTTGCGAAATTACGCGAATTCGGGAATCAATATCCGCGCGACGTAATGAGTAGACGGATCTAATCGAGCGGAATGAACCGGATAATCCCCCGGCCGGACTCCAACCGGTTACAGACTTGGACGTGTAAATATGCCAAGAGATTGTCTACGGTAGATCCTCTAAATCCCGAAGAAATCACGGTTTAGCAGGCGCCACGCGCCCGCCCCTTTGACGAGCTTGCTCCATTAATTTGTCCGTTACGCGTAGCGGAGTAATATCGATAGTATCTGGATGCGCGAGGGAGGTTAGCGGTTAGGGTGGATGAGAGCAGAGGGAAGGAGTGAACGAGGTGCGGATTCATGGGTTACGCTACTCGGGTTCTGACGTCACGTCGCTTGTACGCAAGTTTACTACCACCACCGTCGTCCCCTACTATGCTCCGCTCGCTCTACTACACTACTACTATATAGTACTCTTACTACTACTACTACTACTACTGCTAGTACTACTACTATCGCTACTACCACTACCACTGTTCGTACCACCACTACCAGTGAACCATAGTCGACGACGACGAAAGTGCGAGGGGTTAGGGGTGGGTGTGTGTGTGTGTCTATGGGACCAACACTGACTCCGCTTCACCTTACCGTGTAACGCGTCTCTGTATGCGGATGTTCGGTGTCGCTATCTCAACATATATACCTATCACAGTCGCTATCGTTATGATTGTCAGTGTTTGTGCGTCACTCTCACCATTCCATTACCAGCACCACGATGACTGCACACCGTCGAACCGCACGTTCGCGTTCAGCCGTGCACCACGTTGCATTACGGCGGCACTGTTTACCACCACGAAGTCCGTCGACAGACAGTGCACTCGCGTACAGCGTGGACAGAAGAGAGAAAAAGGATTGGGACACGTCGGGGCTGGCGGAGAGAGACGGAAGGAGGGTGGGAAGGCACGGGACAGAGGGTAGTTGGGAGTATCGCGGCCGGAGGGAGACGCGCGTATTTCCTTCCTTCTTTCTTTCGTCTCTTCTTGCTCTTTTCGGCTCGATCGTCGCTCTTCATTCTCTCTGTCCATCTCGGATAGGCGCACTTGGAGTCACAGCTAAACCGGCGCAGGGGCGAAAAAGAGAGGAAAACGGGGGTCGTCGAACAGAGGGAGAGAGACGGCAGAGAAAGCAGCAACGAGAGAGCCGATACCTAATCCTCCCTTGGTTGGCCCACCCTCGGCAGGAAATCAATAGAGAGGGACCTGCTCTATCCCTCCCACCTCCCTTTCTCTCTTTCTTTCTGCCTCTGTGTTTCGGTCTCGTTGTTCTTTCATCTTCGCGCTCTCGTCTATCTCCTCCGTATCCGTAGGGCCGCTGCATCGGTCGTTTCGGCAAGTTTAGAAACGGATCAGCTCCCGTTTTTCTCCTCCTCCTTGACACGTTTGACAAAACGAACCAGAAGGCGCCCACGGCTCCTAATCCACCTGGAAACGTCGTCGCGACGATAAATACGTTGTCCACGCGTATAATTCCCGATCGAGGGTTAACGCTCGAGGTATCGGAACGCGGTGATTCGTTTGTCCGAGATAATCGTCACCCGATCCAGATATTTGCATCCCTTGCGCAGGGAGTCAACGTAACTCGATCAAAGGTTATCGATATCGAGGGATTAAACACGATACCATCGGTGGCCCCCTGTCGAAATCCATTTTCCTCGTTGCCGAAAAGAGAGGGGAAGAAAAAAAAAAAAGGAAAGGAAATAGTGACCATCGGGGCCAGACAGGGTCTCGTGGCAGCCTTTTAAAACGATTCAGGTAGCTTCCTTCGGAGCGAGGTCGTGTTACATACTGGTTCTTGCCTCTTTTCTCGACGGGCCCTTTAAACCGGAAGAATCGACCAGTGGACAACAATGGATCGACGTCTGACCGTTGAGAACGGACCGCGTTTGTTTATCGCGGCTGGTAACGAAAAGCGGAAATCTTTCGCGCCGCGCGACGGTGAAAAAGAAGAACATTCGTTCCGATTTTGCGGTCTGCACGCACGGCGGTCGACGCGCAGGAAACCGGTGGAAGAGGCAGAGAGAGACGTTGATGGGCGGCGCGTTCGCATGACGTAGCGGAAGTCGTGCGTCACTGGTGACGTAGGCAAAGTCGAAAGTGGAGGAACGTCCGAGAAGGGACCATTGACGAGAGAGGACTTGTTGCACGTCCTTTTCTGCGTGGGCACCAGCCATCTCTCGCTCCTGTCGCCCGTAATAATCCACGGTGCGAACGTAATTCAGGCTTCAATTAGAAACATCGTTGGCCCCGGCTATTTCTGCTCTCTTACCTTTCCTCGAATACAAACCCCTGGTCTAAGGAGCAGGCTTCCAATTGGAGCCCGGTTAGGATCCCCCGTATTAAGGGCGAAATGGCACCGACTTGTTGCGCGTACTTTTCTAAGTAGGTACGCGTGCCTCCTGCGGTATTCCTTCGATCTTGTCATCCACCTTGGATTAGCCGTAATTACACAGCGTAATTCCGTGTTCTCTCAGGCCACGATCGTTGTCGCTGCTTTTACGCGTAAGGGCCGCCCAACTGGCGAACCTCGAGCAACCGGAGAGCACGTAAGACGAAGCGAAGTAGCGTAGACTTGTTGCATACCCATTCGCGCATGTGTGTCCCGGCTGTCCGTGGTATCACGGTGGTAGGCCGGTGAAATGGGGAAAGTTCGTCGTACCGTTTTACGGCGGCTGGGATCGTAAATCGTTCTTGATCGATTCGACGGCTGGCACGCTGATTCGTGGGACGCGATTCTCTCGCCGGCTGACGACGGCGATCATCCAACTCCATCCGCCGCATCGCGTCGAGACTCGGCCTCTGAACGCCGGGTCGAGGCGACGGAATGGAATCGAAGGTTTGCCGCCGTCGCGTTTCCTTGGCAACTCTTGTCACCCCGCGCGTACGAAATTTAAAAGTAGCCTTCAGCTCCGGCTTAATCAAGCGTCCGTATCTTCGTCTAGATTGAACGAACCCCGTGCTACCCCGAGTTGGCGCCTAGTCACGCGAGATGGCTCGGATATTTCGATTAAGTCGATTCCATCGGCCTGTAAATGAGTAATTTGCTGTACACCGCGGAGACGCGCCATCGTGTCCGTCCATTTCATTTGCATAATCCTTTCGGTTCCTCCTCCCCTTTTTATTTCCACGCTGGGTAGGAACGGTCCGACGATAGAACGGACTGAAATTTTCCGAAGCACTGGCCGAGGTATTTTTCTATTCTTTTTTATTCCGACGAGCAATTTTTAATCGCTATCGAGCCTCGATGATCGATCGGAGTTACTCGAGAAAGTTTGCGTGTCTTCTCTCCCCTATTTACTATCGAGAGCATAAGTATTTTTCATCTGCCATTCGAGGCGACGTACGAACGGTTTCCGTCACGAAATAGAAGTAGGCTGCAACGCCGGTGTTTCCTGTTTTTCTGCTTCCATGCGGTTGTAGAGAGTTTCCTGTCTATAGACCATATTACGCGTATAGCGATCAGAATTTCGATGCTACGAGCGGAATGTAAGTTTACGTATGTACGATTTTGTGGTAGCCGACAGACCGCTTTTTGTATGCGTATTTTGCGGGGAATTACGGAACGTAATCTTATCATTAACTGTTAGCTCGCGCGTCGTTAAAATCCATTCTGCCGTTTATGGATTACACGAGTAGCGAGTATAACAAGTTGTCTTAAGTGAAACCGCGGTTTTGCGGATACGAAAATAGTCGACGAACCGTATTCCTCGTTAAATCATTCTAGACGACAAATCGTAATTAATTATATCGAAGTTGTTGCGAATCGATGCGACGCAAAGTCGAATATTCGAATATTTGCATAATTGAGTAACGGATCGAAACGAAAACGATTAATATTTATCGTCGTATACGGTTAGATTTTCTGGCACGTCTTCGTCACGTAAGGTTCTACACGAGTGGGAATTTAAATAGCCCAGTCGTTGGAGCGAGGCGCGTTGATGGACGTTTTAAATTCTGAAACGTCGCGCTTTCGAGGAAACGGGCGATGGGACTAGCGTGGTTTCCGATTCGTCGATAAGTAGAGCGATCTATTTAGTGCCGAGGAATGCCGAGAGATGGCGACTGCGGAACAGGTGCACTCGACCAATCGGCGTGCGCGCAATCCCCCTTGTCCATCTACCGATTGGCGCTCCGGCGGTGTCACGAACAGCGATCGCAATATGGCTTCCGCCACCGCCAGCAAGTGAGAGTACCTCCGAAGGTGACATCGAAACATGGTGGAATATTTAGGGGTGCGCGAAAAGCGTCGCGCGTGTGAAAATCGCTAGCGTGTTCTACTCGTGAACCGTGTGTCCGGTCGATCGAGTGTCGAATAAACAGTGTGTATAATCGAAAAACAAAACATTACAAGAGTTGCGTGAGAAAGAGAGAAAGAGAGAGAACGAGACACCGTTCTGTCTCGGTGGAGCGAGACAAACTGCACGCACGGGCCACGAGTTGGAGAAGGATAGACCGTGGCAGTGTGATACATCGGTTCGTTAGGTTGGAGGTTTCTGACACGAATGTGTATCGCTAGGAATACGAGGGAATTTCGTACGCCCGGTGTTCCCGGGACGTGGTTTCGCGACGGGGATGTTGTAATCGGCGGAAAAACAAGGGAGTACCGAATCTTTCGATAGTTTCTAGTGCGGTGCGCGCGACTCATACATCGAAAGCGTGGCCTCTGTCGGTGTGCGTTACGTCCCGTACACGCCGTGACGTCCCGTCTCTTGTGTGTACGCGCGATCTTTCGGTGTTGGAAATTGAAAGGAGATAGTTAGACGGTGAATGAGCGTAGAAGAATGAGAAAAAGAGTACAGAGAGGCGCAGGGTGTACATCGACGAGCACGACGACGTAACAGAGAGAAGAAGAGGCGAAAGAGCGAGCGAGCGAGTGAGTCAGGCGACGTTGCCAGAGTTTTCCTTCTCGCGTTCCCTACCGTACAGCACGTCCCTTCGTGCTACGCTAGAGCGAGCGAGAGAGAGAGAGAGAGAGAGAGAGAAAGAGTGATAGACAGAGGGAAAGAGAGAAAGAGACCGAAACGGAGCATAATGTGACAAGGAGCGAGAGAAAAGTAGTGCGAGGAGGCAGCGCAGAGATACGAGCCAGAGTGAGACGGTGCATACCGAGTTAACCGTGAGCCGCGCGAAAACGATCTAGGAAATATTTTCCCGTTCAATCCTGGGATTTGTCCGATTCCACGTCGAGTTTCGTCCGTGTGCCCCCTGGACGTGATTCGTGAATACCACGAGACGACGACTCCCAATGACGTACACACGAAACACGTGACACGCCGAGTTGGGCCGATCGACAAGCCATGAAGAAGCCACGGTAAGTTTTTTGCCCGCTTTCCCATCGTTCCGCGCCTCGAAGCGTACATTTCGCGCGATCTCGATTCGCGATTCACGCGCGACGAGCGAGGACAAAAAGCGCTCGGGTTTCGAAATCTGGTCTAAGTGTATTTTTTTACACGCCGCGCGATCGATAGTCGATAGAGAGAGAGATAGAGCGTGAAAAAGAAAAAAGAAAGAGCGTCGCAGAGTCGGTTCGAGCAAGACGTCCGTCTACGACGTGTCGCGCAAAGCGGCGCGTTTAACGCGGCACGACGTAGCGCACGCCGTAAATAGGGGTTAGCGCCGCGCTGCTCCGCGGTGGGTGTCAGCGAATTTTCCGGCTGCCAGGGGATTTAGATCCGCGGCTACGTTACTGAATGCAGAAGCGGGTACGCGGTGGCGAAATGACGCGATTATGGGGGGATGAGTCAGAAGATTGACGCCTTGTTTATCGATCTTGACGCCCCTAGATGCTGGTTAACCGTATCGATATTGTGCGGTCACGTTTGCAAAACGGTGGCAAGCTTTCGTCGAAACACCATCATCCTGCGCCTGGGTTAAAATCTACTTCTACCTTCTAGCTCTACTTGGCGTCGACAAAGCGAACGACAAAGCGTTTCGTAGATTCGTAGACGCGTTATTCGACAAGAGATGGTATCTCTATCGGACTAAGCGACTCGAGAGAGGGCTGCCCGTTGCCCATACGTTCACGGGATTATTCCGTCTTCCAACGGCGGCCTCTATTTTTAGCGGAACATCTACGAGTCCTACTTAATTATCTTGGCTATTACTGGTAGCCGCGTGGGGGCCCAGTAGATACGCGTTTCCCTGAGTTTCTCGTTACCCGACTCGATTCCTCCCCTCGCTTTGTTTCGCGAGGAGCATCCGAAAAGACTGGTAGCCGTCGTTGGTAGCTGATGCAATCCGATTCGGGTCAGAGAAACGATCACGGTTGTGCTTAGCGGTAGCGGATCGGAGTCGTGTCAGGAATTGCACGGTCGAGCCAAATAACGAAAGAAGGAAGGCGAGAGGAAAGAAGCAAGTCAGCTCCTCGTCGGCGATGATATCTGTGCGATGCGTCGCGACGAGAACGTTCGAACTACTCGTCGCCGGTGCATCGTCGATTATCGAATCGAGTTGCGCAGTTTGCTAAATTACGAGAGAAATAAATGTAATTGCGTCGACCCGACGCGATTCTACGCGAGACAGATACGTATGCATGCACCGACGTTAGCCTTCTACGGCGGAGACGTGCCTGCAGGCACGTCGAACTTTCAACCATTGCTTAGTAGGTTGCTTTTTATTGTCCGTCCAAGTGAAACACTTTCCAATCTACGGGAAGTCTTAGGTTAGATACAGGTTCGTTACAATTGTAGGGAAAAGTTGGCGGAGAATGCGCTCGAAATGGCGGTGCAATTATCAGCGACAGAAAGCGGCGTCGCTGGCCAATCGACGCGCTGGAAATCTTCATCGTCGACCTTGAAACGGTGCTCCGTTATTTCTCGTTCCGTCGTCGATTCAGTTGCGAGGATATTTGCGTAAATAATCGAGGAGCCGTAGGAACCGTTGATCGAGAGCCTGCCGCTGCGACGCGCCGCGGCGAAACAAATCGGGAAAGCAATCACACGACCCTCGCCCCGTTGTTCTCCGCGTAAAACTCTGCGTATACCTCGCGCAATTCAGGAAGCTCTGATAAACAGCAACAATGTTCTGGTTTATGGGTCATAATAAGTTCATTCTTGTCCGGCCACTTGCGTTCCACAGTCGACGAGTCGAATAGGACGCACGGTTTGTAATGTTATCGTCTTACGGTGCACACAATTGGGTCGCCTCCGTTACGGTTTCTCTGAAATCTGCCGGACGATTAGCCGTTGCGACGTTGACGAGACGATTATTAATTAGCATCGTACGAACCGAACTTCTGCGCGTTGAGACGAGAGATAGCGTCGCGTGGAAATCAATTTTTCCACCTCGATCGCCGCAGTCCAGTGGCGCCGAATCTCTCGATGCATCGTGCGGCTTCGAGCGGCTTCGAGCGGCGAATTTGACTAATCGATCGTTCCGCCGTTATTAGCGTTAACTCGGCGGGTACACCCGGAGAACCGCGGCAAGCGAGTTTTTGCCGCCACGGCGACAGATTCTGACGCGTCCCCGTTTCCTCGGCTGACACTCGCCTCTCGACACCGGACCCCAGTGCAAGTTACTCCGTTTGGACGGGAGTTCTCCTCGCGCGCGCGATGAGAAATTTCAATCGCCGCACACCGCCGAGCGTGACCGTTTCTTTTTCCAGCCCGTCCGAGTCCCTCTCTCGCTCCGTTTCGGTGTTGAAGAAAGATCGGCTGATTCAGAGAGCGCGCGCGCGCGCGCGCGCGAAATGCTTTTGAAACGCGCGCCACGGATCGCACGGGTACACGCGTGCCCGCGGCGCGCGTACGTGTTCGGTGTTACCGATCTAAAACTCGCGCATACCTCGCGAACGCGAATGCTCGGCGGGCCGGTGCAGGGGACATAAAGTATGCAGAAAACGAGCGCCATTCCACGCTTGATTTTATTGCTTATTCACCCCGCGGAGCCGCGGCGCTCTGGTACTCTCGTGTACGTGTTTAGAGTCGATCTTCTTCTCGTATCGCCGCTCCGGCTCCATAAAATCGCGCGGGCCATTATCGCAAATTTAACCGCCATCGACTCTCGCGTATAGAGATCTAATTCAATCGCGCGCTGTATCGCCCCCGTAGGTCTTCCCGTTTCCCATTCCGCGGCTCTAATTTCACGGCTAGTTGTCCTCGCGATTAAATCGCGATTGCTCGATCCTCTCGGTTCCGAGGGGGGGGGGTGCGAATCTCGATTACTCTCTCGCCACCGTCAGGTTTTCGGTTGCCCCAGCGCGTTTTCGAAGGTGTTCGAAGCGGAAATTCGATCGTACGAATTTCCGTTCCCGTTCGTTATCAGCCTCCGCGCAGCGCGTCAAGGTTGAACAATTAATGGGGCACGCTTCGTGGAAATTCCGTGAGACGAAAAGCAACGCTGGGTCGAATGGATCGGCCCTTTGGGCGAGTCTACGAACGGTGTGTCGCCGTGCGGGTTTAGAAAAGCAGGCAGGTGATGCACCGCGGCGAAAGGGGCGAGGGGGTGAAAGAGAGAGACGGAAAGTTCGGAGGGCACGCACTCGCGGCGTTGCCAACCGACACGCGTTCGTACGCGCGCGTGTGTACACGCGGCCGAGCACGACCGTGTTTCCGCGCGATTTGTAATGCAGTGTAACGTGCTCAGCCGCTTAGCACGGCTGCATTACCTGCCTTTGTATTTGCAAACACTGTGTCGGACACAAACATCGTCCGCCGGTGTACACGCGGGGATCGAACACGCGCGATGCTCGAACGATCGCGCAAAATCGACTGCGTAAATACCGCCGCACCGCTCGACCGGTGCGTTTCAAACATTTTTCACTCCCCGCCGCGAAACTTTTCCCTCGACTCTCTCGAGAACCAGAAGAATCAATTGCGATAAGGGGCTGTCGAAGGTCTCGCGTCGATTAAAAATCTTGCTGGATCCGCGGCTACGGGACGAACGTAATAGACTTCGTATCGGCGATTACGATACGAGGCGCGGATTCACCGAAGCACCGTCTTTCAGGTGCAGATTTACGAGGTACCTGACTCGTTCCAGGTAGTAGACTCGCGAGGAATTTGTAAGGAACTCGTATCCAACGGATACTACTTTGTCTCGAAAGGCAGGGGATCGCGGGTTCCACGAACAGGCGTGTACCCGGCTCGTCTCTAAACCGATCGCTGTCTAATATACACGTAATGTCAGCTTTATTATTAATCGAGCACAATTAGAGGGAAGCGCTTAGTACCGCTGCTGGGTAATTGATCGTTTCCAAACAGACCTAGGATCCTTTGTTGTCCCTTCGTACCGCCGTTTCCGAGACATTGATTCACGGTATATAAAATCTGTCTTACTCGACGCGGTTACACTGGCTGGCCGTGTATTTAACCCTTCTGTCGGATTCAGCGTGGACGATCACGTAACCGTGCACGACTTTCTGTACGACCGCCGCAGTCGGTCCCGTTCCCACCCTCCGCTTCCGCCTCCCGTCCGTTCGATAACTCGACGATAAAGGCTGCCGCTGACAAGGCATTTTGATAAAAGCATTATTGTCCCGGTTGTTTGCAATTTCGGGAGCTCAAAGCTCCTCCTCGTCGTTCCCTACAGCCCGTCCACGTTTCGTACACCTCGCGGGGTATTACTCTCAGCCTGGATGACAATCGAATTACGCGTCGACGAATGCGACTCGCCCCTTTCATTGTGACGTTTCGATTCGGTTAACCTTTGATCGGTTTCTACGCGTTGCGGACTATCGTTGTTCGATCGGAAACCGAAACCCCGCGCACGACGAACGAGACTCGGGGTTTCGAGTCGAGTCGCGCGCAGAGAAATCGTCAAAAATCGTTCGGTACAACGAGGTAGATACACGGAGAACGTGATACGAGCCGGCTCGTAATTTTTATCACCCTTCTGGCCGTGGAAACTGTGCAATTCCGGGGCAGTTCCAGTAAACAAAGACCGCGACGGGTTTACGAGGCTCGCACGCGCGCAACGACGAATCTATAATGGAACGCGCGGCGGAGTGGACGATTTTTTTCCGCGCGTAAAGGAGCAGCCGGTGGAGAACGGTGGCGAAAGGTCGAAGACGCGTCGATGTCGTTCTCTAGCCCATATCGATTCCGTCGAGCATCACACGCGACGATTATATTTTATTTAGCCGGGCCAGCCGCTCGACGACCGTAGTTCTTCCACATCGTCGCGGAGGATACCGGTATACTAGCTTCTCCCGCGACTTTTTGCCACTCGAGCGTTCCGTCTTTGTCTCCCTGTCCGTTTCTACTCGATATTCGAGGACGCTTTATTACATCGATACGTAGAACCGTTGTCGGAAAGTTCGACGAGAGCCCCGCGCGAAACGCGTTCGTCGACCTCTCCCCCCCCCCCGTTGGAACTCGATTGCTTCGCAGGACAACGCGCCACGGTTTCTGGAAAAACAGAGCCAACCGTGCTACCGAGCTTTGGAAACGAAAGCGAAGGCTAGGATCGCGTGGATAGAAACGGGGCGAAGAACGCCTCTCGGACACCACACTCTGGCTTTCATCGTCTTTTTGTTTTAAAACATCGTCGAGGGAGGCGGAACCGTGGGGGACGCAGGTAGCCGGAGTACGCGTAGGCGGTTAGTTAGAGCCACGTGGGTGGAGTTCCGGTAGTCCAGGAGCGCTCTCGAAAATTGGCGGAAGGGGTGAGATACGGGGGAACAAGCGTAACCTTTAAGTCGGACGGGGTTGAAACGGTTCCAACGGAGGTGGAATAGGTCGCCAGCGTACAGTGGCTTATCGTTGCTCGAGCGTTCTCGAGAGCGGCACCGAATCGTCCTCCACGCGAGATCGATATTACTCCATTTCATCGGCGAGACCCCCTTGTTCCACGGCGTCGACGGCGTCGCGAGCCTCTCCCTCTCCCCCGTCTGTCAGCTTTTTGCACCCCAAACTCCCGGCCTGGCGATCATAATTATCGTCCCTTGTCATCATCGATCGAGCTACTAATTAATGCGGTTTAAATTTGTCGACGCCCATCGCGAGAAATAACGAGATGTACCCGGCGATCGACGGTCTCGGACGCGTTCGTCCGGCCATCGAGTCGACGTGGATACGCGATACCGGCAATTATTACGCCCTCGACGGCTCGGAAGCGGTCCGTTCTGCTGTTCGACGAAAACAACAACGCGAGTGGCGGCGTTTCACGCGCTTTCCCCCGACAGGGGACGACGAGAAACTCCGTTCGTTACGCGATTTGGCGAGTTTCGCGGGTACATCTGATCTCGGTTCATTTACCTCCTGACCGGAAGTACCGTTGGTCGTGGCCGGAGAGCGCAACGGCGGGAGCTAGGCGGACCGAGAGTAGGTTGTAATCGAGAATCGCGGAGTGCCGCCGCGCGGGAAGCGGAATGAAAATCTCCGCCACCCTATTCGAGAGCGAGCGAGCCAGGATAGGGAACGGGGTAAGGCGAGAGATAGAAGCTCGACGTCGCACGGGGGAGGCCAACCGTGGCTGGCTGCACGCCTGAAATATTTTCATAGCAATCTTCTCCGTCGATTAACCTCCGTCTGTGGCGTTGCTTGCTTGCCCGGAATCGGTTATTTATTAAACCCAACTCTCGCGCGCGTTTACTTTTATTTTAAAGCGGTTACGCTCCGACGTAGTTCTTTCTCCCCTTTTCATCTCCTACACTCCTCCACCTCGCTCTTTATATTTATATACGTGTATATACGCTTTCTTTTCGTTCGCAAGTTTTCATCTCTTAAAAATTCGCTCGCTGGAAGAGACGCCGCGAGACAATAGCTCGAACGGGGTTGAAGTTATCAATAACGGTTAGATCAATTTTCGATCGAGCCCCCTTTGAAACGAAAAACCCGGATGATTATTTAGAATCAGCGTCTGTCGATTCCTTTGACCTCCCTCCGACGAGGACGGCTCGTAATAAAGCCGGGAGAGACGCGGATCGACGAGGCTTTCCTCTCTTTCCCGCCCTTCCGGATTTTTCCCTCCGGCTACGGAGGAAAGAGAGGAGGAATCCCCGCGATGTGACAAGTCTCGTTATCCTTTTGTACCGCGGCCGTCTCGTGCGATGCGATGCATAATGTTTTAATTGGACCGGCTGTTTAATTCGAGGCGCAATTGATACTTACGGGACGGTTCAGTTGCACTGAACATGTTCGCCGACGTTCCATCAACGACGCGCGTGTGTCCCGTTTGGGGAGGATACGCGATAAAAAGTAGGAGAGGCAGAAGCGGTGGGGGCGCGGAAAAAAATCGCTCGTTTCGCTTTTTCCATTCGTGGATGTTTCTTTTTCGCACGCGACACGTACTCCAGTACAGACTCGCGCGAAAAATGCTTATCGAATCAAGCTCTGCCTTTGTTCCGATAACAACGTCGCTGAAAGTTGGATTTCCATCGTTCACGCGTGTAATTTCGAAACTGCTACGCTCCCTTTCGTTCTACGGAGGATCGCGAGATTTTGGGGGGCGAGTCGCGCGATCGAAGATCGAGCGTCCCGTATCGCGATCGAGATCGTCTCTCCTCCGCTGTTATTAATCGCATCTGCGCGACGAATAACGAAACGAGAGTTATCCTTGGCTGTCAGGGGAGAAAGAGGGAAAAAAGTGTTGCGAGATTCCAGCCGCATCGATTTTTCACGTGCTAATGACTTCCGATACGCCGCATTAATCCGACCCTCTCCTCGCCCGCCGTCCTCCCGCCTTTTCTCTTTTATTCGCGCGTCAAAATCAAACTGTACCTGCCGTGGCGATGCATTCGATCGATTCAATGTATAAACGAACGAAATTACGGGAAGCTTGCAGGACTCTTCCCTTCTCCTTATTTTGTTCACGGATTTTGGTCGCGGACAGGTGTCGCAGTAGAAATTTGGCAAACGAAAACGTAGGGCAACGTTCACGCGTATTTGGCCATTGATTCGTTCGATGTTTTCGCGCCAACAACTATTTCATTTAATTACTCGGTCGATACGGCCCATCGAGTGTCATTAATTACTCGACGGACGCGCTCGATGGGAATCAGAGAATTTTTCCAATAGCTCCCATGGTAGTTTCGCCCGAGCTCTGCTAATCGTTATCGCGATCGTCGATTAAACGCGCGCGTAATTTTTACCTCGCAGTTGGCAAGTTTACGAACGTTATTAACCCTCGACCGCGTCGATTGATTCCGATCGTCGAGACGGCGCGTCGAGGGAGATCGATCGCGGGGTTCGATTCGCGCGGCGCTCGCCCGCCACGTTTCTCCTTCTAAGTGAAAATTAACCGCGGCGGCGTCGAATTTTAACCGTGCCGAAGTTCTAATTCCCTCTGTCACGCGATCCAAGCCGGTGCGCCGCCGGTTCTCTCCGTTCGCGTGTCTTTTCGCGGTGGTAAAGTTCGAGGTCGCCGCTGTTTCGGGGCGGTGCGCGCAGTTGCGTTTTCGAATACGTACGTAGACCAGCGTCCGTAATTATCGCTCGCCACCGCTGCTTCCACTGATCGCGCGTAATTGCTGTTTGCTCGCGCACGGGACACTATTATTCTACGACGTCGTAATTAAATTCTTGGCCCACGCGTACAGCTCCCCGCCGCCGGAGTCCATCGATTCTTTCGAGACGCGAGCCGAGCATAATCGCGGGGCACACACGCGCGCGCGCGCGCGCGCCTGTCTACACGTAATTCCGTCCGGGCGGGGAACAGCGGCAAAAGGCAGTTTTATGAACTCGTTCCGCTTGTACTCGGCGATATTACGTTACAAGACGGACGGACAGGCTGCCAGAAGAACGGCGAAGAGCGAAATGGTGGAGAGACGGAGAGAGCGGGCGAGGGGGTTGGGTGGAAGGGCCGTGGAAAGTAAGAAGCGTCCCAGAATGAAGAGAGGGTTAATGTCCGGCCGGTTGTTGGTTCATTCAGACCGGCGAGATGGTATCGCGGCGGAAATTTTTTGGTAGGGCCCCCGATGAAGTTCGTTTCGGCTCCTCCGTCGATGATTCACGAAGACTGGTCGCTCGACTGGGCCCCGCGACTGCGTTCGGGACACCAGGTAGGAGAGAGCAGCGTCCCGCGTCGAACGACGTCTTTTACAGCCGGCTTAGTTCATCGAAATTGGGTGGTCCCCTTTTAAGATCGTAATCCCCGTATACGTTCCGAGTCTCTCCTCGATTGTACGTCGTGTACGCGACGGCTGGTTAATTGGTTCGCGCGGCGTCGCGTTGAAAAGGATTTCCCCCAAAATCCCGATCGGGGCGAGTCATTGTTGGTATAGATGACCCCTAAGCTCTACCTGCGCCTCGACCCTCCGATTTCGCGTTCAGGTAGCGCGCGTGGCCGCTAAGGCACTCGAGGCCAGAAGGAATACGGTGACGATCGATCTTTGCTTTCCCGAGTTGGCAAACACCTCGAATTGTTGGTGGCACGGTCGAGTATTTGTCTTGAACCGGTCGTGAACGTGGCGAACGTTTTTCGTTACATCGAAAGCGCGTCTTACGAATACGCTTTTCTGTCGCCACGTAATCGAGGGACGTAAGACGGAAGGGGCTGAAAAAGTGGACGCCTGCGACGACGTCCGGGATCTCGAGCTCGACCGCGATACGTTCGACCACACCACCCTTCCCTTCTTCTTCGTTCTAACTACGTTGTTCGTCGTGGTATACGGTTATTTCCTGGCGTTAGGGAATCCCGCCTGTACATCCGCAACTATTTGATGGCGCGTAGTCCTCGACGAGGAACGATACAGTCTGTTAGGGGGCGGTCTAATGGGGACGAGGGTGTCGGGTTGACGGGATAAGAACCGAATGGGGGAGAGAAAGGAGGAACGAAAGAAACAGGCGGAAATGGCGCGTTCCACCAGCCGGAGGCGCAACAGTTTGGCCGTAGAAAACTTATCGCGGCTACTCGAGTTCCCCGATCGACTCGGAATACGAGAGAGGATACGGGCCGTGTAAAAACGAGTAGTAAAACGGTTTAGGGCCTGCCCTGCCCGTGGCTGACCGTAGAGGGTGCGGCGAGTCGCGAAAAATGCGCGGTGCTCGCGCGGAGCAAACCGATCGCCCGCATCGAAACCTGTTTGCTCGTCGGTATTAACGATACCTTCAACGAGACACTCAATCCGATCGGTTAATAGCGGTTGCCTTAATTGCGCTCGACCGAGCAATTAGATAACCCCTTATCTCCAGTTTAATAGGGACTCTTGCCGATCGTATTTTTCCTTTTTTACCCCGTACAACCCGGGGACACGCCTGGGCATTTGCACCATCGTTCTCCGACGCGTATTATACGACCCTGTCGAACCTTGACTCACCCCGGGACGTTCGAAACCCTATTACAAACTCAGCCCCTTTCCTCGTTGGTCGTCGAGCAAGGGTCGCCGAGCTGGTCGAGAAGGGGCTATCCTACTCTCTCTCTCTCTCTCTCTCTCTCTCTTTCTCTCGAACAACCGATATTTCCTCCTTTGTATCGCCGTTACGCGTCCCGTTTACGGAATCGAGTTTTCACAAAACTAATCGCTAGGAACCGGTGTTTGTCCCGAAAGTTATTTTTACTATCGATTGCTCATAGCCTCGCCGCGTCGTCGAGTCGTTTCCACGGATTATCTTCGTTTGTCGAGTGATGTCAGGCCTGGTAATCGCGTATGCCACTTGGCATCTCGAAACGGACGATCCGGTTGCCGATCGTCCCACCCTCCCCCGTTAACCAGCAAGCCCTCGCATTTCTTCCACCGATTCGATCCTCGACTCGCGTCTCACTGTCTAGTCACACGCTGGCTCGTTCGTCTGCATCCCTCGTAACGCGTTCTATAATCGTGCTCGCCGAATTCCGTCCCTCGGGTGGCAGGCCGGCCGAGAATTGGCCCGCTGCCCGCCCGCGGTTTCGACGGCGATCCGCGGGAAAAATCGTTGGTTCGAACCACCGACGACGGTGGTTCCTTGACGGTGGATCGTCGGTGAGCAGCCTCGAGTGTAGCCGCGCGGGCACGTGCGAGCGCAACGAGTGCACTTAAGCATAAAACGAGGCGGCTCGTTGCGGCAGCTCGTGCCGCGAAAATGATACGCCACCGATAACGGCCCGAGTACGCGCGACCCGTTCCGTCTGGCGTGTGCGTGCGTCGATAACGCGTCTCGTAGCGCCTTGTCGCGCCTCGTCCGTGCGGTACGTATTCTCGCGATGGGGGTGATTTCTGCGCGAGGCCAACGAGGCCAGTCGAGGTGTATCGTCGCGGATCTCTTCCCTGGGTTTTGAAGGAAGGAAGCGCGGGCGTTTGCTATGCGGCGCGCGTTATCCGTTCGCCATGGCCCGACGCGTTCCACTCCCGTTCGCACGTGGACAAATTCGTCCGCGTTCCTTCATGAATAATTATTATCGATCGCTCATTGGTCGTGAACGCACGGCTACCGCGCGTGGTCGCGCGAGTTACGTAATCGCGATATGTAAAGTAAAAATGGTGAGATCGCGCTCGTGACGAGCTACATCAGCAGACGGCTGGCTAATAATTCGTTAAGAAAGTTCAGACGGTAGGGTCTTGATGATCTTTTTTCTTGACCGTTCTTTTCGTTTGTTTGTTCCGCGCTGGGAAATGCGAAGAATTCGTTAATGAATTCTCGACCTCGAAAGTGCAAAGGCAAGGCACAAGGTGGTAGCCGTAGTACGCGATACACCTGCGCAAATACGGCTGATCAATGTCTAGATACGATCGAGTAAATGAAAGCCCTCTTCGCGGGGGAACCGCCGATTCATCGTGACCGATAAACGATCGGTTCGCTGCTCGTGTTCCACGAGTTTATCAGAGGGAACGCGACGCTCCCTTTTCTGCCGCTGGTGCAGCATTCCTCTTTCGAGTTTCCTCGTTCCATTGTAACGTTCGCCACGGTTTTTCCCCCCAGCTCGTCGAGGCTCGTCGAGGCTCGTCGAGGCTCGTCGAAACGTGCCATTAGCGGAGCGAATTCGCGATTTATAACGTCGACGGTCGGTTGAAAAAAGAGATAAGAAACACAGTGGCTGCGTCGACGCTCGAACGACGACGATTCGCTCGCTCGATCAGCTCGAGATGGCAAAATCACCGAGCGATAGTCCGCTTTCGATTTCGATCAGCCGTGCAGATACCACGCCGTGAGTCAGCGGTAAGTAGCCGCGATGTTCGTTCGATAATCCGTGCTCCTTTCTCGCGCTCTGGCATATCGGCCTCACACGCGACCATCGGGATCACTTCCGTTCGCCTCACCTTCGCCTGGCTGGCCTCTTTTCCTCCGCTCAGCCGCGGAGGGTGGAAGAAGGACGGACGCCCGCCGCTATGGAGTAGGTCATCGGGTGATTCTATATCTTCGGCGAAAAGGATGGCGGTAGACAGGAAATGGGCCGACGCTAAAAAAAGAGAGAGAGAGAGAGAGAGAGGAAGCGTGTAAAAGAACAGAGGACCTGCTGGTGGTGGTTGGTTCCCTTTCCTTCGCCGTATGCCACCTCCGATCCCGGTTCTCACGGGTTACCTCGGTTCGCGTTAGTTATTACCTGACATTACCCGACGGTTTTCCTTTGAACCGTGAATGCTGTTCCCTGAATTTCATCAAAGCGGTGTCTCCCTCCTTTGAGAGTTGCCAATGCGCGGTATCGTCGAAAGCCACTCCTCGTCCTGTGTCTCCTCGGCAATGCTATGCGTCGATACTGCGCACGTATTTCGCGCGTCGCGGTATCTTCCGTCCGTTCCGCGGCTGGAATTTATAAGGCTCGCATAATCGCGAATCGAGAGGGCTCTTTTTCTTCCCCGCTATTTCGGTTTAACGCCGACCAACGAGGTAGAGAGACCCGTTCGTTCGAGCGTGCTGCGACCAAAAGTGGTTTCCCTGCCGGAGTGAAAGACGAGTTCTCTCTTTTGTCTGCTCCGTAGAGCGGAGAAGAGAGCCGGCAGAGTTTTAAGATGCGAGAGAGAGAGGGCATCTGGGTGTTATCTGGGCCAATGGAACGCAACCTCGCGCGGTGCTCTTATTTCGCTGTCGACACCGGATCGGTAAACTGCCGTCGCGCATCGAGCTACGCGAGAATGTCCTCGACGTGTCGGCTATTTCGCGCAAATTAATTGACGAACTTACCGCAATTACGCCGCTCCCCCTTTTACCCTTTGACCGCCTTATCAGCTTTTCTTTCGCCCGAACCCGCGCTCCACGCGGCCCACCTACGACCTCTTCGCGGCGCTCGACCGGGTCGAGGTAACGTCGAGGAAACTGCACCCCCGGGGTCTAATTATAAAATATGACGGTGCCGCTCGGACGCCAAAGTATCAGCGATCGTGTCATCGACGCCTGGATCGAAATACTCTCGCGAGCGAGATCCTCTTCGCAGAGGTGCGAGTCGTCTAATCGACCCTTGGCAACGAGGTATTTCCTCATTTTTCCCCTCCACGCCGATCTTGCTTTATTAATTCCCGCGTGAAAATAAGATTTCGATTATAGAGGATCAACCGGTTGAATTCAAGGCCGCTCGGTCCAAGAGATCGTCCGCGCTCGCGCCTGGTCGAAGAAGAAATCGCGCGCGATTCCGTCAGCGAGCCGGCGATAAAAATAATCCACTGACTAACATCTAGGCTTCGACGACTATTATTATCCCGAATCTCTCCCCCGAGATAGACGGGCCGAAAGAAATGGCGCGACGAATCGTATCAGCGACCGCGCTCTCATCTCCGAAAGGGGTCGTACGAGAGACGTAGCCGCGGTGAAAGTGACGATCGAGAGAAGAGAAGTGATTTCTTAAAACTCACCCCCCCCCCCGTGGTCGCGCGTCGACATTTCTATTTCCGACGCCCCGCGTCTCTCGACCTCTCCTCTCTGTCGAACCTCGCGGTTCCCGGTATTCCATTTATTCCGACGAGCGTAACGCCTCCTCCGCGTATATTATCCGCCAATTTCCACGGACCACCGCTATTCCGCTAGTTTGATTTCTGCGAAATCGTCGGCGACGAGCGCGAAGATCGTTCGCGTGGTCGCGTTTTCTGCTGGATCGCGATTTCGCTGACGTCCAACCGTGGAGGAACGTCGCAGCGTTGCATTTACTCGAATTTCACGGACTTCCGAGAGACGGAACGCGGCACTCGAAGCGCAGGTTCGACGCATTTTAGCTGGATTTCCCTGTTTACAAGCGGGCTCCGTCGAGCTGTCTGCGATTTCGATTCGATCGGTTTGGAATCGCGATATCAAAGGGGAGCAATTTTAGGTGTTTCGACCTTCGAGTCGAAAGACCTGGCGAGCTTCGAGAGCGATGCGTTTCGAGGAAACAGTTGGAATCGAATCGACGCGAAGGCGTCGCCAAGGGGAAACACGCGAGAGTCTATCGCGTCGTTGGAAAGACAAATAAGTTCCGGCCCGCGTGCTCGTCCCGTTTTCCATTTTTCCTCGTTGAAACGCGACGCGTCCCGTCCGTTCGAAGAACAACGCGGTCGCCGGTGTCGTAGGTCAGTGTAGCCAACCAGTCAGCGGAGCGGCGCGCTCGATTGTCAGCGACGCTTGTCGAAGCTGAATCGTGGAGCCGTTGGGATTTCCCTCGACACGGCAATTTACCCCCGTGATTGACAGCCGCCAGCTTTTGACGGCTTGAGGAACGCCGGGGATGAGTTAATCCGTTCGATGCGTTTCCGCGATAACCCAGATGTGTACCACCGATCGCGTCTGTAACGCGGATCGACTCTCGTCGACTCTCCGCCCGTTTTTTTTTTATTTTCTCTTTTTCTCCTATTCTCTTTTTTAGGTCAATTACATCGAGAGCGCGGGGACGGGTCCCAATTATTACGGCATTTACACGGGGAACGAACGATCGCGATCCCAGGCTGATTATTAAATTAAATTTAAAACCCCTCCCCTGGTGCCGGCGATATTATTTTGAACGAGCTCCGCCGGCAATGGGGCGTGCACCCTGAAACGGGGCATAGGGTCGCGTAAAAGGGGATTTCGATACGAGCCGATAAAAATTCTCATAAAAGGTTGCGTGCGTCCGGTGCTTTCCATACGCGGCCTGTTCGCTTTTGTGCCGTAAAACGTATCGGAAATTAATATGCCAATTTCCTCCGAAAACCGGCCTGCCACCGGGTTAACCCGTGCCGGATTGTAACGTCCTTTGTCCGAAAATTAGTCAAATGTGCGGGCGCGGCTGTTTCGAATGTCAAAGAGATTTTAAACGCGGTACGTACACGTTTACTCGATTCCGTCAATTAACGCTCGATCGCGGGTAAATTTTAATTATGATCGAACCGCGTCGATCGCGGCCGGGGTATCGTTGGAAAAATTTCTGGCGACGAAACAAAAGCGGAGCCGCGCGAACCGTGTTTTGGTAATTGGCAGGGGGGGAACCGTTTGAAATTTTTCTCTTCATTTTTTTCTACGGCCATTCAATCATCGGCGCAACGAACCGGGAACGAGCGAAAAAGGTATCGTTGAGCGTGGTAACGCGGGGACGTCGCGAGTCCATTTTCATTTTGGCGGGCTTTTCGAAAAAAAAAAAAAAAGAGAGTAAAACCAGCCGAGAGGAGGAGAAAAACGGCTCCACGCGGTGGTCGGCAGTTTCCCGCCGGCGCTTTGTCACGCATTGTCAACGACGACGTCCGCAAACAGTAAGGAACTTGAGCGGCGTTACGAGCGTGTCACGGTAGTCCGTCGCTATTATGTCGTGCGGCAATGCGCCTGGCGGTTTCCGCGCGAGGCGGCGTGTCGGTCGACCGAAGAGGAGGAATAGTAGCGTAGGAATAGGCGGCGGTGGTGGAGGAGTAGAAGGTGGAGTAAGTTGCGCGCGCGGCCATTTTGATAATCTCCCACTCCTCCGTCTCGCTCCTCGTTCCTTGCTACTCCCGTTTCCCTCTCGGTCGTTCCCTCTCGGTCCCACTCGGTGCCCGTCAACCCTTCGCCCGTCTCCGTCCCACCAGCGGTGTGTCCGTTCTGTCTCTCGCGTGTGCCGCGCGCACACAGACACACGCGCGCGTCCAGCGTTCCACACGGTTAACGGGTACGTGGCGTCGTGTCGCCTCGCGTCCATGTGCACCGACACGTACGCGTGCACGGATTGGAGAGAAAGAGCGAAGAAGACGGAAAGAAAGAAGGGAAGAAAGAGAAAGAATCGTTAAAGCGCGCGGAGGATGTGGTAGAGGAGGAGGAGGATAGAGAACGCGGCGGTGGAGAAGGGGTTCGGGAGGGGAGGGGTTCGTACACAGAGAGGATCGGTGCGTATTTTTTTTTTTTTTTCTTCCTTTTTTCCGCTGCTCGTAGTGCGCGAGCTTTTGCGGCAAAAGAGCGTGTGCAGAAGAGTTGCCCCCGTGGTCGCTAGTGTCGCGATTTCCCTTCCTCCTCTCTCGCTCTTCCTCGTTCTCTCTCGTTCCCGCTCTCTCGGCGCGAGCACGCGCGCATTCGCACGCACACACGTGCAAACGGTGTACGTGCTCTCGCGTGTACGTGTGCATCTCTCTCTATCTCGCTCCCTCTCCTCTGCCTCTCCTCGTCTCGACCGGAAGGTGCCAGTTTCTCGTCGACGATCGTCTCGTGCAGACTCGCGCTACGTCGTCGCCGTTTCGTGAATTGTCGCGTACCTCTCGGACGTCGTCGCCACCGCCGCCGTTCTCGTCCTCGTCAACGCGTTACGTCCAGCCTCGATCACCACCGTGGTGCGTTGTAGTAAACAATTTGGATTACGAGTCTTCCGTCGAAATCGAGCCGCGTGTGCCTGCCTGCCTGCCTGCCTGTCTGCCTGTCGACAAGTGCAAGTAAATAAAGAATGTTGTCGCGCCAAGGAGACTCGTAGCGATCGTCGTTGGTTATTACGTTCCCGTGTTGTGTTTTTCGAATTCCTCCTCTGGCGATCGCGCGATACGTCTCGGTCAGTCAGTCAGTCGTCGCGCGTTCTTCCGTGCGCGCTTCTCCCGACTACGTAGTTCGCCTGTACGTGTCTCCGTCGTCGGATCGGGAAAAGGTGTCGACCACCGGGAAAGTGTTGGTGCGTTCGTCGCGGTGAATCGTTTCTTTAGCAGTGTTCGACACGAGCTGGGGCGCGCGTTTCTGGATTAGCCGCTCCTCTCGTGCCCCTTGAAACGTCGAACGACGCTCTGCTCGCGGAATCGTTCGAGCGTTCGACGAAAGAATGAGAGTGTTTTTCCGCGCGAACATCGCGTCGCCACTGGCGGGCCCCCGAGCCGTTCCTTTGCAGTCGGTTCTCGGTATTTCTGGTGATTCTGGTGATCGCAGTTCTAGTGATAACTTTTTGTCAGGATTATTTTTGGATACCGTGACCAGCCGGTTTTCACTTTCTTGAACACACGGTGAGTACCATCCTTCTCTCTCTCTCTCGATCTCGATCTCGTTCTCGCTCTCGCTCCTTCTTTTTCTGTATTTCCCACTTTTCCTTCGATCGTGTTCCGTTTCGTTCGCTCGCCTCTGCACGGACGACAAAATAAATTCTACCGTGACGCGGTACCGCGATAGGTCGCGCGTGGGACGAACATTTTCCACGGTGTGGCGGAAAAAAGGAAAAGGACGAACGGTTAGAACGTCACGATGCTCGCGTTCGAATCAAGTCGGTGCTACGCCGACGCTCGATCGCGTGTTACGCCAAGTTTTTCTCCCCTCTCTCTTTTTTCCACTCCGGATCGTGCATCCTAGTTTTTCGATAGGCACTTTTGGAGAAAGTACGACACGACTTTCGTGACCGGCTGGTGTGTTTCGTGACCGAAGCGTGCCGCGGGTCACGTGGGGAATATTTAGACGAACGTCTCGCCGTTTCGTCGACGGTTAAACCGTCCTCGACGGCGAAATCAAGGTGCACGCGCGTCCCTTAGATTAGACGGGGAATTTCGTAGGATACGATCGAGCGAGGCAGTTTCGAGTGGCGCGTTGTTTACTTCCACGATCCACGACACTGGACGAAACTAGATTTCGCTCGATATAAATACCGTGGCGCGAGCATCGTAAACGCGCTCGTGTGCACGGTCACCGAGCGGTCGAGCACAGTCGGTCTGGCGTGCCAGCATTCTCGTTAATTCCAGAAAATTATCGACAGATGCTCGCGCGTAAAAACGTCTGTTGGCAGCCATGTTCAAGAGCGCTCGCTCGCGAAGATATCGCGATTTCGTCACGCCACGTGCCGCCATTTTTTTCTTCTTCTTCTAAACGCTGAAACGCGCTGCGGTGCGCTACCTTCTCCCCGTCGTCGTTGGCGTTGTCGATCCGCGCGTACGCGCAATTCTCGAGTACCTGTTTACCAAGTGCGTGTATACCTGTTTACGCGAAAGACGCTAGGCAAGACCACAACAACAGCGATAGCGCGTCGTGTCTCGATTCTAGAACCTGCTCGTGCCAAGGTATGATTCACGATCCGATTTTCGCCTATTAGACTTGCCCGCTTACGCAGCCACCGGAATAACCTTTGATCGCGACGAGTTTCCCTTAAAATTCGAGCCTCGCTCGCGGTCGATCGTTTATAGCGTCTCGAGGTCGCCGCGAGTTCGCGTTCGACGCGTCCTTCGGATGGTCGAACCGGCTGATCGCGTTATCAACCTCGGCTCCGCTCAACGTTCAACTCGACCGGAAAAAACCGAGACGTTCTGCAAACACGGAGCGCGGAAACGTCGACGTTCCGATGTTCACGGTTGGACCAGGCAGAATTCGGTGCCCCTCACGCTCGGGAACGTTCTCCAGTGACGTCATTAGCGAGGAACGCGCAAAGCTGGCCAAAGTGTCGCTCGGAGGGGTGGTCGAGCAGGAAGATTTCACGGCTCTGCGTCGCGAAACTTGGTCGCCGTTCGTCGTCGTAGTACTTTTTTCGAAGCGGGGCACCTCTCTCGCTCCGTTCCGCTACCGTCGCGGCGCGCGCTAACTTCGGATTACGTAAGTGACAGAGAGCGCTGCTACCGAAGAGCCTTGGTTTCCTTTTAAAAATGGCCGTCCGCGGGGCCCGAGAGAAACATCATCTCGTGTCGAAAACATCGGCCGTTCTGCGCCGCGGAAGAGGAGCACGCGTGCTGCGTTCGCGCGTCGCGTGTTCGCGAGCAGAAGAACAACAAGTTGTTCGCGCGCGTTGCGTTCCATCTTCGAACGTCTTCCCTCTCTTACGGTAGACGTGGCGCGAAATACTCGAAACCGTGTGGCGTTTTACGCTTCGTCGAGGAGAGGTTTCTTTCTGTAAATAAACAGTCGCAGATTCGTCGCACGTTTCTCGACCAAGTTTCTCCGCGCGAGCGTTCGACGTTACGACACCCCATAGGGTGAAACGTATTTTGCCACGCGATTTTTCGCGGAACCATATCGCGCACGCCGCGCGACAATGAAAGTACTATCGACTGGTACTCGCGAGCTGGAACAGATAGCGGCTCCGGAATCAAATATGCAAAAAGGGAAACTTGGCGACTCGGCGGAATATCGTTATCGAATATCGATACGCGCGAATCTCTTGGAATCTAGGTTTCGCGCGCGTTGGGCGAACCCGCTCGGGTATTCCTTAGCTCGCGCAAGGCGTAGGGACGCGGAGCGTCTTTTGTATCGAGATTAGAGAGTCGATAACCACTGATAATGGAGTTAATCGATGATAACGAGCGGTCGCGCGGCGATAAACTTGAGCACGTCGCGCGTCGACGTTACGGGATGTTAATTCTTTATTGCTCGTAATACGCGAACAGTTTTGGTAAACTCCTTCCCGTGGCCGCATTAAATTCCGCCGCGCGACTGCCCCGCTTCGCGCCCTGAAAATTCCTTCGCCGAGCGGTTGACTAAATCGCGGCGAAAATATTGTGTACAAATAACGAGGATTTGCATTACAGATACTCTCTTTACGCGCTCGTCCTCGCCGCGCCAGCACGGCCGCGTCCGCGTGTTTCAACCGCAATTTACATTTCAAATATCGTGTCGTTCGTCGAGGTTCGCGCGGACAGATCGTTAAGCTTTCATCGGGACTGCTTAACCGTTCGTCGTTTCGTTGAACAAGCGATTTATTTAAAACGCTCGCAGCCGGCCGCAATAAACACGGTTTAACACGTTCACTTTTATCGTCGAGGATTTGTAAAAAAATTATCGCGCGCGGAGCGGTAGCGCCAGCTAATGGAAAAGTAATTTTTTTTTTTTTTTTACGTTACGTCGAATACCGCCGCCAGTTATAATTAAGCGTTCGAATAGTCCCCGCGGACTGTTATTATCGCCACTGTTATCTGGCATTACGGTGAACGTTCGAGGAAATATAAATTAGTTGTAAAGGCAGCGTGGATACCCTGTTAAATTACGGTTAGGGTTCCGCGAGGTTCGCTGGTCGCGTTATTTCCTCGAGACATCGAGAGTGTTGGTCGAGAGAGTCGAATTTATGCGGAGACCACGGCCATCGAGCTAGACATTTTCGCGTAATGATTATCGACGATGGATAAGGCGCGGTTTCGCCGTTCGACGTCTTCGCTTTTCGAGTCGTCGAAGCGTCTGGACTTGACATTATCGTCAGACCCGTTCAGTGCCAGGAATCGGGGGAAAAATTCGAGCCGAAGACGGACCCAAGCCGTTCTTGAACTTTGGCCGAGTTACGTCCCATTAGTCGGTCGGCTGTTCGTTCGTCCGTACTAATTCGCCAACTTTTTTCCTTGTCGACTCGTGTTTGCTAGCGTTTCCACAGGTTCTTTCGAATCCTCGAGTTAAACGAACTCGGAGTCGAAGGAGGAGAATTCGATGCAACTTTTTCCTCCGGATAAAACCAGTCGAAGTCGTGGTTCGCCCCTTTCGAGCGTTTCTAGCGATACGCAAAGGTTCAAACTTCGAACGCGCGAATCTTCCAATTAGCATACGATTCCCATCTCAGAGCTCGAAACTGAAGCTGTTTAGTCTGGTCGTTGAGAATCGAGATGATACAATACGCTAGTGTGTTTACGCGGATGGATCATCGTTTAGAGGAAAGGTGTTTCACGAGCAATTAATAATCGAAGCAATCGCTGCCATGACTCGATCTTAAAGTCTCCACAGGTTGGGATCGTCGAACATCGATTTGGAGCGAAGATGGTTCGCGTGGAGAGGCTCGATCGAATCCGCTCAAGGAGATTAGCCGCGCGAGCGTAAAACGAAACGCGACTTTCGAAGGTTCTCGTACCGCGAAACGATGTCAGTGTGTCAGTGTCAATGGAACCGAGTCATTGGGTTTGCCGATTGTGATTCAACAGGAAGAGTCGGTTTCGCTGCGTGGCGGGTGAACTGCTCCGTCGTCGTTCTTCTTCATCCCTCTCCTCTACCTCGGGTTCTCGAATGAGACGTAGAAGAGAGACTGCAGACGGCACTGCAGTTGGTGGCATCGAATTCGTTCGGAGTTTCCTGTTGTCGCGCGAGGCTGGGATTTTTCCGTCGCTGGAGCGATTTCTGATCCGGTCGCGCTGGTTCCTCGTCGCCCCGCCTGTCTGTTCGGCTGGCGAGCTAATGGAATCGGTAATTAACGAGCGGCGCGTGGCTGGAGCGTCCGTGAGGCGAGCAACGCGAGGGAAAGAGAAATGGAGCCGTCGAATCGGGCGGGAATTCGCGAGCGCGCGATCCGGCATTTAGCCTTCGTCGTCTGAAAATAACCGCGACAACTCGCGAGGATTCCCTCCGCCTCTGGTCGCGGCTTCGATTCGTCTCGCTTCCACGCGCCTCGATCCTCTCCCGCTGTATCCGCGGCCGCGCGTTCCTCCTCTTTCCCTCGCCCCGTCGCCGCGGATACTTTCGCCGTCTCGGTCGTCCGTCGTCGTCGCGCGGCAGTTAACTAAGCTCGAATCGAATTCGCCACACGTACGGCCACGTGCGTGCAGACGGAGGCGCGTGTGCGTTACCCTTTCGCCCGCACACGTACGCGCGTACTTACGTTTCGCGCCAAAAAAGAAGAGCTTCGACGGTGGCGTCTGTCGTGCGTCGATGCGACGTCGTCGCGTCCATCGTAAACGCGGATTTCGAGCAAGATAGATGGCGATTGTTTCATCGGAGGTGGGATTAACAGGCGGTAATAGCAAAAGCTGGTCCGGCGTGGAAAAATGCTGGGAAACCGAAACGACTCGTGGCCGGTTAATTCATTCAGCCGGCTCGGATGAATCGATAACGCTGCTCGCAGACGCGAACCAGGGAATTCGTACGTCATCGATACCCGAAATACCGGCGGACGGTGGTGCGCGTACGAATTTAAAAGCCGCCGTCGATTTCCGGTATTCCTCCGCGAGAACAGTAGTACGCACGCCGCTGGTGGAGGAGGGCATCGCGTCACCGGTTGCTCTCGAGCGTCACCGCTGACGTAGATCGATCCTAACCTGACGGTCGCGTCTCCGCGTCGAAGCATTGCGAAATTGATGGAAATCGAGCGGCTCCGCGGAAACGCGCGCCGCCAGTTCTTTGAAAACGGGTTGACCGTGGGCATTTCCAATTATCGATTAACGAGAGGCCAGGGAGGGGGGTGGAGAGCAGGGTTTTCTGTTCTCCGATCGGCGCACGGAGGATTTTTTTAAATCTACCTCCCAGTCGAACGACGATTCGTCGCGATCCTGCGGTTCGACAAACATTCCCACACGTTTTCGAGTATTTTCGCGAACGATTTTTGCTAATCGACCCGGTCCGGCGTGTTAATAGGTTTTCCCGAGAACGGAAAAGGGTCAGCGGAATCTCGTTCTGGATGTCGAGCGTCGGCTATCGACCCGGCTGTAAAAAGGGCTGACCGTGGTCGTTCGAGCTGGCTGTATTTTCGGAAATACAGCTATCGTTTCCACGAAACGTGCGTCAAGCATTCGAGGAGAAGGCGATTAGCTGAACGAATTCCTTCGGTTGGTTCGCGATTAATTTCGATCCGAGGAGAAGCCCAATTCGTCGGCTTTACCTCTTATCCCTGTTCGCTCGCGAATCGCAAATGGCCATGGCCCCTCTCGAATCGTCCCTTCTTCGTTACCATTTCAAATCGACCACGATTAACGCTAGTTAATTATTTCCTGGGGTGATATTCCGTCCCGGGACGGATCGATCTCCCGCCGAATGATTCATTAAAAAAGAAAAACCCGTCGCTGAGTAGTTGATGCACGCATAGCGTGTCGCGGGAGGAATAATTTATCGCTGTGTTTTTTCTTCCGTTTCTCGCGAAATCGTGGAACACAGCTCTCTCTGTCGCGTGTCGCTCGATGGCCGTCGATGGACGCGGCGAGGACGATCGCGGCGAACGACCGGTGGAAAATTTGGAAAATTGTCGGACGGCCGGAAGTTCGTTCGAGCGAATATGGAACCTGGAGGGCGGCGTATCCCGTTTCCATTTACCGAGGCGTTAATCATGAAAGCGCGCAGGCTTCGTTAGTGCGATGAACTTTGCCGAGCTTTGTGACCCGTCGAACTACTCGATAAAACGCTTCGCCCGCCGCGCTTTTCGTTCCGCTCGTCTTCGCCAGAAATCGAACGGCACGGTCGATATTTAAATGGTCCCCGTTGCGTGGGAAACGGTCCTAACTCCGGTTCGACGCAAAACACCGCGAGCAATTCACGTGGATCGCGAAATCGCGTTCTCGCGCATTCCCAGCAGCCAGGAAATCGGTCGTATCTGAACTCGCAAATGGAAGAGACGTTCGCTGGCGAAGGAACGACGCGAAACGCAATGGTAATATCCGGCCAGGCGACGCCGCGACGTCGGCCACCGGTGTCCCAGGCTCCATCGAACGAATTCGACGCTCCGCTAGTGGAAACTCCGTGAATTTTGCAACGATCCCGCGTGCTGTCGTCGCGATCCGCCGTTCCAGCGCGGATATTTCCAGCGAACGTGAAAAATCGACAACACCGATCGCGCGGACGGCGTAAGCCTCGTCCGCTAATGAACGCGGCTACGAGGATTAGCGGCTATGGGTTCGATCTCCGTTCGACGGAAATTAATAATTCTTTGCGAGCGTATCAGCCTCTTCTCTGCGTGGGAATATATCGAGGGGAGAGAGAGAAAGAGAGACGACGAAAAGTGATTCGTCGACCGAGTTTCCGGCGATCGAGCAGCCTAGCGGCTGGTCTAATGCAACCAGTAACTCGATTTCACGCGGCGGTTGCTCGATAAGAAGCAAAAAGGTTGCGATCGCGCGTAAAGGAGGAGGCGCTCGGTAATCAGTCGCGATCCTGATGGAATCGATAATTCGCGCGCCGTGTCGGCTGGCTCGTGGGTACGCAATCCCGACGTCGTCGCCGGAAACGCGGCTAAACAGGTGTTCTCGGCAGCTGCAGCTGCTCTCTCACTCTCTCTTATTCTTTATGGCTCGCCACGAATCTCTTCTGTCTCCATTCGCGTCTGTCTCACGGTTCGCTTTTTCACCGCTGGTATTTTCCTAAAACGCGAGAGTTATTCTGCGCCATGCGTCACGCGCGCGACGCAATTTCTTGCCGATTGATTTCCGCCTGGGCGAGACAAAGACCGTCTACGACGCTCGAGAAGGATTTTCCTTAAAATGGAACGTTTGCTTAGCCAATGTCACGGATATCGAACATCGGACGCGAGGCGAGCTCGAGGAGTCGTCCTCGCGTTCGTCTTCCATTCTTCCTCGCTTCTATCCCCTGCGTGCCCTTCTGTTTACCGTTAAAGAGGGAATCGCGAGGCAAACGTACGCGTACGCGCGCAGCTGACTCCGTTATCGCACGCTTCGTACACATTCCTAGCGATAAAACTCGTGGGACAATTCCGTGAGACGGCGATAAGCTTTTCCGAATCCACGCTGCATAGTATTTCCGGCTAGGATCGAGACACGCGAGTCCACAGGGTTGATCGAAGGGTACATTGCTGTTTCAGCGTGGACCGGGACCGACTTCGAGAGCGGGAACGACAGGCCCGCGCGGCGATGTCGGTCCAGGCCGAACAGGCGGCTGCAGGAGGTGGTCCTGACACCAGACACCATCACCATGGCCACCACAACCACGCTCACCATCACGCTAATCCGCACGCCGTCGCAGCTCCGCTCTTCCGTGCTCCCGTCAGGGTAAGTGTCTCTTTCTTTCTTTCTTTTTTTTGTGCTCTCTATCTCTCCTCCTCTTTCCCTCTGTCTTCTTGGCGTCGCGTATCGTACGTCTCGCGACATCCAGGCCGCAACGGAGGGCTGCTGGAACGTTTCTGGGGGAGCAAGGGATTAAAGGATCCAGCGGTTTCGAAACGCCCGCTCCGCGGTCTACTTCGAACCACGGGAATACCAGGGATTTTTCTCGCGCGGACGTAGACTTGCGGGCCGTAATCGCGTTCGGTTGGAATTGGAGCGGAGATCACCGACCCTCGGCCGTTTTTCTCCCCAGCTCTGCTCTTGGCAGCTTTTTCTCCCGATCGTACATAATTTAGGACGGTTAGCGACTCTGTTTAGCCTCGCTGGTTAGTTGATCGCGTAATTTTATTAAGCCTGCAGCATCGATTCCGCGTTCGCAATTAGACCAGCCGCTCTCCCGCGAGTCGCGATTCGAGCAGCTCGTGCCAGGGATTAGTTTGTCATCGACTCTTATCCCCGGGTCTTCCAGATTTAGCAACCCACCGCTCGTTAGGGTGTTTCGCCGTCTCGATGGCTCGTTTACGCGCCATATGGCGGCAGACACGATCCTCCTTTTTCCCTGCCGGATCCTCAGCCGTGGCTACGATCCTCGGGGTGTTCCGATTTCAGGCCCGCGTCTGGAACACGAACGTCGAGGCGGTAGCAGCTGCCCGTTGGGTCCACGGAGAAATCCCATACGACCGTTACGGCGAAGCCAACAGGCTCGTCCAGCCTCTCTCACGGCTCGTAAACATCGCACGGCTCCTCTTCCACTTTACCTCGCCATCGACTAGACTTATCCTCGGCGTCGCGAGATTTGTTGCCGATCCTGCGCGCGCCTCCAGCCCTGGCAACCCGACGAAAACAAAGGACTCGCAGTTAGTCGCGGTACAGATACCGCTCGGCGAAGAATTTTCAGAAAACTATCTCGGATTTCAGCGAGAAACCCTACGTCGCGCTAAAGTTGGGAGTTGCGGAACGATTTAAACGCGGAACGATCCTCCGCGGAGCAAAGTGGAAACGCGTAAAACGGAAAGAGCGGATTGCTCGGGCGCGTTTAAAGGGCTTCCGATTACATCAATCGGCGATCATCGATACGATTTCTCGCGCGACGCGCGAATGACCCTCCGAACGTAACCGGCGAGCACCTCTCCACGGTACTCAACAGGTGTTTCGCGACTTTTAAACTTTCCTAATAACCGTTTTACGAGCCTCGCGGATTTCCCTCCCACGGAGCGGCGCACCTGCTGCACCCGTGACTTTCGTTTCGCCGTGGCGAACCTCGATAAACGTTACAATCGTCGGATTCTCGATCGTCTCAGCCAGATTCTTCGACGCTGTTTTCACCGCTTCGCTAACTTCGCCGCGTTCCATTTGAAATCTCGACGCGAAACGAACGCCAGCGCGAATGCCTCGCGAACGGACCACATTTCGCGTATTTATTACCGCGATTGACGTCACGCGTTTGAATTACCACGCAAAAAATCGATTACGCGACCTGTTCTCCGCGATGCAGGAAGTGACCGCGGCCATTTTCGCGTCGCTCTTCGAGATTAACGCGAAACCCCCCGTCGCCATTCGCAGTTTCTATCGATACGAGTAACGCGACGTCGCACAAAGTGGGAATCGCGATAACGATTGAGAAACTAGTTTTTCACACCAGACACTCGAAGCAGCTATGACTCAAGCTTCGCAGCAATTCCAGAGACTTCTATGACGCCTGCATCGATAAGCTTGACGATCACTTTCGCATCGTTTAGCTATTACCTCCTTTTCCAGCTCATTTTATCGAACAGAAGCACGCTGTCTCGCCTAGTTTTTGATACGTTTCCACGGCGCGCTATCGAAAATTTAATCAGGTAAAAGAACTCGCAGCGCGTCGAGAGAGCTCGGTTTCCACCCCCTGGTCCCAGGGGTGGACGCATTCTTTTCGACAACAGTCTCGCTGCACTTTATTCTTGTGCGCGCAGCAGATAAGAGGTCGCTCGTTGCTTTTCTTCTTCTTCTTCTTCTTCTTCTTCTTCTTCTTCTTCTCGGTGTACACGGACGTGTTTACAGAAGCGGGCAGGTGGAAACGTCTCATCGCCACCTTGAAAGCTGTTGCAGTAACCAGGAGAAAGCGCGCGCGCGCGAGAGTGAGAGAGAGAGATAGGGTGAGATAGACTGTTATCGTCTTGTACAGGTGTCGAGTCGCGAGAAGTCGTTGGTCGCCGTCCTTTTTTCATCCAATTTTTCCTCCTCTTATCCGTCGAGACCCGCGGCACTCGTATTTTCGGCTCGTAATCGACTCGCTTCGTTAACCTCTCGCCAGTCGCGTGTCTCGTTACGCGTTACTTTATTGCCGCGTACGGGCATAAGGAAACCGCTAGTCAGACGTTTCAAAAGAGCAACGCGAAAGTGAAAGTAATTTATCGGCGAAGGAAAGGTCGCGATAGCGTAACCGATAATAATTAATGAATTCAGAGGCTCGAAGGTCGCGGAGGAACGCGCACGTGGCGAACGCGACGTTCCATTTGTGCTCGGTTTCAGGGCGAGCACGCCTCGATCCACGGCTCGAGACGATCGGCCACCGATGCAGCTGCCGCTGGCTTATCTTTCCGCGCGATACCGCGTCGTTATCGAACACGTCGCGACTGTTACGCGTGCCTCGTAAACAAGCATCGTAACGAACGGGTCCGTTCGATCGTAGAAATCTGGTCGCGGCAACTTTCTTCCATTCGGGACACGCGGAAGAGAGACGGGAAGTAACGCGACTAGCGCCCTTTTGGTGAATCTGAACTCGCAGATCGCGATCGTCGCCTCTCGCGGAGAAAGCTCGCCACGATTCGCGATCTCTTATCGCGACTAGTTCGAACGCCGTTTACGCAACACCGGGAATTTCCATTTTTCCACCGTTCGAAACCACTGTGCACAGCGGAGGACGGATCGAGGGTGGAGGAACCGCGTACAAGGGTGGTCCATTTTAATCTAGCCGCGCGATTCTCCCCGAAATTGGCGGTCGTTGGGAGGAATAGTTGTCGCCATGGGAATTGCATCTCGCGGAGGGAAGTTTGGTGCGGGATTTACAGGGGCGCGGAGAAGTCTTTTCGTCTCGCGAAGGGGTTAATGCTCGAACAGGAGGGTGGACGGATGGCGAGAAATATTTGGTTCCCGTTCGACCGCTTTCGTGGACGTGCCACGCAGTCAACAATGGGAAGATAACCGTGGATAGATAACAATGTGAAACCTCGAACGCTGTGACGGTGGTTGTGGAAAAATATTTATTCAGCACGGCACAAAGTGTAAGGGAAAAATATCTTTTTTCTAAACGTCGAATCGTATTCGAAGCGAGGTTCGAGAACGATTGTTTCCGCGTGGCATCTGGCGCATCGATATAGATCCGTTTTATCTCGCTGGCTTTTCCGGTATAATTAGAAATCGCGGTAACCGTAAGTGCTACGCATGATTTTAGCGGAGCTGTTTACTCCTTCAGACACGAAGCGGTTTTCCGGCACGTTTGGCGCCGCGTAGTCTATTACGCTCATGCTTGCGATTTCAGCCTGGCGCCGTGTAGATCATCCGAGGATCCTGATGGAATTTTTATCATACGCGCAATTTCTTTTTACGAGCAACAGCGATACAACGATAAATTATCCGTTGCGTTTGTCGTCCTCTCGATCCTCCGTTTATACCCTTCCATTTTTGCTCCACCGTGGATTTCGCGGTTCCGTTTCAATTTGATAGACGGAACGCCCTCGCAATCCCCTGTGTCTTCCTGTTACGTACGTACCTATCTAGAGATCTCTTTTTCCGGCTCGTGCGAGCCGAGCCCTTGATTAAGTAAATAATTAAAGGATCGTACAGATGTGAATCGGCGAGAACCAGGTCGGCGAGCGTCCTACGATCGTTTAGGAGTAAGATACGAGACAACGTCGACGGTACGCCGGTGCCTCACGCCTTCAATTAACCTAATTAGCTATCGTCACGTACTCGTTAGGGAGCGAGAGCACTGGTTGCCCGGCCACCGGGCAATTCGTCGATTCTACCGGAAATCGTCCCGCGGAATTCACGCGGAGCGCCCTCCGTTTAATTCCGAATAATCGCGAATAATCAGCGTAACGCTCGCAGTCGCGCGCGCGACCATAAATCATCCTCTCCTTTCTACTTTTTCTGCCCGTCACGGCGATAGCTTTTTCAAAACGAGAAGAACCGAACAGATCGCGGCCAGATCGCGATACGCGAGCGCGAACATCCGCGACGAGGTCGTAATTAACGGGGAACAGCCTCGCGAAGTCGTCCGTTCATCGGGGAGATCGTCCCCTTTCGGATCGGCGACGAACAACGCCTCCTCTGTACTTAATAACCACGCGACGCGACAAAAGTCACGGAGACGACTTCCCGTAGCTTCCTCCTTCTTACGTAACGAGATAAAGACTCTAATCGTAAACAAGCCAGGTAAACAACGAACCGCGTTGTCGAGCGGCAACGATCGGCTGAAACGCGACCGGTTTCCCCTGTCGACGAGCAAGAATTTCGATTCTACGCGGCGTTCTCCAGTCGATACGCCTCGCCCCGCTGCTGGCTCTCGTCGCACGGAATATATCGATCCGCGGATTACGTAATTCGCTACCGGGGCTTTAATGAGCGCGCGAGCGGTGCCCGCGTGCCGATGACGAGGAGGAGGATCGCGACGATGACGGGCCGTCGTCGCTCGGACGACGAACGCCGATCGTTGCGCGTTTTGCCAGCTGGAAATTCATTACGGCTCTCGAACCTCCCACGGATCGATACGCCGCCACGAAGCAGCTTCGAATCACGCGAATCTGCCGCGATGATAGACCCCTCGCCAGAATCTCCTCGCCAGGTATGCGTCGCACGCTCGCGTTCCGCTCCAACTTCTTGCCAACGCTTTCGAACGATATCAATTTCTCCGTGCGACTTCAGCGTCCATACGCGACGCTGTTCCTCTGGCTGTTGCGCACTCCTTCGAGGGTTGGATCTCTCGTTACTCGAGGGAAACCTTTCGCGCCTGCGACTCTCTTTGCGGGTCGAACTTTGCAGGCGCGAAAGGTTGCGCGAGCAGTTCGAAACTGGAGAAATTCGAGTGGAGCCTGGCGCGGATGCTACGGGCGATCGCAACGACGTAACAGCGATTGTTCGAAAAATCGAGGCGCGGAGAAGCCAACTGGAGAGATCGGCGGACGATAGGTCGCGTCTGCGCGGATGGAAAGATCGTCGAACGCATCGTCTGCACGTTAATTCGTCGCAGGGATCGGGCCAGAAGAGGATTCACCTTTCGCGATCATCCGATCGTCTACCGATCGTCTATGGGATTAAGTCGTGCTCTCGCGTTAAGCGGAAAGCGAAGCCCGTGATTTGTAGGTCGTTTGATCGCATTATACCCGCGCTCGTGGTTTACGTAATCCCAGAGCTCGTTCGTGTGTAGCTGCATTTGTGCGTGGTCATCTCTCTCTCTCTGTTTCTCTCTCGTTATAACGTCTGTTCCGTGTGTGCACGCGCGTCTGTGTAACGTGTACATCGCAGTCGCGCGCCAACGTTAGGTTCGCCAGATTATAGGTTGGGTTAGATACCCACGACGATTGTCTTTATCTCCCTCTCTCTCTCTCTCCCCTACGTCTCCTTTCGCTCGATTTTCCGTCTTCACGAGTACGGTTGCTTCGCGAGAGAGATTCGCGAAAATTCCCCCCTCAGGCGTTGCCCCAGCAATTTGCTCGCACGTCGAGCGCGATGGAGGCGGTTTCCGAGGTGGCGTTCGAAATCGAAACGGGCAACGAGTCGCTCGCGGTTGCTAGATTCACTTGGACTATGACCTTTGATCGAACTCGTCGGCGCTGAGATTTATAGGCCACTTGGACGACAACGCCTCGTCTATCTGGGACATTTCGTATCGTCGGTTGGCGCGTATTTCTATCGCGCTGTCAACAGATACCGCAGCGGCTCAATTAATTCTGCTGGGCCTCCCCCTTCTGAGTTCGCGATATCGGAATCGTTCTCTTCGGCTTTTCCCTCGCGACAGGTCGCGAGCACGTAGGACGTGGGCAGAGCGCGCAGGACGATCGCGGAACGCGACGCGAATGGGAGCAAGGACAATTTCGACTCGGTCGCTTCTCGCTTTCCGGGGCGAGGAGCACGCGTCGAGCGCGCTTCGTCAAGGCTGCCGTCGTTACTTTTCACCGGTTACCATCGACGATATCTTCGCGACGAGCGAACGAAACGAATCGCGGCGAACGGGAAGTCGCCACGGTTCAGCCGCATTTCCGTCGAGGCGCGCGCGCGCGCGCTCGCGCGCCTGTGTCGGTGCGTGCGCTCGCTTCGTTTCGTTCGCGCGTGCATGCATGCCGCAGTGGCCGTCTTCGCCGTTCGTTCTCGTCTCTGACCTCGTTTTCACCGTGGCTGTTGGCTCGACTAATCGGATGGCAGACGTCGGAACACGCTGAAGTTAAATTCCTCGCGGTTACGTCCGCCCGCGTCGCTCTTTTCTGCTCGCGTTCTCCACCGTTCGCGCTGTCATTTTCTAAGCGAAACCGAACAGCAAACCGCGTTTCCATCGACGTCACATTCGTAATCGTAATCTGAAACGCGAAATATCTTCGTAGCCCTGGTCGGGACCAAAGCGTCGCGGTTAACAGCTCCGCGGGAACCGGTTCGATCGAGGGAAAAGCTACGCCATTTTTCGCGGAATTAATTAATTCTTTCTAATGCGCGTTATCATCCTGCTCGGATGTAAAAACGATAACGGGCTGTCGCGCGTCGTGGAAACGCTCGCTCGCGGACAGTTCGCGTAATTCGAGCAGTCGTATCGAGCGCACGGCCGTCCGCGCTATCTCGTTCGTTTGACAAATATAGAAGGGAACGGGAAAACGACGAAGGGAAAAGCGTGGTCGTAGGCGCGACCGCCGTCGAAGCTTCTCGTCGCGGGCGACATTCCCACGGAAGGCAAGGAAAGCTGCGTCTCTGGAGCGTCTCTGGAGCGTCTCTGGAGCGTCTCTCACGATATTATCGACGATCCGCCTCCCGCGAGTATATACGCGCATCTGTGTACCGGTTCTCGTTGCCGGTCGTTTGTCATTTTCCGCAGGACGAGTCGGAATCCCTCGGATGGGGCGCGTGAACAACCGTGCTGGAACCAGGCATTGTTTACGCACGGTATTATATAAAGTAAATCAGGCTAACGTGCGCGGGTCGAAAACGTGCCTCGCCATTGTTAAAGTCGATGAAGAGAGCTATCTATTATCGTGCCGTCCGTATCGTCGATGGACGAAGTCGCAGGACCTCGACAGCCGAACCACGTGATCGTTATTTTGTTTCGTCGAGCTTCGTCGAAATAACGTGACACCCGGGTCGTAGTTTGTATCGTTTGCGCTCGCTGGACGCATAACGCGTTCGTTAATCCGAAATTGGATCATCGTCATCGTCCGTGGAAACGGCGCACGTTCGAGAACGTCCGACAGGGACACTGGTTCGAGTGCGGCTCGATCGGCGAAGAAATTAATTTAACGCCGTGGAAAAATGGAGTTATCGAGTAACGTTGCATCTCGCGCGCGTAATCGCGGCGGGTAAATCTCGGCTGGAAGTTAAATGGAGTATCATCGAGATAACCGAGAGTCGATGGACCGCGAACAGCTTCGCGAGACCCGCGTCGGGCACTCCAGATCGGTCTTAATGACTTTAATGTCCCGTGGGGGGAACGATTCCAAGTCCCGGAAACGCGTGCTCCCCTCTCGCGTACGCCCCTTCCGCCACTCGTCCCGTTTTCCCTCGCGCGGCTCTCGTGTTTTCGATCTCCGAGACTCCTCCTCTCCTCTCGTGGACGCTCGAGCGAGGGAGGGAAAGAGTTGATGGCGTGCCACCCGTTCCAACCACCCTCCTCCGCCTCTTTCGCCCCTACTACATTATTCAAATCTGTTGCGAGAAGAATGCCGGGGTGAATTTTAAGGGAATGAAGACGTCGAAGAGTGGCAAACATTCCCTCGTTCCGGCAGGTTCTTTGTCATTGGCCTCTTCCGTTTCCAGACTTTTGCAATTTCCTCCCGATCCTCGTCGTTTGCAAATTCGCCCGCCTTCCGCCGTTCGCCGACCGGTTGCATCCTGTAACGCGCGTCCAACGACTCTTTGGACACTTTCTATCCGCGCAATTGCCAGGCATTCGCGAGTTACGACGCCACGACGTCGCTAATCAAACCATCGATTAACTTACCCCCAATGGACCAGAGATCGTTGCGTCACTTGCGATCGAAACGAAACCCCCCTCGCGTTCGTCGTCGCGGATCCAAAAATCGAAATCTCGAAAGCCGCGGGGCAAACAGAAGGCAGTGGCACGTTCTCGATTTCGTCGACGGCCGCTGGAATAACTCGCGATTATACAACGTTATCTGTCCGGTGGATCGGCTCGCACGCAAGCCGACCGGTTGAAATTAAAACGCGTTTCACGCCGCTCGCGATAATCCGGCGGAAAGCGCGACGAACGAGACCCGCGCGCGTTTTTCGAGCCGCGGATAAGCGGCGGCTCGCGCGTCGTTGATTGCCCGATCGGTTTTACTCGCGACTCGAGTCGTCGAGCGAGGCGTCGTATGCGGCGGGACGCGTGCGTGACCGCGTCGCGTACACGTGTGCATCGCCGCGTAACCCGTTGGTATTTAGCGTAATTTATTAAACCGCCTCCGTCGGGTTCTCCGGCTCGCTTTGACCGTGGCAGAGCGAGGGGGTGGACGGTGGGCGTCGGTGGCGCGCGCGGCCCGCTAGCTGGCTAAAATACACAGAAACGAACACCAAGGGGGCCACACACGGCCCTCGCACACAAAGAGCGCAACCCTGGCTTTCACGGCGGGGGTGGTATGACGGAATCAATACCGGTGTGTGAGAGGGTGGGATAATGCGGCGGCTTGACGAGAGTTGTAGCTACTAAGGGGGGAAAGGGAAAGAGACAGACGGCGGGAGGGGTTGGAGGAGTAACAGACGGAGAAGCCGTTGGGGTGGGCGGGGTGCGGGTGCCACGGGAAGGAAGAAACGGCGCGTAAGCGAAGGAGGCTAAGGGCGCGAGAGGGAGAGGTAGAAGTCGAGGACTCGCGGAGGAAATAAACAATGGGCTGTGGTAACCCATGTTCGGTGGTACACGCTGCTGGAAAATTACCTACGATACCGGATAATGGAGAGAAAGAAGAGTGGCGGCGGAGCTGTGCCGCGGTGGTAACCACCTTCCGCGATCGGCGCGGCCATTCTTCTCGGCTTTTACTTCTCCACCTTCTCTCTCCTCTTTCCCCCGTCCCCCTCGCGCCCCCGTCGGCATTTTTTTCACTTTATTGGCAAGTAATAATCACGAGCATTATGGCGGCGCGCCTTCCCCCGGGTCCATTTTTGCGCGGCCTCGGCGGGAGCGTAATCCAGCGATCGCGTCGACGACGACGACGACGACGACGAGGACGTCGAGTGCCAGAAAAGGAACGAACCGGGAGCGTTGTTCGTAATTCGAGCGTTAAACGGTCGGCTATCCGACGCATTAATTTCAGCCTCGCCTGGGAGGGGAAGAAATTACGCGGAAGACCGCGAGATTACGACCGACCGGATAGATTTTCGCCCATCGTCTACCAATCTTTTTATAATTCCCCCTACCGATTCGCGGCGGGCCGCGTTTTTGTTTCCCTTCGCCCGTTTTACGGGTATTTTTCTTTCCGCGTGGGAGGCAACGATAATAATCGCATTATGCCGGCCACTCACCGTTTTACGCACACACCCCCGGCAGCCGCGTATTAAAGGGGAGTCCGTTCTAAATACGTTAATTTCGCGGGCAAATTATTTGGCTCGCTCTCCGCGCCAGCGAGGAGAAAGGGGGTGGAAAAAAAGGAGTAAAACAACCGGCGGGAATATAATTGCGACGGCAATACCATTGTACTAATGCATGCTCGCGCACCGTGTACAAATAATTCCCTGTCCCTGGGGGAGAAAACTCTTTTCCGCGCTTCTCCGTCTCCCTATTTCCCGCAGCGGTTCATCGGCGTGCAATCTCGTTTCTTTTTTCCCCCCTGGTTCGTTATAAAGCTTGGTAATCCGGCGATATCTTAGCTTCTTCGTACTCTTCGCCTCGCTCCTTCTTTCTCCACCCCTTTGCACCCCACCGTCTCGTTCTCTTTATCAGTAAAGTTCCAGAGGATGACTGCGCCCAAGGTATATCGTCTCTTCCTCTCCATCTCTCTCTCTCTATGTCTCTCTATCTCTGTGTGTGTGTGTCTCTGTTCATCGGTTTGTTCTTCCGGTACGGTGCCGCGATCGATTCGCGTTGCATTTACCTCGTCTTCGACCCAAATAGTTTGGTACATCGAGGCCCTTTCCTCGGTATGCGCGTCCCGTTCGATGGAAACGCGACGGCGGGCTACCAGACGGGGATGCTAGGGGGTTAATTAATTGCACCCTTGGCACGAGTCCACGAGTTCGAATACAGCCCTCGCTTAACCTCGCCGATGTCCGTCGTCGATTCGGCTAATCTCTCGTTTCCGCGCGCCCTTTTCGCGGTTCTAGCGATCGCCGTCGATATCCGGTGTACGCACGGTTCCGATTCGCGGCTGCTTCCAGTCGACGCGACGTTCTTCGAGGCTCTAGCTCGGGCAGCCAATCGATTCCACGGCAATCTCGTCGTTCGATACCCGTTTCCCTTTGTGCCAGCGGTCGAAGAAGGCTGCGTCGAAGCGTCTGTCCGCGCGATGCACTTACACGCTCCGAGCAGAAGCGTGCAAGATGTCGCGAGTCAATGCACTCGCGCGGATCGACAGAGGTCGAACGAATAGATCGTTCGTGGTTCGCGTTCCGGAGCGAGCCGCGCGGAGAGACGAAGCCAATCGCGAAAGGGTTGAGGGAGGTCGTTGTCTACGCGACGACCACGACGAGCACCGCGTTGGGGAACACGTTCGGGGAAATCGAAACGGGAGGAGCGCGTTCAAGCTCGAACAAACGAACCGTACCCTCTTTGTTACGCGGCTGGCCGTATTATAATCAGCTCCGATCGCAATTGTAATTTCATCGAGCCGACCTCGCCGCCATCGATCGATGGGTGTATCCGATCGATCGACGCCAGCGACTGCGTCCCGGAACGAACGACGCCGCGTCTCTGGTATTAATCGAGCGCCGGTGCATAATGATTCCGATTGCTGGTCGGTCCACGTGCGCCGCGAAAACGCGAAAGTGTGTCAAGTTTGTCCTCGCGTCCTCGAGCATCGATTGACCCACTGACACGCGATCATTCGGAGAAACGAGAGGAGAGCGGAAACAATCCTCCACGCGTGGCTCGCGAAGAATCGAGCTGGCCGTCGAACGAGGAGGCGGCGGTTCGAAATAATTAACAGGCGAGCGGGTACCGCGCGCCGCGGAAGTGCACGTTAGCCTATTAGTTCCGGAGACTGATTCCTATTACTTAACGTGCCGGTCGTTAGGGCAGGGCTTCCTTCGTTACCGTCTGCTCGGCGTTAGGTAACCCGTTTCGTTCGTGCGTCGATCAGTCTCGCGGACGGACGTTTAGCCGCGACGGATGGACAGGAAATTGTCCGCGCAGCCGTCGAAACGGGCGCGAGGAGGGCGTAGACGCGCGTAGACGGGCCCGCTGGCATCGGGGCGAATTACAAAGTATGTCGTCCACCAGGTCGCGGTGGAAGCCGTGCGCGAACCATGTGAATGACTCTATTTCGGTCGTGCACGAGACCCGAAGAGAAACGGTGCGCGGGCTATAAATACGAAGGGGAGTTGTGCGCGCGAGATCGGTCCAGGCGTAATTTCGTCCTCCCTCGCGCCCTCCCAGGCTTTAGTTATGGACGTCTGGCGTCTGGGGGTTACGCAAGGATACCGGGTAGAAAGAGGGGGAGGGACAGGGAAACCGGCGAAGGCTGGAGACGACGAAGGAAAGGAGAAGATGAGGGGTGGTGTCTGCGCGCGAACGGGGGATGGTTGAAAGTGGCGATGGGGCGCGACGCGCTCGCAGCGGGAGAGAACGGCGGAACGAGTTAACGTGGGTGGATGGGTGTGGGTCGGAGGGGAAAAAAGGACGAAGGACGGCCGTCGCTCGGTCATGGACCGACGCGACGCGAGGCGACGCGAGGAGGCGGATGGCGGCGCGCGCGAACGGCGAAGCCGCTGGAAGCGGAGGAGTGGTTGGTGTCGTTGACGAGGACGGCGTGGAAATAGGGGGGTGAAAAATAATCGCGGATGAGCGAAGCGCCGCCGATGGATGGAGGCGCGCGGGCTGATACTTTTCATCCTGGGCATTACTGTGATTAGTAACTCCGCTACTTGGCCGTGCTCTGTCATTCGTAATTTTTCTTCTTTTCGTGGTGGGACGGGCAGAGGAAGGGTTAAATTAAACCAACTGCGACTGCGACGGAGAAACGAGCCGTCGACTGGCAAATATTTAATCTTTTAACGTTCGCGCAAACTGAACGCGTGCGAGTCGAAAGAAAAAGTAGCCGTTCGCCGGAAAGTTTCCCCGTTGTCGTCGTCACGGTGGACAATGAGGGATTTCGTCTGCGAGCCGTCGATGGCAGCGTCTCCTTGCGAGTTACCTGGGACGGGGCGCGAGTCTAATTCATCTCGAGATTCAATTGAACGCGAGCCAGTTTGCCGACCGTTCGCTCCTCCACGGTTCATTGGATTCCCGGCTCGCCTTTATCGTCCCGATCGTCGATAGGGGTGCGTGATTTGCGATTACTCCGCGCGAACCACGGCTCGCGCGATGAGAGCCGTAGTTAAAGTCACGGACGTACCCGGTGGCGAGAGTTTGCACCAGTTTAGTAGCGTACCTACGGTGGCATAATGACGAGTGGTCCGTTTGTTTCTCCTCGGCCATGATTGCTAACCCTGTGCGGAATATCTCGTACTCGGTTTACGTTCGACGCCGGACAGGTGATTTATCGGGCCGCCTGTAGGCGGTTTCGTACCTCGGATACCACCGCCAGGCGCTTCGACCCTTTTCCATCTTCGTTTTCATCGCCCCTGGAATTCGACTCGATCCGGTTCCGACTACGAGAGGAGGAAAGAAGGAGAAAAAAAAAAAGAAAAAAAATAACCGATATCCTCGACAATACCGTCGCGTCACGTTTCCCGCCTCGTTCGTTTAATTAGTCGTCCCGATGTTTCACCCTCCGAGCGGGGGATCGAAGCATGGGCTTTCGAAGGTAGGCAAACGGGGAGCGCGAAAAAGTTAATCAAAACGAACAGCGTCGTCGTCGTCTTCGTCATCGATTGTCCCCTCTCTAGTTTCGCGGCTGGTCGGAAAATACCATCGGTCGCGAGAAGTATCGGCTCGCAGAGGTGCTCGTTACGTAACTTATTCGTCAGCTGTTCGAAGCGTTGACCGACGCGATTTAAATTATTGATCAGACGTTCGGAGTACGGTCGATTTTTCTTGTTTTTTTTTTTTTTTTTTTTCTTTTCTTTGCAATCGCGCTTCTCCTCGAAAGCGTAGGCAGGCTACTCGCACGTAGGTGTGCATAGTAACAGGTGGTACTAGCAGTGTCCCACACACGAGCGTAATGCAGTTTAACGACAGCCATTCAGCTCTCGCCTCCTTCACTAGCCGGCTCTCTCGTTCTCTCCCTCGCGTACACTCTCGCTTTCCATGGAAGTGTTTGAGAAGCTTGTCCCCGCGTATCGAGACGTCTCCAAGTGCTATCACGAGGGAAGGGTCATCGCGAGAAGACCCTCCTTTCGAGGTGATCCCGACCAAACATCGTATCTCAGACTTGGTCCTTATTGGATCCTCCAAGTCGTCATCCGCCGCGAAATGGCCGCAAACCGAGCGACCGTGATCCTCGTATCCGTCGCGCTTCTGCTCGTCGAGCGTCTCTCCGTAACTCGTGGAATAACAAGAAGAATAACAGCGGCATCGATTCCATCCGTCCATCAATCGAGTCGAAATAATTTACTCGTCGGGGACGCGCCACGAACGGTGGGCGTCGTCGAATTCGATCGAGGTAGAGCGGTGGGAAAAAAGCGTATCGTTTAAATTCGTCGCGTCGCAATGATATCGGGAGCGAAACGAAGCTTTTGAAGTGTGGAAATCTATTCTGCTGTGAAACGCGGCGGCGGAGGCGGTGGTGCGCAGGATTTCAACGGAACGCGTTCAACACATTTCATTTGAGGGAAACAAATGGAAACGTCTGGACGATGTTGGCCAGACGTTCCCCGCTATCGGGAACACCGTGTCGGGCGTCAGCAAATAGCCCCAAAGCGTTCGTCGCGTTTTCTCTCCTCTGATCGCGCTTTTCCTCTCGTCCCCGTCCCCTCCCTCTTCCCACCGTCGAATTTGATTGCTTCTCGCGTGACAGCCGGGTAATATCCTTTGCGGTCGCGCTCGCGGAATCCCTCTCGTCTCGCGTTAAATACCCTTGGCTATTTTTCTTCCGCGTTTCCAACGTCGCGACGAGAGCGGTGGAACGAAGGAAACAAAAATATTCGAATATCGAGATCGGCGGAAGCATCGAATCGCGACCAGCTCGGTTGGCTCGATCGAACGTTTATCCACGATCGCGACGCGAAACTATTCACGGGGCTTCCGCGTCTCCGTTTCAGAAGCTGATGGGGTGGCGTCGCGATTGTTCGCTGGCGCTCGAACCGAATTTGCGGTTACGGATTCACGGCGAGAGGAAAAAATATTTGCGACAGACGCGCAATTAACTCGACGAGCTTCGAACAGCGGGACACAGAGGGTTGAATTGCTTACCTCCGCGAGACAGAACCTCGACGAGCACGGGAGACGCAGTCGTCGGTCGTTTAATGCGAATTTTACATGCATAGAAGAAAAGGGGGTGCTCTGTGGGGGGTTGGAGCGGTCGAGAGAGAGAGAGAGAGGGAGAGGGAGAGTCCGCAGGAAGCGATGCCGAGCACGTAGCATTTTAAAATGGAAAGGAGAGGCGAGGAGAGCCGTTGCGCGGACGACGACAGCGTTTCGTCCTCGCCGCGCGTAAAAGCACCGACTTTTTGCCTTTTCCCAACTCTCTCTCTCTCTCTCTCTTATGCTTTTTCCCGCCATTTTTCTCTTGCTCGATTCTCAACCCTTCCCCGCGCGACTACCATCCGGCTCGTGGTCGTTGGTCGCTTCTCTACCATCCCCCTTTCGATTCCACCGCGTTCCCCGTTCTTCCTCGGTACGCAAAGAGAAAAGCAAACAACCCGTACAGCCCGTAGTGTTTTTAATATTGCACGCGAAATGCAACCGACCGTGCGTCATAAGCTTTAAGATGAATGCGCGTGGAATATCACCCCCTGTATGGCGAACAATCGAGCGATATTCTGCTCACCGTTTCTTCTGCCAATTCATCGATCGTTTCTTACTCGTCGCGCGACGTTTCGATTCGAAATTCAGCTACTCGATTTCTGACCCTTTCTCGAGCTGTTTCTCTCGAAGTTACGAAAGAAACGGCTGGCTGGCACGCACGAGGCGCCACGTGTCGTTCCTCGCGACATTTCGATCCGGGGGCAGCCGCTAATAAAGCGCTAATTAACGCTCCGCCTCGGCGAACGCGCTCCACCGCGGCCGAATCGAACGAGCCACGGCTCCGGAGGTCTTCGCTTCATAGGGCAGCTGATTAATTACCGGCAGCGCAGCCCTTTCGCCGCCAATTTCACCGGCCATCGCGATCAGTCGACTGCGTTCAGCGTTCTCGTTCGACGCTGCTGTTGCCGCTGGTGCAAAAAAAAGAAGACGATGGAAAAGAAAAAAAAAGGAGAATGGAACTGGTTTATCTACTATCTACTACCGTTAGACTCCGCCGATAGCCGCGGCTCGATTCCTCTCGTAATTGTTTGCTGCCTCTCTATCGGACGCGCCGAATAGACGAACAACGGCTGGCCAGCCGAAGTTTTTGCGCCCCTCGACTCCTGCCCGTAATTAGGACGCGAACTTTGTTAGAACGAGGTCGTCGAATCGTTCGAGTCTTGGGTTGATTGGACGCTTTCCGCGCAAACCTATCCCCCGTTCTATTGGCTCCTCCGCGCGTCCTCTTCCGCCCCCTGTTTACTGTTATTAAACATCGACGAGAGCACCGCGTCGTTGAGATTCATCCGCGCGCGATTGCCACCGCATCGATCCCTGAAACGTTGCTCCTCCGGGCGTCGACGGGATTCCAAGGACTCGAATAACGAGTCGCGGTGGAAAGCGTCGGAGCGGAAATCCGAAAGAACCGTGCGCGTCCTCGTGCCTCGTCGAGCGATACGCGTCGGCGATCGTCTCGCGGTTGCAACCCTCGCACACGCGAGTATCCCCAAAGCGGTGTGACGTAATCGTTTGCTTTCGATTACACGTCCGGAGGAACGATGATTCTGTGTGCACGTATACACACCGCTCGCTCGGTGTATTATTTCGCGGCGGAACGAAGCTTTCAGCCGTGGAGAGCAGCTGTCAGATGGAGGCAGCCGACTGGAAAGAGAATTTCTGAGAGAGGCGAACGGAGCCGGTGGTAGTCGGTTTGAACGGTCGGTAGCTGCATCCACGCTATCTTTGTTGCTCGTTGAAAGCGGCAGGAAGAAGGCACCGTGTATATATACGCGGGCACCCGTAACCTCAAACGAGACATCCACCTGCCTCGTTGAAATCTTTGCGGTTTTTTCCTTGCCCCCGCTACCCACCTCGTCCTCCGCGACCCTTGCCGGACCGTTAACCTTTTTCGCCTTTATATCGGCTTCTGCTCGGTTAATTAGTATCCGCGTTCGCCGCTCTTACGTTTGTTTGATTAAAACGCTCCGCGTACCCTGGGACGCGTGTCGACCGCGGCTCCGTTGCGATGAAATCGCGATATTAGTTGATCGCGATGCAGTCGACCGATGTATCGTTCGTCCAACGTCTGATCCTAGGTTTCTGGGTAATACGCGTGGCCAATGACTGCCATTGACCGACGCTTTATTCGATTCGAACGCATACTCGATTAAAAATGGGTTCGCTGAATGCTCGTTCCTCGCGAGACGATCCATCGATGGACGCCTAGTTGTACGACGCGTTCCTCCGCCTGGTTCGAACCAGCAACCGCGGAGGAAGACATCTTTTTACTCGTTACGTTCGCCACTGTTACGTTTGTTTGATCAAAACGCTTCGCGTCGACCGATGCGTCGTTCGTCCAACGTCTGATCCGAGGTTTCTGGATAATACGCGTGGCCAACGACTGTCATTGACCAACGCTTCATTCGATTCGAACGCATACTCGATTAAAAAAGGGTTCGTTGAATGCTCGTTCCTCGCGAGGCGATCCATCGATGGACTCCTAGTTGTACGACGCGTTCCTCCGCCTGGTTCGAACCAGCAACCGCGGAGGAAGACATCTTTTTACTCGCTACGTTCGCCCTTCGACCCTCGCGGTCGAGGCTGGCCGCGTGCATTACGTTTTCATGTATGCGTACGCGCATACGGGAGAACCGAGGAGAGAGGACGCTGAGGTAAGTCGTTTAAATCCTCGTTCATCCCCCGGTATCGCGGCTCCGACGATATTTCATCCCTCGCGGGCGCCGCCGTTTCCGCGCGTAATATCAAAGGGAACCTCTGCTGCACGAAAGAACAGAACGACCAAAAATCCTCTCGAGCAAGAAACTCTTCTCGCGCATCGGTCCTCCGGATTCCCCAGCGTCCTCTGTTATTTCAATTCGTTACTCCTCGCCGCTCCCTTTGGACGATCCTCCTCGAGAACTGGATGCAACGGCAGATTCTGCTTCCCTCGCTTTCGACAACTTTTTCCACCTTCCCTCGGACGAACCGCGCTCGCGAGACGATCGAGAATCGTCGACTTCTCTCCTCGCTGCTTTTTCTTGGCGAGCGTTCGGTGTACTTGTTGATTAACGAGTCGCGAGGTCGCTCGACCGATCCGTCGCCTTTGTCACGCGCGGTCGCGACCGATGATATATCGAATTTGGACCATTCTTTTCGCCAAGACAAACACCTAGACGGATGGTAATTAATAGTCGATCTGAGAAGCTGGCGTCGCAGTTTCTTCGTCGACCACGCGAACGAGTCCACCGATCCCGTCGAATTTCCCGCGACGTAAGAAGCTCATCCTGGACGACGCGGTTCTTTCTCCTGGACCCAGCGTGTCGGACGCAAAAAGGCCACGGTTCCGGTCGGAAATCTATTTACGAAAGTCGACCGCGGTCTGAAAGATCGATCGTAAATCAGCCCAGCTCGCGCGATGCTCGACGAAAATCCGCAGGGCGAAGGGAAAGTTGGCCGCCTCGCAGCTCTCCTCGTAATTTATATAGACATCGTGGCGCGAGCGATACGGCTGCCAGTCGTGAGCGCAATATAGATGCCATCCGGGTAATTTCTGTCGCGTTGAACTCGAACCACGCCGGCAAAAGGGAAGATTGATAACCCCGCGGGTAGATTCGCTGGCCTGAGCCTTACGCGGTAAGAAACCGCGCTTGGACGACTTCTTGGCGATGTCGCGAACCCTTCCTCCTCCTTGTGAAATCCTTTCTTACAGCGGCGGAGGTTGGACAGCGTCGAGGATCGTTCGATATCGTAACCGAGCGTCCAACTAATTTGCAACTAGTTAGTCGAACAGCGCGGAGGCAGCTTCGTTATTTTCCTTCGCGGTGGTTCGATGAAAAGGTACGTCGAGCAGCGTACACGAGCGGTTGCTAATTTCGGAGCGCAGGCACGAAACCAAATTTTCTCGCGACGCGTCACGACGACGCGGGGTAAGCAATCTTTGGCTATGCTTTACACACGTACGAGCGTTATTCGTCGCGCCTGCCGCTTGCCAACTGCCGAGGTCCCGCGCGCACGTACACACCCAAACACACACACACTCTCTCTCTCACTCCTTTCCTCCCTGTTTTACTCGCTTTGCTCCCATTTTCCTACCGCACAAGGCGGCCGTTAAATAAAAAAGTTTCACCCTCGCAGCGACAGCCTTCCGCCATCGCCGTCTCCCGCCACCCCTCGCCGGGACGCTGACTTATTTTTCATCCCCCACTCGTTCCCAGAAGAAATCTACGCGCAGCGAGTCCTTGATTAAAACTCATCGGACGTCCGCTCGTTAATTTCTTCGGATCGCCAGCCCCAACTTTTTTTACGCGTCCACGGATTGTTCGCCCTCGCGCGAAAGAAGGCGCGCGCGCGCGCGAGGTATCGTCGAACTCGATCGACCAATTAGCGGCTCGAAACGAAGGGGCTGCCGCTGGTTATTCTCGATTTACGCTCGATTCGGCGGTCGGACGAATCTCGAGAGAGCAGATCGATTCGGGGACGCGCGGTGTCGTGTCCGTAAGTGGATCAAAGTGGCCGGTGAATCGCTTTTATCCATTCACCGGAGGAATGCGCACGAACCGACGAACGCGCGCGTGGACGTGCGCGTACACCCTCGTACGCGCCGCTCGAATGTGTGTTCTCACGTGCCTGGGACTCCGTCCCACCGCCCCGGGTATTTAACCATTCCTCCGTCCACGGGACGAGGGAGGACGCGCTCCCACGCGAAACAAACCCTCGAAGCGTTCGCCAGAAATCGGATTCTCTCGAGGGTAGCGCCGCGTCTCTATTGGACGGACCGATCGGAGATTTATCACTCGTCGAGAAATTTACGATCCTCCTGCCCTCGCGTGGCTCGCGTCCCTCGAACCCTCCATCGGGTGCGTGCTCGTTAGCCAGCAACCACCGCTGCAGGAATTTGCGTCGTCGCGCGTTACAACCCCCGCGCGCTTCGTCGTTTTACGACGCTCTCGCCGTTGATGGTTTTACCCGCGCGACACGTCGTTTCATCGCGGGAACGATTAGAGAGGGAAGAGGCGAGGACAGAGAGGGTCTCTCTCGATGGAAGGCGAGTCCCTGACCTGGTCACACGCGCGGCGTCCTCCAGTTCTTTCCCTCGCAGCTTCCCGCGACGTTGCGTTTGCGTCGTCCACTCGACTCGGACGATCCCTCTCTAACGCGTAATTAGCTATCGATCTTCGCTTCTTTCCTTTCCGCACCGTCCACCGTCTCCGTGGAGAGGCCCGTTCTCGGTGGAACGCGGTGGAACGACGGAGTTTCTTGGAAAATGACGCGCACAGTAGCGACGGTGGCTCGCGCGGCCAGCGATCGGGCAGAAAAAGGGCCCGGTGCGAACAGCCGTGCGTGATTTATAGCGCGGTCGTTAATCACGTTAAGCTTCCTCGCGGGCCTCTCCGCCTCCTTATTAAACCGCGATTCGATCTCATTGTTCGAGCAGGGACAAAGGGGGGCAGGGGATCGTGAAACCGCGCGCACGAGCTGTCTGTCTGTTATATTGTACGACCGCTCGACAATGTAACTAGTGCGCGGCACGGGGTCGAACACGAATTTCTCCTCGCCCACCGCCGTAAACTTGCCAGCCACTGTTACGCCGCATTAATTATGATCGCTCGTACGTACAAGTGGCCGCGCGCGACATCGATTCGCACGGTTCTCCCGAGGAGACCCGGTGGATTCGTTTTGCAGCAGATCGCGAACTCGCGTCGATCGTTTTATCTTCCTCCTTTGCTCGCGAACGAAACGATCTCGATCGAGAACGGCCACGCACACGCGACTCGCGTTCCTTGAATCCTATATTCGAGCTGGCGGTTATTTCGCGACGAAAGAGTAGCGATACCAAAGGATCGATGGTAAACCCGAAATTCCTCTGATTCCAGGTGAACCCAGACGCCCGGGACAGCACGACGCAGCAGATCCAATCGAAACTAGGCAACTATTCGCTGGTAAAGCATCTCCTGGACGAGCCTAAACGACTGATCGGCATCGAGGGTGTGCCGCCTAGCCCAGCCCCGTCCCCGTCGCCCTCGTCTCTTCGAACGAGTTCCAGCTCGGTCGCCGCGAATTCCAGGAGCTCGCCGTCCTCCCAAGAATTCAAGAAACCCGGCGGCCCGAGGACGGGTGGCTCGTCCTCCGCTTCGTCCTCTTCCTCCACCTCCTCCACCTCTTCCTCCTCGTCCTCCTCCTCGTCGTCCTCTTCGACGACGACGTCCACGTCCTCGAGCCATCAACGAGGCGGTTTCGTGAAGCCAGCCGACGGGAAGCCGCCGTACGGAGGCAGGGGTGGCTACCCTGGCCAACCCGTGGTCAAGCACGGGGGCAACAGCAACGATCATCGGAGCCACGGTTTATTACCCGCCAAAGGACCGCCCCCGAACTCGCCCGGGAACGGTACGCTCGTTGGCAATTCGAATATCGGGAATTCCAGCGGCGGCAGCAGGCTTCACAGTGTCGGCAGCAGACTGTCCAGGCTACCTCTCGATAACGTGAGTATCGATTTCCATTGTTTCGCGGCGAACGCGCCACCCCCTCGCGCGGTCCTCTGGCACACGCCGCGCTTCTCCCTCGCACGCTTCCTCTCTTCTGGTTCTTGTTTACACGAGTAAAACGTCGTCGACGCCGCGAGCACCACCTCGCCTCGCCTGGCCTGCCCTGTAACCGGTGTCTCCGTGATTCCGCGGTGCCAACGATCGTGCGCCACCCTCGCGCCCCTAATCGCTTTATTAACGGCTATCCGATCGGCTGGCCTTTTTTCTCCGGTTTCGCGTTGCCTATTTATTATTAAACGCGTTGCACTTGTTGCGCGATTCTTTCTATCCGTCCTTTTTTCTCTCCTTTCCTTCGGTTTCACTTGCCTCCGTCGACAGTCTTGTTCTCGGGCTACGGTTCTCGCTTGAACGTTTGCCAGTGCGCGCGTGATCGAATCCACGCGGCAGCGGACACCCGTTTCGTTCGCGTGGACATCGACAAACACGATCGATCACACGCTCGCTTTGACGCGGGCTGCGTCGATGTTTATCGTTGTCTGCGGTCATCGGTGATTCGAAGCGAGCGGCGTGAAACGCGGAGAACAGCCGATGCAACGAAGTATCGTTCACGATCTCCTCCGATCGCAGGATAGAGGATCAACCGTTCCCGGATATTAATCGCCGCGAAGTGACAATAAAGAGGTTATTACCGACTATCGCGTTCCCATCCGGGCCGCAGACGTAACGCTCTCTCTGTTCGACGCGGAAGCGTCGCGGCGATAGGTTCGTTGACAGGAAACGAATTGCTTTTCAATGGGAATCCCGCTGGAGGGCTACACGTGACGGGGGTGCCGCGGGACGACTCGGAGGACCGCGAAGAAGGGGCGAGTTTGGTCGAGCCCTATTACGCGTGACTCCTCGAGGTGCAAATTTCATTCGGATTGACTATCGATCGAGTCTTCCGCGACTCGCCGCCCCCCGCCCCGTCCTCGAGGGTGCCTCTCGCCTCCTCCAGGCGTACTTATACAATTAGGGTTGGCCTGAACCGTAGTCGAGAAAATTGATTCCCCTACCGATTTCTTTACCTTTCTTTTTTCATCCATCTCCCTCTCTCTCGGCTAGTTCGTTTGTCGTTCGTTTCCATTCACGAAATTAGCTCGGAATTACGCGCGACACCGTGGAAAGGCGAGGGTTGAGACGCGTCCTCGCGTCACTAATGCGAACGACGCGCGATCGTCTCGCCGTTTCTTCTCCCGTTCTCTTTTCTATTCTCCGCGCGATCGTCTCGTCTCCTTAGCTCTTTTTCCAGCGACGCGTCCTCCGGCGAACAGTCAGCCACCCTCGCGCCCACCGCCCCTTCCTGTCGGTCCGTTTCTCCCCTGCTGCTTTTTAGCCTTCCAGGTCCACGCATTTCCCCCATTGTCTCCGCGCTTTTCCTCGCAGCGATGACTACTCGACTCGTTCCGCTCGTAATGGGCGTGCGCGTCGCGGCGCGACCGCTCTTTTCAACGCCTCTTTTCCTCGAGGAAGAGCGAGGCGAGGGTGTTGATTAATGATCGCTCGAGAGCTCGTGATAAATCGCGGAGAGGACGCCGCGAGAGTTTCAACGTCGCCGAATCGCAATCGTTTTAATTAACAGCTGCGCGCGAAACGCAACCGACTCCTGTTATCGTCGTTCAATTATATCGACGCGTTACCCGGAAACAAGGGAAACGCTGCGAGCCCGCGGCGCGAGAAGAAAATCCGTTTAGCTCGCACCTTTCACGCTCGCTTCTGCCTTTCCCTTCTTTACATTTCGACCGTATCAAGCTCGTAAACCGTGCAACCTCCATTCCGCAACGTTCCTGCAGCCACGCGCACCACCCAGAGACGCGAACGCCTGATCGCAACCTGTCGTTTTTCGTCGCGATTAACGCTACTTCCGCGTGATTTAAGTGGCCGCGATACGTGTCACTCTCCGTTAATTCCCGCGTCCATAAATCGGCCGCGATAACGAACGTGACGCTCGATGATTCACTTCGACACCCTTATCGTCGCTAATAGTCACGTAGTGCACTCGCGCGGTCTCAAAACGGGGAAACAAACAACCGCTGATCGATAACGCTCTCTGTTTCAGGGAACCAACTCGAGGCCTGGTCCCACGGAGAACTCAGCCGACCTGGAGAACATTTTGAAGGTGAGTCGTCAATTGCAGTTTCTCCGCGCGACCAAGGAGGACCGCTCGCGGAAGCGTTCGGTTTTCTACGGGGTTGCTGGCGAGGGGGGTGCATCGGGTAGCTGGTTCCTCGCGGCGAACGTCGAAGTTTACCCTCACCACCGCCTGGACGTCGCTCGAACTTCGGCTCTGGTCGATAAGCCAATTTTCTCGCCGATACAACGCTATCTCTCTCTCGCGGTCATATCGTGGCTGTCGTTCAACCGAGTCGAGCCGCCGTTTTGGTCTGGCCGTATCGGCTTTCGTCACCACTGCTCGAGCACACAATTTCGCACCCCTACGGGTAACGGGAACTTTGTCGCCGGTTTCGTTAATGGGAACCAGTCGAGCGGCGAATCTTTCCTTCCGTTGCGTTCTTCTTCGTCCAGACTCCATCGAGATTCCATCGAGGACGCGAATCTGGAAGAAGCAAACGATTTCGCGCAAAGTGCAGGGTCCGTTAACCCTTTCGCTGCGACGGAAAGTTGCGTTTGGTAGGCGATAGGGTCGTCGAAGCTTGGCGTTGCTGGGATCTTCCACCAAATACGGATTTATCAGTCCCAATGTAACGCAGCTGGAACGATTTCGCGCAAAGTGCAGGGTCCGTTAACCCTTTCGCTGCGACGGAAAGTTGCGTTTGGTAGACGATAGGGTCGTCGAAGCTTGGCGTTGCTGGGATCTTCCTCCAAATACGGATTTATCAGTCCCAATGTAACGCGGCTGGAACGATTTCGCGCAAAGTGCAGGGTCTGTTAACCCTTTCGCTATGACGGAAAGTTGCGTTTGGTAAGCGATAGGGTCGTCGAAGCTTGGCGTTGCTGGGATCTTCCAAATACCGATTTATCAGTCCCAATGTAACGTAACTGGAACGATTTCGCGCAAAGTGCAGGGTCCGTTAACCCTTTCGCTGCGACGAAAAGTTGCGTTTGATAGGCGATAGGGTCGTCGAAGCTTGGCGTTGCTGGGATCTTCCAAATACCGATTTATCAGTCCCGATGTAACGCAGCTGGAACGATTTCACCGCGGAAATGAGGTGGCCTAAGCGGCGGTTTACACAGCGAAACGACGTTCCTATTTATAGAGACCTATCCTTGAGCTGTACGTTCGATTCGTGCTATTTCGAGCTTGTAAATCCACGGGCACGACCATGAAACTAATCGAAAGTTTGGCCAGCGGATCGATGATTGCCCGTGAGGTAACCGAGTGGTCGACTTTCCTCGTTCGACACCCGCTCTTCGAAACTTAACTCGCGGTTGGTTTTTCAATTTTACAACGATGGAAAGTTTTTTTTTTTCTGCTCCCCGCCTCTGGTTAATTTTGGAACGAGTAGTGCCTTCGATTCGAGCTTCGCTTCGCTCCCGTCGAGCGATCACCAACGATCTCCATTGGAGCGCGATCTTGCTTCCGCCTGGATCAACGAGGCTTCGATTATCGATCCTGGCGCCTCTCGACGTAACCCTGTCGCGTAGCCACTTCGAATTTCGGTTATTCAACTCGTTCGAATCGACTGCGGGGTATCGCGCTGCCTCTGTGGCGCCGTCACGTTACACGTGGCCAACGATAAAGAGATTCGACGACAAAGAGATCCGCGTTGGTCGCAGATCGATGACCTCGCGGGTAGATAAGGCTCTATCGGTCGGTCCCTTCGACAGTTTCACCGCAGAGATCGCATTTGTAGGAGCCGCAACGGTTTAATCCGCGCACGCGGCAGTCGAGGGCGGAGAGGGACCACCCTCGGATACGTAACGATTTGTCGCGCGTTTCACGGGCTCGATTCCATCGGCGCGGACCGTTGGACGCGCGATACACGGTCGCAATCGGGCTGATAAACTGCCGGCTGACCCAGTTCCGTTCCTGAATAGAGAATAATGACGACGCGGGAATAGCTGGCCCGCCCGTGGGAGTCTGCGATCGTTGGGAGACCCGATCTTCCGACTGCTAGCGCGTACGAAACGTCTGGCCCAAGCCAGGGGGCCCCGCCCACCGTTTCGACCCGTCGATCGTCCGTGTAACGAGATTTTCGGCTGGAACGCCGCCCTGGGATCGGTAAAAGCTGTCCGTGGCTACGCCCGGGTCGAGTGTTAATTCACGGACACGGGTTAACGCCGATTATCAGCGAATTGATATCATTACGGGGGCTGCGATATCGCGACAGGCTCGATCGAGTGCCGAGATACCGCGTCGTCGTCCCTGTCGCGTCGATGGGGACCGATTAACGCCTGCTCGATGGGCTCCGCGGGTGGCGATCCTTCCTGTCGAGACATCGCTCAACCCCGCGACTTCTGGGAGGGAGCGCGGTCTCGAAAAATCAATAGCCACTAGTCGAGGCGCGTGGCACTATGGAAAATTTCTCAGAGGAAAATCGATGCCCGTTTTTTCGCTGCGAACAGCGTCTTTGGGCGCTCAGCCAAAGTCACACTCTCTCTCGTTTGCTATCTACAAATCTACTGCCCAATAATGCATATTCAGTCCCTTTCTTTCGACGCGTTGGCAGCATACGTTTCTTGCTCGGAGTTTTTATAAAAATCGAATGTAACACCCATATGAACACCAATAGTACGCGCTTCGCGTGGAGAACGACTGGTGCGTTGTTCTCGAGCGCTCCACAGCGAAAGGGTTAAAAGTTAGCGGGTTGGGTGGTACGCGATAGACCGCTTTTCGATCGTTGGAGCGTTCGTGACCGCGTATCCTTAATTCACACCCGAGACCGTACGTTTTTCACGACCTTTCCCGTTCACCCTTTGTCCACCGCGAGCGGCTATAGTCGGTCGTTATTGCGCTCGCATTTTAGGAGAGCAGTCGTGCGGCGAGAAAAACGTTATTTAACGCGCGCCTCGTACCAGTGGGTTACATTAGACAATTTAACGTATAAACTAGCGTGACAACGCGCGGCACGCAGCTCGTACGGCTGTATTATACGATTATTCCGCGGGCCAGACGGCAGTGGTGAAAGGGTTAATCACCACCGCGATAGAGACACGCGATCTTTTATCTCGATATCTTTACCTTTCTCCCGGCGCTCGCAAAACCGGTGGAACATTGGAAACATTTTCCGCGGATCTTTGAACGTTTGACGTTTAATTCGTCAGGCGGATAGATAGACGGAGAGAAGGGCAGAGAGGGTGGGGGGAGCAAAGGGTCAAAGACTCTGAGATTCGCCGCAGAAACGGAGCATCCGTTCGCTTAGTTTCCGTCGAGAGTCGCCGTTACCGTTCCCCGGGCTTTTCCACTTTCAGCGCGAATTTATGACGATACTACCGGGCAGTCGTCAGCGTTGTAACTCCGCTCTGTCTCCCTCTCTCTCCCTCTCTCTCCCTCTCTCTCCCTCTTCCTCTATCTCTCTCTCCCTTGCTCTCTCTCTCTCTCTTTTCCCGTCGCATCCGCCTTCCTGCAGACTGGCCTGGCCGTTTGGTATAGAAGCACCGTCGAGGCCCATGAATTATTCTCACGGCTCTGCCCGTGGGAAAATACGAGAGTTGCGCCAGTAGGCATCGTAAATGCGGCTGCTAATTGCGCTCGCCGACGACGACCGGCAGCGAGCGAGCTGGCGCGAGCGAGCGCTCGCCTCCTGAATATCGCGTTCTTTCGCCACCGTTATCGTCCAGCCACGGACCCCACCTACACATCTTTCCGCTCCGTCCCCGCGATTAATCGAGAGATTTTCAACTTCCATTACCGGACACGGACGACTGGGCACCCGCGGGGATATTTAGGAGGCGAACTCTCTTGGCCGGACGATCGCCGTTTCGCCGCAGGCGGCTCGCGGTGCTCGAGCTTTTTCCCGGAGCTTAAATTCGATTCCCGTGTACAGCGCCGCCGCCCCGCGCCCTCCCTATAAATCGTGGCTAATCCAGTTTTCGGCTGCGCGCACGGTTCGTCGAGCAACGCGTTGCTCTCGATCCGGCTCGAGTCTGATCGCGTTCCTCCGCGCCTTTTCAGCCACCCCCAGCAAAAGTCGCGACCGCGTCGATTAACCCTGTGCATCCACGAAACACAATTGGGCGGAGTTTCTAAACAGAGTCGACTTCAGAGGTTCGCAGAGTCAACTCTTAGCCGAGGGTTCCGTCGGTGGTTGCAACTGGGATTCTCTCGCGAAGGCTTCACTCGAGCGCCGCAACGTCACCCCGTGCATTGAAAAACGGAACGTCGACTTCGAGGGGGCCACGGTGTTTTATCGAACCCGAGAACCAGTCGCAGAGAAAGGGTCGGAGCTGAGACTCTCGGGTCGAAGGTCGCCAGACCCCGTTCCGTGCAGCTCGGGGTGCCTTTTGTGCCGTTCTCGTCCCGCGCGACTAAACCCCCAACAGTTGGTCAGCTCGCCGCTTTCGAGCTGGCCTCTCCTCCTCGCGATCCTCCTCGCGATCCTCCTCGCAAACGTACGTCGACGCGCAACTTGTCCATCGAGATAAATAAGCAACGACAGCGTTTCACCCTCGCGATTCTAACCCAGCTCGACAGGGGTGCGGAACTCGAGAGGCGTACGAGCTGTGCGATTCCGCGGGAAGTCGTTACGGCCGCGGTTGCATCGCGAGATAAAAATACACGGCCGCGTGTGCGCAGCCCCCCGTCTGTCCGGGAAATCCGAGTTCCGCGGCGTTTATCGAATGGAATATTCGACGAGGATAATATTTATCCGGGCAACAGAGAGCCGGCTGGTCGACGTTCGACGGTTCGAAAAACCGTAACCGAAATAAAAGATTGCATCGCGAACGATGGCGGTGTCGGTGGGCCGTAAATTCGCGGGAAAAGGGGTCGTGGGCGGCGAGGGGGATGGAGGGCGAATAAAAGTACCGGCGCGATGTATCCTCCCCCGCGCGAGGGCGAGCGGGGGAGCGCGTCGAGCGCGACGCGGCGATCGATCCGCTCGATTTCGCCGCGCCTCGACGGTGCCATAGAGACCGCGATTTTCGTCGATGCTCGTTGTCGAGGGAATCGATGGTCTCTCCGGATGGTCCATTAGGCACGCTCGCGCGCGCGCGCGCCGGCTCAGAGCCGCAAATACGATTCCTCGAGTCTCCTTCTGCAGCCACCGCGTCGACTATCCGGTAACGGGTCCTCGCGATCCTTGCTCCGCGTGCTCCGCATAATTATCGAACGAGGACGGGTTCGCGATGCAGCCGCGTCGCCGTGGGGAAGAAGTCGCGTTCGTCTTCGAGGGACGATCTGCGCGATCGCGAAACGGAACGACGAACGAGGAGGTTCCTCTCAGGTTCTCGCATGACTCCGCGCGATATTCGTCGCCGTGGTAGGACAGCTCGCTCGTCGAACAACGAGCCCGTTCGATGGCCGGGTTCCTTCGTCCCCGAGTTCTTTCACCCCTGGTCGAGGGACAGCTTTCGTAAATAGCCCTAGCCGCGACGATACATGCGATTTTCTTGTCTGGCTCGTAGTCACGCTACGGATCACCGAACCCCTTTGTTCTCTCTCGCCTGTTAAGAATAAATAATTCAGCGGCCGTCGCGAGGACGGAGGCTATCTTATCGCAGTCGGTGGTGGTTTTCGAAATTCCTCTTTGTAGTCGTTCTCGACGATCTCGATCGAGACTTACGGGTGGTCGAAGCCCTCGTCCAGTGGTCGAGATTCGTTTCCAGCTTCCGTTCCATCGGATCTGTCGAACGACAGGATGGAATCGACGCTAACTCGCGGTAGTTTCGTGTGCTCGTCGGGTATAAAGCGGGGCTGGTCGCGCGTGTAACTGGTTCGCGCGAAATGCTACGTCCCTCGAAGAGGGTGACTCAGCCCCCGGAGAATTTTCTCCTCTTGGCAAACGTGTCGAGTCCTTTTTCGTTCGGCCCTGTGCGTCGTCGTCGTCGTCGTCGTGGTCGCTCGCCTGGATGCAAATGGACGATCTCGTACGCGAGTCACGCGTGTCTCGGAGTTGCACACGGCCGAGCGGGAATAATAAGTCGCGATTAACGATGCCGGTGCGTCGCGTCTCTCTTTCGCTGTTTTCCCTCCTCTCTTCCAATCCTCTCTCTATCTCTCTCTATCTCTCTCTCTCTGCCTTCCTCTTCTCTCTCGACGACCGTGGACGATTCCGCGTGCGAATCGCATTCCAATTCGATCGCGTTTTCACGCGTCCCGACTCGTTCGATCTTCTTTCCCCGCGATCCGTATCAAAGGTCACGATTCTCGATGCCAGTCAGAAGTGGCGTGGAATCGCGAGAGCCTCGTCTCTTCGTTGATCGACGACGACGTCGGTTTGACGGTTTTCGGTGTCGTCGATTAAAGTAAGGTCCGAGTGGAAGCTCGCGCGAAATGTGGAGCGGAAAAATATCGGAACGTTAACCGGTAACGATGTTCCGCCGCGCGTTTCCGCTCGAAGGATAACGCTGGCATTGCCGTTCACCGTTATATTCACGACGCGCCGCGTTACATTATGCATGATCGTGGAGCGATCCCGCTGCGGTTGCATTATTCTTTCCCGCAGGACAACCTGTGTACGTACGCGTCCGTACGCTCGCGTTACCTACGTGTGCGCGATATAGAATATTTCGCGGGCAACGCCGCGTTTTTCCGCGGGCGATGCAGATTTCAGGAGCCGATTGGTAGCCGACGAAAACGTCCGTCGAATAATCTGCCTCGCCGCGCGATCGATTCACGATTCGACGAGGAGCCGGGAGGTTTCGATCGCGGTCGACGTCCCACGGAATCATCCGACTCCCGCCGTGGAGAGAAATGTTTGTAGACTCGAAACGTGCGTGGGTCACCGGGTCGAAGATCTGTTGGGTGTCACGTGGCGGGATGGCAACGACCCAGGCCAGATTCCCGACTTATCACGTGTCAAAGCGGCGGAGATCTGGAACGCGCGTGAACGAGGAACGCTTTAGCAGCCCCGTCGAAACGAATTTCGCGTTGAAAAAGAAAATAGAAAGGAGGCTCTTCTTTTCGCATGTGCGGCACGTGTCCACGTTTCTGGACGCACGTGCGTGAATCTTGTCGCGTGGGCGGCGTTTGAGAGCGACGTCGGTGGCACGTCGACGACCCGCGAGTCGCGTCACGATTCGAACGTGCACCGACGCCTGCCGCGTCATCGAATTCGCGTATCCATCAGCCGCCAACGCGAAGAGGCGTGCTCGTAGGAAGCAGCTCGAGCAGCTCGAATTTTCACGGCTGCGTAATGTGTAAACACGGTCTGTCGTTGATCGCGCGAGGAACATAAGCGGTTCGACGAGAGGCTTTTGTCCTGGTGCTCTTTGTTCGCGTCGACGGATGTCTCGACGGGTCAATGAATTGGTCGGATGGTTCTCGTCTACCGTGGAAACGCGTTTCGTTCACCCGTTCGACGTTTCATCCTCGCTGCGGCTGATCGTACGCGGAATTCGTGGCCCTCGCCTTCTCTTCCTCTCCCTCTCTCTCTCCCTTTGGTCGTTCATTGACGCAATCGTGGCCCAGATGCGGCTGGTCTTACGCAAAAGTAGCCACGTAGACGTCCTCGAACGCGAGGTGCACCACTTGCGGTACGTCGAGCCGACGCGATGGCTCGATGAAAGGAAAAGGGTCACCTTTTCCGTGGCGGCAACAATGGACGACGGGAAAGGGTGACACGCGTTCGCGTTGGTTTCTCTTTCTGTCGGTTTCTTTCCTTTGTCCCTTTGTCCGAGACGCGCGCGATTGTGCACACCAGCAGCCCCGGGTCGCGAGGTGTCGAGCAGAGGGCGGGTGTTTCGAGGGTTGCAAGGGGGTCAAGTCGAATCAGTCGCGTGGCAGTGCGAACGTTAATCGACGATCGATCGTCACTGTTTCAGGAAATGACCATGCCGCCCACGCCTCTGACGGCCATCGCCCAGACGCCGAGGAAGGAGCTCGAGTCGAAGTTCACGTTCAACGCCGTGCTGGCGAAGGTGAGAATCGTCCATCGACTAGCTCGCGATACTTTTCGTTGCTCGTATCCGTCGATCGCGCACGGACAACTAACTCTAGGCGACGTTGGCGACAGGTATCGATCGTGGAAACGTTTCGAATTGTATCGAGCGGCCGAGAAGTGTTTCGTGCCACTTGGCACCGCGTCAAGAAGCTCGCGCTCGCCGAGACGGACGCCTTTCGTTGCGGATAAATCGGCTTTCGCGCGGCGGTCGTCGTGTCTTTCCCCTACGTGCGCGTTCGCTCTAGAAAACTGGCCAGAGCCTGGCCGTAAACGCGGAATTTCGGTTTCCCCGTCGCCTCTCCCGCGTCAGGCCGCCGAATTCTCCTCGTCGTGGAACGCGCCTTCGATCGATCGATGCCCGCCGTTTTCGAGCCGAACAGCCTCTAGCTTCACGTGCCACTTGGCTTCGTGTCAAGAGTTTCGTGCGCTCCATCCCCAAAGCTATCGCGTTGTCGTCACGGGAAGAAGCAGCGGAAGAAAAAGAAGGAGAAGAAGAAGAAAGAAACCGAGGACGAACGAGAGAAGCGTCAGCCGGTTCGAGCAAAGAGAAAAACAGATATCGAAAGAGATATCAGCGGTTTCCTCGTGAAAGCTGATCAATTTTCCCGCGTTTCTTTTCTAGGAAGTCGCGGTTTCTTTCGCGCCACTGCGCGTATCATCGCTCGAGAGCATGAAAATTTAATGCTTTCCTTTTTTTTTTTTTTTTTTTTTTTTTTTCTTTCGGACAAAATCATGCGACAATCGCGAAAGTAGATGGAGCGGAGCGTTGTTGGGCGTAGAGGTTCGATCGAGGAGTTCGGTTGCGTTATGTAGGTCGCGTTTCCTGCGACACTATCAGTTCTGAACAATCGGTGTTTTTCTTTGCAGTTGACCGAAGTGACGCCGCAGGAAGCCACCAAGCCTCGTAAGTACAGTTTCTACGATCTGACACGTATGCACGCGTATGTATCGCATGGCTGTTGTTGCTCTCGAGGCGAATCAGTGATCGAGCGAGGACGCTCGATCGCGCTCGATCAAAGTCGGAAATCGCGTCGCGTGTTCCGCGGCAACACGATTCTCTTTGCCTCCGCGAACCGCGAGGAAGCTGTCCCATTACGAGGACGATGATAACAAGCCTCTTAATATCGTCTGTCGACCCTGCGATGGGGACGATCCTAAAAGAGCGACGAGGACGACGACGTTTGAGCTCGCTCGCCGTTTATACCGTCCCGCGTTAGTCAAATAAAGATCGCACCGAGATCGTACATAAAGATCAGCTTCTAAGAGCGAGCTCACAGTCTGCAACATTTATCGCGTCTTCCAGAAAAGTGCTCCGACTTGCCGGGGAGCCACTTAACATTTATAGTCCATTACGCAATTAACCTCGACGGAACGAGAGATTTTATTGCCCCATGGAACGAGCCTTATTAAACGCGGCGCACTTGTTTGCCAGCGATGAATGCCGGAAACGGATATTTCGGGACAGTTTAATTTCGTTTCCCTGTTTCACTCCTTTTCAGCGTCACGCTTCTTCCTTTTTTTTCCTCTTCTCTCTCTCTCTCTCTCTCTCACTCACTCTCTGTCCGTTCACCTGTGTTTCACAATTTTATTTTTCAATTGTATTTTACGCGCGACAATGGCAAACGACGAGGAAACCGCCGCGGACTAATTTAATCGTTGCGCGGCGCGTTGTTCGCGAGCAACTTTCCTTCTTTTTTCCCTCTCCGCATTCCACATTTTTTTTTTTTTCCCTCCCCGTTTTTGTTCCTCCTTTTATTTTTTCGGTCGGCGAATCTCGTATTATTCTTCTCGTCGAGAAATATTTTCATAAAACCGCGGGTTCCCGGGAATTATTTGCGCGAGGGTGCCCACCCCCGCGCGTCACCCGCCCCTCGCGAGAAACAAAGTAGCGCGCGGCCCATGAAAAACCTGTGGATTCATTGCGATCCGCGAAAAGCCTGAACCGTCAATTTGCAGCCGCGTTTCGCAGTCACTGATCTTTCCCATTAACTCACCGTCCGGGGAAATTTATGTTTCACCGGGGCCGCTACACCGCGTACACGTAGCCGACCGCCGTTTTACACGCGGCCAGACGCGACACGCACACCACCAAGGGCCCAGAGAAATATATTCTGGTGACGCGTGAGAAATTTGCGTTACTCGCGGCGGCTCGATAACCGCGAATCAATCACTCATTTTTGCCAGCATTATCGAACCGATCTTCCTGAAATCCGCCTTTTTCCCTTCTCTCGCGCTCCTCCACTCTCCCCCAACGTCCCCAGCGTCACTTTTGTGCTGGACGGCGATGAAAAGCGAGTTAGCGGATCGCGAGGAACAAAGCAGTGGACGTCGCGAGACTCCGTCCGAATTCGAGCGATTTTTAATAAATGCGAGAAGCGAGACGAGGCCTTCGAGAGGAGAGGTCGCTCAGAAAGGGGTTGCTCAGAAACGTTTTCGAACGTTCGCCAGAGGATTACAAGCGCACCGTTTACGCAAATGACGAGCAGCAACGAGCGGCGACGCGTGCGCGGGGTCAGAGTTTTTTTATTTTTACCTTTTTTTTGTTTTTCTTTTCGCTCCACCAGTTTCGATGTTTGTTCGCGAAAAGTCAAATATTTGTTTAGCGTTCGTCGAGCTCTTCGCGCCGTCCGTTCGGGCCGCGGTTCCCCGCGCGGATAACAGCGGCGCGGTGCCGGCTGTCGAAACGCGAGAATCACGCCAGCATTGTCCGAGGTCCGGGCTAAAACCTGTGGATTCATTGATATTCGAACGTTTCTGAACGATGCCGGACGCGTTCGCCCGCCTGGCAGCCAGGAGGGGGTTGAAGCCCGGTAGGCGAGTGGCCGAGGGTGAAGCAAGGGATACTGTTTCATGAATTAACCATTCGACGCGGCGGCTTTCCCTTCCGTTTGCCGTCGATGCTCGGATATACTCTGGCCACTTTGCGACGCCTATTATCGGCTGTTACAAACGCGCGCGAATCTCGACGCCGCACGCTCGCCCCTTCGAGCCCGCGGGCTTCGAAACTCGCTTTTTATCGGGGAACCTTTCCGCGTTCGACTCGCCCTCTGCACGCGCGAATCGCGTCTCGTAGATCGATACTTTGAGTCGCGACGCGAGAAGAGTTTAAGAATCCTAAAAGAGAGGAAAAGAGAAAAGAAAATCGTTTCGCTGTCGCGTGCGCGAAAGATCGAGCTCTCGAGGAAACCACCCCCCCCCCTCGTTGTTTCGCCAGGCCTTGATTTTATTCCGGCCACGAAGGAGGCGCCGCGAAAGGCGAGAGTAATTGGTGGCGGGCAACGAAACGTAAGACTTTTACGGGACGAGCGGCGGAATCTAATCTCGAAATCTGCCGCATCCGGTTCCCCCTTTGGCCTCCCCTAATTTACCAGGGCGGCTGCGGTATATTTCTCGAGGCAGAGGCCACTTGCCGCCTAGGCGCGGCGCGGAACGCTCGGGGAAACGTTGAAACGCCCACTGGTGAGTATCTCACGGGCCACGCTTAACCTCTCGCTAACCGGAACGTGCCACCGTCGGCTCTTCCTCTTTATCGGGGAGTAGCCGGCTAACGGAGGACGTCTCTCGAGCTGATTAAGAGGAGGGAACGCGTTAACCGCTTTGGAATTGTAATGCGCGTGCCACGGCACGCTTCCCGCGCGTTTATCCGTCCACCTGCGCAGCCCCGTCCGTGTAGGTGTTAACGAGCGAGGGCGTGATCGCGTGACCGACGACCTTTAGCTTCGCCCTGCGCCGCGGCACCACGAAAACCAGCACCCTCTTCCGACCGTGACGTTTGACTTTTCACGCGTCCCCGCGAGACGATCGAATTTATAGGTTTTTCGCTTCCCCTTTCTTGTTTTCTTCTTGCTTTGGGGATCGTAAAACAGCGTACAACTTCCGGATCAACATCGCGGGCCAGTCTCGTCGCGACGGTTTTTCCACCCTCCCTCTCTGCCCGCATTTTCCTTCCCTCCGTTTCACCTCTCGCGACACGTCGCCGCGGAGGACGACGATGAAAGATGGTTTCCATGGGGACCGACCGCCTCGATTCGAGCGTCCCGACGTCGACCGCGGATGCAGCCAGAACAACGCGCACCGATCGACGTCTTTCTTCCCGCTGTTGCCCCGGTTCGAACGCGCCGATCCGGTCAAACGCTACACGTAACGCCCATTCTAGCGGCTAGGTACGTTTCGACTTCCGTGTTCCGTTCATTCCGCTCGAATGGACCGGTGAGTTATACTCGACGGTATCTGTACTCCTTCGAAGGTTGTCGTTTCTCTTGATATATAGAAGAATGTGTCCCCTTCTCTCTCTCTCTCTCCCTCTCTCTATACACACACAAATATATATATATATATATAGAGAGAGAAAGAGGGAAAAAGCGTAAACTCCGCGAAAGAAATTTATCGAACGGGGTTGGAGGTCGTGGCGCGCGCGGGTCTCAACTACTTGGCGAAGTTTTCATTAGAACCCGGCCCCGGATAGACTCGCGAGGACTTCGCCGGCTTGTCCCCGGGATAATCGCAGTAATTATCCATGGACCGATCTGGCTCGAATACCGCGACAGGGAGCTCGAAGTTTGCGGTGGTAACTCCGACGGTACCATCGGCTGCGCGCGGCAATTCCCGTGACATTAATTATTGAAATCGCCCACGGGCTGCCTCTCTCCTCTCCTCGTTCCGGCTCTTTCTCTCTTTCCGTTACTCCCGTTTCGGCTCGCGCACCAGGTATCTTTTCCGCGCTCGTTGCTCGTTTCGATCCTCGTCCCGCGCTCCGCCATCGCGGACTCCCGGGCAGCTCTCGCAGCCTCGTTTCCCGGTTCCAAGGAACTCCCTGGGGCGAACTCCGTCGAGAGCCAGACAGAGACTCCGCCACTTAATATTCAATCGCTCAGCCGTCTTGTCGCTGGTGGCTCGCGACGAGAACAAACGAGCTCGATAAATTAATATCGCTCGGATATCGGGTCCTCCACTTCTCTCTCTCTCTCTCTCTTTCTCTCTGGCCCTTCGTCCGTCATTCTCCTTCGTCGCTTTCGTCGCTCAAAACGAAGCGTTCTCCCTCTCCTGTTTATCGAGCACGCGGCACCGTCTCAACGATTTCTTGCTTCTTAACGATCCTTCTTCGATGCTACGATCGATTCGTTGTCGACGAACGCAGTTCAGCGGCACGCAACGCCATCTTAACGATTCTTCTTCGATGCTACGATCGATTCGTCGTCGACGAACGCAGTTCAATGCCACGCAACGCCGTATCAACGATTTCTTGGTTTTTAACGATTCTTCTTCGATGCTACGATCGATTCGTCATCGACGAACGCAGTTCAGTGGCACGCGACGCCGTCTCAACGATTCTTCTTCGATGCTACGATCGATTCGTCGTCGACGAACGCAGTTCAATGCCACGCAACGCCGTATCAACGATTTCTTGGTTTTTAACGATTCTTCTTCGATGCTACGATCGATTCGTCGACGGCGAACGCAGTTCAGTGGCACGGAACGCCATCTTAACGATTCTTCTTCGATGCTACGATCGATTCGTCATCGACGAACACATTTCAGTGACACGCAACGCCATCTCAACGATTCTTCTTCGATGCTACGATCGATTCGTCATCGACGAACGCAGTTCAGTGGCACGCGACGCCGTCTCAACGATTCTTCTTCGATGCTACGATCGATTCGTCGACGGCGAACGCAGTTCAATGGCACGCTCGCGGATAACTAGCTCGTTCCAGTAGCGGTCGAGGAGAGCGCGCGTCCACCCTCGCGTAGTTACGCGAATCGCGCACCGCGATTATTTTATTCCACGTCCGGTCGCGTGTCTCCCGGCGATCCTCGCCGCGGCCAGAACGATCGCAATCTAACCATGCGAAGGCTGCTTAATATTGTGCGTGGAAACTTGCTTTAGCGGCATTAAAACTGCACGATAATGGCCGGCCGCCAGGTTCGGGCAACCCGTACAAATTGAAACGCGTCACGCGAGCCTAGAACGGGCCTCGAAACGAGCCCCGTGAATTTTTTCCGACCCACACTTTTCCACTAATTAAACTCTTTACCGCTATTGTCGAACGTCCGTCGGCGTTCGAGCTGCCGGAGAATGGAGATAGCCGGGAAATTGGAAGGAAGTCGACGGAATATCTGGCTCTGCCGGCGACTTTATCTCGTCTCGAGCGTATCTCGTCGACGAGGGCCATCCAGCTTCCGCGATTCCCCATTGTACCAGCGCGGTTAATTGAAAACCGCGCGAAGATAAAAACTGGCTCGCCAGCAGCCGTCGATCGATGAAGGAACGCGCGCGGTTGGCCGATTCGGAACGTCGCGTCCCGTTCGTACCAGAAACAGTTCCCCGCCGACGATTCGATGAAGATATCCCCGCAACAACGCGGCGCATGGAACGAAACTCTAACAAGCAGTTTAATCCGTTCCAACGATCCGCCGTCCCGAAAAGGAAGCATCGTTAACAGCGACCGTAACGATACGAGCACGCATCGTCGTAATTAGCGGGATCAAGGAAGCTCTCGAGGAAGTTGCACGCAACGTGGAACTGTGCCACGCGAGCCCCGCTCGATTCGTCTTAATAAAATGCAGGATCGGTCTCGTCGAGAGGAGACAGCTCGGGTAACCTCGTAGCCGCACGCTTTTTGCCGCAATCCTTTCGCGATCGTAAACGCGAAAGGATCGCCCGGAGCGAGGCGGCCTCGTAAAGCGTCCCTCCGAGTGGAAGCTCTTCCGCTTCGACGCGCGACCACCATTTTCGACCGTGCGCGCGAACGATTTCGAACGCCCCCGTTCCTCGACGCAGCTGCGCGCGGGTGCAGCGTGGAAATTAGCGTCGCGATTCCAGCCGCGGTTAAACTCGAAAAGTCTATAGAACGAAGGATGACCGGTCGGGTTAATTTATTGGGAAAATTCAGTTCCACCGAGCGACGCACACCTTTGACATTTGCCCGAATCGATACCTGTTGAGCCGTTCGCCGTGCTCGTACGACCCGGTGTGCAGCTGGTATTATTACACGCGGCGTACACGTGTCCACGGTGTGTGTATCGTTGCGTCTGATCGCGAACACACGCACCTCGCGTCTGTCTTCTGGCGCGCGACGCGATCGATAACGCGATTCCTTTCGATCGTCGAGGGGTGGACCGAGATGGGATCGCCACCGCCGTGCTCGTAAATCATTTTTTGTCGAACGTTGAATCGAGCTTCCCGCGGGACGCGTCGCTGCGATCGAGCCGACTGTTAATAATCGACGATCATGGCGCATGAATAATGCACGAGAATCGTTTCGATTTCGATTAATCAAAGGATCCGCGTCTCGAGCGGAGTCTCGTTGGCGCCAGCCGACGCTCGCTGGCGTGATTTATTTCGTGCCGCTCCTGAAAGACATCCCGCGCGGACGATTCCGCGCGCAGTCAATGAAACGACTCTAATTATGGCAATTAACCGTAATTTCGTTCGCCAGCGGTTCCCAGGTCACTTTAATGCCCGGGCCGCGGTGGCCCGCGCCGATCCACCGTTTCGAGCAATCGCCGTCGAAGAATTACAAGCGCCATTTGCGCGGGCAGCCTCGATCGAGAATTGATACACCTCGCGCGTGCCAGTCGAGGCGATTACGAGCGCGTAACACAGCCATTACGAGTTTAATGCGGGATATTCGACCGACCCGATAAATCTGGCCAGGTGCCACGCGAGTCGATGCGTGTCCGCAATAAAAATGCCGCCGTGGCGCGACGGTGGCTCGCGGTCGAAGGGACGGTTTCCCGATTTCACCCTTCTCCCTTCGTATCGTCGAGGAATCGTCGCTTCGCGCCTCTCGAAGGACCAGCCGATCGCGGGACGCGACGGAAAAATTCTCGACGATCGAGGGACTCGTTAAAGCCTCGATTGCGCGTCGATAAAACGCGTCGATTCGATCGGCGTCGGGGGAACGGCACGCGAATAAAGTCCGTGACACGCTCTTGGAATTACTTTCGAAGTCCTCGCTCGTTCCCCGAGTATAAGCGGCGTTAACCAGCGTCGGAACAACCCCTCGCGGAGGGGTGGCTCTATACCGTTGGGGTTGTACACGTGCTGAGCCAAATTAAATATTGAATATCGAGCCCCCGTCCTCCTCCCCCGTGGCGCTGTCAGTTACCTCTGTATACTATCGAGCGGGCTTGACCTACTTGTCCAATTATGCTATACAGCGCGCCGCCAAGTTAAATCACGACTTTGGGGCCGGCCGAGGGGCTCGCTTCCGCGTTGTTCTCGATCTTCGATCGCTCTGCGGATCAAGTTCGACCCTCTTCGTCGGTGTCGCCGCTACTTTACTTCCTCGATCGTTCGTCGTCGTCGATTAGCGGTCGACTAGCGAAAATTCAACGAAGATCGCAAGCGGAGCCCGCAGCGATGTCGCGTGGTGTCGTCGGGACGATTCGTGTATCTCGATCGAGCGGCTAGATCGTGTTCCTGTCACGCTGATGACGTTTGCTCGCGTGTGCCTGCTAATTTGTAGTGTTTGATCGCGTAACTGCGAGACGACGCGACACCAGCGGGCACTGGACGGGCATCCGTGTGGACGGGTGCATGGCGAACGATGTCGCCATCTCCTTTGACGGCCCCGTTGACGCGGCTCGGCGGCAGGAACGCGTCGTACCCGTCGTTCTATTTCTGCCACCGGTCACCGGTTAATTTATTCTCTCGAATTAACCGACCGGCTCCTCTGTTTACCTATATTTAACTAGCGCGTGCATGCATACACGCGTTCGTACGCGTCCATCCACATAGCACGGGCGATGGCGGATCGCGGCGATCGATCGGCGTGGAAGACGTTCGTTTCGACGTTTCCTAGTGTTCGAGGCAAATTGCCAGCGGCGAGCTAAGCCAGACGTTAAAAAGCTCGAGCGTGGGCGAAAGGAGGAGGAGGAGAGAGAGAGAGGAGACGCGAGGTTTATTGTCGAACAACGGGTGCAACGGAGGCAGAGGGATTCAACAAGGAGAAGGTCCATTTTCCTAATAACGTCTGGTCTCGACCGAGGAGGTTAGGTTCCTCGAGTCTCTTCTCGTCCCTTGCCACCTCGCTTCCTCTGTTATCCGAGGTTCCGCCTCGTTCCTCCTCCTCCTCCTCCTCCTCCTCCTCCTCCTCCTCGTTCCTCTTCCGGCAACGCCGTAAAGAGTTTCCTTCTCTTGTTACGCGCGCTCTTTCGCCCAGCCCCCGTGACACGAACGACGTCTCCTCGACCCCGACCACCCTTCGAATTTCCTCGGAGAGGCAGGCGCTTCGCAGCGCGATAAATAATCGGGCGTCGAGCGGTGGCACATAATGCGACCGCGAAAAACGAGAGACAGGACCGTTTATATAATATAATATCGATCACGCGGTTTTCTGCGGGGGCGGCGCGCGCGACGCCTCTTTGAAAAGGGGTTGCTGGTTCATTCAGCAACGACGGAAGAGAAAGGATCGTTAACGACGGTCGAGTGGAAAGTGGAAGCGCCAGAAAGGGTTTCGAGGATTCCATTCTCCTTTTTTTTTTATTCTTTCCTTCTTTTCCCCCCTTTTCTATAACAGGAGCGGTCAAAGAAAAGAGGAGGACGTCGTCCACGCCGCTGGGAGACGCGGACGGAGATAAACGGTGGAATTTATTCGCGAAATTCCCGCGGAATTTCATTTCGCTGTTTGATCGAGCGCGAGCCGCCAGGCGGCGACGAAGCCGAGAGGGTCGAACGGTTCCGCGCGCGGGGACCAGAAGAGACAGCGGAAGAAAGGGTGCGAACAGCAGCCAGGAGAAGCGTGGAAAACGAGGGTGGCGGTGGCCACACTCGAAGGGACACGAGGCGGAGGCGAAGCGAAAGGGGTCGATAACACATATCCATCCTCTACCCTGGCCTCTCTCCTATCTGTTCTGCCCTCGAACACCCTCGAATCACTCTCTGCGCTAGCGAGCAAGCGGCTCGGAGTTACTTAACGTGATTAAATCCTCCCCCTCGACCCCGAGCAACCCTCGCGCCGCGCCACGCCGCCTAACCGCGTCGATTCGTCTCCTCCAGCCTTTTCTTCGCCCCCTTTATCCTCGCGCCGATCTCCTTCCTCTCCGGACCCGATCGCGAGCCGTTAACTTGTTTGCGTTTCATCGCTAAAGCGCTGTTCGCGCGCGCCCAGAACTTCCCTTTTGCGCCCTCGATCTTCCACTCCGCTAACCTATTCGGACGATACTCGTCGCGCGGGCTTGGAAACTTTAAAGGCCACCGTGCGTTCTCCGCTCCTCCATCGAGTCGCCCATTCACCGATTAGACTCGCGCGCGTTCCTATTTTTCCCCCCGTTCCATGCGAGTCGAGGAACGCCGCGCTCGCAGGAATCTTTCTAGACTTTCGTCGCGCGTCGACCGCCTCCTCTCGACGTCTATGAATAGTTTGGCTTCCGAACGAAGACAGTGACTCATGTATTTCCACTCGAAACATGACAGTCGCTTTCGAGTCGCACCTCGGCTACGTAATCGCCGCGCTGGTATGTCGTGATGTAATAATAATGTTGGAAACCGATTCGGGACGGTATTTTCCAGCGTAATCCCGGGTACGCGCGCGCGCGCGCGCGTGCTCGCGTTAAGCGGAAAGTGGCCTAACCACGCATCGTCGATCGAGACGATAATTCAGGATTGATGACCCGCCGCGCGAGTCACGTAATATCTCGCGCGATGACTCAGCGCGTAGCTCGTGTTTGCGTTTCGTGAACGCTTTGTCCGCTTCGAAAACGTTCGATTCCGAGGCGCGCGATTTTTAGTGGGTCGCGCGCTCGTCGACGCGGAGAGCGGTGTCGACGCGAGATCCGCTCGTCTCTTTCGCGCGGCGTAGAAACGGAGCGGGCGAGAGCGGGAGGGGCCGCTTCCGGAAGGAAGAGGTTACCAGGCCGATCCGCTCGGCCGAAGCGTCTGCGACGCATGGTGCACGTTGCGTCACGTCGAGGAAGTCGATGACCCACCTCCGTCTCCTCCTCTTCCACCTTCTCTTTCTCCTTCCTCCTTTCCCGTTCGCGCACGAACGCGAACGCACACGAGAGAACACGCGCGCCGCGGAAACGGATGTCTCCGCAACTTTCTCGTAATCGCAGGATGAAGCGATCCGGTATCGCGTCTACGATTCGATTTTCATCGGACGCATCTGCGGCGCAACCTGTTTCCTGCGTGGCCCTCGAGTTTGCGGGAACGTGGAAGGAATATTTCGAACTGTTGATAAAAGTGGGGTTGATTTTTAGTTGGTCGATAGTTTTATTTAGTTAGTTTTATTTAGTTAGATTTAGTTGGTCTGCGATTAGTTCTCGTAATCGCAGGATGAAGCGATCCGGTATCGCGTCTCCCATTCGATTTTCATCGGACGTGGAAGGAATATTTCGAACTGTAGATAAAAGTGGGGCTGATTTTTAGTTGGTCGTTAGTTTTATTTAGTTAGTTTTATTTAATTAGATTTAGTTGGTCTGCGAGTCGATTTTCATCGAACGCATCTGCGGCGCGACCTGTTTCCTGCGTGGCCCTCGAGTTAGCGTGAACATGGAAGGAATCTTTCGAACTGTTGATAAAAGTGGGGCTGATTTTTAGTTGGTCGTTACTTTTATTTAGTTAGATTCAGTTGGTCTGCAATTAGTTCTCGTAATCGCAGGATGAAGCGATCCAGTATCGTGTCTACGATTCGATTTTCATCGAACGCATCTGCGGCGCGACTTGTTTCCTGCGTGGCCCTCGAGTTTGCGGGAACGTGGAAGGAATCTTTCGAACTGTTGATAAAAGTGGGGCTGATTTTTAGTTGGTCGTTAGTTTTATTTAGTTAGATTTAGTTGCTCTGCGATTCGATTTTCATCGAACGCATCTGCGCCGCGACCTGTTTCCTGCGTGGCCCTCGAGTTTGCGTGAACATGGAAGGAATCTTTCGAACTGTTGATAAAAGTGGGGCTGATTTTTAGTTGGTCGTTACTTTTATTTAGTTAGATTCAGTTGGTAGGCGATTAGTTCTCGTAATCGCAGGATGAAGCGATCCAGTATCGTGTCTACGATTCGATTTTCATCGGACGCATCTGCGCCGCGACCTGTTTCCTGCGTGGCCTTCGAGTTTGCGTGAACATGGAAGGAATCTTTCGAACTGTAGATAAAAGTGGGGCTGATTTTTAGTTGGTCGTTAGCGGGGATGGAACGCGTAGTTCGCAGGACTTTGGTCTAGCTCGATCGGACCGTCTTCGGTTCATTGAATGCAATTTTTTGCTCGGACGAATTGTTATGCGTCGAGAAGTTAATTAAGAGCGAGCGAGCGAGCGCACGGTGGACAGGAAGAGCGGGGCGGTGGTTGTGGTCCCTCCTTTTCTCTCGTCTTAATTGGAGGGCTCTTTTAGCAATTAGAACGCGAAGTGAATTCTTTTTCTCTTAATAATTCGCCGTTACGAAGATATAAACGAACCTTTCAAGAACATCCTGCGGAACCCTTTACTCTTCCCTTTCCCTCTCGCCCCTCCGTTCGCCCCTTCTTTATCGTTTCGACCTCCGCTCTCCTTCTTCTCCCTTTATATACATGTACACATATATATTTCCACCGCGTTTCTTGGCATTCAAGGCGAGGTTTGCCGGTTGCTCGGCCGCCTAAGCCCGCGAAATTTATTTTATATCCCCAGTTTTAGGTGAATAGGGACGAGCCATTGAGATTCTTCGTTGGCCTCTTCGAACGTTTGCGCCAGCGCGCGGTACGCCGTCTACGGGCAGGATTTTCCACGGGAAATCTTATATGAAAGGGCGGGCGCGGGGCAGTATTAGCGGGGTCGGAAGGGAGATGTTCACCCTTTGGTTGCCGATCCGAGCGGGGCCGGGCTGGTTATTCATAAGGCAGATATCGGAGCCAGCTTCTCGAATGCAAATCGAGCGGAAGTCAACGATGAGCCGAAACGACGAGCGTCTTCGTTTTTCTCCTCGTGGGTCGGTGGCGTGGAGGGGGCGAGGGCGGAAAGTAAAGAGCGTGGACGAGGAGGGGGCGGAAAAAACAAAAGGAACGAAGAAACGGACCGACGAGTAGGAAGGAAGAAGCGAAGCCGGCTTGATTAAAACTCTTCGGGCTCGTTTAACGCTCCCTCTCTCGCTTAGCCGATGCTGCTTCCTCGGGGCTCGTTCGGTTTGCGTTTCAGCCAATTGGATAATTCCACGGGGAGGGACGCGGGTGTACACGCGGGAAGGTGACGGTGGAATTTTAACGGCTGTTCGACCGCGCGTACGCCCAGAGATCCTAGCGATACTCGCTGGTGGTGCGCGTTCTCCAAGTTCAAGGTCTCGAACTGCGACTTCTCGCAGTTTAACCTTTCGCGCCTTCCGAGCTTGGACCAGGACCATGGAAAGTTCCCGCTCCTTTCCTCCCAGGGATACCGGATTCCGCGCGAATCGACGACGCGCGATCGCTTATCGCGATCGGGAATCGCGGATGCTCCGCTGGCGTCGCGGTATCGACGCGCGAGGCTCGCGTGCGCCCCGAATTCCGCGGCGGGAGGGAAAAAGGCGGAGACGCCACCGGAGCGTACGACCTTCGTCCGCGTATCGATTAAGCGCAATGCCAAACCGAGAGCAAGTCGGCTGGTGGGCCAATCAATCTGCGAACGGCCCCGTCGACGCGATATCGCTCGTTTATTCCAGTCAGCGCCGCGGGACTAACGAAGGACGAGCCCCGCGAACTTCCCGGCGGAAAACTTTCCGTTCCGCCGCGGTTGGCGTAGTTTCGCTTCCACCACCCTGCTCGCCTCTCGCTGCGAAGCCCTCCTCTCTCTGACTCGATCGCGGTGTCTTATTCCACTTAAGCGTAATCTGGCTGTATTATTCTACTTAAACGTAACCTCGCCGCCTTATTCTACTTAGCCGTAATCCTGTTGTTCCTCGGTCAGAAATTTAGCGCCGGTTCGTTTACCAACGAACGCCCCTAGCGTAAACTCCGCGGCTGAAACGACTGCTGGTGTATAGAGACGCTCCCTAACAGATAGAAAGTCAATATTTTCGTTAAAGTTGCTGGCAGACGCGTCGCCTCTAATTCATTCGAAGGCAATTCTGTGCGGATCGATGGAGGACGCGCTCGCGGCGTCGAATTCGAAGAGTCCCGAGAAGACGAATCGCCGGTTAACCCCGATCGATCGGGACTCCGATCGGTGGGAATTAGCCGAATTCGAGCGATCGACGGGCCTCGACGTCATATTTCGAGCAACAATTTCCACGGCATCCCGAATGGTTACATTAATCCCGTTACGGGGATGATAATCTAATATCGTTTGGCTATATTACCCCTTCGATCGGATTTGCTCAAATGATTAGCAATTGCTGGTCAATCGAGCGCGCACGCGGTCGAAATCAATATATTATTGGGTCAACGGCCCATTCATTTCCGAGCAAATAAATACGCGAGCGCGCGACCCGTGGGTGGGCGCCCCCGCGAGCGCCTCGAGCGGATCGCGCGGCGGATTCCTCCCCCGTAACGAGCCTCCGGGACGCGGTTTATTATTTTTTGCCCGCTCGCCCGTGGAACGCACGGTTTGACGGGACGGCGCATTCGATAATACATCATTCGGTTGACCCAGTTCCGAGATATCGAGTCTCGAAGTGGCGGACCGTGGCGGTCGTCGAGAGAGCCGTTGGTTAGTGGTTCGCGCGGCGATAAACGGGGGGTTAAAATACTGCTCGAAGGCATCGACGTGTGTCGTACACGAGTTTATTAACCGAACGTGGGCCGCATCGATTTATTTCGGCTGCGAGAATTCGGGAAACGCGAAGGAACAGCGACTTCCGCGCCTTTTGACTCGCGTCGACGAGGACGACGGAGGAACGTCTCGTTACCCCCCGCGATATCACCGGGTTTCGCGGTTGCGGCCGCCAGTTAAATGTTTGCTCTTCATTCGAGATGCCCCCAGAGCCGAGGGGACTCGTCCCAGGAACTCCCTTCGGCTGAGAAACTGGAAAGTTAGCCGCAAGTGCGAGCGGTTCTCCTTCGATGGCAACTTCCCCCGAAGTTCGACCAACTTCCGGTTTTGACTGGAAGGAGCTGCTTCCGTCCTTCGAGATCCGCCCGAGGCCGACCTCCTTGATAAACACGTCGATGCGTGGGGAATCGGTGGAATCCGTGTTCGCGCACCGACGTCTCGAGGAGAACCGTGAGACGAGCGTTCGCGTTTTACGCTTCCGCGTCGTCCACGTTTCATTTCCCCGCGTTCGAGTGAACTTCGTTTCCCCAAATTTAGCCTCTATCCGGTTACCGTTCTCGTTGCGGGTTCTGTTTACCGGCGATCGAATATTTATGGTTGGTAAACGGGTAATCGAGGCTTGTAATCATGTAAATGTCGAACGAGCAAATACAAAGAGGGTGAAGTTGCAGGCTCGGCCCCTCGCAGCATTCATTTAAGACGATTTCGCGTTAGGACACCCCAGGGAGTCGGCCAACTAGGTCGACGTTGCCTCTGGCACCTGTCGATTTCGATTCCATTGTTCCTCTTCCGCGGGAGAGTTTCGAACGCGCGTTACGCGTCCCCTTTTTGCCTCTCGTTTCACCCTGAATCCGCGCGATATCGTTACCGGCTATCGTCGCGTCTTTGGGGCGTGATTTCTGAAAATTCCATTGTTCGTCGCCGTATCCTTGGACGGATGCAAATGGATCGTCATAACCGAGCGAAGCTGTTGTCATCGATTAGTTGCGCAATCGAACGATTGCCTCACGGTGACTTTTCAACGAGGCGGTGTTCCAGGTAACGTGGCAAGCGAGCCAGAACATTGTTGCGCTCCTGCGGATCTGGGTTACCTTAACGATCAATCTCATCGTTCCCCTTTCAAACGTCCTTTGTCCTATCGGACGCATCTGGGCTCCCACCGTCGATGCCCACGAGAATTTCCATTATTCGCGATCGGCTGGTCTCCGCGTTCGTTAAAACCGAGCCAGGCTGCGCCTCGATAATCTCGTTACGCGTTCAACCAAAGACGAGGCTCGAGTGGCTCGTCGACGACGATACTCGGTCCTCGCGGAAAGCGATCCGTCCAATTTCTTCGCGATACGAGTCGCGAGATTTCCATTCTCCGCGGCTGGCGTACGCGATCGCGTCGACAAACGTAGCGCGACGGGTCTCCGTATCAATTAAACGAAAGTCGAAGGATTATACCCGCTCGCGGCGCGGAACAATCGTCCATTGTTGCGCAAGCGTTTGCAAATACAATCAGGCTCTCATTAGTAGCCTCGAACGCGAGTAATCGCCGCTGTTAACCGGGGCCCTCGTATCTCCTCGCGACACCATATTTCAAATCTTCCCCGCAGCTCGTTACGCGGAAGATCGAACGATCTCCTCCACCCAGTCCGCAAGGACGCGCGTTCATCGTTCGAGCGACCACGCCACGGAACGATCGTCCAGCGCTGAGGATAACGCTCGTTACGCGATCCTCGCTGGCAGGCTGAATCGAAATGGATCGCGAGACGGACGTCCTCCCGGAGGATTCCATTCTGATCACGAAACGAGCGATACGCGAGGGTACGCGAGCTTCGTCGCGTAGCCGCGGGCTTTTTCGCCGCGCAAAAACGGTCGAGCCTCGTCTGTTCTGCTCGATGGCGCATCGAGGATACCTAATTTCGCGATCGAGCCTCGGTTAATGCGGTCTCGCGATCGTCTCATCGAATTTCGATCGCGAGCGAGACCGAGAGAGTTCGACGAGTGGACGAAACGCAGCGGGCCAGGTTCGAGCGAAGCGGCGGCGACGCGCGGAGGAAGAGAGACGGCGAAAATCGAAGGGTAAGGTGGTCCGACCAGATCCTTTCGCTGAAACAGGTGCACCAGGCTGCCTGCCATCCGTCGAGGCGTGTGCCGGCTAACTGCACACCTTAATAACACACGCTCGATCCTTTACGGGCCGCGAGCACGCACACATTTCCATAAACACAGCCTGCGCCGCTTGTACGCCGATCGATGCTCGCTCTTATGGCAGCTCGATCGAACGTTGGACCGATCTCGCGCGACGGAGAGAGGCTCGCGAGGATCGGAAAAAACGATCGACGGAGTCCTTAGAGATCGTTCGACTTAACCTCGCTTTAATATCGGTCCGCGAGGGTTGGCACGCTTTGCGTCTCAATGGCGAACGAGAGATCGAGGGACAGGGAGAGGGTGCCCGCAGGAGACGGGCAAAGTTGGCACGTAGACGAAAAACGACCGGTAGCTGTAGAGGACGTGAACGAAGGATCGCTGGCGGTAGGGGCGAACGAAGGAGAAGAGAAAGAGGGAGAGAGAGAGAGAGAGAGGTGGGGCGCGTCGAACAAAAGGCATCGGTACGCAGGTGAAGCGACCGTCTGCTTAGCAAGCTGCGGCTCCAAGTCCCCGGTTGGCGCGTGTGCGACTACCACCGGGCAGAAGAGAGTAAAACTCGACCGGCAGGAATGGGCCAGGCCCTCGTGGGCCTCGAGCCGTGCCTCAGTCGACCGATGCGCGCCACTGCGAGTGTATGCGGCTCGACGCCCGCTTCCGTTAACCGGCACCACGCTCTTCACCGACTCCTGTCACGCGTGTTCCACAGCCTGTGTACGTACGTTTCCGATCGCGCGTTTCCATCGAGGCGAGCCGTCTCGATCGGATCTCCGACGCGGAGAGGATCGAGCGATCGTCGACGACCTTGGCGAGCCGCGCGCGATTTGCATGCGCGTTCTCGCGATCTCGCCAGACCTCCTATGCGAAACCGAGTCGTGGTGGTGCGCGACGCGTGCACGCTCGATCGCGAGTATGCGACGCCGTGTACGAGGAACATCGACGATCGACTGGAACGTGCACCGATAAGTCATGCTCGCGGGCTTCGAGCTCCTCCAGGGCGCCGTCCGTTATCTTCTGCTATCAGGTGCGCAGGGTTTCCCAGCTTGTGGTGCACGATTTTTCACGCGGTTCGTCGCATCGATTTCCCATTGTGCCTGCTCGTTGCGCGACGGAGTCTCTCGACAGCGGCGCGTCGACTGTGTCGTCGACGTCGTCGAGGGAGAAATCGCGTCGCTGGCGGACGAGAACGATTCGATCGACGCGCGCGGCAAAGGAGAAAGGCTCGAGTTTTCGGCGCGCGCGTCACGCGATCGCGAGAATTATGCAACGTCCTCCTCTAATCGCCTGAGGGGCCTCGCGTATCGAGCGCGATTGCGCGTGTCATTGATCGATCGCGGCGATCCGTTCGAACGGTTCGCACGGGTTTCCGTTACCGCTGGGGCTCGAACAGTGATAATTAGCCGGTGGAACATTGCCAGGGAAATTCGTAGCTTTTGTTCGGAACGGCTGAGAGTTATGACGATCGGCGCGCGTACATCGCTCGCGGCCGCGTTCCTCCGCGCGGACGACGATCGCGCGATAAATCATCCCTCTAATTGGACGCCGCGACGCATCTAACTCGGTAATCGTATATTAATCGCGCTACATATGGAATTCATTAACGTGGCGTGCACGCGTTCTGGAAATAACGCGGGCCAGAGATCCAGGCGTCTCCGTTCGTCGAGGATGCGCGTTTCAATGCGCGCCACGAATTTTTCTCGACGCGCAAACATCCGTCCCCGTTTGTCCTCAGAAAAACCAAACAGAATTACCATACGCAATGAATTTTTTTCGTCGATACCTTATTTTTTCTGTCCCTCGGATCTGTGCGCGCAATTCAAATCGACGAAGCTCATTAATTTCTCTCGAGCGCGACGTAAACAATATTTACAGCCTCGATGTTAATAGACGCGGCAAAAAATGCGCGTTGGAAATTGCTAACGTCGAGTGTTGGTAGCCTTTGCTTCGAAAAGCCTGCAGTCTTCGCGGAACCGATTTCTCACTGCGAAACCAGTTTTCCCGAGCGCGAGGCGAAATTTTATTCGCGTCGAGCGATCGAATTCGATGGCGGTGTCGCCGTCGAGCCGTGCAACCCTCTCGTCGGAGGTCGAGCTACCCTCTTTCCTGGTGCGTGCCCCCTCTCGCTCCGTTTGACCCAGTCCCAGGCGCCCCGTCCTCGTCTACCAGCCAGCCCCTTTCCCATGCCCTGCGTACGTGCGTGCGTGCACGTTGCCTTCCATTGTTTACGCGATGCCTTCCTCCCTCCGTGCGCTCACGGCCCTTTTCTTCGTCCTTTCTTCCATCGTCAGCTCGTTGGGCTTCCTAGGGTGCGCGAGAGCTGGCCGTGCGACGCGCGTTACGAAGGTTACGCCGTACGAATTGATCCTCGGTCGGGGATCTCGCTACGAGAGATTTCACGTCCCCCCTCGGCCTCGTTCACGGCTCCGCGATTCATCCCTGGCAGCTTGATGAAAAGGCGCTCGCGGGGAAACGATCCTTCTCGCGGCAGATGTCGAGAATCGTCGCGCTGCAACGATCGCGATCTTAACATTCGTTTGCGTTTAGCTCGCGTTTAGCTCGCGTTTAGATCGCGTTTAGTTCGCGTTCAGATCGATCGATGAGGCATCGACGATTTCGAAATCTCGGAGCTGCGGTCTCACGTAGACGTGAGTGTACCCACGTTGTCGTGATTCATGCGATTCGCGCGTCAAACGGTCGCGCGACAAGGACGAGATTCGATTTATCGCGCAGGTGATCGTTTTTTTCTACTTTCACGTGCCCGTTATCGGCGAACCGAACGATAGTTTATCGCGTACCCGCCTAGACGTAGCCGCGAAGGAATCTCGACGCGACGATGTGGTTACGCCAGCTGGAACGAGATCGTTTCTGGCACGCTGCTCCCTATCTCGATACCCGTCCTTGGACGCGGATAATCGAACGCTAATTAACTTAGTCGACGCTAATCGCCGCCCATTTTTCTTTCTGTTACAGAGCGCGAGAGGCACAACGCACCCAGGAGGCCATCCACGTAAGTATTTCCACCGATTTCCCGAAAAGTTTCATCGTTTTCGCTCGGACGAAACGCGCGTCGTTCTCCTCGGAGGCCATCGATTTCACGCGGAACCAATTACCCGCGACGGAGCCGAGCGTTGATCGATCGCCAAGATTTTTCGCGAATCCCATTCCGCTCGAGGGGAGCCTCGAACGGTTTTAACGAGACCCCGGAACGAGTCCACTCGACGTCGCGGCGGCGTAGACGGCGCGAACGGGACCGATTTAACGGGAATTAATCCGTCAAAGACGGGATTAATTATGCGTGCGCGTCCCCCCTTATCAGCGCGTCTCAATTAAATTCTTCCCCTGATCGGAGCCCTCCGCCCCAAACGTCTCAATTTTCCCGATCGTTGACTCGTCAGTCGATGCCCGCGCAGAACCGCTGCCTCGAACGCTTTTCCCACGTGTCGACGCAGGAAGAGCGGTGTCTCCGTTTTCTCGCCCCGCCGCACTTCCGTTTCGCGTGTCTTTCGCGATCAGGATCGTTGTACTCTTCGAGCGGCGAATGTTCCGAGGGAATTTCGCTCGCACGACGCGGCTCGTTATTTCCACTTCCGTTTTTCCCTGGTTTCGCTCTTTTGTTTTTCTTTTTTTTCTTTTTTTCATCGAAGCACGCTGTTTCGAATAAAACGCACGCGTGTTCCGACTGTTTACGACAAGCTGTCGTAAACACCGTCGTGGAACACGTGACGAGGAGCGTCGTAGGTCGAGCGAACCGTGTTGCCACACTCCGAGATGAAATCGCCGACTACGTTGTATTTACTGGCTTGCACGCGGTTAATCTCTTGAATGGTTAATCAGAAGCGTGCGTTGTTGTTGCGCCTTGGCGGATTTGCATACCGTACGACGCGTCGTATCGCGTCATTTTTCCGTCTTACCTCGCTGGATGCGAGCCTGCGATCTTCTCAGTCGCCTCGCGTGATCGTCGTCTCGTAACTTAACGGAGCGTTGGTCGAGGTAAGACCTTCGCACGAAGGAATCGAATTTTTTTTTATAAAACTGGAAGGACGAGTGACGCGTTCCCGACCAGTCGTTTCGAGAAACGAGAGGATTCCCGGATCGAGCGCAGCCAGCTCAAAGGGGTTAAAAGTGGACGGACGCGGGGCAATATCGCGGGAGATTAGTAGGGTAGTATCTTTATAGAACGGGTCGGACAATTTCCTGAAATCGGCGCGTTCATCGTTCCCCTATCGAGCCAGAAAAGAAAATTAACGAGCCTCGAAACGGTAGGCAGGACACGTTCCCGCTTTCCAACCCCTTCTCTCTTGGTCCCTCCTCTCTTTCTCTACGCTCCGTTGCAGTTCGTCGTGGGTTTTCGACCGTCGTAACTGCCCCTAATAACCCTGCCAGGGGTTCCTCGTTAGAAAACTGGGTCGTATCGCCCGGCCGACGTGACTTTTTCGCCACGATCGGAATTCGGTGTTGCGTAAACGCGATTCGATCCGTCGATGACGCGATTCCGCGCCGGGTTTACGAGCTCGTTAACTCGTTTCGAGCCGATACGCGCGTCGAGGGCCCCGTCGAGGCTTCACCCGCGATTTCGACGATTCGCGCGCGTCGAAAGGGGTGGAAGAAAAAACGGTCGAGGCGGCGGCGTGCACCCGGCAGGCGTCGAAAGTCTCGAGGGTAATCGAGATGGGGCGAGATCGATTCGACGGAGCGTTTCGAGCGAGAGTCGACTCACGTTCGAACGAGCACACCTCGTGGATACTACTCGGTTTTAAAGGGAGGGTGAGGGGGTGTGAAAGGGCTGGGATCTGGCGCGCGCACGCGATACAGTAGTCGGGACGTGTATCATCGGCCCTAATTGTTTCCCGAGCCGTCGTGTAATCGCCTCGAAGACTAACTCGGAACAGGTGTGTCGTCGAGGCGTTCCGCTTTTCGTTCCGCTGCCAATTATTCCGCGGCCGTGCTGTGAATTTCATACGGGACGATAAATCGAGCCAGGCGTTCACTAATTAATATTTCCACCGCCGGTCGATTAATCAAACGCGAAACTGGCTTCGCGGTTGCTCGAACGTTTCGATGGACCTTGACGATCTCGAGGATAGTCGCGCTGGTCTCGATCAGCCAGCCAATTCGGCACGATATTCAGGAGGATTGTTAAGGCGTCGATAAAACGGAGCGGCGACCACCGAGACGGTGGTTTCCGTTGTATCGCGAGGATGTACGACGACCGCGAGAGGCTCGTGCGTTATCGGGCAACGGGCTCCACGGCCTTGTCCAATTCCGATAACGTCGACCGCGAGTTCTGTGCGGAGCGATAACGAATTTCGCTGCTCGCTTCGAATCGCGATAAGCTTGGAATTTTTATTCTCTCCCCTCCTTTTGTCTTCTACTCCCGTTGATCTCTCTTAATTTTCTAACGCGAATCGGTAATCGCGATGGCGCCCTCGGACGCGCGCCGCGATTTATCGGGCCCAGCTGCTCGCGCGCGCGAGCAACCGCGTAAATACGCACTCGTCTGGCCACGATTGATGTATTTCTCGTTACGCAGCAGCGAACGATAATCAACGGCTGATTGCTCGCTCCTTCGAGGAATCGACGAGGACAACGTCAGCGAACTACGACCAGGCGCTTTTAATAACTCGTCGACGCTGTCGGAAAAGTAGTTTGGAGAACGACGCGGAGGACGACGCTTTTCTGTTATATTTAGCGGAAGATCGCGACAACGTTGCTTACCGATAAATTGGCTAAAACAGCGGAACGACGGCGTTAAATCGCAACGATCCGATCGAAGGCGGTTAATTAGAAGCGGAACCGTTGCCTGTGGAGGGGCTAATGGGATTCATCGAAACTCCGTCGTTCGACGGGGAACGACGCCGCGTAATTTCTTAAATTGAATTTTCCCGCGGGGGTAGGCGCGAGCAGGGCGCCGGATGGCCATTACCAACCGGGATAAGCTTCTTCTCGCAAAATTAATCGAAATTATCGAATTAGCCCCTGACCTTTCCTGCGAGAGCGTCTTCGCTCGGAAGAGTCTCCTCGGAACGAGTTAACCACCGACCTTCTGATATTTATCCCTGGGACACGAGATCCCATCCATGGTAGTAGCCTTCTTCGTTACCCTTTCAAAAGACGTCGCGCACCGTCGACCATTAAAAAAATTACTCCAAACCAGTCGATCGCTTTCGCCACCCCTTTCACGATCCTCCTCAACCCCCAATGTTCTCCACGAACGTGGTAAAACACCGGAAACGAAATACACTGGCCGTGATTCAGAGGTCGATGGCGCAGTGGAGGAGGATCGAGTGGAACGGAGGGCGGAAGAAGCTTCATCCGGGGCTGTCCCTCAGGATGTGCCACGGATTTTCCACGGTGTTAACTAAGTCGCGGATTAAGCCGGATCAGCGCGATCGTCGATCGAGGACCAGCGGCCCCGTGGCTCCGTTTGTTCGCTCTTAACTGGTTTTCCGGCTCCGTTTAAAACAGTCGAGCAGTCATCGATGGTCGGAGGAATCTCGTTATCCCTCTTTGTCGCGCCCTGCTCGTCCAGGAGCGCCCACGAAATTCTTGGCCCGGTGGTCCCCGCCCGCGGGATGGGAACAAAAGGAAGGCCTCTCTCGGTTCGACGGTCGAGAGGGGCCGCGGACGAAGAGGAGGGACGGCTGTCGTGTCTCACGTTGCTGGAAGTCGTTTTATTGCCGTTAAATCGAGCCGTGCGGAACGGTGCGCCTAAGCAATTTCGCCGGAACAAGCGTGTCGTTATTCAATTTATCCCGAACCCCGTTCTCACGGAATCGAGCCGTTTAAGCCGACGATACCGCGGCGATTATGCGATTCGCGTGGAAACGCGAAACACGACCGCGTTCCGTGCGCGGGATCCCCTTTTTTCCCTGGCGATGCCTCGCGCCACCGCCCACCCTTCCTCGAACGCTCGACTTCGCCACGGTTCGCGCCGCGATTCGGCTGCTCGAGGTGAAAAAGGGAAGTTACGTAAACGGTTAGGCAAGTTTCGATGAGAAACACGCGGAGATTTCGGTTGGTCGTCGAGTTTTCGCGGGTCGTTCGAAGCCGCGACGCGTTTTCCACCGATTTCGTTGGGAATTCTGGACGCTGGAGGAGGGACGGCGCAGGGGTGGCTCGAAAGCAACGCGGGAAACCGCTTGCCTCTGATGTTTTATTAATAGAAGAGCGGACGCGGGTCTGTTCGCGAGGACGCGGGTTTTTCAGCGACGTCGATCGACGCCGCGGACCGTTCGATTTGCGGCGCGCGTCTATTTTCGCGGCCGGCACGGAATTAACTCGGTGTCGTCGACGGACCGACGACACGCGTCTGACGAGCAACGAGAGAATTAAATCCGATCGACGGCTAATTGCGGAGGGAAAGGAACACCGCCTGCCACCGATTATTTTCGAGCCTCTCGATTTCCACGCGGTGGATTCCGACGTGGAAAGTTTAAACGGGGTAATTTTTGAAAAACGAGAAAAGAGAGAGAGAGAGAGAGAGGGACACTCTCTCTCTCTCTTTCTAGATTTAAGAGCCGATTCAGCTTTGTTCGACGATCCCCGCTGCGCGTATTCCCAGCGGCGCGAGAAGTGTTCCCGCGGAATTTCATAAAAAACGAGCGGGACAGGCCACAGGGGGGTGCGTTTGCCGTCAGCCAGGAATTCCGAAAACGTTATGCTGCGTGAAAAATTCAATTTCCCCCGGGCGAATTGTGAGCGGGCCCGTGGCTCTTTTGTCGCGGCGCCGCTCGACGAGATTCGTACGTTCCTCTGAAAATTCTATGGTTCACCGATTAAAGGCTAATCGTTTAATCCCCTGTACTCGTCGCAGTTCACCAGCGCCTCTCCCGTCGTCTCCGGCTAATCCCTAGGCGTCGTCGATGGGTGGAACCGCGTGTTCGACGTCGTTCCGTCGTCGTAGCGATCGCGCGCAGATGCTGCGCGTCCGGAAGCGGAGGAACGCGCGACGGATGGAATTCGAACGGCTCTGGAAGCCGCTGACGGAAGACGCGGAAATAGACGTGTTCGTTTACAGGCGCGGTCGAAAGCGAGAAAAGTCCTGCTCTCGAACGAGGAACGGATGACAGCGAGGGTGGGAGAGGGTGAGCGAGGGGGTGCGCGACGCGTGTTGCGGGTTGCAACTCGTAGAGGTAACTCGGATGCAGATGGCGTATAACCAGAAGCGAGGGGCGGGACGGGTTCGAGAAGGGAAGTAGAAACGAGACACCGACAACAGGAGGAAGCGCTCTGTGAAGAGGACGGGGCGGCGTGCGGGGGTGGAAGACGAGGGAGGAGACAGTCGAATCGCGGTGAAGCAAGGGGAAATAATAAGGGGTTAAAAGGAAACCGACGGAGATGTGGGACGCGAGGGGAGGTCGTGGTGACGGAGGATGAACGTGCATACAGGGTGGTACTGTTGGGCAGAAGGTTGTTCCGCGTTCTAATAGAAGCTTACCAGTTATGTTTGTATTTAATCGATAATCCAGCGAGCGTACCAAACCGAGTTGAACTAGATTTTTATCGACCATTCAGATTCGATCGTGATACTTCGTTTCGCGTTTTCATTTTGCGCCTCCGCGAGGAACAACTTCCCGCCTGGCTGTGTCACCCTGTATATCCGTGGCGCGGTTCCGAAGGGGGTTAAAAACGAACGACGAGAGACACGAGAGAACGAACTCTATCCGTGGCGCGAGAAGGGTGGCAGGAGAAGCGGTACCACGGAGCGCAAGAGCGAGGAAGCGAGAGGAAGGACGAACAGAGACGGGTCGAGTCGCGAGGAGACGGAAGGGTTCGCCACGGCGAGAACGAGAGGGGATACACGGGAGGGAAAGAGGAGGACGAGAGAGAAACACAGTGGTATACACGTTGGAACTTCCGAAGTTATTCGCAACAGGCAGCTTGCTAGTCTGCCTCGTGGAATTCTATGCTCTCTTCTCTCTCTGTCCGTCTCTCTCTCTCCTCCTCTGTGCTCCATCGCCACCTCGAACGGTTCCACCGCGCTCACCCTCTGCGCCACCGACGACGGCCTCCTTCCATACTTCCTACCGCCTCGTCGTCCCTGTTTTAATGGCCAGCAGAACTTACTATCGCAGTCGGCGACCGCCACCGTCTATAAATGCGCCCGGAACGAGGAATGCGATCCTCGTTTCGCGAATTGCCCAACAGCCGCCGCTTCGAGATCCGCGCGGCTCGCCCGACGCGCGCACTCCTCGCTTTAATTATTATGCAACTCGAACGCGTCCGCCGCGCGAGCGACCATCGTTCGCCGCGGAAATCGTTTTAATTGCGTCGAACTGCCACCTCGTGGAACGCGACTGGCAGGATTATTCGGTTTTCTTCTCGTAAAACTCTAAAAACGACCTTTCGCTCCTTACGTCGATGGTTGAAACATAACGAAGCCGATCAACGACGATTCGCGAAAGATCGCAGCCAAACGTGTTCCCCGGAATTCGCCAAGCCGCACGCGTTTCCTCCGCTGTGTTCTTCCGGTCGGTTCTCGACCCGATTCCCAACCGTTCGGTTTCAGTAATTAGGTAAACCGTGCTCTAAGCGGATCGTTTGCTTACGTGCTCCTCCGCGTTTACCCGGCTTAATTAATTCCCGCATCGGCGGGGATGGCACTCTTCGCGGTCGAGATTCATCGAGCTCTAGACGAGCTCTGGCTGGCGAGCACGTGCTGGCGCCGTGAAGGACGGCTAGAGCACCGGACGGACGAGCTAATGGATAACCAGGCGAGCACCTCGAGGCCGATACCAACGGAACACGACCGCCATCGCCTCGTTCTCCAGCCTCTTTTCAGAATCCTCGATCGTCTCGTTCCTGGAGAACGTATCCTCCAGCGACGCTTCGATTATCGGAGGCAACGGACACGCGTGGCCGTCCCCTCGATCCTCTCGACGAGCGATATCGTTCTCCATCCGTTCCGCCTCCGTTCCGCGCGAACGCCAGGTAAACGCGACGACGCGTCGTTCGAATAATCGCGACGGAAAATAGATCGCGTTCGACGGGGACCAAACGTTTCAAACCGGAACACGCAACCGGATAACCGGATTTCCCGTTCGAATAAAATATTCCATTGAACGCCGGCCAGAAGCGGAGGAGAGAAGGACTCTCTCGCGGCCGGGTTTCCCGTCCCTTTTTCGTTGCCAATTACACGGGGACGTCGTCAAAGCGTTTAATTCGATGAAAGGGCGGCCTGGTGATAATGTCGCGACCCCCTTCCCTCTCTCTCGCCACCGTCGTTCTCTCTTCCGTTTCTTTTGGCCGCCTTTTTCCACGCGTTACGAGCGCCGGAACGAACGCGCGGGGCCACCGGATGCTCGCGCTTTCTCGCCGCTCGCTCGTTTTCACGCGCGCACCCGCGAGCCGGTTCCTCGTCGCAGGAGACCCGCGCCGCGCGATCACGCGAGGTTAAGAGAAGCGTGCCCTCGCCCCTCCTCCCACGGCAAACAGGTTCTGCTCCTTTTTCGCGATGACGGGACCGCGTTAACGCGCTGACAGATGGAAATGGATTCCGCGGCCGCGAGTACCGTTTTCCTTCTCGCCATGTTTATGCGTTTCGACCGCGAACGCCTCCACCCCGCCGCGTCCCATCGAGATTCTTCCCACGGAAGATCGCGGCGATTCGACGAGGCGCGCGGGGGAAAGAAGTATCCGCCGTCGGGAATGTATTACGTCTCGCAGCTATTTCGGCGACGCGGCTGATATCGCGCGAATAGCTGGCGTTCCAGCGTTACGCGAGGCGCGGTTCGAAGCGGCTCCGTCGCGTCGTAACGACGCGCGAAACGCTCCTAAGAATAAGAAGAAGAGGAGCGGCCCGCCGAGAATAAGATCGTTGAACTTTGCTAAACGCTACTTTGTACCTCCCTGTGTTCCAACGCGCTCCGATAGAAGATAACGCGGCCTGTCTTCTCCCGCGGGAGGGCTGCGAAGGAATCCGTCGAAGGTAACGAACGGCGCAGCTACGAAATTGAAAGGGTTCCCACGAGTTTGCGACCCGCGATCGTTAAGCGACTCGCGTACTCCTCGCTTCTTTCTCGTTTCACCGCGACGTCGCTCGCCTGGACCACCTTGTTGTTCCAAGTGCGTCGATCGACGCTCGACGAAATCGCGCGGGGATCCGGTTCGATCGGACGCGGTCGAGAGTTTGCGACTCGCGTACTCCTCGCTTCTTTCTCGTTTCACCGCGACGTTGCTCGCCTGGACCACCTTGTTGTTCCAAGTGCGTCGATCGACGATCGACGTTCTGTCGCTCGTCGAATCGACGAAATCGCGCGGGAATCCGGTTCGATCGGACGCGGTCGAGAGTTTGCGACTCGCGTACTCCTCGCTTCTTTCTCGTTTCACCGCGACGTTGCTCGCCTGGACCACTTTATTGTTCCGAGTGCGTCGATCGACGATCGACGCTCTGTCGCTCGTCGAATCGACGAAATCGCGCGGGGATCCGGTTCGATCGGACGCGGTCGAGAGTTTTCCACGGCCACGGGAAGGGTTAACGGGTTACGCGAGGCCAGGCGAGACTAAGCCCCCGACCTTAGGAACGGCCAGCCAGCCATATCCACGGGCATCGACGAGGACGCAGGACAGCGTGTTTAGGGTCGATGACCCTCCGCACATCCGCGTTCGGTGCTTCGCGTATATATACTTTCCCTCTTCTCTCTCTTTCGCCTTGGTGTGCGCTGGCTGGCCTCCCCGTAGCTACTTCTCTCGCCGCTGCTTTCCATTCCCCTCCGGTTGCGCCTCTACTTCACCCGGTTCTTAGAGCGGCATCTCCGCATCTCGCGTGCCTCGTCGATCGAGGGTGAAAGGACCCTCGTTTTTATTTTTCCGTCCTCCTTTATCCTGCACACGCATGCCTGGCTACCTACGCGTAGCAGCACTCGCGGCTGGCTGGCGGCGTACGCTCGACGTCGCGACGCTCGACAACGGACGTCGTCCTCGTCGGTCGTTTGGCAATCCGCGTCCTCGAAGGTCGTACGTGATCTAAATTCCGCGCGTTCTAAGAGATCCGCGAGCGAACGCAGTGATAACGACGGCGCTGGTTATCGCGTGCCTCTTATTTGCCACTTTCACGAGCCGCCGCTTTCACGACTTTCACAATTTTCAAAACGTCTTTTTCAACGAGTCGAACGAATAACGCGTTTACTTTATTACAGCGGCTCGATCCGGATGAAATACCGCGGACATTTCTAGGCCACGCTCGGCCACGTTCAACTTTTGATAGCTTCTTCTTCTTCTTCTTCTTCTTCTTCTTCTTGTTCTTGTTCTTCGACTCTAGGTTCTCATCGCGTTGAGTTTTTTCTCCCCTCCGCGCCTCGATCGCTTCTCGAGTATTGTTATCGAACTCTCGACGGACGACGGGAGTAATTAGACGGAGCGGCGCGATGGGAAGTTTTAGTAAAAGTTAAAAGCGAAAGTGCGATCGGGGAAGGCGAGAAACAGGTCGGTGGCTGGGCGACAAAGGAACCGGCGGAGGAGAGGCGTGCGTGAAACAGCAGTTTCAGAGATCAATGAACGATTGTTTCCTACCTTGCCTCTCGCGTCGTTCGTGTTCTACAGGTTGCTCCGCGCGTCGCGTCGCGTCGCGTCGCCGGAGCCTGCAGCCACGCGTTCTTCTTCTTGTTGATTCTAATCGAGAGTGCTTCGTCGATCCTTTCTTTTCCCGCCCCTGTTTCTGCGCCCCTGCGCTTCCACGCACACGCGCCACACGGTTTTAACGAGTTCTATCTCGCGGACAGGTGGCTTTTCGAAAAGTTGCGTCGTTAATGTTCCGCCCCCTTTTTTTCTGTTGCAGAGAATTGGAACGAGATTTGAGTCTGTCCGAGGACAGCGAGGATGAGGCAAGCAAGGTAGAATGTTTGAATATCAGTGGAATTTATAGGTTACGGTTTTTATTTGCGACGATTATTAGAGCGTACGTTCGAACAGGGGGGAACGTGGGAAGAGATCGCGATCACATCGGCGTATAAAATTAATTGGTAATCGTTCCGCTTTTCTTCCGCAGGAAACGTCATCGCGAACGACGAGGGGAAACAGAAGCCCCGACCTCACGGTCGAGTAAGTATCCGTTTATCGATACGCTCGCTAATTAATACTCCTGTTATATACAGTTCGATTATCTCTCGTCCCAAAATTAATGCGCCCGAGCTATTTATAACTAATTGCCCGGTCGTTCGATAGCTTTCTACGAACCGAGCTGTCCCGCTTCTACCTTCGCCTTTGATACTCGATCATTCCTCGATACGATATCGTCGAATGTCGATAAATCGCCACCTAAATCCGTAGAACTTGGAACAAATTCGCAGAACGCATCTCGAACGCGTCGTATTCTCTTTACAGCCTGTCGACGCCTTTGTTACCAGCGATGACTCCAGCCCCTCCGCCTTTAGCGCCCATGTCACCCATAGTTCTATCACCAGTGGGCCCGTTGTCGCCCACGAGGCCCTTCAGTCCCACGAGGCCGTCTCCGCGCAGGCCACCCTCGCCAACCAAACAGCTGACGCCCGAGCAAGTGCTCTCGCCGCCTCCAGTCAGCCCCCTGCAGTCGAAACGTTCTCCAAGCCCGACGATGCACCAAAGGCCGTCCAGTCCGGCTGGCCAGGTGCCGCAGAGTTCCGGAAGCGCCAGCTCCAGCTCCGATTCCGGGTCCGATTCCGGCTCGGACAGCAGCGACGACTCCGAGGACGACACCGGCAACCAACCGTCGAAGGGCCCCTCGACGCCGCCCTCCGTCTCACCAAAGAAAGAGAACCTGATCGAGGAGCCGCCGCCCGCGATCGAGGAGGCCAAGCCCAGGTGGAATCTGAGCTCGTTCTTCAACAAGACCGCCATGCCCCACGGGGAGCAGAACTCGGAGAACAAGCAGGCACAGGTACGGTTCACGGTCCTTGGTCTGTGTTCGATTCGGTGGCGTTCGAGTGTTCGGATTTCGATCAGGGTTGGTTCGAGGAGTTCCGTCGCCTTGTTCGTCTGATCGAGTCGCCCCCCGTTTGGAAACGCGTCGTTGCGTCTACGATCGCGGTTACGAATGGCAGCCTCGAACCGATCCTGGTCCAGATTTTGCATTTAGCCCGGTGTAAGGGGAGGATTTAATATTGGTCACGTTTAGCGGTTATCCGATATAGTCCTGTGAGAGCGTCAGCGTGCTCATTGATTCGTTATGACCGCTGCCGACTCTTAGGACACGCATCACGATCATCGTCCTTACCGCGGACTTCGCTGAACCTCCTGTTCAGCTTCGAGTCCGGACGTGGACTTGGACCGACTCGCTCTAACAGTCTGACCCGCTTCCTAACCATAAGTCGCTCCAATCATACCCCCGTCCCCTTACACCCCGCGCAGGTTCGATAAAGACCGATTGTGTGCACAGGATTGCAACAGGCGAGAGGGTTCCCCAGCGGTGACGGCGGACGCGAGAGCGCACAGGGACAAGACGACGGCGCACGACTGGCAGCTGGACGAGGCGATGAAGAGGACACACAACTCGACGATAATGAGGTGTCTGGACAGCGACAGCGACCGTCCCTCGGATCACGAGAAGGTCCAGCCAGTGGAGGAGAGCCGAGTCCAGCCGGAGAAGCCGAAGGTGGCGGACGCGCGAAAGCGTGGACGACCCAGAAAGCCCACCAAGAGCCCGAAGGGCGGCCATCGGCCGTCCGAGGAGACCCTGAAGAACGGCAAGCCGCGCAGCAGAACGAGAGGGGTGGGCAGCCCGTTGAAGAAGAAGACGCCGCTCTCGAAGCCCACCATCTCGACCAGCGACGACGGGAGCGACGACAGATCGCAGGGCAACTCCAGCGACTCGGACAGCGACCGTCAGACCAGGGTGTCGCCGGCTCTGAACGAGAAGAGGAGGACCAGGCTGAGCGGGTCCTCCAGCGAGGACGAGAGTCCCGTCAATGGGAAGAACAATAGTGCCTCTGAGGACGATACCAGTCGCTGGAGAAGAATGCCCATAAAGAGGAGCAAGCTGGCGGACTCGCCCAAGAAACAGGAGAAGAAGAAGAGTCCAGCGAAGGCGAAGCCCAGGAGGTCCAGCTCGCGGGTAACCAACGTTGTCGGTGGCTCGGACTCCGAAAGCGAGTCGGAGATGTCGGGCAGGAATAATCGCATCCAAGTCGCCAGGTGAGTATCTCGACGAGCCACGTTACGTTCTATATTACTGTATGACGTGCATCGTTTGCGTTTCACCAGGGTACCGCCAAGGCCGAGGGCACCGCCGACTCGTGCCACGTCGCCGGAGAATTCGGACAGCGACAACAGTCCGGGCCCGAAGTTGCAGGAGGAGGACGCGGGCAACGTGCAGGACAAGAAGAAGAGCGACACGCTGCGCAAGGTGTTCCTGCCGTCGATGGGCGGCGGGAAGGGCGGCGGTAAGGGTGGCAAAGGTGGCAAAGGTGGCGGCAAGTGCGGCATCTACGTGGCGGAGTACACGACCTCCGCGAACACACCTACCGGAGGCGAGAGCCCGTACAAGAGGCCGTCGTCGCAGGCGTCCAGCGTGATCCAGTCGTTCCCGCCGCTGGTTTACGTGAACGGGGTGCCCAACCTGCTCTGCAGGATCGACCTGAGCAGAATTCCCTACATGCCGCAAATATCCAGGGGGCAGGAGTTGAGGCAGCGAACGGAACTGCCGGACACCAGGCCGTCGTCGAGGCAAGCCTCGCTGGCGATCAAGCCGCCCCGGCCGCCCACCCCCGAGGAGGGCGAGATCGTCGACACGCCCCCGCCTCAACAGTTGGTCCCGGACACGAGGATCCACGGTGACGCGTTGCTGGTCGACGGTGAGCTGAAGAGCCGCGGTATGATCAAATGCGAACTCATGTCGGACACGAAGAGTAACTGCGGCATCGGTGCCGTTGGTGGAGGTGCTAGTGGAGGTGGTAGTGGTGCTAGTGGCGTGGGTAGCGCGCCCAAGAGGAAACGTAATCCGAGTTGTAGTTCTGTGTCCAGTTTGAGTACTGTGTGTTCCGTGGAGACGAAGACGAAAGGATCGGGCGAGCACAAAGAGAAGAAGAAGAGAAAGAGAAAACACGCCGACGCCGAAGCTATCACGTCCAGGCCATCTTCCAGTCAGGTAATCAGGCCTAAGCTGGCCTCTCGACGCCCGTGCACTGTTCGATTTTCGCGGTGGTCGCTGCTCGTTCTCCGCAACAAGGTCGCGTTGTTGCAGCGAACGAACGGCGACGAGAGTCGGCGCGGAGCAGTGCGCGAGGGTTGATAAAATTCCGCCGTGGGCTCGTTTGCGTTTCCTAAACGTGATGATGTTTTGTCGACCTAGCAAAGTGATATACAACCGACGAACCACGAGCGGGAAGAGAAGCCTGACACCAGTTTGTTACCGCCACCAGCCCCGCCTCAGCGCGTCTATTATTCCTACTTCAATCCTCAGAATGAAGTTTTGGAGGATCAGGATAGGTGGTGAGCAAACGTTTTCCGTCGACGTCCGCAAAGTTTCGCGGCTCGCCGCGCAGTTGGTCGCGTTAATTCACTTTGCGTGTTTCGCGTTTACCAGGGACCAGAATCAGTACCTGATGGAAGCGAAACGGCTGAAGCACAGCGCCGACAAGGAGTGCGAGCTCACGGCGCAGGGTATGCTTTACCTAGAAGCCGTTCTCTGCTTCCTGCTCACTGGCAACGCCATGGAGTCGGATCCTCTCACCGAGGGTGCGTCGTTCACCATGTACAAGGATACTCTCAGTCTCATCAAGTGAGTACACCTCTAATTAAGCGCGAACCAACGACCAAGAGCGGTTCCTAATTAAAGTGATCCCCGATTTCCCCTACTGTACCACCCACCGCTGCCATCCGCTTTCAGATACATCTCCTCGAAGTTCAAGAGTCAGCAGAACAACTCGCCGGAGAGCAGTATACATAACAAGCTGGCCATTCTGAGGTGAGTGCGCACTTTGAGCCTTTCTCGTCTATCCTCGTAGTCGCGCGAGAGTCGCGCGCGCGCGCGCCTGTTTCAAAAACGCTATTCCACAACCCCACCGCCCTCCCGTTTGTTGCAGTCTCTTTTGCCAGTCCCTCATATACTTGAAGCTGTTCAAGATGCGAAAATACGAAGCCAAAGAGAACCACAAAATCCTTAGCGACTATCATCACAAGGTAAGGAGCGCGCCTTTGTCGCGATACCGAAATAGTTGGAGGTTGAGGAAGGAGTATCGAGTCGTGGAGGTCTCTACGAATCTCGCGAATTTTTCGTTGTGCCCTCAGCCTGCTCAGGCAACACCGGTACAACCAGAGGGGCAAGGGACGCCTTCGTTATCGCCGACACCGTCGCCAGCCGGTTCCGTGGGGTCCGTTGGCAGCCAAAGCTCCGGGTACAGCAGCGGCGAACTAGCGAATCGAGGAGCGGCCTCGGGTCAACCGCAGGCAGCTCCGTACGTTAGCGTTCCGCTTAGCGTTCACAACGCTATGGCGAAACAGTATTACCACTTCAACCTGCTGCTAAGCTGCCACGATCTGTGGGACCAGGCGAACGCCTTGGTGACCGACAAGCACAGAGGTGAGCGTAGAAAAGGAGACGCGAAGTATACGACGAAGCGATTACCAACTAACGCGATTCCGTTCCCCGTAGATTTCTTCATCGAGCTGGACGAAAAATTGGGACCCCTCACGTTGAAAAGCTCTTTGCGCGACCTCGTACGCTATGTTCAAGCCGGCATAAAGAAGCTTCGAGATCTCTGACCACAGTGGCACAGCCCCCGACCGCCCACCCCGAATTACATTACTTCTCTCCCGCAGAACATGGCCACGTATCCGACGATGTACACGTAAAAGACGTCGAGAGAGCGATCTTCGCAGGTATTCGAACGGTGTACGAACGGCGATCGCCGGCCGTTTCGCGGCTAACGCGAGGACGTGCGACGAATAATCGGGGAGGAGAAGTCGACTGTACTTCCGAACGAAACGAGGGACTGTTCCGGTAGAAACGCAAGAAAATCGCCGACGGTCTGGGGGAGCAACGAAAAGAGGGTGTTACTGTTCTGATCGAGCGAGGAGAGATCGTCGGATTACTTACTCGCGCTTAGAGAAGCACTCCGAGTCCCGCGTAGCCTTCGTTACGGGGAGAGGACGGCATTTTTTTTAAAAACAAAAAACTCCTAGCACCAACTTTATAGTCAATTGAAGAGTAAACTCGTCTAGCTAAACGGCGGAAGAGGAAGAAGGGGCTGGAGGATGGATCGTTTCGCGGATCCGCGATCGGTGGTGCGTAGCACGCGTTACTTACTTTCCACTCGAGGGACGAGATTATAGAGACGATGGAACGATATCGAGCACGAAAACGATGGAAGATAAAAAGAAAAAAGCGATCGAAACGAAGCGATGATGTTAGGGAAGAAAGTATTCGGTCCCTATTTTTTGTCAGAGTAACGATAAATTTTGTAAATTAACGAACGGTAATCGAAACGAAAACCGGGAACGGAGAATCGGGGATGAATAGACCGTATAAATATATAGGGGTTAGGAAACGACGAAAGATGGGAAATAAGAAGTGCCACAGAAGCGCCCGTGTGTTCTCGCTTTACGGTGCGCCGCAGCCGACGTTACCTGAAGCATGAGTTTCGTCTCGGCGATTCGAATGCGACGAATACACAAGGATATACATATATGCATATAGTTTATTACCTATATAAATATATAAATAATTATAAATACATAGATACGAATATATTTAAATGAAGAGATGAAAAGAGAACCAACGCGTCGCGCGCACGCTGGCGTTTCGTTTTTAGCAAAGAGAGAAGAGCGATAGGGAAATTGACGGTCGCGAGATTCGCAGAGGGTGTTCAAGCGAGATGGCCGAGGAATAGAAAAGAGAAGCACGCGAGCACAGGCGGCGAGAGGTGTGAGCAAAGGGCGGCGAAAAGAATTTAGCGTGATGATGCATTTCTCTTCGGCGGGGATGCGTTGCGAGCAACAAGATCAACGGTTGTCCGAAACCGAACACAACACTAACTACTATACAATGTCTGACGTCCGCGAGCGAAGGACACGACTCTTTTTTGTAGATAGGTTACGAAGGAAAAAGGAGTAATTTAGATTAGATAATTAATACGCAACAAAAATGAAAACAAAGTTAAACGGTAACAAGAAAAAAAAAAATACAAAACAACCAATACATATTATTTACATTACTTAGAATTAAACGGGGAAATAAGTAGAGGTTCTAGCGATGAGAAATAAGAAAAAAAAAAAGAATATTCAGATAAATATACATAGCGCATAAACCACATTATAAATAGTGCGATTATTGAAGGAGGAAAAAATGAAAGGAGAGAAAGAAAGCGGGAGAACAGACACACCAGACGAAAACTAACAAAAGTAGCCTGTGCGACGAAGCGGAGGCGTGCGCGCTTAAAACCGCGCGACGCTCCCTCGTTGCACGAGACGTGCGAGAGGAGAAAACGAAAACAAAAAATGCAAAAAAAAAAAAAATACCACGCGTAACGGATAAGTAAGTTGCTCATGTGTATATTTTTGTAAATAGGTATTTGCGAGTGCCGCCGCCTTGAGGGTGACCTGTCGACGTTCAAACGCACGCGACAGGCCGGCCCGCCCCAATTTTTGCTACCACAAATCTTATCGAGAATCAGGAAATTTCTGGTATAAAGAATGAAAGAAAAAGAAAAAAAATATTAAAATACACGTACACAAGATACTACATGTCCGCCGAATTTGTCCCGAAGGTTCTTTCCGAGTCCAGTTCTTTGCAAACGCTTTGCGTTGCGTTCGAACTTTTGCCCCCCCACCCCCACTATTTTTTTATTTCCGTTATCGTTAGTCATTTTCCGTTGTTCGATCGATCGCCCTTCATCCGAGCTTCTCTCGAATCGGTTGTCTCTTGTTCGTTCGAAATACTTAACTCGTTACGCTTCCTTTTCTTTTCGTTATTCTATCACCGACAAAGTGAAGAAAGAGAGAGATAAAGAGAGAGAGAGAGGGAATATGGGAGATAGAGAGAGAGAGAGAGAAACCGTTATGTCGCTGGACGCGCGCGCAATTTAACGTTTTTCCTATATTTTCGCAGCTGTGGAAATGTGGGTTCAAAGTATACGAGGCCTGAATGTTGATAAAGAAACGAGAATGCAGGATAGACGAACGAAATGAACGTAGTTCCGGCCTTTCTCGATAAAACGGCGAATTCGATTCGGTATGATCATTGTAACCGGATGGGTACGGTGGAAACGACGAGGAGGACAGAACCGGAAGAGCGTTGGCGATTTATTTACCGGCGCACGAAGACAGCGGATCGTTCGTTGGACCAGGATCATTCGCCGCGATAATTAGCCAGACATATCGAAATTTCAATCAACTGAATTTTAAAATGCAACTTGTTTTCTTCCGTTCAAATTTATGGTACCAACAGCGAGAGAGAGAGAGAGAGAGACAGAGAGATCGGACCAATCTATCATCCGCTGGAACGTGAAACAAAATGACGAAATCTGTTCCATCGGCCAGGTCGTCGCCAACGCTTTTCCGGAAGAGAGAGCGCGAGAGAGAGAGAGAGAGAGTGAGCTGGAGAGAGTTAGACGCAGCAATCACGAAAGAAAGAAGCAAGCAAATAGATAGAGAACGAAGCAACGAACACGGTGGAGAAACGAATGGATCGAGGGCGCGGGTCGACGAGGCTTCGGGGTGCCCATATAGAGTTACTAAGCGCGGTCCAATGGTTCACGGGATACAATTTTATACCTCGTGTGCGCGTGCACACGGACTAAAGGATAAAAGAGACTAAAATGAAAAAAAAAAAAAAATAAATAAGAGAAGTCTATTAAAAAAAACAAAGTTTTGATATTTTCGAGACACATATTTATAGCGGATACGTATAATATCAGGCCCCTCGGTCTCGTCGAGCCGCGTTGAACGATGGCACGGAGAGGCAGACGGTTACACAGAGACACACAAGGTACAGGCCGAGGACTAATCGAACGACCTTAGCGACTCGTGCAATTCGGCTGTTGCAATGAAAATCGAGCGTACCCGCGCTTTTATCGAGAAATCAGTTGCGTGCAAGGGTGGTGTTCTGCGTGGAAAACGCTTGGTCGAACGGGCGCAACCGGGCGTCGTCGTTAGCTCACGGATCTTTGTTTGTTTGTTTGTTTTTTTTTTTACTTTTTTTCTTTTTTCTCTTTTTGGTTCCAAGCCGCGCACTTCCGATCGTTTCCTTCGCGATCTTTATTCCCACTTTCTAATTGTTACTGCGGACTAGTTTGTTCCTTTATATTATTTTCTCTTCCTTGTTTTATTTTGTTTCTCCGCTACCCTTCGTGTGATCGAATAGCGCACTTTTTCGACCGCCCTCGTAGAAAAGAGGCGCACGTTTCGGACAAACTTTTACGTTCCTATCGACCCACAAAGAGACAAACTACAGCGAATGGTGCTGCCGTTCTGATAATCGCCACGATCGGGGGTTCTTTTTGAGGGGCGATGGCGGCGATCGTTCATCCGGTCGCTGCACGCCCCTTCTAACCTTTCGTGGTTCCGTTTTATTTTATTTTATTTTACTTTTTTTTTTTTTTTATTTTCTACTTCCTTTCTCTGGTTTCGTTTCTTTTTTCCTTTTTCTTTTGTACCGATCGACAAACGATCGATTTATACCGGGTCACGCGAGCCTTTTGCTACGGTTTAAAGAAAAGTTTATCGTCACCTATATATTATATATATATTATATATTATATTATATATTATTATTATATATTGTCATTATTATATATCTACACCTTTATTATTATTAATATTATTATTATTATATTATTATTATTTTGATTTATTGGTACTATTCATCGTTATTATTTTTCGAGGTATTTATAAGAATGAATGAGAAGGGTGAGAACGAGGCTGAGAGACAAAGTGAGACGAGTGTTCCGTGTGGTTGTGTATGCGCGTACGAGAGAGGGAGAGAGAGAGAGAGAGAGAGAGAGGGGTGAGAAAGGAGTAGAGGGGAGATCGCGAATATAAAGGCAAAGAGAAGAAAGGAATCGATTAAAAACAATGCACGTCGCAACGACAAATTGTACATTGTACCTAATACAGCAGCAGAAACGGTTTTCAATTTGAAACAAGATACTTCGAGCGTATATATATATACGTATACACACATACACAGACACACGTATGATAATCTGGAGAAATTCGGTTAAATTGCTGTTTGATTTTCGCCTTCTTTACCCGGTACGCCGTGAAACTGTAATATATTTATATACATGTATACACAGGAGACGCTCACCCATCCAAACACACAGACACACACTTATACAGCATATATATATATGTAAACATAGAGACATGCAATCATAATTATATTATTATATTAATAGTATTATACGATCACATTATTTTACTATAGTCTCGTATACGGTCGTATCCCGCGTGTAGTATTTAATTCCGATTCGTAAACGCGTTGCTCACCAACTCCACTCGGTGACCTCTCTGGTCCTCTGTGTAACTTTTCGAATCGATCCGTCGTTCAGAAAGAGAGAAAGAGAAAGTGAGATGAGTCAAAAGGTTCCTCGACTCGGACCACCGCGAAACATCGCGCTGACTAGTCGAAGGGAACGCGCTGGACGTACGTGTCGAGCTGCATACACATATATTCCTATATTTATACGTTAATACACACAGACGGCAAGTGATAGCGAGAAAGAAAGAGAGAGAAAGAGTGAGAGAGAGAGAGAGAGAGAGAGTGATTGAATGAGAGGTGGTACGAGGGGACGAGAGAGTTCACGTAAAACGGTGACGAGCAGCCGTAACACTACTAAGTAGCAACGAGCAATGCACAAGCAATTTATTAGTTAGTCAACGTGTTTCGAACGCGCGGCGCGATCGACGCGCACACGGCGTGGACTCTGTTCACGATTCGAGGGGTAGCCAATTTCCGTTGACCCGCAACGTGTCGCAATAATTCTCAGAGAAGGGGCGCCGCCTCGAATCTCTCTACTTTACGAACGACGCTCCTAGTGTCTCTCTCTAGTCGGTCTCGTATTCGTGGGTAGACTCTTCTTGTACCCTTCACTCGTCAGAGTCCCGCGGACGGCTTGGCAGGGAAAAACTTTTTAAGTAGAACCGCGCGTCGATCGGCCGCGCCCGACCCGAGAGGATCGCATCTTCGCAGACGACGGCCAGACGACGGACGAGCAGTGACGGGCGACCGAGCAGGGATTCGCGGGTTCGAAAAAGGGAGCTGTGACGCGCGAGAGGAGAGCCAGGGACGGGGGAGAGGCGTGTGCGTGCGTAAACGAGTGAATGCGTCGTTTCGTGTGCCTGAGAGAAATGGAGAGGAACAAGTGGGAAGGACGAAGCAATAAAACAGAGAGAAAGAGAAAGAGATTGAGTGTGAGAGAGAGAGAGAGAGAGAGATACATAGAATGGCAACCGCACCAAGGAGAGACCAAACTCGCTTAACGAAAGATAATTACTTACTTATTTGCTTTTTATTTATTTTAATTATTAATATCGATTGATTAATTAATTAATTATTGTATTTATTGGCGCGGAAGGCTGGGGGACGCTGGGGGAGTGCACGCGGAAGTGGATGGTGGAAACGCGTATTCAGTCTGACCGTCCCCACCCGCGAGGCAACCGGAAACGAGCATCGGAAGGGAATCGTTTGTTACTTAAGCTCGAAACCGTCGTTCGATGGAAATTCGACGCTCGACTCGAGTCGAACGTCGACACCGGGACCTGGGGGAAGGGTTCGAGGGGGAAGGACGTGTCGCGCGTGCGCGTGCCGATCTGATCGTTCTGACTCTTCGCCTTGCTCGAGCGCGAGCGCTTCCGGTCTCGTCGTTCGACGAACCGCGGTGGCGACCAGAAATCGTTTCGATTCGTTGGCCGCCACCGCGCTTTGTTCTTCGACCGGAAGCCATCCGTTTCACCGAGTCTCTTTGTCGAGGTGTCGACCACGGACGGGGTGTTTTTTCATGTTGCAGAAATCCCAGCGAGGAGGGAAAAGAGGGGGGAGAGGGGAAGACGGAGATCGCGATGGTCTTCTCTCTTGTTATTTCGCTTTGGTGGATCCTGTTCGAACGTAAACGCGGAAATCGCGACGGCGGGTTCGCTTCGAGGACCGATTTGTGGCCGTGATCTTTAGAGACAAATGGGGGTTGGGGGGTTGGGCGAGAGTTTCGAAGGGGGTCGTGGGACGGGCGAGAGAAAGGAGAGAAACGAGACGAGACAGAACGGAGGAAACAGAAAGACCGTGACAATATATATATATATACATATATATATACATATATATATCTATATATTTGCAAAATATTTTGCGAGCAGGGCTTTTTTATCTATTTTATAGTAACCTCAGCTTAAGCGGATTGAGAGAGCGAGAGCGAGAGAGAGAGAGAGAGAGAGAGAGAGAGAGAGAGGGAGGGAGAGAGTGAGATCGTTTTGCTAAACATGATGTAATTACAGAGACACGATGAATGAGACAAGAGAGAGAGAGGGAGAGAAAGGGAGAGTGGAAGAGAAAGCGAGGGAGGGAGAGAGAGAGAGATAGAGAGTGAAGAAATATAAATTGCGACAAAGTGGTTAGAGAGACAGAGTAAGAGAGAGCGAGAGAGAGAGAGAGAGAGAGAGAGAGAAGGGAGAGAAAAGAGAGATTTAATGCGCAGCTGACAAACGGTTTGTAAATTGCGTACATAAAAGATAGGTAATTAATCGTCGACTAAAAAGATTCCGACGGTTTCACTATGTCGTATACTCTACGTTTTGTTTGTTTTGCGCCTTAGGCTTGCATTATAATTAATCTGATTATTATTATTATTAATATTATTATTATTATTATATTATTTTATTATTATTATATTATTATTGATGATTATTAATTAATTATTATCACCGTCATTATCATTATATTCTTATTTTATCATTATTATTAATTTTATTATTAATTTTATTATTATTATTATTATTATTATTATTATTACTATTATTGTGTATATGGTATAAATTGTAAAAAGGAACGTATTTACTATAACATATTCATTTTACGGGGATTTACGAGATCCTTCGAATGAACAAATTGTTTAAAATAAAGTGAAGGAATAAATAAAATATTGACCAATTAACATCTATTCTTTAATGTCCCATCTGCAGTGCCTATCATTTAGTACTTGTGGATCACAAATTTATGATTCATGCTCACGTATTCCTTCATTACTTTGTCATTAATGAATTTTAATTGTGTGTGCAGGATTCTTACCCCATTCATTCGCGTGGACACGCAGCGACTTTGCAAGACAATTGGAGTACGAGAGATATGACGTCAGTGGGCCCAATTAAACCAGTATCAATGTAATGCACGGTACTACGAGGAGTTACAGCAAGGAATTAGCGAACGCTACGTACTCCTCATTCTTGGATGCAGCACAATTATGCAACAGTTGCAACAGTTGCAACAAGGACTCATCCTACATTATTATTGCAAGGTTTATGCAAGTGTTAGACGTAATGTACATAAATAACTTGCAACAATTAGCTTGTAAGAGCACTTCTGTGGTCTGTACATTGTACACGAGTTTCAATAAACGTTCTACCATTGTTAAATAATTGTTTAAACATTAATAAACTGTCTTAGCAATCCTACAGTGACCAATCCAAGTCCTTAAACGAGAGAAATCTCGTAAAAAACAGCCCTGAGCATAATTAAATTAGTTGTAAGTTCGAAAGTAGGAACTCGGTTCCTCACAAATTTCGCCAGTTCCGAGAAATGACGTCATTTCTGAGAATTTCGAGGATTCCTGGAAATGACGTCATTTTCCAAGAAGTGGCACTTGGGATACCTCCTCGCATATCATGTTCTCCTGATACAAAGTCCCAAAAATCGGCTGTCACGCTTGAGTGAGCCCCAGAAACTGAGATTTCCTGGAAAATGACGTCACTTCTCAGAATCGCCCAAATTCCAGGAATTCTCGATGACGTCATTTCCAAGAAGTGGCACTTGGGATACCTCCTCGCATATCATGTTCTCCTAATACAAAGTCCCAAAAATCAGGCGTCACGCTTGAGTGAGCCTCAGAAACTGGGATTTCCTGGAAAATGACGTCACTTCTCAGAATCGCCGAAATTCCAGGAATTCTCGATGACGTCATTTCCAAGAAGTGGCGCTTGGAATACCTCCTCGCATATCATGTTCTCCTGATACAAAATCTCAAAAATCGGGCGTCACGCTTGAGTGAGCACCGATTTTTAGGACTTTGTATTAGGAGAACATGATATGCGAGGAGGTATCCCAAGTGCCACTTCTTGGAAAATGACGTCATTTCTAGGAATCCCCAAAATTCCAAGAATTTCGTCAATTCCTGGAAGTGACGTCATTTTCCAGGAATTCCCAGTTTTCTGTACATTTCTCTAGCGAAACCTCAATTTTCGGACTTTGTATTAGGAGAACATGATATCTGAGGAGGTATTCCAAGTGCCACTTCTTGGAAAATGACGTCATTTCCAAGAATCCTCGAAATTCCAGGAATTCTGGCGATTCTTGGAAGTGACGTCATTTTCCAGGAAATCCCAGCTTTCAGATTATTCATTTGGGAATCAGGAAATTGTAAAGTGGATAGAGATAAAGAAAAATGACAAATTTTGTTGTATTCCATTTAAATAGTTAATTTATTTAAATAAAAGTAATATAAAATACAATAAAATATAATTAAACTGTATCCTGTAATGTTGCGTACATAGTTATAATACAATATTTCTTATATCTAGTGTTAATTAACTATAATTTCACTTATTATTACCTAAATTTAGTGCTCTAATTAAATACAGTATTGAATTTATATTGTAGGACTGAGAAACTAGTGTTTTTGTAAAGAAATACTATATTTTTTAAAAAATTGTATTTTATTGCACGTGGCGACATCTCTTCGAAAAGTGCTCAAACTGTTAGCGCACGGTTATCGACAGGAAAGAAGTTACGGAATTACTGGTGGCGCCATCTGTCGCAAGAACGCTGAAACTACTCGCACATCATTACCGACAATGAAGTACAAGTGTCGATAACGATGTGCGACCAGTTTGGGCGCTTTGCGCACAGATGGCGCCACTGGTAATTCCGTAACTTCTTTCCTGTCGATAACCGTGCGCTAACAGTTTGAGCACTTTTCGAAGAGATGTCGCCACGTGTAATAAAATACAATTTTTTTAAAAATTATGTTTAAAACTCTCATACACTGCATACATTAATGTTCTTACGCATATTAAAGGAAGAATATAAAGTAGAAAAGAAGGAATAGCGTCAATATGCAATGAAAATATAAATAATTTACGTAAAATGACCATATGAAACTCTATGGTCGCACAGAACTTGTCAATTTCCTTGCGATCTTCGATTATACTTCTTCCTGATAATAATCTCCGCAAGGAAAACCACAATCGCGCAAGAATATCCAATCGCTAGTACGTAGAAACTGAAGGACACGTGTCTGATCTCCAAGATCCTGAACCTCTTCTTCCTTTCCACTTGTCTTCTCTTCCACCTCAAGTACAATCCGTACGTGTTCTGCCTCCGCCACATGGTCACCAGTCCAGCCTCCACGGCAGCTTGAATCAGCCATGATACGCGTTTAAACAGCGGCCAATTCTCTCTGGTCACGTACACCTGGCTTGTCCATAGTATTGGTCTGGAACGTTGGAGGCGTTCGTTCTGGATCCTCATGGTCTGATGAAGACAGTTCCCCAAACACGCGGAGTAGCGTGATTCGAGCACGCGTTGCTTGCAGCCTTTATAAGTCTCCTCTTGGAACCTCGAGCGCAGCTCTGAATCGTGAAGCAGGTTCAGGAGATACTTGGAGCTGTGGATCTTGTAGTTGGAGGCCTGCGAACGTCGAGACAATCGATTTAATTCCACTCTGTCGACTTACTTATCGCTCTCACTGCGTTCGAGATAGATTTAAACGATTACGCACCTTGAGATCCTCCACGGTCCTGATGTTCGACTGAGGAATGGGCACTGTGATCAGAGAGGCCCAATTGCTGTCGAACAACGCGTTCATTATCAGGTTCAGCACGAACACCGTGCTGAAGAAGATCCTGATGGAACTCCTCTTAGGCAACCCGTGCACGGATACCCCGGTTATCAAGCGGAATATATTTAGAAGAGCTGGCAGAAATCCTTGATGTTTCGCGAGGATGCAATTGGCGACCATTAATACAGCGATGTTTCCCAGGAACACGAGCGGTGACATGAAAGACAGGATCTTGACGAATTCTGATATTTCCCCTGTCGGCTGGGTGATCATGCAGGTACCAACTACCATGTGAGGGTACGTGTATCTGTGAACAAATAAAACTACGATGAGATATCGTCAATTAATATTAAGGAAATTCGTATTCCAGTTTAAGTAGATCGTTCTGTCACGATCAGACATTTTGTAAACGCTTCGTATTCCGTTCAGCGATACTCTACATCGTTTTTAGAACTGGAACGACACGTACTGGACCTTCCACATCGCGTAGAGTCCCCTCGCGTTCATTCCCATGTCCACTACCCCATTGGCCACGTCCCCCATTAGTCCCACCACGTTCCCCTCGCTGTCCATGTCGCCCAGATCGTACACGGTGCCATTATACACGTTCACGTTCAAGGTAACATTCAATTTCTGGAACACGATCTTCAAGATCTCCCAGTTATCGCCGGAGAATTGATCCCAGCCTTTCTTATTGGGGTGTACATCCAGATAGGGTGTAAAAGAGACAGCGTTCAGTCTGATCTCGTAGCCATTCAGCTTCCTCGTTTTGTCGAACGTCAAATCGACGCATATTTCCGAGCCTACAAACACCATATACCCTAAATTAATTATCAAACACACCATTAATCGTATTTCTTCGAGCAGCAGTTACCAGATTGATGTTTCTTCTTGAGTAAAGTCCAAGGATGGCCACCGCGTCCTTCGAAGCTTCCAGCATGGCGCCAGGTACTCGATGCTTCACTGGAATAGGGATTGTAGGTGTAAAGAAGAAGACCCTCGACAGGATCGATGCACAGGAATATCGTGCGAAGCATGTCGTACTCCCAGCCAGTCCACAAGAACCTGTAAGCGTTCGAACAACCGTTCTCCACGGTGTCCCCGTCGATCAGAACGTGGAAACCATTGGCGTTCGCCCAAGGCGAGTCCTTTATGGTCACCAGGAGGAGGTCGAGCATCGACTGCGAGGATGCGACTACAACGAATCGGTTCAACCTACGCAGCAGACGCAGGAAAGCGAACCGTTTAAACGCCTCGAAGGAGTGTCTGCTGAGAGCGAACTGTTCGAGGGCGGTGGAGCTCGATTCTGAGATCAAGGCCACGGGCAGATCCTCGAGGAGCGATCGTTGGAGGAAGTGTTCGTAGTTTCCAGCCAGCAGAAGGGCGTCGCTTGGATCAGAGCTGGCGCAGGATCGAACGATGGTCATCTGAGGGCACGCGAATTTTTACAAACCTTCATAGTATTCTCTGTAAAGTCCAAACGACGTGTTCAATGAAAGTAAAGCTGTACAACGCGGTTACAAATGCTCGTTGGAAGAAGCAGAGCGTTCGTATCGATCGTTAAAGATGAATTTTAATAGCAGAAAATTAGAAATCACGTTCGAGTACCGTCTGCTGAATCAGATCGTCGTAAGTGACCTTCTTCTCGGCGGTCGCGTTGGCAATCAGCGTGGAAATGGACAGGACGATGCCCCAACCGAGCATAGCTCGAGGAGGAACGATTAGCATGCGCGTCGTCACTTTTCCTGCGGTACAATCGCAGGGAACAAACAACGTCGCGCAGTGTGGGTCAAGTGATGCTAATGAGAGTCAATTCCAGCCGCGTCGAGAGCTGTGCTGCTCGCTCGAGACTCCTTTTACTGGAGCAATTTCCACTGGGCGATAACTGCGGTCTTCGCGAGCTCGATTCTTGGTTTTGGAATCCTTTGAAGCTCAACCTGGCACGGTTGAACGACGAAACGGTCACTGAAATGACTTCTAAGTAAGGGCTGGCCCTGTTCGTGGCGATCGTTCCAGTTGATAAACACCTAACTCGTTCTGACTCCATTTTCACGACCAGATAGTGACCTATGCTTTTACCAAAATGCCACTGATAAGGTCTAATCGCGACGAAAACCAGCAGAGTTTCGCTTTTTCCAAGCTTCATCGACCTAAATGTTTTTTACATTTCAGACGCGTTCATCAAAGGATTCCTGCAACTAAAACAATTCGACTGGTCGCAACCTGCAGTCAACGACCCGTTGTCCAAAACTCCTGGACCATCCTGCAGCATTCCGCCTTCTTCTAAGCGTTCTTCAAGGTGGGAGGCTCGCCCCACCATGGACGCGTGGAGGAGGACGAGTCGCAGGCAGTTCAACAGCGGCTGTCGGCCACAGTGCTCGTCTCTCGAGTCCACTCTTCAATGGAGTAGAACGAAATCCGTCTGTTTTAATCTACGTCCACTCGTTTATCTCTCCGTTATCGTAACACCTTTCGTATCGCCTAATCTCAGTTCCTTCCTCCGCACAGAGAGGAAGTGAAGACCGCGAAAGACCGTCGTCGAGCGTTTCCTTCGAGCGCGCGATCGAACGAGCAAATAGAGGCAAGCTTTGTTCGTACGTAGATCGCAAATAGACTTTTCGAGGAATCGAATCGCGCAAGACAGCCAAGTGGTATCGTCCGCGTGGGAAACCGGTTTGCGGGTCTCTGGAAGCCGAGCCATTTTCCGGGTGGACGTCGAGCGGAATGTCGAGGGCTAAGGGAACAGCGTTCTCCCTCTGCTTGGCGTTGTTCGCCATCGGCTACGCTGGTTCCACCGTGCAGCCGCACATCGTGTTCATTCTGGCCGACGATCTGGTGAGATACACATTTTTTAAACAAGATCGTCTGCTTTCCGCGATTATTCCGCTTATCGCTCGTTGCGCGTTCGCCTCGAAATGGACGACACGAGGAGGGCTACCAGCGATTCGCAGCAGCGAGTCACGCGACGCTCGCGAATCGACCTCAGCTGGTGGCTGTTCGCATGCTCGAACGACTCCGTTCGGCTGATCGGGACGAAGGTCGAAGGTTTTAATTAGAGTCGAGCGAAATTTGTCGCGCAGGGATGGAACGACGTCGGATTCCACGGGTCTGGCCAGATTCCGACGCCGAATATCGACGCTCTGGCGTACTCCGGCTTGATACTGGACCGATATTACGTCACCCCGATCTGCACGCCGTCCAGGAGCGCTCTGATGACCGGCAAGCATCCCATTCACACTGGAATGCAGCACGGGGTACGTGACACCGCCATTAGCTGTTTAAGCGCGCAATCAGCTTGTAAATAAAACGGCAGTGATTACAATACATACACAGCGGCGACGTTCATCCCGTCGTGGTTCGTTACGGCACGACGATGTCGCGTTGTGCGTTTCAGACGGACCGTGAGATTCGTCTCATTCTGCTTGCAAGGACGGCCAGATTTTGCTGTCGTTTTATCAAATTTGGAGAAATCGTCGCATCGACAGGCGATTGTTTCCAGCGTCTACGAGAACCGTTCAATTCTCGCGCTATGATTGGCAAAAGAACGGCTGACCTTTTTCTACTTGCGTTACGAAACCGCAGGCCATTGCCATTTCTGTGCAATAGAAATCGCGTGGATTAAACAACTTTGACAAGCGATTGCGCAAAATAAGTGGAGACGTATGTTGATGTCGTTAAACGAGAATGGTAAATGTAATTAGTTTCGTGTCTAAAGAATTGAGTCAGTTCTCTCACGACGCGCTGCCTCGTGGTCCTGTTCCGGGACAATGAAGAAGAGTTAACGCTGAGTCAACGCGTGTAATTAGGTTCTCAAGTGTGCTGAGCCAAGAGGGCTGCCTCTTCAGGAGAAGCTGCTGCCGCAGTACCTCCGCGAGCTCGGTTACAGCACGCACATCGTAGGAAAATGGCACCTGGGCTTCTACACGAAAGAGTACACGCCCACGTACAGAGGATTCGACTCGCACGTCGGCTTCTGGAGCGGACGCCAGGACTATTTCGATCACACCGCCGTGGAATCTGTAAGTAACTCGACGTAGCATCGACTCGAGCTTCGATTCGATCTGAATCGTCGAACCTGAACGCAGCCATATTGGGGATTCGACATGAGGAGAGGGCTGAAACCAGCCTGGGACCTCCACGGCCAATACTCCACGGACATCTTCACGAAAGAAGCGGTCCAATTAATCGACAACCACAACTCCAGTCGTCCAATGTTCCTTTATTTGGCCCACGGAGCTGTGCACTCTGGCAATCCGTACAATCCTCTGCCTGCGCCCGATCAGGACGTCGCCAAGTTCACGAACATCTTCGACTACAACCGCAGACGCTTCGCTGGTAACTAGAGTACGCTTGTCCGCCATTTCGAATGGTTTCTGGCGATCACGATCGCTGGTCCCTCGAGAAGAAGCAGTCTTAATTTGGTTTCAGGTATGCTGAGCAAGCTGGACGAATCTGTGGGCCAGGTGGTCGAGGCGTTGCGCAAGAAGGGGATGCTGAAGGACAGCATAATCGTGTTCTCCACGGACAACGGTGGGCCACCAGCTGGTTTCAATTTGAACGCTGCCTCGAATTGGCCTCTGAGAGGCACGAAGAACACTCTCTGGGAAGGTACCAACCAGAAATACTCGCGTTGACCATTAAAAAATGGAATAGACCCATTTGTAACCTCGTAAATCGCGCTAGTAGATCGTGACGAGTCTGGTCAGACGCAGATCGCTACTTAAGACCAGCTGCTTCTTTCCTACAGTCGCTCGCTCGTTGCAAACGCATTACTCAATTGGTTTTGATCAGGTGGCGTCAGAGGTGCTGGTTTATTGTGGTCCCCAAGGCTGGTGCGTCCTGGAAGGATCAGCAAACAACTGTTTCACATCAGCGACTGGCTACCAACGCTTTTAACCGCCGCTGGAGGAGATCCATCCAGCCTAACCATCGACGGTATGGACCTGTGGCATGCCTTGAGCGAGGACACGGAATCGCCTCGAACTACCGTTCTTCACAACATCGACGACATCTACGCAATCGCTGGAATCACGATCGACGACTGGAAATTCATTCATGGTAAAAAGTAATCGCGCATTGCCTCCGCCAGGAAGCTTCGCGCGTTTCATCGTGTTCTTACGTTCGTTCGTTCAACCGTGCACGGTTTCTGACGTTCAAGGATCGACGTACGACGGTCAGTGGGACAGATGGTACGGTCCATCCGGAAGAGAGTGGGTGTACGACGTTGGAGGCGTGATTGGTAGCGTGGCCAGTCGAGCAGTGGCCAGCGTTGGTTCCGTTCTGTCCGCGGACACCGTTCGAAGGCTTCAGAAGGAAGCCATGGTCAAGTGTCCTCCGAAAAACGATAGCTTACCGCTCTGCAAGCCTCTGGAGGCGCCGTGCTTGTTCAACGTCCGCCAGGATCCTTGCGAGGACAATAATCTCATCAACGAGTGAGTGATATCACATCTGCGTAACTGGCGAGGGATTTTCTTGGAGTAAAAACGTTTTCCTTTGCGTCGAAGGTATCCGAACGTGGTGAACCGTTTACGGGCAGAGTTGATCAAATTGTACGCCACCGCGGTGCCGCCTGGTAACCTCCCGTGGGACAGCAGGGCCGATCCAGAGCTGTGGGACCACACGTGGACCAATTTCGGCGACTACCTGAACGTGTTCGCGAATAACGTCAGCTGAAACCGTGGGGATTCGAGGGAGACTGCGGGTAAAGGAATAAAGTTTCGCCAAAGTACATTCGCAATCTCGCGTATTCTCGTGCACGCAGGATCGTGGCGTCGCTCGATCCATTTCGCCGGTTTTGTACGATCGCGACAGCGAAGCGAGTCAAACGGGATTATAAATAGTATCTCGTTTATTTCTTAATCTATACACTTCGATCTTGTTGGGCCACAGTTCTATCCGAGTGCGTACAAAGTGAGGAAATAAATGGGAGACTCGTTCGAAATGAAAACGAAACGTCCTCGCGTTGGCTAGAACGTCAGAATAGGTCCTTCTCGATGATCAAGAATATCTGCAACGAAAACGCAAAGGCACATTTCACGGTGGGGTTCGATACTTTCCAGTTGACTCACTAATTTTTCTCTACGCGCGACCGGTTACGCACCTTTGGCAATGCTCCACCAGGGTAAGGTAATGTACGTGAGAAACGCGTTCAGTGGAACGGATTGAGCCCGTCTGGTCTCCTTCCAGAAGTGGAAGGTCTGCGTGAACCCTCGCATCGTCCACAGCGGGTTGTAGGCGCCGTCGTCCAGCTCTGCGAGTACACAGAGAACGAACCTGGTTATTGCTAGTCACTCTCGACGCTTCGACGGAGGCTCGACCTACGGTTCTGACATCCTGGAATGATTCGTGTCGGCCACAGAGGACGGGTTGGACGAGCTACAGGGGTCGATGGATAGAAACGAATCTGGGTTGGCTGGGTTTGGCGTGGACGAACAGGTGTAGCACGATAGTATGTAGAGGTGGTACAATGATGCACATTAGCTACAGGTGCGTAGAACAGATAACACGAACAGAGATGCACTATGATGTTTCCTCTTTCCGTGAGCAGGCGTTCGACTTTCACTTTCCAATCGATACTCTCTGTCCAATTTCTCGGTGACAACAGAACGCTACGAGGCGGAAAGAAGAGACGAACTCGGCTGCCGCTACCGCGCGTACCCGCGATTCTATCCGATCTCTATTCTCGATTCTGTCGGTGTTGCTGACTATGTTTATACCGGTGGTGAAACTCGCGCGAGAGAAACGCTCGTTTTGCATTCACGATTACCAATTTACCGTCAGAAACCACCACCAGCACACTACGAAAGACGATCGCGACGGTCCCGAGCAGGGGCTCGTGGCTCCACGGTCTGAGGATCGCAGCCCCTGTTGCCACCATTCATTTCACCATCCTCATAAACACAGTCGTTAGCGTGACTGTACAAGTTTACCTTTCTAACGAGTAATGAATGGACGCGAGCGATACGGATTTGAGTACAATGGATAGAGCGTGACTGCTGCTTTTGGTGTTCCACGGGTCGGACCGTGAACGACGGTCGCGACGTCCGCTAGCCTGATCCAAACCGCGGCACCCGTTCACGCGAACGGGGATCGCTCAAGGACGAGGTGGACTCGTCGTTCACGGGGCAACCCTTGGTGGCTGTAAACGCCTGTGGCGCGCGTGATCGTTCTGGCTATCAACATATACATATATATGTGGGGTGGTGTAGAGGTGTGTCGGTCAGGGTGGGGAAGAAGAATTTACCCTGTGAGCCGGGGCGGCGCGGGAGCTCGCACCAATAGTAGATTGCTGTGCCGTCTGGTGTGACTCGATGCGGGGGTAGTGGGTTGCCCGCGAAGCTGCCCGACAACGCTCGTCTTCGCCTCCGTCGCGGCAGGGTGGCGCTCTGCCTGTGCGTGGTCAGGTTGCCGCGCGTGATCCGCGCGTTCGCGTTTTTATCTCTCAACTGGTCGTCGTTTTTGTTCTTGTTCCGTACGGTGTAGTACTCCTCGTGGTCGGAGCCGGCCGAGCGGAGCCGCCTGCGGCCGTCGTTGCGACGCACCCTGACCAGCTCGTCGTCGCTCAGCCGGCGGTGCTCCTCGTCGTTCTCCAGGTTATTCATCCGCTCCTGATTGATCTGCCCGGTGCTGTACGGCCTTCGTTTCCTGTTATTGTCCGGCACCTCGTATCCGAGGGGCAGTTCCTCCTTGCCGTGCACCAGGATCGCGCCCGCGTCCAGCTTCTGTCGGACGTTGTCGTCCGTGAGGCAAGCGGCGGACGGGACGAGTATCTCGCTCCCTACCTCGATATTGTTGTGCCGGTGATTCCGCAGGCCTGCCACCAGACACATTCGGTTCGACACTGTGCGCTCGCTCGTGTCGCGTCCCCGCGACCCCTCGTTTTTTCCCTCCTCGCGGCCTCTCTCTTTTCGTTTGCCTCCGCTCATTCGTCCCTCCCGCTTTCCGGCCCGTTCGCGGTCGCACCCGCGCGAGACCGACTTCTCGCGACCCTCGTTTACGATCTCTCTTTCCCCGTCGTTGCCCGGTAACGAGCAGCGAAGCACGAGGGACGAACGATCGTTCGCGTTTCGAACACGCCAGCAGCAGGCTCACCGTGTGTCTCGTGATAGGCCTCTTTGCGATTCGGCGAGTTCTCGTTTCCGGTACGCTCCCACGAGTTACGTTGCGTTTGCTTCGAGGATTGTTGTCTGCCGGGTAGATGCGGGGATCTTCGTCGTCTGGCGTGAGGACTCCTGTGATTTCCCGGTGAGCCCCGGCCGCCCCAGCTGCTATCCTGTAGGTCGGCTACAAAGGAAAGAGCCGGCATGGCACGTCACACAGATTAGACACAAGGCATTTGCTTTTACTTTTTTTTCTCGTTTCGGTTTCTTTCTCGATTCGTTCTTTTTTTTTTTTTTTCTATATGTATATATATATATTTATATTTTTTTTTTCTCGAAGTGGTTAGTCCATTTCGTGACGAAAAATGTACGAGATACGCGAGTGGTGGTGTTGGTGGTGGTGTTCTACAGCCGTTTTCTCCTCGACGTGTCTCACGACGTGTTCCGTTCTGATCTCTGTTTCGTTTTCTCTGCGGTTTTTCGAACGCTAATCTGGAAACGTATCGAAACACTGCGTCTCGTGGCACTGACGTGGTCTGAGGGAATACAAGAGCACGAATCAACTCGGTCCCTCCGGACCGACCTCGAGGCTTTCGCGACTCGGCGACGGCGAGCAAAGAGAACCACGGAGAAGAAAGCGCCTCTGTGACCGCGTGCAAAACGATCTCGAACGGACCTCTCATTGATAAACAAGCGAGCCAATTTGTACGTTCGGATCGCAGAGGCGTGGCAAAGAAAAAGAGGCACTCGGTGGCATGCAGCTATCGCGTCTCGATCGTAACGCGTCGATAGGGCGGTTCGAACGCGGGCGCAGAAACAAAAATACTATGTTACAGGTATAATAACGTATCACTGCGAGTAATAATAATCGTAACGAATCGATTGAAAATCGAGACCGACTCGTAAGAGGGCCAACTAGCTATCGAGAGAAAGAAATGTGCAAGTAGTACACAGATACGTAACACAACAGCATGCGCAGTCGATCCTGAAGGGCGGCAGGCACAAGAGAGAACAGGGAGAAGGTAAGTGAAAAAGAGAGAAATAGAGATAGAGAGAGAGAGAGAGAGCGAGAGTATGCGTGTCGTTGTTTGCCCGCGACCCCCATTCCCGTTTTCGTCCAATTTCGACGAGTTTCCATGGATAAGGGCGGAAGAGTTTCTACTTTTAGTTACCATCTCGAACGTCTCCGGCTTCGATCTCGTTCAACCCGTTCGCCATCGAGTCCAGCCCCTCGTTCTCCGATCTGGCCTTGGTCGCTGCCGTGTCCGGCTTCGTTCTCCAGCCGCCGCGGACGTAATTGTTCAAGTTGGCACTGGGGTCGGACAATCTTCGTTGATGTCGATACATGAACAGCTCTTCAGCGTCGTCCCAGTCTGCGTCCCAGAGAGAATCCGTGGCGCAGTAGCCAGGCTCCGAGGTGGGCGTCTCCGCGCCAGAACCTTTCGGCTTGGTCACAGCCATTTCCGCGTGGCCTTTGCCTGAAACGGGGCGAAGAGGACGTCTACTTACACGCGTATTGGCGAAGTCGCAGCGACGACGCTTCGTCGACGCGCGCAACGAACAGAGAACTAAAGTGTTTTTCGATTTGTTACTGGCGATCTCGTACCGCGAGGTCCCTTCATCCGGACGAATTCAATGCGCTGCGACGCCGCGCCGGAGAACAGGCCAAAGGTCATGCGCTGCGCCATTTTGGTGCTCAGGCTGGACTGAAAGTCGAAGCGTTCTTTTCTTAGGAGACGGCTACGTAAAGCGAGCGGCGGATTCGACGATTAAACGTACCCGCGCGTCGTACACCTTCTTCAACGCGTCGTATCTGATGGAGCCGAGGAAAATGACGCCCTGGATGACGCCCTCTCTGTCGGACGCGACCAGTTCCACGCACACCATCTCCCCGTCCCTGACTAGAATATCACAGAATACTTCGTCGAAATTGTCCACCATGAAACATATGTGCGGGTACGTCATCTCCTCCAGATCGCCCTTCGCGTCCATCCGTCGCCGGCTGGGGCTCGCGTACACCTTCTGCGAGTGCCTCCGTAATACCTGCGATTAGATTTCCGCGTTAGAAATCGACGTTACAGGTTTACGAGAACGCTGCTGACCGTGACTCACTTGCAATTCCTTGGGGCTCGTTCTTGTGCAGATCGCTAACGTGAGCGTGTAGTCGAACTGATGTACGACCAGGTTCAGGTACACGGTTTCCTCCCAATCGATGTCGGGATCGCCGATAGGCAGTTTCTTGCTGTCCTTCCGGTAGACGTCCACCTCTGTCTCGAACTTCGGTAGGTATCGCGAGGACGTTTTCACGTGCTTCCTGCGGACGAAGAACAACAGATCGTCGCCGTCTATGGTGTGCTCCGCCTGGAAGAGGAAGTGTCTGACGAACAGGTCCGTCCAGTAGGTCGTGCCTTGGAGAATGACGAAGCCTGAGTCTGTAATCGTGTGGAATCGATCTCACTTGGACGATGCGGTCGATACGGAAGACAAAAGGCGCGAGGGAGGCGTCGAGGGAAGAGGAATTCTCGATCCGCGCGACGAACGACGGGGTTGGCATTTTTAATTAAGGGCGGCAGCGTGGCTGACCCGATCTTATCCGCGAACGAGCACCGGAACAAAATAATCCTCTCAAGGGAGAGCACGGACTAAAGCGACCAAATCTCGGCGGAAGCAATCGATAATCGATAAGAATGTTCCGCGAGGACTTAATTGCAGCCTCCATTGGCAGCTCGACAGCTCTCCCGATATTCCCTATCTCCTTTATTAAACCTAGAGCTACGTGCTTTTATTAAAAGTCTAATTGAAAGTTGACCTTTCCCGCCCGTTCCTCAAAGCGGAAATACGCTCGTGATCGTGTATAAATAGTTGCTCGACGATATCCTCCTCGTTAATGAGTAGCGTGTGGTATTCTTTTATTTAACTCGACGGATCTTCGAAACAAAGGTACGATCTTTGGAATAAAGTGATAGAACGAAGAATCTTTGAAACAAGGTAATGAGATATTCCGTATGAACATCGCTCCCTGAATGCGACGACTCTTTTCGCATATTTTACGCATCGTACATGGCTGCACGCGTTTCTAAATGCCGCGAACGCGCGGACAACCACTGTTCAGTTATTAGAATTGACTCAGTCGCGAATCGTGCGCTTAATTGCCTCTCGACACCGCGTTACGTCACGCTGCATTTATAGAACGGAGGAGTTTTTAACAATTGCTCGGCGTGCGTTTCACGCTGCCAACACCTAGACTTGGCTCGTCGATAGGCGCAAATCGGGAAAAAATCGTTGACCTGGAAAAATGATAGCGCGCGACAAATACGAGGCCGCGAAAAGAGGAATGCCAGCTGCGTGGGTGTTAAAACCACGCAGCCTGTTTGTTTTGGTGCGCGTCTGGTTGTTTTCCACCTGGACGCCTTTATTAAGAATACAAATTTATTTAAATATATTCTACCCGATCAGCTTTCCACACCAGATTACGCGCAACTACACCGAACGCGACACAGATCGCGTACCCTCGAAAACACGAGTCTACGCTGCGTACACGCGTACGTCCACCTGCACCTACGTGCGTCGCTGTGTGTCGAGAATAATTCCCCGCAGTACGCGAGCGTGCCTAAAACCATAGCAGTACGCGAAGGAGTTTCGCTCGTTTTCCCCTCACGCGGCCATCGATCGCGGAATCACCCTCGTCTGGCGTCGTCCGCCAAACAAAGGGTCCGCTCCCTCCGTGAACACACCCTCGCCGCGTGTGCACTCGCCACCCTCTCCGTAAACCCTCCGTAAACGTCGCTTAAAACTGGAGTCGGCTCGACGACTGCCGCCCCCTTTCCTCGAGCACTCGAAAGATCGCGGCGATACGAACCGTCCTTGAGCACCTGCCGCGACTCCTTCGTCCTCTGGAAGTTGATCTCCTCGAGAAGCTGCTCAAGCATGGTGAGCGGCCTGGCCAGGCCCGAGGACGAGTTGCCCGCCAGAGTGGCCATGCCCGGGTGGTCCCCTCGTGGTCCGCGTTCCCTCCTCGGTCCCAGCTGTCGTCGCACGCACACAAACAACGAACGCGACGCGCGCGTTCCGTCGAATCACGCTCGAGACGCGCTCGCGATGGAACCGAACGGAACGACAGAGGTCATCGCGTACCGGCTGCGATCGACGTCATGCCTCCCGTCGCTGGATCCACGCTTCTTCCGGCGATGCGGTGCGGACGCCTCACAGCGTCGCCCCGGAGGATCCCATGGCTGGCGCGAGGACTGCCTCTCCCTTTGTCTGTTGGCGTTTCTCGCGCGAGGAACCGAGGAAAATGACACCGCTTCGCGTCGCGATCTACCGCTACTGCTGCCGTTGCTGTCGGGGCTCTAGCGTACGCTCGAGTTCACGCTTCTACGACGGACGGACAGGCAACAGAGCCGATGACTCGACTCGTCGATAATTCCGCGCATGCGAGCCAACGCGGTGGTTCGCTCGCGCCAGCGGCGCGCTCCTTTCGAATCGGAGTTCCTCTCCATGGAACTCGCTGCCGACTCGAACGGCGAAACGAAAGGGGCCTCAGTGGCGCACTGTCGCGTTATTTTCGTTGATTTCGTTTCGAGAGGATCGCGCGCGAGGGTACGCGGACGGCGAGCGGATGAAACGAGTCGTTGGGGCGCAAGGGTGGTTTAAGGAAGACGGAAGACGGGGTGGCGAGGACTTCGTTTCAAGTGGATCGTTTCGGTTAGGTGAATGGAAACGTGGGTGTTTATCTGGTACGCGTTATCTGGGAGACAACGCCACTTCCAGGGAGATACGACGACCCGAAATTGACCTCGTGACTTCAGATAATGGCTGCTGACTGGCGTCGGCTGGTTTGGCGCTGCGTATCTGTGTCTTTGAAAAATTCATTAAAATTCTCGATAGAAGTTTTCGATGACACTTGAAATGGCGAATGGTGTTTGCATTGGCACAGATAAAAACCGATTTTCGTAATACCTTCGTTTTAAAACTGTCGTTCGTTGAAATGGAAAATTCGAATGGAAAAATTATAATCGCGCAAAGCGTGGCGGAAAAAATTCGCGAGACGAACGAGCGATCGATGGTTCGACAAAAAGATTGTAGACGCGGGCGTACTTCCGGCGCGGATATTTTTTCGAGCGGCCGCCGCTGACTTTCCTGATTCGCGATACTGGCTGTCCGGTTCGTCATTTCGTTCAGTCGTTCACGATCGTTCACCAGTCTTACTTAACATCCCGTGTGCTCTGCTACGCTCGACGAGACCCGACTTCTTGCTGGCCATCTGCGCGAAAAGGTACGCGTAATCGCGTCTCCTACAAAGCATCGAGGCAGGTGCGTGATTTCACGAGATTTTCTTATCGATCGCGAAGCGACGCCTCGTTCCTCTCATTCTTCCTCCCGCGTCCTCGATCGATCGCAAAGTGATCCGTGCTGCGTCGTTCCACGCGGTTCCTTCTCGACGTTTTCAAGGGACTTATCTCCGTTCCAACGCTCTGCGAACAAAGCCGCGAGCGAACTCCGTTGCGAAACGCAACGCAGCGGGGCACACAGCGTCCCGACGCCTGCGTGCGCGTCGATTTTTAAACGAGCAGCCGTCGTTAAGTAACCGACGGTGAAATGTGAACCGCTTCGAATTTGGCCGCGAGCGAAACACCCCGAAGCGGTGGAATCGCGAGCGCTTGTGAAAGGGCGAGCCTCATAAAAGAAGCAGCGTCTCGTCCTCTGCCGACACTCGAACCGTTCTAATTCGCCGCGCAGCACCGAAGTTCACCGGTCGTAACCTTGCGCGCAGCGCAACCGACTCCCGCGAAGCTGTGTCGCTCGTCAAGGTTCGTGGCCAGAGAGACGGTGCGATCTCGTTGTGTTCGTAATTTCGCGGCAGAGACGATCGAAGAGTCCTCGAGTGAATTGGCTCGGACGATCGTAGCCGCCTCGGCCGCGTAATTGCCTCGTTCGACGCGGAAGTCGACGAATTAAGGATACTCCGCGGATAATTAAGAATCTCGCGTCCGCAACGCTCTTTTAATTCGAAATCCACGGTTTCCTTATGTTCTTCCGAAACCACGCGCACCCTTGTAACCGTTCGCTTATCTATTCCTCGCAGCTATATTTGTGTCGTGACGAGGCTCCGAGCGAGCGGACAAACACGACCGCTTGCGCAACCGTTAATTTCCTGCCTGATAACCGGGCGATCGGTCGATTTCTCGAGGTTTCGAAAATTCCCCTGCTGCCTTGGAGCCTACTGCGACTTCGCGACGGTTATTAATTTTAATTACAGAGAGGCGTCTTCGTGAGTCACGTAGAATCGGTCGGGGGCGCGAAGACCCTGCGCGAAGACGATGGCGGAACGTTCTCGCGGCTCGCTCGATCGCGCGCGATCGCGTAATCGACGAGCGCTCGCGGGTGCTTCGGATTTGTCGTTTATTCGTCCGACGTGGCTCCAGTGAGACGTGCGATACATCGAGAGACGCTTGACGGATCGAATCGGAAGGTACGGTCGATCGCGTGTGACTTGTTAAGTTTCTCTTCCCGCGAGGGACAGTCTAGTAGATGTCAACGGATGCTTCGTAGATCAATTTAACTCGCCAGCTAGCGATTCCTCTGCTAAAGGACCGTCTTCCTAAATTGAAAAACAAAATTCGCACCGTGGCGAAAGCACGCGGCGGCTGCCACTCGTCAAATGCGGTGTCCCTGTTTCTCGGATCAGCGGCTAGTCCAGCGTTCTAGAAACCTACACCTACATGTCGAGAACGACGATCTCGAGAGCCGGTTCGAACTCACGACCCACTTCCTAGACACGCTCGCGCGTAATCCGATGCATCTCCAGTTGGATCATTAGCCGTCCGTTCATTGTGCCCTGGCTCGATCTCTCGAGCACGCGCGTGTTCGCCATTCGATCCGTTCCTCTCTCTGGACCTCTCGTGTTCTCTGGAATTTGTCAACGGGCTGCCTGGAGATGCTCGCGTTCCTTTCGCAACGATCGCTGCTTGAGATGAATCGCGATCGGACGTTCGTTGTGCAGACGTTACACGCAATCATCCGTTGTTCCCTTTTTTCCATTTGTCACGAGAGCGTCGAGAGGATATCCCCTTCTAAAATGTCAATTTGACGCGTGCAACTTCCAAGGAGCATTCTCACGGTGTCTCCATCGCGGAGGAGGCACGACGCGAGAATCGGGGCTCGTTTATCATCGACGATTTCTGAACGATCCGTCCGATCGCGTCGGAGTTTCTCGTCACGGCCAGTTTACACGGTCTCGTAACTTCGTCCCTTACGTCACGTCCCGAATGCACACGCGAAATATGAGGATACGCGTGTCGCAAGCGGATCAGCCAACGGGAGAAACCTCTCGATCGAGGGGGGAGGGGAGGACAGGATCGATGCGCGATCAGGAAACGTTTTGGGAGCGAACGATCCGGTTCCCGGCCGCACTTTCGATTTCTCGATTAAATCGCGATCGTGGAAACCGTAATCGACCGACGCGCAGTTACTTTTAACTAGCTGGTTTACTGGCCGGTTACGAGCGACGACTCGATCGCCCGCTCGATTGAGACACCGCTGATTAACGCCGGCTTTTTTATTGACCAAGTAAGCGAAACGAGAATTCAAGGATGCGACCCCGTGACATCGTTCGTCGCCTCGCTCGTACTCGTGGATCAAGATCGAAGATATTGGCTTGTTTGCCCGTTCTCCTCTCGGTTCGCCCGTTTTCGATCACGCTGGCGAACTCGCCTAACCGTAGTTTAGAAGAATTTCCAGCGTCGTACACTTTGGCAATTAGAACTTCGTTTATTGGGACGAAAACCCTCGTTCGAGCCTTCTTACTCGTACTACTGTAGACCGCCATCGGAGTAGTTCGAAGTTGAACTGCTCCACGGAAGTGTACGACTAATTGGCTCGGATGATTATGATCGAACCGTTTCGCTGTTGTACTAACGAGGACGATTTTGGCCACGTCAGGTTCGATACAAAGCGGATCGATCGTTCCAGGCTGCGCCATGTTGTTCCTGACGGTGACAGCGTGTCTGGTTATCGCGGTCCAGGCCGGATGCCCGATGAGACCGACCACGGAACAAACTTCCGCCCCGAGGACCCCAGGCGACGGTGGCTACAGGATACTAGTTAGCGGGGAGGCCGACAAATATATTCCCAACGCTGTTTACACGATTAGTTTGCGAGGTAACGAGGTTCACCCTGCGTTTCGCAAGCTTTCTCTCTTAAAAGTACTCGAAACGAACGCTTTTTTCGACGAGCACATTTTGTGACGAGGGACGATCCGATTTCAGGCTCGCAAACGCACGAGAGGCTGCAACAGTTCATTCACTTCACGCTCTCGGTGGACTCTCAGCACGCACCCAACAATCCAGCGACTCGCGTGGGATACTTCCAACTGTTCCCCGATGGTCTGACCACGTTCAACGAGGAATGCGTCAACACGATATCGGAGGCCTCCGATTATCCCAAAAGCGAGGTGAATTACGCTCGAATCGAGCTTTTCCATTCTTTTTTTTTTTTCTATTTAAACGAGACGCATCGAACTGTAGGCGCGCACAGTGTCGGTGAAAATGCGCGGAAGCGGACAGGGCGGATAAATATCTAACGGCTGGCCGCGGGCCAACCGTCGTCGGCTGTTTGATTCTCTCCGCGTTATCGTTGCCAGGGGGCCGAGAATTTCCGCGACGAGACAATAAAATGTTCTTACCTTGGCGCAGGTCCAAGCGATGTGGAGGGCACCGCCGTCAGGATCAGGGTGCGTTATCTTTACGGCCATGCTCTTGGAGAATAACGTGCGCTGGTACGCCGAGGACGGGCGTCTGACCAAGACCTTCTGCGAGATGGAGCCAGCCGAGGTCGAGAGCATCGACGACGGCAAGTGTTGCGCTTGCGACGAGGCGAAGTACTCGGTGAGCTTGTCCAGTGTTTGGCGAACGTACGGAAACACAGTTGTTATAAAAAGTGTGACAGAGACGTAAAGAAATCTCGCATCGATTTCGATGAAACTTTACAGGCACAGGGTAGTAAAAAAAAAAAAAAAGGGCAGCAGTTTCATAGCGCATCAAAGTGACGTTACAAACTAGTTTACAGTAAACCGTACGATACCAATCGTTCAGAGATTGCTGTGTATCCGTACAGTGGAGAATTTCATCAACGTCGATGCATACCGCTTCGGCAAAGGTTCGAAAGCGGTGTCGGCGAATTTCATACGATTCCCTTACCTCCTCGTTCCAGTTGACAATGGAGGGAATCTGGTCGAACGTGACCCATCCGAAGGATTTCCCGTTCTCGCTTTGGCTAACCCACTTCAGCGATATAATCGGCGCCTCTCACGTGCCGAGCTTCTCCTTCTGGGGTAAGGACCACGTAGCCACCGATGGCTTCCGGCTATTGGCCGAGTGGGGCTCCGCGTCTGGCGTGGAGGCTGAGCTCAGAGCTAACTCTAATCAATTGAGGACGCTAATTAAGGCCGCTGGACTCTGGTACCCGAACGTAAACAGTAACACCACCACCAGTTTCAGGTAACCGCTTCCGCTTTTCTACTTTCGAAACCTTGAACTCGATCGCACCCAGTTTTATGTAAAAAAAAAAAACAATCTCGATCCTGCCTCTGTTTCGTTCCTCAGCGTGGACAGGAAACATCCCATGCTGTCCGTGGCGTCCATGTTGGGACCTTCTCCGGATTGGGTGGTCGGCGTCAGCAAGCTGAACCTCTGCAGGAAAGATTGCACCTGGACCAAAAGCGAGATAATCGATCTCTACCCGTGGGACGCTGGAACGGATAATGGAATCTCTTACATGTCGCCGAATTCCGAGACGAAGCCACGCGAGAAGATGAAACCGATCACCACGCTGTACCCCGAGGATCCCAGATCGCCGTTCTACGACCCGACCGGAAGACCCATGCTGCCATTGGCCAGGCTCTATTTGAACAGGGAGAAGATCATCCCGCGTGGCTGCGACGAGGAGACGCTTCAGCGGCAACTGGCGCAGCTCGAGGTCGCTGAGAACACCGAGGACACCGTCAGACGTAGGAACCATTCGATGCTTTCTTATCGATGAGTCGTTTCAATTCGTTGTTCCTGATTAACATCGTTTTTCCTCGCCCTCTTCAGCCGAATGTCAGACTACAGACTACACGGCGTGGTCCAGCTGCTCTGTGAGCTGCGGGAAAGGACTGAGGATGCGTACCAGGTCGTACGTGATGCCTGAAAAGGCGGCGATGTTCAAGTGCAACAGACAGCTGGTGTCCAAGGAAATGTGCGTCGCGTCGATTCCAGAGTGTTCGTAAGTATATGAAATTCTGGCCTCGTTTCACTTAAGATCTGATCGTCCTCGATTACTCGAACGTGCGAATCTGACGTCAGGGACGAGGAGGAAATAGACAACGGTGGTTTGATCCCCGTTGACAACAGTTTCTGTGTAACCACCGAGTGGCGTCCGTGGTCCGAGTGTTCCTCTACGTGTGGCGTGGGCGTGAAGATGAGGACGAGGCGGTTCAAGAACGACATGGGTCGCAAGCGGTGCCCTCACGTGTCTCTCGTCGAGAAGGTGAAATGCATGGAACCGCCATGTTCGTCTGAAGTGCAGGAACAGATCGATCCTGCGTGCAAGGTATGCGTCGCGAACTTGTCACTTGGATCCACAGCATTCGTAGCGTATCCCATTGTATACGATCGTTGAATTTGGTATCACAAGGTGACAGAGTGGACCGATTGGTCGCCGTGCAGTGCCAGCTGCGGAAAGGGGGTGAAGTTCAGGACCAGGCTGTTGATGGTGGATCCCTCGCAGCAGCATCAATGTTTCTCCAAAGTGGAATTGCACCAGCAACGACCGTGCTTGGAGCAGGCTGACTGTACCTTCGACATGGCAACCGCGAAAGGTATTACGAAGTCCTAGAAGATCTCAAAGGTGAACGTAACTGGTGACTATTGCGTTTCCAGTGGTCTGCATGGAGGAAGCAGATCCTGGCCCCTGCAGAGGTTACTTCCAGCGATGGGCGTTCGTTCCTCAGAAGCTGATGTGCGTGCCTTTCGGCTACGGTGGCTGTCGTGGTAACAGGAACAATTTCTTGACTGCTGAAGAGTGCAACAACACGTGTGGTATCGTAAGTACAGCGTTCGCCACGGCTTATAGCGGACAGTGATTAACGAAGGGGAATGTTCGACGACTTTCAGGTCAGATCGATCCTTACTGGGCAACCCTTCAACGCTGCTAGCACTCGAGACGTGGAACTACCGTTTCTACGACCCGTCGATTGTGTCGTGAGTCTCTGGTCACCTTGGTCACCCTGCAGCGTATCCTGCGGTACGGGTCGTGTCACCAGCTTTCGTACGATCGAGGTGAGTTAGCTCGAATCCTGCGAGGGTAAAACGAAAGCATTAATTCTGATTAACAATGGCATCGACTTGGAATGTTCAGCAAGAGGCACGGAACGGAGGACGTCCTTGCCCCAAGAGGCTCCAGCGGCGTGCCAAGTGTCAGCTAGCGCCGTGCGAGTAGAACCTTGAAGAAACATGATTTGTAATCAGTAAAATGCGTTCGTATTTGCTTTTTCGATACCTGTTCAAGAGGCACCGTTTTTCTCAACGAAAGCCATAAATCCTCGAGGCGAGTAAAAGCGTGAAATATACGTACATATTTTTTTACAAGATGATAGGTATGAAATAAACCGATGTATCAGAATAAATGGTATTTTATTAATGGTCATTCGTGATCTTCCTATTCTCGTTCGAGTTGTTCGAATACGCTGGGTCACGATCGCAAACGAATCGAACGGTTTCCATCTTCGTAAACCGTCGAAGTCTCGCAGCCGATGGAATTCGATTGCGGGGGAACCTGTTCGCTTAGAACAATCGAAGTTGCACAAACGAGCACAGAAGTTCTCCTTCCAAAAAATGAATTTCGCCCAATAGATCCGGTTCTCTGTGCCGTGGTTTCATTGTTTCTCGTTTCCGCGTTTTCTCGAAGCATCGACGATTCGAGTCGTACCCTGACATTGTTATACAAAAGTCGTCCGTTATCATTAAACGCTTACAATGTTCCGACAAGTATTAGATCCTCTGAAAGCTTCAACGAATTTAGGAAACAATAACGCTGCAAAACGGCTACTCCCAAGGTCTCCCATTTTACTCCGTTCTTGTCCCCGATATATAGATCGCTTGTTCCCTAGAAAATATCTGAACTCTCGTGAATGGATGCTGCGCTGTCGCAAATGATATCAATTTCGATCGTTAAAAAATTCCGCTAAACTCTACGATTCGTCATCAACGTACATTCCGTTTATATGATCTATTGTTTTTAACCGGCTTAGGTCGTTAATAAAACTTGGTTGGTTCTGTTTTTTTTTTCTCTCTTTTTTTTTTCATCTTTTCGTTTTTCTTTCTCCTCCGTTATATTTTTTTCTCTCTGATATACTTCTCTTTTTGTTTCAATAATAACCGCTCACAGGATAACACTCACTACGACGTTTGCCAAGTGGACATCTAACTTTACATTTACAATAATAATCTCATAAATAATACACGTAGGCGGTATAGTTACTGTTACGTTACTGTCTGTTAGGCTCGCGAAACTCGGATCCGGACGCGAGGCGGACGAGTTTCGCGGGAGTCCTTAAAATCGCGAGACAATTATTTCGCGCCGCGGACAGGCCGTTCGCGTTAATTAAACTTAATTACCATAGGTACACGTAATATCTAGGAAGTAGTACGGATCTTAATCTCTTGTTTTTAGGCCTCTACTCGACTACGCTACGGCTCGTTCTTTGGTCGTGACACGTTTATCGTGACTCGTCCTCCCTGTTTCGTGAACCGCTATTTTAATAAATAGAAAAGCACCGTCGCGCACGCTTCCTCGTTCTCGCGGGAAAGAAGAAAGGGATCGAACTCGAGAGTCGAGCCGCGCTCGAAGTCTCGCGAAAGCTAGGGGCAATCGTCCCCGATCGTTGTCAGCAGATTCTGCAGATGTTGGCAATTCTCTCGCGACGACTCGGAGGAACATTGCCCCAATTTTCGAGCGCGACTGTTCCTCGTCGCGTCTGTCTCTTCGTTAATGCGAGAGGCGAGGAAGGATGCGACACGTTCGACTAGATCGATGACTAGAGTCTGTTGCGTGGGTGAAATAAATAAGAAGAAAATAAGAGCTATTAGGACGAAGAGAGGGTGAGAGAAGAAAGCTTCGATCTTCGGTAGACCAGCTTCCTGAAGCGACCGGGATAAATTCGAAGCGCTCGTCGGCCCACTGTCGTGAACGACGATAACGACTTGCAATTATCCGTTGGAGGTAAACGCAACAACGCGGCTAATCTTCGTGATCCTCTTCCGTACAAGATCGTCCAGACTAATGCTGATTAGGCTAGTTGTCGTCGACCCACTTGCCCCCTTCCGTTCTGGCAGTAGTAGCAGTAGTATGTAGTAAACAGTACAGTGGTATGTGTGTCGCGGGACGATACGGAACGGATCGAAACGAGGCTCTCTGTTTCCCTTCACCCATCCGTTCCGATCTATCTCCTCGCGGTACGAAATCAGTGACAACGTTTGCTTACTTATCTCCGACCTCGTGGGAACGGTTCGCCATTCGATGGCCGCTAGGAACACGGATACGGTCGAGCTAATCGACGCGAGGAAACTTGGGCCGTTTCGACGAGGATCCCCACGACGCGACGTCTATCTCTCTCTCTCTCTCTCCCTCTATCTTTATCTCTTTCTCCCGAGGAAACATTTTTCCCATCTCTGAAGAAGCGTTCGCGTGTTCGCAGAAACTTCCAAGATGTGTATACGGCGCCATAAAGCACTGCGAGAGTTAATCTCCTAGGAACCGGGAAAGTTCTCGCGTTAAGGTGGGAGGGACCTCCACCGTGGATCGCTCTCTCGTTCTCCTCGAGACGTTGAAGGGAACAGGGCCGTTGGTAGGTCGACGAGCTGGCGTTGTTCGATATACACGTCGCTTATTAAAGTAACGTCGGATAGTCTCCGTTTGGCGAGGCGCGCGTCGTCGCGAGAAGGCATCGTTGTGCGTGTGCCGATGAACCACGCGATCTCGCGTGATCCACGCCGGCTACGATCGACGTCGTCGTCTCTCGTCCGTTCTCTCCTGTCCGCTGGCACGACGAGAACGGTTTCCGCTAGCTGGTGCGTCGCGACGGGGCGACCGACGGGTCCTCTCAGAGCCACCCGCCGGACACGTCGTGGCCAGATATCGGCTCGATACCCGGTAGCCGTTGCAGCTGCGTCGCCGATCCGTTCCTCTTCATGGTCGCGGGCAGAGAGCTGGTCGCGACCACGCTCTCCTCGGTCGTCGACGGCGTTAGCGGTGCCGCCGCGGGAACCACTGTGCAACACAAATAAACGAGACCTTCCAGCTGTTGCCAGAATTCACTCATACCCGTCGCTCTCTAAACAAACTCTACGATCGTCCTATTCCTCTAGTAGCAGGAGTCGGTAACTCTCGCTCGCCGGCTCGGTTGGACTCGGTTCGGTTAATCCAACTTAGCCTGAGCTGTCGCGGTCTAATTTCGAGGGGCGAGCAGTTTCGCGAGAAGTACTTCCAGCCGAGTCTTCGTCACCGACTCCTGTAGTCTAGCGGACCGTCGGTGAACCGCTAAGCAGGCACGATATATCGAGACGCGTGACGCACGATCGGGATGCACGTGGATCGGTTAGAACGTAAACGTTAGGCCAGAGTTACTCGATAGGACATCAACTGGATGCACTCACCGGGTTGCTCGCTGGCGCTGGCACCTTCCGGGGTGTCGATGCTGGGCTGTTGACTCTGGGTGACCTCGTGCCTCCTAGGCGGTATCGTCTGGCCCAGTTCCGGTCCCCTGGCGGGCACGCTGCTCGCCCTCTGCAGCTGCTGTTTTTTCGAGATCCTCGAGACGAGGGCTGACGCGATCGGGTGCACAGGATTCGTGGCACTCCCGCTCCTCATGCCGGAACTCGACGACCTCGAGTCGGAGAACGTCTTCCGTTTCTTCCGGAGCGCCACCAGCGCGCCTAGGCCATGAGCAAGCATGTGATGCCCTTCGTGATGATGCGCGTGATGAGCGTGGTGGGAATGCTGGGTGGGCTGGACCTCGGGTCCGGGTGTCTCCAGCGAGGACTTCGAGTCCGACGATCCCTCCGACCTCGAGCCGCCGTCCTCGGACGCGGGCGAGTACACGGAGTCCTCTGAACGAGATCTACCTGAGGAAGCGAGGGGAGTTGCGTTTTAATATTCGTCTGTCGCGTCTCGCGTCCACGCGCGACCTTGGACATGACGCGAAGCGACGCATAGGATTCTCTAATAATAAGTATAGGGATTTTATTACGTGAAACCCACGTCAGCGATAGAGAGAGAGAGGCACGGAAGATGTCGCGATCATGCTTGACTTACCGATTAGTCGCGAGACTCTGTCTCGAACCTTGGCCGCCTCGATGATGTTCTCCCACTTCTTCGTCTTCGAGCTGCTTCTCATACGGCGGCTTTGTCTGCTGGTGCCAAGTCCGGGCACGCTGTTGGTGCTGGTACGATGGGGACTCTTCTTGGGAGTGGTACCAGGGCCGAATATGGCGCTCAACGTAGAACCGAACACGTCGTGAGAGTTCTCGTGGTGCACCTGCTGCAGCGATGCTGTAAACTCGTCAACCGGCGGCAGTGTGCCGCTTCCGCTCGGCTGAGGGGCAATATTGAAGCCCTTCATTAGCCGCCGCTCCTTCTGACGGTTCTTCTTACCGCCCGCACCTATGGACAGCTCTTTAAGGCTACCGTCTATGGGGCAGACAGAAAACCAAGGAACTACTCTGAAGCGGCTACTAACAAACTGAAAGCAACTTAAACGACCGCCTACCGAGGGTGACGCGGGATGCGCGTAGGCTCGATTAATTGCGTTGCGTTAATAAGCGACGCAGTCGCGGTGAGCGCGGCTTCGAATCCGGCCAAGTTTTCGCGTTACGTTAAGGCTGAACCAGCGAACCGATGCGAAACGATGTTCCCGCCAGACGGCGTTTCATCTCATTAATTAGGACATCGCGGCACGCCGGATGATTAATGGCGTTCCCGTAACGAAGTTCGGAACTTTCGTTTACGGAGGAGTGAAACTCGTCGCGACGCAGTAGTGATCCTTGCGACGATACAGGAACGCTCCGTCGACTTGGTCCGCTTTGGTCTCGAGCGGTCTCAAAGGACAGCGCAGGAGCAAGTACGCAAGGTGGTAACAAAGGATTTCTACGAGAAACGCTACAAGAAAACCGAAACAGTTCGCGTCAGCGAGGTTATCGCGCGACTGTGTCTCACCAGTTCCGCCGCCGCTGGCCGTGGACGTGTTCATGCCGGAATTCCTCAGGATTTCGATCAATTCGCAACGGAGGGAGCTGATGTCCTGCTTGATCTCGTTCACGTCGTCCTCCGTGACGCCCTCGCTCTCCGCTTTCCTTTGTTCCACGGTCACGTACCTCCTCACTAAATTCCTCATGATGCTTTGGTACCTGAAGTCCCTCTCCGACGCTTGCTTCACCTTTCTCTGTCGAACAAACGAAATTACCAAACGTTGACGCCCCTCGCCGGGTTTGCAGGTCGACGTCAACCTGGCGCAATCGACAACGATTCGATCGGAAAGTAGTAACGTCGGATTAGAATCAATCTCACTCTGATCGTTCTCATGTGTTCCTTCTTGGCCGCGCGGCTGTGCCCGCAGAGCTTCCGATACATCCATTGGCCTATGTACCAGACGCTCTTTGGTGTCGGGATGATGTTGAATGGCGGCGGTGCCGTGCCGCCCTCCTCGAAGTAGCTGATCCACAGTTTGCTCCTGGCGAACTTCCATTCGACGTCCGCTCGTTCCTGACCGGAAATGAAATTCGCTCGATTCTGTCCTCCGTTCTTCCGCGTAAGACAATTAGAGGGATAACGACGGATGGGTCACTTACAGAGATCAGCTGATAGGAATGGTTCATCATGGCGATTAATAGATTCAACAGCACGACGATGTTGATCACCGAGTACGTGCCGAACATCAGCATGCCCCAGAACCTGGTGAACGCTTTGATGCCGTCCAGCTCGAAGCTCTCGAGGTCGACCAGCCCGAAAACGGCCCAGAACAGCGTTTGCGCGGTCTCGAACAAGCTGTTTCAAGCGGGGAATGCATTCGCGTGCGCGGAATCGGTTATGAGAGCATGGGTCTACGAGAATCAGAAAGTACGAACTCGGTTTATACGTAATTCAACGGGATAACGCGAAGTGCTGTTACGACCGAGTTCGTTCTTGCTGGTCTCGACGCTCTCTACGGTGTCGTGTAATATTAAGGTGTGCCACGTACTTCGCGAATCTGCGCCAAACGATGCAAGCGTTCGAGTCGGTGGTGACGTTGGCGACAGAGGAATGAGGCATCGCGGCCGGGCACCGTTTCTTCTCCATGTCCGCGTAGTACCAGAGCAGCTGGTTCAGACCTGAGCGAACGAGATCGTTCCGTTACGATAAATTTGCTTCCGAACGGATCGATCCGTCGTCGTTTAGATGGGACATTTACCGCAGGAGAACGCGAACAGCACCAGCACGTAGAGGAAGAAGAACTTCATGATGTCCATGACCATCCTGGAGAGGGAGACCTGCAGCGGGCCGAGGTGCGGGTTCACGGAGAAAATGTAGACGAGTTTCAGCGAGCTACAATGCAGATCGGGGGAAAACAGTTCGCGTTGCATTCGTATCGCCAAAGGGCGTGGAATTGGAATTTATATCGAAACAGCGAAGCCTAATTACTTCTCAGGGGAATTCAACGCCCAAACGACTCGTTAAAGCGAGGCTACGGACAATCAACAATTACATTCCCTGAAAAAACCGTGCTATTTCACGCTTAGCGAAACGCTTGGAGACGCTGAAGGGACTCGATTAAAGCGAGTTTTTAAATGGGACAGGAACAATCGAATGGTATCAAAGAAGCGGAAACGGAATGCCAAAGCGTAATAAAGACCTGAATATATTGGCGGCGGAGAAAAGGCCCTCGGATATGAGCATCGGATCCCACGTGTCCCATTGTTCGCGCTGCAGCTCGGACCCGGAACCAGTGCGCTCCTCCATCTCCTTCTGCACCCTGTAGTAGGCGACCACCCTGAGCGCGGCCGTCGCGACGTACAACGAGTTCGTAACGAAGTCGATCACGTTCCACATGTCGTTCACGTACTCCTCGAGGCCGACGTCCCACAGCTGCTTCACCTCGGACCAAATCAGCCCGGACACCCAAGCCAGGATGAACCTGCGACGCGTCGTTCTTGCGATATCTACGAAACGCTTTCAGACGCTCGTCGAGCCGCGCAGGGACCGTCTCGAGGACTTATTCTCGAGAAGTAGGTTTCGTTTGGGTCGCGTTCGAATTTAGTGGCACGGATTAACCGTTCCGGCACATTGGGGAAACGTTCTTGGGAGAAACAACAGCGGTCCTCTGTGTCGGTTTCGTCCGACGAGGCTCTCGCTTAGGCGCGTGCGAATGAAAACCAAGCAGCGGTTAAAAATATTGCCTTACCATTCGACGATCGTCGGAGCAGCGCCTCGTTTCGTCGGCGCTGGCTCGCGTTCAGCCTCCACGACGCTGTAACCCGTCCAGTTCCCGATCAGGCTCTCTATCCTTTGGCTGGCCAGAATCAGCATGACTGTGGACGAGACGCGTGTCCGCGTTAATCGCAGGTGTATCCGTCGTCGGATCGCGACGCGATATCGTCGCGAAAGTTCTTGGGAAGCTCGAGATCGGTGAAATTTCAGTCGCTGGCGTGGGAATCGCTAGCCTGCTATCGCGATCGGTAGAACATGATGCTCGTTGGCTGGGCGCGAGGCTAATCTCTTGCCACAGCCAGCGGGATTAACTTGGCTTGTTCCTGAATAATCTCCCGAAATTCCTCGCGCCCCAGCCGCGACCTCCAGGAGAACATTATCTCCCAGCGTTCACCGTGACTCAAAACGTCGTTAGTCGAACTTCGAGGTCAATTACGGTTTTCGAGGGTGCCTGGAACTTCTCTCTTTGCCCTGGTCCTTTGAGCGGCACCCTCGAGCCTGTTCCCCGATACCCGAGTTCCCGACAGAGCCGAGATTTAAATCCACGCGTACGTACTTTCAACGAGCCGCGTATCGATCGGAGAACGGCGTTATCCACGAAGAGTCCGCGCGGTTCTCCATCGAGGAGGGACGAGGAACGCGCGCAACAGGGACGAGCAACTTTCCCGTGCCGTGGACAACAGTTCGAAACTCGACGGTTCGTACACGGATCGCTTTAACCGCGTTGTAACGGATAAAAATAAGAGGAGAGACCGATAAAAGTGGAATCGAAGTTCGCGACGACGCACGCGACAAAAATTTCTCTCGACCACTTGCGGTTCCTCTCACTCTCTTTCTGTTCAAGTGGAGACTATTCTGTTTCTTTCTCCTTTTTTTCACTCCGCGCGCGATCCTCGGATATTTGCGAGGCTTGTATACGGGTCCGCGCAAATTTGCACACGTCCACGGCCGTATTCCGCGGGTGAATTCCGTCGTATAATTGAATGGAAACCGGTTGCAGGGTGTTCCCGTTCAGCGTACGTCTGAAATGTTTATCGCTCCCCGGTAATGGTAGTTGATGCCTCAAATTTAGAGCATTACCGCACTCCGCTATTATTGGTAGTGAGAGGTGTTCGCGAGCCGTGGTTCCCGGTGAGAGGTATTTGTAAACTGTTTAGAACCGGTGCCCGACGTTTGATTCGTTGACGCGGCGAAGGGTGAGCCACGTCGCGCCGTCGAAACTAGGCCGGGAACGAATTCGATAAACTATCGGGGAAAAAACTGTTGAATGTAAACGAGATCTTTTTTCAATTCCCGTTTTATCCGTTCGAGAGACGAGCGGCCGGGATTTCGGTCCCAGGGACGGCAGGATCCGCGACCGCTTTGATCGAGATTAATTTTGGAACCGTTTTATTAGGTTAGCGCGATGTTATGAAACGCCGTCTGAATGTACGCGGGTCGATGGAGAACGGAGGGGGAGGAATACTCACAGAGAAAAGTGAAGTACGAGGCCGAGTGGCAGATGAACTTGATGAACGGTTTCCTCATCGTCTGGCCGACCACGCTGTGCGGCGCGATGATGTACCCGACGCTGAAGAAGGGGAACAGGACGCCTATCCTGACGATCTCCAGCGCCTGGAGGACCATGTTTTTCCTGCGGAACCCCGGAAGACCCTCGTACCAAATCGATGCAAGAAGCTGCTGCACGTTGGGGTGCGCCACGAACTGGAAATTCCGAGTTAATCCGATATTGGTCGACGGTTTCCGGTCATGTCACTAGGAAATTGTACTTATTACGGTCTAATTTCGGAGTTAGGACTCGTCGCGGCCGATCCCGCCGAGGCTTAACGAGGTTACGTCGATACCCCGGCTGCCTGCTATCTCTGAGGAGCGATTCGATTCGACCGTCCGCGGAGAATCGAGATTTACGTGGACAAATTACCAACGAACAATGCATTTTCCCTGGCAATTTACAATCTCGACCTCGCTATTCCATCTTTACTCGGTCCGCGCACGAATCGAGCCTCGAACTGGAACCATTACGGTATTCTGGGTCCCCGTTCGGGGGATTGCTACCAAAGCGTAGCAATTTCGGTCACCTTTTTCTGTCGCAGCTTAATGGCCAGCTTCAGTCGATTCAGATGCATCCTCTCGCCGTGCTCGAACGCTGGCCCGGTGGGATCGTGATTCAGCAGCACCTCCAGCTCGTACGAACTTCTGGTGTGATCCAGCAAGGCAGTGGCGAAGTCCTGGCACTGCCTCCTCAGTTCCTGAAATCGTAACGTTGCCAGCTCGAGCGACAGGACGCGGAACTCGGGTCACGCGACGCGAACAACAGCATGGGAGTTGCTCGAGCGCCGGTTCTTTGTCCGAGCGAGTTGCAACTTTTCTCGACAGAAGTTTCCTCCTCGACGCTCTTAAATGCATCGTCGCGAAACTCTTTGGAACGCACTGGAGTCGAGCTCGAAACGTGTCCAGTGAGAAGCCGTACCGAATTTTAAAGACGCCTCCTCGAAGGCGCGTCATCGGTCGCTAGGAAGGGAGGAGGAAATTACGACGAGAGGCATGAATGGGAGCGATAAAAAGATTCGATTCGCGGCCAGATCGTTTGTCAATCGACTTGTCGAAGGACGATCGGCCGTTCGACGAGGCTCGCGAAAAAAACGGGAAGGGTGGCTGAAGAGCAGGGACTGATGGATCGGTAATTTATTCCCCTCTGGCGCTCGTCGATCGCTCGGAAGATTCAGACGATTATCTCGAGTAAAATGTTAGAGCGCTATTGCGTTTAAATTGCGAGGAGCGACGGGAAGGGACTCGTTTCCACCCTTAAATGAAAAGAAAATATACCGGCCAGAAAAATATTCATACGCCACGAAAGCTGCGGGTTTAAGCGGAAAATATCGTCTCTGTAATAACATCGCGCGTTACGGGATCCAACTCTCGATCAAAATGCGCTCAAAGTGTAATCAGCTTCCGGCTGGAAGTTTAATATCATTAGAAAAGTGTGTGAAAAATATATACTTCTTGCAGACCCTCTCCGCGGACCGTCCGTCTAGAAGAGGGAACTGGAAATGGCCGACAAGCGATAAAATGTCGTTCGACGGGGCGAAAATTGGGTCGCGGAAAGAATCGTCAAGTTTTTACCGCGGGCGCAAAAACGGGGAGACAGACGAGGGTTCGCCTCCCGTAATCAATTCTCGTTAATCGCTCGCCGACCCTGCGACGGGCTTAATTAATTTGTTATCGACGATGATTTATTTCCGTCGCGGTTGTCGATCGGAGCCGCGTCTGTCGCGGAAAAATTAGATGTGCCTTCGCACTGTGCGCCTTCCCGGAAGGATACAAACCGGTGGACTTAACCGGAATCCCGTGCATCGCCGTTTCATGTACGGCTCCGCGCCAAAATAAACATTTACGACATCAAAGCGCCACGGCAAACTGTGCAAACGCTCGGTAATATCGACGAGTGGCAGAGCGTACTTCGCGATCGGTTAACGAGACGTTAATATTCGCCATCGACTCGGCCGTGAAACCTCCGCGTCGGTCGCTGGTCCGTCGGGCATCTTCCTACGTTCTATCTCGGGGGGAGGACAAATCCGGAGTATTTCGAGACCATCTCGAATGCGAACAGCCACGTGTGCCCGGGCTGTTTACACGAATTAACAACGGGCGCGTTTGCAACGCGAGAAAGACGACGCGTTGAGTCAACAGAGAGTTGCCTGGCAGAAATAAGCAGAGACCGGCACGAGTTGGCAAATGTCGAGGAGGCTCCTATCGGCTCCATTCATGCGTTCCACGGCGCCTGCACACGCCCTTCGATCTCCGCCACCCTGAGCACCCAGCCTCGCCTCGCGCGCACCCTTTGCTCCGGTGCAAACAATCCGAGCAGGATTCAGATGCCTCCGCGAGCCGTCCATTCGCATTGTATTGATTTATCTCGCTACTTTTTTCTACCAGCCATTGATTCTGGCTAAAATTTTTTCACTCCTCCCTGGAGTCTGGAATATCTGGCTGGGTCAAGAGCACCCCACTCGCTGGGACGAACGATACGAATCACGGGAATAATACAGGTCGGGGCCACGGGGAGAGGCCCATAAGTTTCCGTCTGCGAAGGGATAACGCGATGTACGCGGCGCCACATGTTTTCGAAAATCCTTTCCTCTCGAAACTTCGCGACCCTCCTCATCCGCGCGACGTCCGTGCTTCGATAAATCTCGGGGCAGCAAGCTCGTTTCCTTTCGTTTCGCCATTCTCTCTTCGAAGCGGCGCAATATGCGAGTTGTTTCGAATTCGACGAAGTGGATCGTTTGTAAAAGCGTCGCGAACGTACAGGTTGATGGGCTACCGGGGAATTTCGTGGCCCGAAAGAAGTAATCGAACGAAGAGGAAAGTGGGCCAACATGGTTGAGAAGCTGGCAAACTCCGAAGTTCAACGGTTGTTTTATGTACTCTCGCTCTCGTCGTTTCGCGGACACGTTAGTGTGGGATCGCGTTTCCAGCGGTAAATTGGACGACGGACTCCATTTCACGGGGTAATCGAGATCCTTAAGCGACGACTTCAAAGCTGGCAAATGAAATCGCGACCCACGAGAAGAGTTACTTGGCGAAATAACACCAGCGACCGGTTATTAGAGGAAGAATCCTTCGAAAGTTGTTCCCTTTCACTTTTGCGAACGTACGATTCGCTGGACTTCAGCTACTTTCCATCCTTTGCGTTGCAAATCCTTTCGTTTCCGCGTAAATATTTCTTCTTGCAGCGAAGGTTACTAAAATTCAGTTGCGCCTTTGACTCGCGAAGAATCGTCTTGCATTGCGATACTTAAAGTGGGACCGATCGATCGAGTTAACGTTTCTTTTCTCGCCATTTATGGGTACGCGTTTGACTACCGTCTCACCTGGTATTCGCACTTAAACTCGTGCTCGAGGAACGAGAGCCGTCGAAGTTCCCACGAGAGCTCGAACGCAGTCAGAATCGGGTCCTTTGAGGAGAGCGCGATCAAGGACGGCGAGGCGAGGGCTCTGTACGCGTTTATTCGGCTCCTGGAGTGCCTCAGAGAGTCCTCCCTTCGGGATGTCACACACTCGTTGCACCTGTCGACAAATAAAAAAAAAAACCGCCACCGCGATCCGTCAGCTCGCCATTCAGCCGTTTCCGGTGAATGATTCCGTGCCATCCATCCGTTTCACGCTTCCGACTTCGCGCAAGGAGACTCGCGTTGCGTTCGCGATCAATTTTATTCAACGGGTGAAATTTCAGCCCTCGCGGGGCCGCGTTAAGGACGAAGGTTGCAGCGCGGATACTCTGGCTTAATTAATCAGGGTTTTTGTTCCCGATCCCAATTATCCGTGGGAAATTAATCGGCTCGGAACGATGCGTTCAACGAGAAACTAAACCCGTCCACACCTACGTATCGTGGGATTTATTTACGAATGAACTTTCATTATGCTAGTGGGAACGATTAAAGGCTTGCTTGTTTGGAGGACGGCTTACCCGCAACGAACGTCATGAGGCATGGGCAGCGTGGATCCGCGGTCCAGGAGGATCTTAATGATCTCGTAATTGTCCCTGTGCGCGGCTAGGATCAGGGGTGTGATGTCCGGGGTGAACGTGGCCGTGTCCGATGGCAGGGCTTCCCAGCTCTGAAACAGAGACACATAAACCCTGCCTTTACGCGTGCTCGTGGTATGACGGATCGTTTCTCGATACAGGATCGTAGGATAGATTCTTCTAGATTCTTGTAGACTCCGACTTTACACGTTTCACGACTTACGCCGCCGCTGTCCATAAATCATCGGCCACTCGCGGCGCTCGATCCGAGTGTTTATCGCGTTCAGCGTTCGGGATTCCAAAATAGTGTCGCTCGATTAGATCGCGCGGATCTCCGTTTCCCGCCAACACATTAACGGTAGTTCGATGAATTATGGACAGCGGCGTGTATCAATAAAGGTGCCAACGATAGTCGTTTATTTTCCTCGAAACGAGCGCGCTGGGTATAATAATAAATACTTTGATCGTCGCGGACCAGAGGGACACAATTATTTCGAAAAGTTCCGCGTAAGCCGATTCCCCCCTCTCGAGGAGTCGGATAAAAGCCGATTAAACTCTCCCTTTCTCTCTCTCTCTCTCTCTATCTTTCTCTTGTTTGCGACTTCTTTATTTTTCCGCTTTCGTCGATGTCCACTCAGCGGGAATTTCACATTTATACGGCGCGAGCGTTTCCAAGCTTCGCCGGAAATGGGATCCGGTAGCTGGCTGGCTTTGATCGGGCAGACGCGCTTCGCCGAGGCCGATGGCCAGGGGTGCCTGGTTCGCGAAAGACAATCCCCCCCGGGGTTGTACCTGAGTAAAATGTGGGTCGAGCTATTTGTCGGATCGGAATCTGCTTAACAGCCCTCGCAGGGCCAGCGCCGAGCGACGCGTCGAGAATCAAGGCTGGGATTTCGATGACTGAAACGAAATTGCCCGCCCGGAAAAATGCAATCACCGGCTAATTGCGGGGCGAAGCTTGTCGCTGCGAAATCATGGTGTCCCCGATAGGGAAGAGGCGTGCTCTACGAGGAGGTCGAGCGGGGAGTCGTCGAATTTCCGAAGGATTATTTTTCCAAAGGGCTAGTTACTCTCGCGAGATTAAAGCGTTCGAAGTTAACCGTACCTTTCCGCGAGAGAACGTGAGAATCGATAAACGACGCGTTTAAGTTGACACAGTTTTGCACCGGTGACAGGTAATTTAAAAGTTCATGCAAAGCGTCGAACGGGTTTAGGTTGGTGATTTACATTTCGGTCGAGATCGATCAAAGAATTTACGAATCGACAGGGAACGAACCGACGGACGTTTCTATTTTGTACATCTAGGCAGGAGAAAAGGGAGAATAAATATCTTGGATCGATACAGTTACATATACTGGACGATGACTAACGTGTGGCTCCCCGTTTCGATGAAGGCTCTCCTCGTGCTCCAGAAGCACCTCCACCGCCTCGACGAATTCCTCGGAGATGGCGTGTAGAAGCGCATCCTTCGTGTCGACCTTGTGCTCGATCAGAAGCTCTACCATTTCTAGGTTTTCGTTATCGATCGCCATCAGAAGCGCCGACCGTCCCAGCGGATCCACGCAGTTGATGTTCATTTCGGTTTCGTGTGCCCCCTGCAGCATCCTGAAACAACATCCCCCTTGCTCTCTGCCGATCTCCATTCCACTCCTCGTAACCTCGCCCCTCTATTTTCCTTTTATCCCTTCTTTATTTATTTAAACGCCGCTGGTATCGCAGCCGACGATTCGACTCGACAAACGTATTTCGTTGCCCCGTTTCACACGTTGGTCGAGCCAAATGAGAATTCCACGGCCGCTGAAACTTCCTCGTACATCGCAATCGGTATTAATTGCGCCGGGACGCGCAACAACGCGAAGAATTCCGAGAAGTTTTGGGATCGCGGGGACGATTGTTCGCAGGATAATTAGATCCTTTGTCGGCGCAATGGAGGATTCTATGTACGCCGCGCCTTTTGACCTTCCCTCGAGACGAAAGATGCTCGACGGAGCCCTAGATCCGAGACCGATTTCTGTCAGCGCTCGCGTGCATTTCGTGCTCGTTTGCACGAAAGCAGCGATGATCGCCATGCCTGCACGCGCCGTTTCTTCCCACCTTTCAAATTAACTATCGCAGCCGCGTTGAAAGCGTACCCGAACAATACGTTACTTCTCGCTAATTCCCGCCTGATGAATATTCACGTATTCCGCGTATCCTCGCGAACGAAATTCAATTTCTCTCTTCCTGTACGAGAAACATCGGTGCTGTTCCCCCGCGGTACCGCTATTTCTCGTCTGCCGCGATAATTCACGTTAGATGATAAATTTGTCCGCGAACGAGCTCAGGAAAAAACGCTGAAAAACGGCGCAGATATTCCGAAGCGCGAGCACGAACAACATTTCCTCGAGACAGAGTATGTACGCGATAAACGTTATCGTCGCAACAAATGCAAAATTTCCAGAGTTAAGAGTCCCGACCCTTCGTTATCCTCGTTAGGTAATGCGCGCGGGTACGTGCCTTTAAAATTTCCACCAGGATTACTTCTCGTTCGCGCCGCAGCGTCTACACCGACGCGTCACGTACGTCTCTTTGATTATCCGGAGTCTCACCTTCTGACAGAGGCAACGTCCCCGCGTTCCACCGCGAGAAGGTACTTCTTCTCTTGGTAGGACAGGCTGGCCATTTCCTGGTGCGGTCTCACCACGTTCTCTTCCTCTATCATGCCGTGGATACTGTGCCTCTGAAATAATCGTAACTTTTTATTACACGGAGGACGTGGAACCGCGCGCGTCGGGTCCACGCTTCGAAAAATGAAGCTATCCTGCGCTTTATTTCATCTCCGAGCTATTCATCCCCGCGACAGGGTTAATCAAAACACGCGACCGCGTTCCACTCGCCCTGTTTCGCCCCTCCGCCGCGCTCCATTCCAGGTGCAGCGGTCGTGTTCCCGCGAATATTCGTAAATTACGAACGACACCGAAATTGTGCGCGTTTCACATCTTCTAATTCAGTTTTACCGCGCTTCTGCTCGTCTGCACAGGTGCTGTCTACCCGTCTAAGACGCGATTCTTCTCGAGGGTAAAATTCACCGCTTCGCCATCGCTCTTTTCGCAACAAAAAAAGCCCTCGGATCCTCGAGGAACTGGAAAGGGTGGTCGCGAGGGTTATTGATCGACGGCTCCGCTGAAAGATGGATGATATTAGGGTGATAAATGTACCGCAACGTTGGCTGGGGTTGCTTAAGCGGGAGACGCGCGTACGAAGAGAGATCTCGCGTCGGGGATCGAGGAAAGCGTCGCGAGTCGTTCGATTTAAAGCGCAACGACGTTATCGAACTTCTCGACGGGGCGGCAGGTAATAACGTACGAGCTCCATCAGGGGATTCCGGCGCTACGGCAGTTTCGAGGAACTTTCAAGCTTGCTACCCCCCCAAAGTTGATACTCTCGCGGGCTGCTAGCTAACTAGCTACGAAACTTCTTTTTGTAAGGGAGCGCGAAAGAATCGGGGTTGTTTTTTTCCAATTTTCGCGACTTACCTCGCATCACCCTGTCCACTTAGGGGCAGGGTTAATTTCGAGAAACATTGTTGGTTCAGGAGGAATCTCTCCTCGCGAGAATCTCTCCCCCGCTAAAATCGAATAGCAAGCCGATCGACTCGTTTCGAGCGTTAATATTCGATCGGGTCATCGATCGACGAGGCGAAAAGGAACGAAGGGCAGTTAGTATCTGGTTCGAGGAATCTCTCCTCGCGAGAATCTCTTCTCCGCTAAAATCGAATAGCAAGCCGATCGACTCGTTTCGAGCGTTAATATTCGATCGGGTCATCGATCGACGAGGCGAAAAAGAACGAAGGGCAGTTAGTATCTGGTTCGAGGAATCTCTCCTCGCGAGAATCTCTTCTCCGCTAAAATCGAATAGCAAGCCGATCGACTCGTTTCGAGCGTTAATATTCGATCGGATCATCGATCGACGAGGCGAAAAGGAACGAAGGGCAGTTAGTATCTGGTTCGAGGAATCTCTCCTCGCGAGAATCTCTCCCCCGCTAAAATCGAATAGCAAGCCGATCGACTCGTTTCGAGCGTTAATATTCGATCGGGTCATCGATCGACGAGGCGAGAAGGAACGAAGGGCAGTTAGTATCTGGTTCGTAAACGTTCAGAGGTGTGGGTGGGGATGGTAAAACTGGGTTCGAAGGTCCGACTGCAATTGGGACGGTCGTAGGAGGAAGAAGGAAAGCAATTAACGACTCCGATAGCCGTCCATTGTTCGACGGTGGAAAAGCTCTCGTTACGAGGCAACTTCTAGTTACGCCTGGCATTAGATTGCAAAAACAAGGGAAGAATGGTAGCCCTATGCAACACGTAAAGATCAAGCGTGAACGGAAACAATGCCAACTCTGGCCGGGCAGTCCATTCAGAGGCGGTATTAACCTTTATGCTTGCATACTTTCTTCGAAATGAGACACCGTTTCCTGGAACCGTGGAGCTTCCCTTCCCGGTCCGAGAGATCCTCGAGATAAACCCCACGGCGGAAGGTGTCTGAGGTTACCCTGTAATTGTTCGTGGCTCCGGCGTTATCGCGTGTTCGACTACTTTGCTCGAAATGGGGACCGTTAGGTAACAAGCAATTTTCAGGGAAGGCTTTATCTCCATCGCGCTGGCCACGTTCGCGACGTTTCCGCCCAAAAATTCCCAAGAAGAATCGAGGCGGCTATCAGGAAGTTTGTCCAAGGCGTTCAACTTAGAAACCATCTATTTACCGAACTCTAAGCGGAGAAGAGACGACGATCCGCAAACATATCCACCCGATCAAAGCGGAAATGAAATTATCGGAGGCAAGGGGGGTAACGCGAGACGAGATCCCACGGTTAATGACGGCGTCTGCAGCAATTAAGCGGCTCTCCGATTCTAATCATAGAGTTGTTCGCGTCCTTTCGCCACAAGGACACCATCGACGTATACAGAGAGGCCACCATACATATCTGATCCCTGTGGAAAAGGGTCGGCTGACAGGGGGTGCGATAGAGAGGAGGAGGAGGCTTGGCGGAGGGTTGATGGACAGTGTTTGCCAAGGGTGTGGCGGCTCGACAATTAGGGTGCGCCCGGGCAAACACTCGTTCTCTGTCAGCGTCGGCTCTTGGCGTGGTATGTCATCTTCTTGAACCGGAGAGGGGTAATCGCGAGGTTACGCGTACCCCGCGAGAACCACCGTCCCCTCTGCTTCCGCTAGTAGCCTCATTATTTTCCATCCGTCCCTCTGTCGAACGAGGCTTTAACGAAGCGTTTTCTTCCGCAGCCCCTTTTTATTCTTGGCGAATCCCCGTTAAAACCAGCCGGATCTTTACGAGCCACCCCCCCGCCGTTCCCTATTCAAAGGAGCGTGGCTCCATTCTCTGGTCGACGGATCGCGCGCAGGGGTTCGTCGGATGATTTAGCTGCGGTTCGTCGCCGCTTTTTCGCGTGCTCGAGGAGATTTTAACGCGTCGTGACCGCGTCGTGAATCAAACCGTTCTCCCGGGAAACAAAGGCGAACGCGATAGAACGAACGCTGGCGATCGCCACCGCGCCCAGACGACGCGCAAAGGCGAGAGCGGTCCTGAAGGGTCGGATCCATTGCGATTGCGAATGAATTTGATAGGCAGGAAGCTGCTCGAGAACGTTTACGAGGCAGTAAAGGGAAGGAAGAATTGTGGGATCCCATTTACTACCCCTCAGAGACACTGGAAAAATGTCTAAACGCGCGAACGGTGCTCTCAAGGACCGTCATTTGGAGGATCCTGGTGGAGCTGCGACGCGAGGACTCCTGGCGGGACGTTTGATTGAACGAGATACAAATGATCCTGCGTGGAGGCGGCGCTTATCATTCGGCCTGCCTTTGCGGGATCGCCTCGATCAGGGTTTTACGAGGCAATAAAAGTAAAAGCTTCGCCGTACACTCGTAAAAGCCCTGCGTGCGCGAGTGTACGCGTTATCGTCGCCCGCTTATAGCCTCTACGAAACAATTTTTTGCTCCTTGCTCGTCTCTTTCCGATCCAGAGGGGAAGATATCAGACGCTGAGAGGGTACGGTATTAGGGAACACGATGGGAACGACTTTCTCAGCGCGAACGTTTCGCGTTCTATCCGCAGAGTGCAATCACCTCCGTCAATCAGCGGAATCCGATTATCCGTGATTAGACCTGGGAGTAGTTACGTTCCGGCGACCTGATTCGCTACCGAGGATTCAAATGATCGCGAGATAATCGTCGGCCCGGGGAGAACACTCGAGAATGCAATAAAGCGGCTAGGGTGTACCGCGTCGTAAAGGGAAGTTCTGATTCGCGACGGCAACTTCCGCAAATTTCATTTCAGTTGCAAAACATTGCGCAATTTGCATTCCACCGCGCGCCTTCTTTCGGTCGGACGTTCGCCGGGCTCCTTCGCGTCCTTCTAATCTATCTAATGCAACGTCGAGGCTCACCTTGACCTTATCGTCGATTTTTCTTTGCGTCGTTTGGGGCGGCAGCGGCGGCGCCTCGGGGTCGAAGGTCACGCGTTGCCCGACGCTCCGCAGGAAACCGCCCCCGAGGCTCGAGTTCCAGCCCCTGGTCGCGTTGCTGTCCATCCTCAGAGAAGAGTTCGCGGAATCCTCGTCTGGAGCACCGATTTCTTCGCCGACACCGTTTTCACCAGGGGATCTCGCGCCCCTGGCGTCACGCTCCTCATCTTTGTGCGCACTTTCTGAAACAGACGGGAGATACCGTAATTAATTCATCTCGCGGATGACGTCGACGCGAGAGGTCTTCGAATATCGGGGATTTTAAAAATAGCGATTTGTCAGCGGTGACGTTGTTCGATGCGATCTGACATCGTCGCTCCTTACGTTCCAAGGACTTCCGGGTGACAATGACAAGCGTATTATCCCGGACCTCTTAGCCCTCTGTGGACATAAATTTTTCCAAAGACAACGACGATCAAATCGACGCTGGCGTCCCTTTTAGACGCGATTGCTTCCCCGCAAACACTGCGCGCGTCCGATTCGAGCGTTCTTGCGCCCGATATTAAATCGCGCGGCGGCAACCCCTGCAACCCCTCGGCTTTCATTACGTCGCGTAGCTCGCGATATCGGCGGGTAGGTAAATAAAGCGCGAGCGGAAAAATGACGCGGGACCGGTGTACGACGTGCGTGGCAACGACGCGGCTGACGAAACAGAATACATCCTATTGGTAATCGAAACGGATGATGGATCGCGGTATACACTCACCCTTATTGGCCCCGCGCAAACAGTGGACGCGTACGAACCCATCGAACGGCTGCAGCTCTCTTCGCGGCGTAATTTTCGGGGGCTTTCGCGTTCTCCGACCGAGGACGTCGCGATTGCGACGCAAAATCCGGACGGGATCGATGGATCGACCTCGCTCGACTTCAATGGACGGCTCTCCTCAATGGAGCAAAGTTCTTAAGGAAATAATGCTCGGCGTTCAACCGTCGAACAGACGCCTCCTGGGAGGCGATCGAAAAATCGTCAACTGTTTCCGGCTGCGTTTAACAAACGCATTGTCCCGTGTACCGAACAAACGCCGTTGTTTCGCCCCGTTGGGGATCGATCGAGGCTCGGCAGCGCGACGACTTTTTCCCTTCGATACCGCGCTATCGTTTCTAGTCGATCTTCTAATCCTTCCAGTCCATTTATCCCTGATTGTCCGCCTGTACGTGGTTCCGTGAAAGGCGGATAAGAGTGCTGTCCGCTCGTCTATTTCTTGGTAAACCGTTTGGTAAACCGCTCGGCAAACCCTTCCGCTGTTCCCTCTTCTTGAAAAAATTGTAGTGGCAATCGAACGAGCCTGACCGCTGCCTTCTAATCTTTCATCGTTCCTGGACGCTTTAACGCGCGCGGGAAAGAAATAAAAGGCGACGACGCGGCTCGAGCCGTCGAGCAGAGAGGAGCAGGGACGGTCGAGAGTGATCGAAACAATTCCTTCTAGGGGCTATTAATCTCGAGCGCAAATACGTGGGTATCACGAGAGCGGCGAGGCTCCATCGTTAGTTTATCGAACGTCGCGCCGTTGCGGTGGGGTTGCGCAACGAGATCGTTAGAGACCGACGATTTACATAAGCCAAGGTGTGTGCGTGCACCGTATTTCACGTGAATGGGCCTCAAGACGCTGGCCATGCGTGCGTTGCGTAACGAGTCGAAATCGAGGAACAACGACCCGCCTCGAGGACCGAGGTGAAAAGGAAATTCCACCCCCGCGTTCCACGGTTCGCGCTCCGCGATATTCCCGTGGCGTCTCGTTAAGCAGTTTATTGCAGCGTGGCATCGATAATGCAACGAAAAGAATGCGCCTCGCTGTTTTTTTACGATACGTAATACCTCGAATAATTTCGTATTTCGTTAGCTCCAGAGGTAATTAAAAGAGGGAGAGCGCCGAGGGGATGAAACGCACAGCGGCGCAGAAAAGAATGGGATATTTTCTGCGGTGGCAAGACGTTACGGGAGAGCCATTTCTATTCGTCGAAATCCTCTCTGATCCGCTGACTGCGTAAACAGAAATAAAGTTCGTCGTTATTTTAAACCGAAGCTTTACTCGATCGCAGCTTCGTGCATCCGTGTTTAATCGCATTCGATTAACTCGGGCAGCAGGACACGATTATTTCCGGTTGCTGTTACAATTCGTGGTTTAACTCTTCGTAACCAAGCGCGAGCACCTTGAAAACTGTCGGGTCGTACAGAGCGATCCTTGAATCATAGTCGATAAGAAAAAATTGCTCCCAACTCACGAACGTTAAGCGTATCGATCGCGAAAAGGAGCTCAGCCCAAAAAATGTGCATCGACAAATTAAAACACAGATACAATTTTAGGGACGACGAAACTCGTTGAGAAAAACGACGCAGAGATACAGTCTATACAATCGTGGAAAGACGAAGGATCGTTGTAGCAATTGGAAGTCCGCAAGGTCGCAGTGTTTCCGTTCGCCAGCGGAAAGCGAGCTACACTTTCCAGACCTTTAATCACTCGACGCGTTTGTATACTTTCCACGAAGGCAAGGCGGACTCCTTAAATAGCCACAAGTTTCGGGTAGTTGCTTAATATCGTGTACAAAGCACGCTTCGAACTTCAGTGCTGGCACCGTCCAAGCTCGGTCGGCTCAAACGGGAACTTGGCGGAAACGACAACTCTTTAAACGCGTTCGAAGGACGAAAAGCGTTTAACTTGACCTAACGAAGCCCGATTGTACACACGCGAAACGAGAGAGCAAACGGTTAGGTTCGTTTAACGAGTGTTTCCCACCGATCTTCGTAATCGGTATCGTACGTCGACTTGGTCCGTTTTTGTGCTCGAAAACGGGGAAATATGAAAGCGCGGAATACACTGGGGAGGCAAATACCCTCTAACCGTTGGTACTTCGACCTCGCGCGGGTCGTTGAGCTCACCGCGAATCGCGTGCTCCCACCTAGATCGATAAATCTGTGCATGTGTGTGAACGCGCACGGTGCGGCCGTAATGGATAGGCGACTTTCCACGAGCACCGTGTGTAGTCTGGCGTCTACGCGCGCCTCGAATCAAAAATAAGCGACCGCACGCCGATACTCCCGGCTCGTTGGTAAGAATAACAAGAATTTTCGGCGGACGAATCGGCCGGTTATTTCTGAGAACGATGATCGATAACCGACGCGTCGATTACGCGGGCCAACGTTCTCGATCGCTCGCGGGGAAGGGCGTCTCTCGCCGTGGCGGATCCTCCGACGATCGCTGGTTAAACGAGCCAGGGAGATGGGATATTACGTACGAGCGGTGATTTTTGCTCGGCTGCTCGAGGTCCCAGAGGCGGTGGCGCCGGTACTTCCGGTGCCCTCTGGTAATTCTTCCGGTCACGGAATCTTCCCTCCGCGCTGGGCAAGTGGGCGGTTCAGCGGAGTGGAATTTCAGAAAGGTAATCTTACTTTGCGGTGTTTTAATTGGAGCCCCAGCGATTCTTCAACAATTTCATTAATCCTCGCGTTCTCGCATCTTCCTCCTCGACGACTCGAGACCGACAATAGGATAATTACTTTAGAATTACGTTTGGAAACAGTTTCCAGACGAATCGCTGGTAACGCAGCGAGGCTAATTAGACCGTTCCAATTTGCGCTGGAGGAGATCGTAATTGAAAAGGATGCAGGATGCGGCTGAACGATATTAGGGGGTGAACGTGTTACGCGAGCTGCAGGATGCATCGCCAAGCGGCTAATGGCGGCGCGTCGTCGAAGTTTCGAAATCTGCCACTTAATCGGCGATCAGAAGCAGAACGGAACTGCAGGTTGGCCTATGCGGTAGCCTGCTACGTGTTCTGCACCTGTTGCACATCCCGTGCCTCTACGACCAAGTGTTTCGCAGAATCTACCCTCGCGAGCGCGCGTTAGCGTCGAGTCTCGAAACGTCGCGGAGATTCGTCTGGCCTCGAACGACTCGAGTGGCTCGAAGGAATTTATGAGAGCTACGGGGAGGTGTATCGCGACGATGGGATATAAAGAATCGCATTTCATTTTGTTAGACGCGTCAGAGACGTATCGCGTGGAATTTCTATGAGTGAAAGTTACGAAAATAGCTAGTTCGCGAATCAGACTAAGACCCGAGCGAATTATGCAATAATTCTTGGTAAATGGCGTGGCGTTGAACGATCGCGCATACATTCGTTCGTGCGCGAATTCGCCTGTAATTACCCGATCGTGTGCGTGCGTGGGCCGCATAGAGAAAACGAGAGGCGCGAGCGCACGCGAGCGAACCGCTGGTCACGAATACAGCCGCACGATCGGCCGTACCCGTAAGAGGGCCGTCGCTAATTATCCACCGCTAATAGCTGCCAATTTCGCGCGTCGCGTTGCTTCTGTGCACGATCGAGAATTACCGCCGCGAAGTGCGCAAAATGGCGATCGGTTGCCAGAAACTACTCGGCCCGGCTGCGCCTCGATAATGGTGTATCAGTGCTCGAGGGATCCGATCGATCGTTAAACTATCAGCGGGAACAAGCTGTAAGAGGATTGCGTCTCGATTACACCCGATATCTGTGAAACTGCTAATTAAATAGCACGAGGAACAATTAAAAAGAAGGTATCGCATCGAGCGTGATTGGTTGTCGCTCGCAGTGCTGCATCGCGTAACGCAGATCTTTTCCATCGGCTATCGCACGGGTCGTAAAAGATTGAAATTATATGGGGCAGTGAAACGTCTCGTATCTGCCAGCGAAGGAAACCAGCCGAGTCTCTCTTTCCCCGAGACCTTTCGCGGTTCGCGATGTTCAAGCACGCGTAAACGTCCGCTGCAACCAGCGGATCCGACAACAGAATAACAGTTTCGCCTCCAAAGGCAGTCGACGAAACGGCGAGCGGTGTAGTTAACATCTTCCGTCTCGTTTTACGGCCCCCTTAAAACGAAACCAGTGCCGCGAACGTTCCTGGCCGTAAACCGGAACGCGTTCCCGTAAATCACCGCGGATCCGTCAAACGCGACGCGTTCCACGAGTCAAAGTCATCGCGCAACGTCGGCCCAGTCATCCTGACGAGCGCACCGTTCGATGGTTCAAAGAACGTCGTAGGTGGAGGATAAACGAAGCTCGCGAGATTTATCTGGCCGTCGTTTTTCTGTTTACCGAAACGCTTCCAACGCGCGCGGTTTCGACGAAGCATCGGTGCGTCCCTTCGAAGGGAAAAGGGGTTCGAGGGGGAAGGCAACGATTCGACGTCGTTGGTAGTTTGCCGAACGAAATCGACTTTGCGTAGCCGTGACGTTTGCTTTGGATTTTCCGGGACGAAACCCGCTGGAAACGGACGAATGGGATCCCGCTGTATGATAAGTTTCCCGATAAAACGCGACCTTTGAATCCCTCTCCTTTGAAACTCGGCTAATCGGGACTCGTCGCACGAATTGGCTTAAAGAACGGCTAAGGACTAGCTAATTACTGGATTAGTGGCTGCGGGGGTTGAAACGGCGCCTCCTCGATTGAATTAGCCGCCGTTGCTTCTCCCGTTTATGCAACTTCCTCGGTCGAACTGCTGGCTTGGAGCGGCAACGCGATTAATCCGCGAGAAAAATCGTCGGTAAAATGCAATGCCCTCCTGAACGAAAACGACGTGACACGCAGCGCGACGAAGGGGCGGTCGTTTTATTATCGCCGCGGTAAAAAACGGGGGACGCATTTAATTTCTCTGAAATCTGCATGGAAATGAAATTCCCCGAAGACGGAAGCCCGCACGCGCGTTTAAATATTCGGGATTTCTCTTTTTTTCTCGCCTCGCTTTTTCGCCCGCTCGTGGGAAAATAGCAGGGCCGCCCTAGCGTTGGGGAAAATTAACGCGAATCATCGCTGGGCTCCCGAGCATTCTCGCGTTCCGCTCTCGCGCGTAGACTCGCGATTATTTGAATACGAATCGCCGCTGACGGATTACGTTTCGCGAATGTCAACTGAAATGGTCCCCTGGGACGCGCAAAAGCGGACGATAGCTGGTCCTGGAGAATTCAGGGTCCGCGAAGGACTGAAAATTATAGGCGTTATACGTAAAAATTCTGGCTGGATCGCTGCGAGCGATCGTTCGAACTTTTCGACTTTTTCCGGGCAAATTCAAGCAATTTAAGACTTCGCGGTCGCGCATTTATTTCGTATAATAGCACGGAGTTACGTGCGATGGGACGTTTGTGGTGTTTTACGAAGACTTCGCAAACGTCATTTATTCGAGTGTCTCCAGGCACCAGGGTTTTTTTCCGTGCACCCTGACGCATAAATCATTCATTCGCGAAGTCCATTCGCGACAGCGTAGTGTAATAATCAAGACTTATCGGTGATAAATGGTACACGGTGTTCCGAGTGGCTATGTTTCATTCTTTCTCGCATCAGCGACACCCGCGTTGTCATGAACAGGGGACCAGTGAAATTTACGCGACACATTCGGACTCGTCAGTAGTCAATAAACGTCCGTCCAGGATTGAAATTCCGTCACCCACGAACCTCTGGGACGCTGTACTTTCCATTCCTTTTTTCTTCGCCGCCCTCGTTTCCAGCATCTGTCCCGAGTCACTGAAATACGTTAGCCGGAATCTTTTTCCCCTTTTCCCATTTTTTTTTCCCCAGGTCTCCCGTGTGAATTCGCTTGCACAACCGTTCACGTCTCAAAATTACATTTCTCTTTCGTCCCCGTGAAACGAGTTCGTTATTATTGTCGTCTCGATTCATTGGACGTTTCACGAATTACGCTTTATTTCGGTAAGCATTTTTAACGAGAGTCGTTGGCTCCCTTGGTAACGAGCAATTTTACGAGGCGGACCCGTGTAAATCCAGCGTTGCAATAAGAATCAACGGGGGTTGTAAAAAACGCGAAACAGTTGCGGCGACGTGGTTCATTTGTCACGCAAAAAATCAATAGCTCGCGAACGCATCAGCGTGCAATTTAATTATCGTTGGAACGACGTTTGCTACGACGCATCGCGCGTTTAAAAGCGCAAAACAAGTTCGACGAAGGGATGAATTTGTTCAGGGGCGGAACGTTTTGAGCGTCGCTGGCGCCGAATGGAGAACGCATCGATGGAATAAAGGAAAGAAACGCGGAAGGGCGAGTGGAATCGATACGGATGACCGCGAACAGTGCAATTTTTTCCGGATAATAAGCTGGCCACTCGAACGGCTAACGTATCGGGAACGAATTTATTTTTTGTCCTCGTTCTCCAATTAACCGGAACGAATTCCTGCGAGCTCGTTCACGGCCGTTTATCTCGCGATAGCGGAGACGCGCGTTCGATCCACATCCGGCGACTGTTGTGGCGGCATTGTAGAAAATCACCGCGTCGAAATTCCGCGCGTTGAAAAGCACGCGAGCGTGAAAGTTCAGGAGCTGTTCGTCAGTCGGGATATCCATTGTGTCTCTCGCCAGGGTAAAAAACGGACAAGTTGTCGCGAGAGCAGGAGCGCCCAGCGAAATTCTCCCGACACTGGAGGAGGAAACGTTCCTGACTCGTGTCCCTTTTATGTTAAACATACCTTTTTTTCTCGGTCAAACCGCCTCGTTTCGACGTTTGTTCGAAACCGACCAACCAGTCTAGACTTTCGTCGAAAGACGGACTCTCGGTTCTTTACAACGCGTGGCGCGGAAAAAAATTCGATGCTCCACCGCGAATTTATTATTGTATACATTCTTCTCCCCTCATATTTCTCGGATCCCCACTGGTATCTGGAAACAGATTCCCGTTCCCACGCAACGACGGAATACTTCGACGATCCCTCAAATCGCAAATTTTATTCCAATCGCATCGTTCAGGAAATCGTAATTCTCCTTCCCTTTTTCCTGTTGCCTTTTTCGTTGTTTTTACCCAGCCCTGCCGGGGACCAAGCTAGAGTCACGTTCGAAAGTTAATCTAACGTCGTTACAGGTCCAGCGTCGGGCTTCCGCCTCTCTTTTTTACTAATGGATGAATACGTTGCCCTTTTTTCCCACCGCTGTCCAGAAATAGCTGGCCCGACAGAAACGGGACAGCGGTCCAATCGAGCGACCGGAAAAGAGAATGTTCGATCGAGCCGTTGGTTGGAATTTAAAATTTCAGCCGCGCGTCAAATGCTCGAATACCACCCAGAAACGCGCGGGTCAAATTCGAAATGGGCCGGCGGAAGACGCGGCAGACGTGATATTTTATCCGCCCTTTTTTCTCGCATCTTTTTGCCACCGCTCCCTTTTTCATTCTCCCTGCGACACGTCGAGCCACGCTTTCGGACACCTTGTACCGCGGATAAATTACAGCTCGCCCCTAATAACTCTCGCGGGACAAAGCCCTGCGCGTCGTTCCTCTTTTTACCTGCCCCTCCGCTTTTTAGCCCCGTCTCGGTTCATCGACCTATCCGGTGCGACACACGCGCGAATCCATTACGCAGTTACACCCACGACGAATCGCGACTCCATCGGCAGGAAGAGCCGCGAGAGGCGAGGACCTTTCCTTCCATCGAGGCCCGATTTTTCGGCTCACCCCGACAAACAGCGAGGCGCGAGAAGAAAAAACGAGGGTGACAGCAAAAAATCGCGAAGCTCCGCGCGTTCGTACCGACAATTTCGCCTGTCTGTTTGCTTATTTATTCTGTGTGATCGAGGGAGAAAAAACAGAGCGGGTCCTCGTGTCCGCCAGGGCGAACCTTTGCCGTATGAATTATAGAACGCTGAAGCGCGTGCGTCGTGCCTGCCAATTTCTCCTGTAAACTTATTCCGTGACGTTTGCCGTGTGCGTCCCCCTTGAAATTCAATCAACTAGCTGTCCCAGTCAATATCGAGGCTCTCTGGGTTTTCGCAAATATCGCGTCCCTTCACGGGGAGCAACACACGGGGCGGGAATGAAAACACAACGGCTGCTCCCGTTCCCGTTTCCCTGGAATTCGTTTCGCAGCCGAGGGCTGGAGTTCCGTAGCCGCGAAGCCTCCGGAAGGATTACGCGAAATCTACGAACGGTTGGCCCTCGTTATTTCGCGGTGTACCAAGTTTACCGCGCCCTCGACGAGGCGGAACGAGAAACGCGACGAGGGTTGGCGAAGCCACGGCGGAAGTTTCCTCGTCGCGGCGTAATAATCCCCGCGTGGACGACCTTGTCCTCTCGACTATCACCGAATTGTCCTCGAATAACTGTCCGGGAGGGTTCACGGGAGTGCATTCGTTTCGCGTAATGCGCCCACGCAGTCTCCGGTTCTCCAGCGGGGCATTTGCATAGAAATTCGTTCCGATAGCTGAAGATTTAAATGGCCGCCAGGAGAAATACGCAGCGCGCACGCGTAGGTTGTAAATTCTGACATTACGTTTTGGTGCGAAGTTTTATGCAAGCTTGAAGGAGATACGCTTTCAATAACGAAAAACGAGTAACGAAAATAAACGGATTCGGTTGGAATGGTCCCCAGCGACACAGAGCGCGTGCAGTGGATGGTGCAGTCGAAAGGGAGGCGAAATTCAGTTAGAAGAAGGACCCGATGCCCGCGAGTTTCGTCGTCGAGGACACTGGTCAATAAAAGGACGGAGCCCAGGCTAGGGTTCCACTAAGTTTAATTCGAAACGTTAAAAGCTTCCTCCTCGAGATCATACACGTAACAGAATCCTGGCCGTCGAGTTCAAACCTTTCGAGACCGTCCCAATATTGGCCAGTGCGATAGTGCGCCTTTCACTTTCTGAAAGCTTTCACCGGATCGTAAGATGATCCCATCCGAGTAGAAACGGATCGATCATTAAGAGCTCCTTTTCTCTCTCGCGGACAAATAACGCGCTCTTTCGCCTCAGCCGTGCGAGTTTACCAGTTCGCGCGCGTATTTTACACAATCGCGCTCGCTAATTAAGCATTCCTTTGAGAGGGCCCGCAGCCGTGTTATTTCATGCATAAGTCACGTGATCATCTGCGCGGTGCTTTGAGACCCGCGATCCTTTGTGAAACGCAAAGGAGCTGAAACTGCGGACCGAGGAACACCGTCCGCGTTTTTCGCGACTACCAGCTTGTGTATTTAGAGCGGTTAATTAGCGATCGTTTAAACGAGGCTGGGAATCGAGGTTGCAACGCTGATACGCTTCAAGGGTGGCTTCAGTTCGATTGAGAATGTTGCGATAAGACAGGAAGACAGACTCGTGGGGTTAAGTTGGCGTAATTGTGTCACTTGTACTACTGTCGGTCGCGGTGCGTCTGATTATCGACGCCAGATACTACTTGGAACGTGTATACGAATCTTTCCACACTCGTCTCTGCGCGAGTTGCTGTATGTTTTATTATCGAATCGATCGAGTCGTAAAGGAATGCGATCGTGAACGTAAAATTGTACTCGACTGCGGCAAGACCTCGTTATTACTTCGAGGACCACTTCGTTCTGTGCTTCTACGAGCAACTCGCTAAGAATCCCCGCGTTCTTCTTCGACATTCGCTCCACTAGTGTCAAGTTCGCAGCGAACCCGTGTAAATATCCCGAAACAATCCACCAGTGCTCGTCCATCGCGCGTGAACGCGAACTTTCCTGGTAGGTAATTAGAAGAAAGATCGATCTGGAATACCCTCGACGAGGCTGCAACGTTTTCGCGTTGACGGTGACCAATTAAAGCTTTTTAAACGCGAGTAAAGAGAGAGAGAGAGAGAGAGCTGTTCGTCGCCTCGTTACGATGAAAATCGTTCTACCGTGGAAACCGTATCGTCGACACCGCCACGCGATCGCAGTTCGAACGCGATGGACGAGTCCTCGGTGTCGAGGCTGGCAGAAGTGACTCCGACGAAATGGAAATAATCCCTGGGAGCACGATTCCAAAAGTATTCCCGCTAAGAACGCCGTTAAATTTCAGTGGCGTGTACGATCGCCCGTGCTCCGACGAGCTTTACGGCCCTTACCCGCTTTTCGAACCGTTCCTTATTTATTCGTCCCTCCCGCTCGCGCTCGAGCGCGAAAGGAAAGGTCAGATAGGAAGGAGAGAGGTCCCTTTGATAAAAAATAATAGAAAAGGACGACGATTTATACTTCTCGAACAGGGAATGCTCGGATGGTTGGGTAGAGAGCTGAAATATGAGCAAGGCCAGCTGGCTCCATTATATTTCGGAAACTTCGCCAATTTCTGCCCAGTCCCGAACCGGAAGACGATAGCTTAATCCTCGTCTATCCGGGAAATCGATATAGACCCTCGAAATCGAGGAATCCAAACTCCCTACTCGCTGGACGCCCTCGCGAGACCAAGGATCCTCCTTCGAGCCGCGTATCGATCGAGCTTATTACGGTGCATCGCGAAACAAGAATTTCGTTCGACCGCCTTTCTCGACGAGCTCTCGCCTCGAGATTAATCGAATCGCTTTTAACTCGATTGGCCGATCTTTCGCGCGAAACAATTTGCGCCGAGATAAATGGGCGGTTCGTCGACCCTGGAAGTTGATGTTGATTGGACAAGTTATCGCGTCGCCACGGATTACTAGCCGCGGCAATTTCACGGGGCATTGAGCCTCGTCCACCGCGGCTGGGGTTGTTTTAGAATCGTAAACGGTCGATAACGGTCGACGAGGATGGCCTGGAAACGAGGACGCCGCGGAAAAGTAATTTTTTCGCGTTCATCCAGCTGCCAGCGACAGGAATCAAGTGGGACCAAGATGGCGGCGGTTGTTGCCTTTCAGGTGGGATCGCGGGGCGACGCAAACCGCGGCTGGGGTTGTTTTAGAATCGTAAACGGTCGATAACGGTCGACAGGGATGGCCTGGAAACGGGGACGCCGCGGGAAAGTAATTTTTTCGCGTTCATCCAGCTGCCAGCGACAGGAACCAGGTGGGACCAAGATGGCGGCGGTTGTTGCCTTTCAGGTGGAATCGCAGGGCGACGCAAACCGCGGCTGGGGTTGTTTTAGAATCGTAAACGGTCGATAACGGTCGAGGGGGATGGCCTGGAAACGGGGACGCCGCGGAAAAGTAATTTTTTCGCGTTCATCCAGCTGCCAGCGACAGGAACCAGGTGGGACCAAGATGGCGGCGGCTGTTGCCTTTCAGGAGGGATCGCGGGGTGACGCAAACCACGGCTGAAGCCATTTCCTCGGCCAACGATGATCCACATCCGGGGCTATAAATTTCGCGCACGGCGATTCGACGAGAATTCGTTTTATCCGACGGCTCGCCAAGGTCGGGAAGACCGCGCGACTCGTCGAAAACGGGGATCGGCTCGAGCGTATATCATCCTTTTCGTTCAGTGGTGTGTCGCGAAGCGCATGCAGATATTCGCCCGGGATGGGAAATAAGAAAGAACGGCGGAGGGAATCCTATCGAGCAGAAATTTCTCGTTTCTGCGCGGTTCACGGACCGATTGTCTAGAACGGTTCGAAGTTTCGCGTCGTCAAAGAGAAAAATGCTCGTCCTCCGCACGCGATTCTAGGGGAAAAGGGGTAGCCGTTTCCGGGGCGTTCGAGAATGCCGCTGAGATAATTAAATTAGACATTGCCACGGTTTCGTTGCGGTATAATAAAAATTCTTTCCGCCTCCTCTCTCTCTCCCTCTTTCCCTCTGTTTTCCCCTTTGCTACGTAAAGTAGCTACAATGACCTACTTTCCACGACGGCGGACTAATTTCTTTCGGGTATCGGGACCCGTACGGTACGGAAGTACCAGTGTGATTCGACACCCGCGTGACGTAAGCCTAATTGCAAGGGAGGCGAGCCTAATTGCACTATTTCGTATCCCCTTAACTAAAGACGATCAACTGATTGACCCACATTTCGGCTGGCATTACCATAGCCGACCTCATCTCGTCGAGTGTTACCGTCTCACCCTCTAATGGCCGGGCCTTGTGTTCGAGTTAACGACGAACCATCCGCCAACAATCCACCTTCGTCGGATTGTCCGTAGCTCTGCTAGGCACGTAATAACGTGGCAACTTCCCCCTTATAATAATGCGGCAACTTAACCCTTCAAAGCGCAGGCTGCGAACGTTTTAGACCCGGAGGAATTTAAATGCGCCGAACAGTAGAGAAACGACTCGCCCGTCAAAGGGTTAATCTCAATACGGGATTCATTAGGCAAATTGGTCGGTATGGACGCACGGTTCGCGTTCCATAGCGTGCGTTGCGTCTCCATGGGTCGCCATAATTTTCCGGACAGGAAGCGAGCAAGACATGACTCGAGGAAACCGCTTATCATCCCGGCTGGCACGTCGAGTCGCGTACACCTTTGGGATAAACGCGGGGCCGGACGTGAGGAAAGACTCGGGATGTGCCTACGCTAATTGGATTAGCGCACGCTCGGGGAACGTGGCTACTGTTTACGTCAAGGGATGGCATTCCGGCAAACGTTAACATACTTTTGTCCGCGACATTCGTGTATCGCGGCTGTAAACTCTGTTTGCCGGGTTTAAGGGAAAATATAAACGTGTAGGTCTAATCCGTCCATTTCTCCTCGCGCCACGTGTAACGGTGTAGAAAAATCATTGTGAGAAACGTCCGCGGCGGAAACCTTCGATCATCAACGCCTTTGTAATCCCGCACGATATACAGAGACCAGATTCCTTGGTTCATGAATATCCTTTATGTAGCCGGTATTTCGCGGACAATATCCGCCTGGAAGGCAATCAATGAATCGCGCATTAAGCGTGAATGGGCTATATATGGAGGAATTTCGGTAGCGCTTATCATCGAGACGATTGATACGAGGGCACACCTGAAGCGCACTCGCACAGGCCCACGGTGCACCAACACGATATCGCAGCCAGTGACCCAGGAAATGTGTCCTCGCATCGATTAGTCCCTTGCATCCTGTCACACCGCAATTCCCATCCTTCCGACTGTCCAGTTATGCGAATTCTCCAATCCACAGGACTCTCCTTCTCTCTCTCTCTCTCACTCTGAGGCGTAGCAAACAAATGAACATCGGAGGAAATGTACACGGCATCGAAGCGTTCGCATTGGCGAGGACGCTCGTGTTGGTGCGAGGAAATGTGCCTTGGCGAAAAGCCAATGCCGTGAAGCGGCCTTTGTAACCCACCCTGCCGACGCGCAAAAGGTATTCATCAAGCTTAACACAGTGGGCGTCATTCCGTCTGACCCCAGTCATCTCTGGATAGATACACTCTCCGTTTTTTTAATACCTAGCCCTTTTCCCGCGGAGAAAACACGGCGAGGGAAGCCCAATCGATTCGAACGGGCAACTTTCTCTCGAGAGCCGATGTATACATTGTCTCTGCCCTTTGCCACGCGATGGCTTCTTCGGAGAAATTCGAGGGGCGCAGCCGTTTAACTTTGGTCCCTTTTAGTCGCTCTCGACTCTGACTTCGCGAGATCTGCTTCTACTGTCCCTTTCTTTGCCCTGATTTTCCTCAGCGCACCTTCTTTCGCGCGGCTCCTCTGATTTAACTCCCATTCGAAAGCAGATCTCGTAGTCGAGAGAACAGCAACGCGCGTAGCGGAGTAAACGAATTTTGGGGAATTGAATAACTTCCAACACGTCTGACACGATACGGTCCGCTGCCACTTGACCGCGTCCCGTTGGTCTCGATTTTCCAGTTCCTCGTGTTACACGATTGTACGATTAATCGTCGTTTGCGTATCGGTATTATTCGACGATTAACGGTTTGCTGCTCAATTTCCAAACGGCGCATCATCGATATTCATCTCGCGCGCAGCTATCGGATGAAAGACCGCCACGCGGATTACGTAAACGGAATAATAACGAATAATGGCCAAATACTTTCTCTGCCGCGCTGGCCGCGTATCGATATCGATCGACCAATTAAATCGCCACTGCGAATTACCGTTGCTCACAATTAGGGAAATATCCGCAAAGTGCGGAGGGGTACGCTTGCACGCAACATGTGCTTGCTCAGCGCTTTACCAAATGCCAGTTTTACCGCTGCCAACAGAACTCGCCGACTAATCTGCATGGCAAAGAGAACACGTTAAACAAGACTGCGCTGCGTTAGAAGAATTAATGAGCTCGGACGCAAATTATCATAAATGGTATCGATGGTGAACCGTTTCGATTGCAAAAGAATTCGCGTTGTAATCGTAACGTCGTAAACGCGGACCATCGTTCGTCTAAAAGCCGATTCACTTTGAATTTCTAGCAGACGCCAATTGTTCGACACAAAATTTCATCAAACCGTAGAATGTGCAACGATACAGGTTCGCAAAGATACGCTGTTTACTCTGTCGAACGAAATTTTCTTTCCAATCGAACCAATAATCCTTCGAGTAGCTTCGACGACGGAGTTGAAAATTTAATGAAACCTGGAACTGCTCTGGACGTTCTGGAACTGCTCGAAGTAGAAGGCGTGTTTGCAAATTCGAAGTTAACCTGGATTTTTAAACGCGTCCACGATTCTCGTGGACGGCATTTTCGTCGCGGGATAAACTTTTCTAATTAAATGCGGCTGAACGCGGCCTCGATAATAGGACAGTCGGTTATTATCGCGTTAACTTCGATAATTCGCGCTCGTCCCGATTTGCGTTTCAACTCTTTGAGCGTTCAGCCGTTTCGACCCTCTTCGCGCGTTATACGCTGCTTACTTATTCCGTTAAAGCGTGCACTCTGCTGCACAATACTTCACTCTCGAAGCAAAGTACGTCGATTGTGTCCGAAGTAGCAATTTTTAAACAGGTAGCTCGTTTCTAAACAATTCAAGTTTCGTAAAGTCGTAAAACGCCGTCCACTCGCAGCTGAAACGGTGAAAGATGAAATTTAAACCCGGACCGTGGCACAAATTTTCTGTAGCTCAGCTAATTCCCAACGCTGTACGTCAACAGTAGACGACGTTCCTGAAACATAATTCCCGCGAGACGTACCGTGCGAGCCCGCATATTTCACCTGTCTCGGGTACGGGTTGACTAATCGTTGTTATTTCCCATTTGGCGTCGCGCGCGCCGTGAAATCGTTCGACATCGCTGCTAGACATCCTCGCCTTTCCAAACGGCGAACAGCCGTTTATTAGTCCGCCAATTTGCGAGCGTGTCGCGTCGCGGGCGGCGACGAAGCGCGCGTAACACTGTTAGAAATTCCGGTTCAGATCGCAGACATTTATGGGAGTTCTTCGCGAATCGCTCGAGGCGGAGATTATACAGCGACGAGAACTTTTGCCTTCCTTCGGCAGAGAAGAGACGGCTGGGAGACCAGGCGATGGAAATGCCTCTCTGAAACTCGAGCCTCCTTTGTGTCGAGGAAAAGGCAGCGGCGACGATTCGATGAATCGATTCGCGAGACGCTTCCCCGCCGCTGGCAGGCGCCATTAGCGTAATTAATTTATTCGTTCGTTCGAGAGGATCGATCGGAATCTTTCGCGTAGCTAAAACCAAACAGTTCGTCGCGGTGTCTCGTTAAATTAACGCCCGACACTCGTTGGGAAATTTATTCAAACTTCGCGGGGATAATTACGCTCAACCTGTGTCTGCGCGTTTAAAGAAGTCACGGCGCGGAGGGTTGTAAAATTTCGCTGCGAAAAGCTGCAAATTAAAACGCGAGCTTCGAGAACTTCTCCAGCGAGGCTGCCTCGCGTTTCTGGCAGGCAGCGCGCGATCGCGTACCGGTATATCAGGAGGACGGGTCAAAGATACACGGGAGTGCTTTCTAAGCGACTTGTCGCTAACGAAGGTCTGCAGAGTGGCGCTTCTAATTAGATTCGCACGGTCGCGTCTCGCTCGCGCCTTCAGATTTCACGGCGATTTCTCTCGATGGATGTTAAACGGATACACTCGCGATCGATCGAGTCACTTTCGAGGTTCCAAACGAATCGATGATTCGCGTTCGCACAGCTGTACAGATCGCACATATCATCAAGCGTGGAACGACGCGACTCGCGAGATTGTAATTAGGTCGAAAGGGGCGGATTTAGTTGCTCTTTTCGATCTGACGCTGAAAATCTGCACGCTCTGCCGCGCGCATCAGAGACGACTGTACGCGGGAACGCGGGAGTGGAATGAAAGTTCGAACACGCGTAATTCATCGGATGCGTGGTTTTATACGGAACGCGAGCCGGTTCGCGTGCAATTAAAACCTTGGGAACATTTCGCGGGATAACAGATGAATGTGGCCAGGGTGTCCCACGCAAGCTGTTATCGTTAATTAGGATTAATTGAGCGGGAATGCCATTACCTAGCTCGCAAGATGATAATCACTTGGCTATTAACTAATAAGCCTATGGGCAGGTTTGCAGCTGTTGTGCGACTTATGATTACCAATCTCGTTACGAACTGGATAGTGAACTACCGGATGATCCATTTAGAACGTTTTATAGGACCGCGATATTGGATCGTACTAATGGATCCGCCGGTAGGACGAGAAAAGAGAGCGCCGCGAAGAATCGTTCCTCGGTGAAACTTTAGAAAATCAGTGCGCTCGATGATAATGGATCGTTCGACTGTATCGCGAGTTCGAAATCTACGATACGGTAACCGACGGCTGCGAAACCGTGGCGAACTTTTTCTAATTGATCGCGCGTAACCGTCATTCTCCCCCAGCGCGAGTATTCCGATAGCAAAGTTCCGTCGTGATCGAAAAATCGTATCGCGCGAAACTTGCCTGTGAAACGAAATAGGTTCCAAGTTCTCACCCTCCCTGGACGCGAACGGCGGATCCTTCGAAAACAACGTCGGCCATCTGCCAGCCAGCCGATTATTCCTGCCAAGTAGGAATCTCCGCGCGTGGCGAATGTATAAACAAGCAGCAGCTCGAGAGGAAAAGTCGCGCGGACGCTTTTCCATAAATCCGTATCTCGGCCATCGGCGTCCCACCGTGTCCCGGAATTACGCTTCCCTCAGCGACGCTCAGAGTGGACGTCCCCTCGATCCTGTATATTTTCCGGAGTCTACCAGGTTCAACACCCTTGACCGTCCGCCCAGCGTTCCGCTAACCACCCCTCGGTGACCCGAGTCTCCGAGGAAGCGCCACGGTATTGGCTACTAAGAGGCAAATGCAATTGCCAGGGAATCAACTGGATTATGGCGCTACTTTTTCCTTTTCATCCTGGCGCCTTTTTTTCTTTTCCACCGTTACGTTTCAGCCTGCGTCGTTCCGCCTGGGCGAAATTGAATCACCGTTCGAAGTTTCGACCGCGGACTTTCCTTCCGTATTTCGTCGTACTGGGCGTCATCAAGGTATTTCAGTCCCGTCGAGTGACTTGGTCCACGTATAACTTAGTTTCCCGGTTTTCCTTATCGACCATTCTCGAGTACCACTGGCGCGAGCGTTTACAGACGCGGTCTATTTTCAGAGAAGACCCGTCGATGCCATCTCTAACGAAGATAACGCGATTTTTCCGAATTGTTTACGCTGTTACGGGCACCGCGGGCGATTTAAATAATTCTCGCCATATACGCGAACCCGCGCGACTTTCGGCAGGAATTTATAGCGAGAGTTACGCTCGGCTGGGTTCGTGCTAGCATGGAACAACCGAAGCGAAAATAGCGGGGGCGTGGCGAGGATAAACGGATGTCGTTTCATGAATCGCGTGAACAAACAATTAAAACGTTGTCTCGTTCGCGTAAAGTGATTTGCATCCTCTAGTAAGTAACGTTTAATAATAGACAGCCGAGCGGTCGGTTCGTTTACGAAGAAAACGCGGGATTATTTTCGCAGACGAGGAGCCAGGGGACAGAGGGTGAAATATTTTCAGCCGCGCATTCTTCGATGCTCGCGACTGCAAGACAATGTACGTCGATTACTTATGGTTACGATTACTTTCCGCGTATATAAATGGAAAGAGTTGTCTCTTGTGCAACGTTCCTCCCCGAATTACCGCGCGAAAGCATCGATTTTTCGCCGCTGAAAATTTAAGGAACATCGTGGACCGCGAATCCTTGCGGAGCACCGTTCCGTGACTTATTAATCTCTCGCTACAATGAAATTAACGTCGAAAATGCTACCTCAGCGGTACAATCTTGTCCTCTTACCGCACGCGAAGCTCCAGTTGGACGCATCCTCGCGTCGATTCGAAGGGTGGCACGTTGCTGCCGCGAGTAAATAGAAGGGGATGTTCCAAATGTACCGGTGGCGGTCGTCAGCTCCGCGTGTACTGCATAAGTAAGGGAATTCGCGGTGTATTACGGTCGGATACCGTCTGGTAAACTTTCCCATTGTTTTACGTGGGAGCAACCAGCCCGATAACATCTCCGCGATGTTCACGGTGAAAGGGGCTGGTGTTTCTCCGCGCACGCGGAGGATTTACCGCGGCGTTCCAACAATAAGCGAACGAATGTGCCGGCGCGATAACGCGAAAGGGAATTGCAGCGGGTGCATCGGCTGAAGATTCGAAGGCTGCGTGACCCGAGGCAATGACCCGGCCTCCGTAGATAAGGGAAGAATTTCGCGGGCTCCTTTCGGTTGGTACGGTGCGTTTGAATAGCCGGCCGCCATTAATCATCCCCCGCCGTCTGCGTCCCGTCGAAGTCGATCGAGAGATTGGCCGTGAGAAACGAACGGAGGAAATTGAGTTCGCGGAACGCGACGTCGCTCGAAATGCGCCGAGAATATTTTCGCCCGCGCTTCGTGTCGACGGGTAATTCTCGAGGAACAAGGAGGACGCGAGCCGAGACGCGACGGTCTTCGACGATGGGGCAGAACCGGAAGCAGGAAGCCGCGTGGCGCGATTTTTGCTCGAGCGTCTCCGCTGGTAAGAAATTTATGCGAGTTCGAGCGGCACGAACGACCGGGGGAACGTGCACAGGAGCCCGTGTGTTTTCAAGCTTCATCCACTATAAAACGTTCCCTCGATGTCGCGGTTCCTCGCGCTGGTGGGCGTTCCCCAAATGCATCGCGCGAATTTAGCGGGGATCGTTCAGGGTCTACGAACCAGCGGAAAAATCGATGCAACGCGGGCACCTGGCACGCAACGTGAGAGGAAGTTCGTAAGGGAGTACCGTGTACGGGTTATCGAGGAACGTAAGTTAACCCTTTGGTGCCGAGCTACGTGTACCTCGCGCGGAACATGCGTGGCGCAGAGCAACGATCTTCTCGTGGTATTTATAAACGTTCTTCTGTTTCTTCGTATTATCTGTACTCAGAGTTTTGTCGGGAGTCATCGTGAAAGGGGTGAAAAGTGTGCATGCCGGAAGAAGACGCGCTGGACGGGTAGAATGGGAATTCTTCGATACGTTACGTGTACTCACCGATCTCCTGTATGTTCCTGTCATGATTTCCCTCGGTGAAAAACTGAAACAGAAAGAAGAGCAGATTGAAGGACGACGACGGTCTGATCGCGTGGTTCTCGCGAGGCCTCTCGCCAGGCCTCTCGCGAGTTGGACGCTTTCCCTTTCTCCGTTCATCGCGCACAGAACGAGGCAGAGATCGTATCCACGCGTGGTTAGGTCCGTGGGCAGCTTTTTTATATTTTCGTGTTAATGGAACGCGTTCGATGGGATACACCCTCGAAGTGAAGAGAAACGAAATGGATCGGAGGGGAGGGAAAGCTTTTAGCATGGGATAGGATTCTGCCAGGAGAAGAAAATTTATCGGTTTCCTGATAGCGGACATCGATCCTTGGTAATAAAATATTTTTTGCCTCGTACCCGACCCCCATTCCTCTGCTCCCTGTGCTCGTTTCGCTGCTCGATCTCCTCGCTGACGAATTCTAGACGTTCGCTTCGGTGCCCGTGCATTATTTCATCGCCTCCTTCGCACTGCCTTATTAGTACGTCGAGAAGCAGCTGCGCAAACACGCAGGAATAATTTGAAAATATTCTTTCTGGGTTAAGCAGCCCCCACCCGGCTCGTCGGGTAACGCGTATATTTCCGAAGCATTGAAGTCGCGAGCTGAACGCGATGTTACAGCCCCCGATTCAGAGTTGCGTCTGTCAGAGCCCTGAATGCATCCCGCAACCTACTGAATTAATTCACGAGAGAGGGCCACGGATGACCCCCAAACCGCGAACACGTTAAAACACCAACAAACGCAAACAGTTCTCCTCAGACGGTTCCAATGCAAACCTCCACTCTCCAAAGAAAACAGATCCTGCCCGCGATCTAAAAGAAAACCGGGTTTATTCAAAGCCTGCCTCGACTGGGAATAGAAGCCAAGCCAAAGAGGAATTCCGGAGCCGTGCAACGCGCGAAATTCCCAGCTGCGCGCGAACAGCCAGCGACCGCCGTCTCCTCGAAAGGAGCTTTCCATTTCGCGAGCGAAAGAGTGCCATCACCGGGGCGACGAATCGATACACGGTTGCATCCTCCGTTTGGGTTTCAGCTGTACGAGCGTCGTATCCGTCCGGGACCTCGACTAGCCTCTCGGATTTCGATTAAATCGCGTGTGACACAGCCTCGAAGGCTCCGGAAACAACCGCAACCGGGATCGTTACCTTCGTTTCCGGAAAGACGAACGTAATGGGGGCTCTGCACCGACACGAAGCGTCCAAGTCGTCCTCAATGGAACACGGTCCGTTCGTGGAACGTCGAAGGCGCACGGTGCGGTTGGTTTTTGTAAATAAACCGGCGGATAGAAGCGCGAGAGGCGGCAGTATCGACGTAAAGCGTTCTCTCCGCGTCGATTCGACGAGATATCTTCCGCGCGAGCGCGCCGCGGAAATTTCTTCCCTGGCTGGGAATCGGCTTTTTACCCGCGCGGACGATGTGTCTCGGGGAATTCGCCTGGTACGTTTTCGCGAGCCGAGGCGGGGATGATTCGTCGCAAAAACGAGGCGATGGGACGTGAATCCGATGAGACGCACCGGGTGACACGAAATTCGAGCGACGCCAGCCGTGGGAAACCGAGAGCTGAAAAATTCTATCATTTAGATGCAAAACGAGTTATCCGAGGAAATCGCGATATCGCTGGTGTCGCGCGAGACGAAGATATCGGGAGAGTTTGCATGTTTCTGTTTTATGGCTTATAAATTGTAGATCTCCTGTTAAGCATGTATCCAATAAATACGCAATAAGAGGAGAGAGGTTCGAAGATTATGCTTCCACGTGGAAATTTTTATGACACGCCTGGCAATGGAAATAATCGTGATCGGGTACTCTTTGGAAAAGTGTCAGCGATAACGCGGAGCAGCGTTCCGCCATGCCAGGACATTGTGTGAGAACAATTCTGAATGACTTTCCTACTGCCATCGGCAACAGGAAACCGTCTGAATGCCCGTTAAGCGGAGCATCTCCTCGTTCTCGCGGCTTAGTGCCCCTATCCCTTTGTTCCCACCTCCCACGACCATTTACAAAGGCGACGAACAACCTAATCCTCGTAAATATACCTCCGCATTGCTGAAAAAAATATTTCGCTCTCGATGGGCGAGAAATGGCAGAATAAATCGCCCCGTAATCGATTCGATCGCCCAAGGTGCTTGAAAGCCAATCTCCTGGCTGCGGGGAATTCGATTCCTCGGCCATTTTCTTATTGATATAAATTACCATCCACCCCGTCCAGTCGGACGACCAGAAGGAGAGGAGCTTCCAGCGGAGTATCGGAAACAAGACGTTACGCGGTATAAAAATTAATCACCGCTGACCCTCATTACGGTGATCCCGGAGACAGCATCAGGCTATTACTTTCCGTCACTCTGTCACTGCGATAAGTGTGAAAAATTGCGGCGACGCGCGGAGCGAGAGCACCGTCGACGATTAAACGAAACATTAATCGCGCACCGATTATGGTTAACCGTCAGCGGGACGAGCAACGTTTCGAACAGGATTTTCTCGCTCGATTATTAAATCGCGCGGCGTCGTTGATTAATTAAATCAGAGCGTGGAGCGATACGTGCTTAACGAAGCCCCGACGCGAGCCCGTTTCCCAATCGAATCTGTCCGAACGGGAAACCGACGAGGAACCAGCTAAACGATCGGTTATCCTTAATTGTGAGTTGCCGATCGCCAGGCGAGGGCAAATTAAAGGGGATGTAAATCGCGTTCGAACACCCACAGCGAAATTGGTAATGGCTCTCGCTCGAGTTTGACAATCGACAGAGAGGCGGATTCATTGCCCATTTTATCTGGAAATGTTCAACGCACGGTAGAACGGGAAGGAACGAACATTATCTCCGTTCGTGGAAGTCCTCCGGGGATTGACACAGCGCGAGTTTTCGTTCTTTATCGCTCGCGATCCGAGCAACCCTTCCGCTGGCGGTGGAAACGCGTCGAGTAAAAAAGGGGGATGTTTCGAATCGATTTAAGAAATTTACGATCTTCGACCTTGCGACTGCTTGCTAACTCGCCGGGTGTCGAGCCAGCGAGATATATGGCGTCGAGGAAATCGAATAAATTTCCAGATTTGCTTATTTCTTAGACGTTAACATCGATAGCTGTTCTGCTTAGAAATTTCGTACTATTTCTCGTCGTGGCCTGGGCCAAAGATTTATGGGACCGAGCGGGAGCGTCGAGCTCGAGATGTCGAGGGGGTGGTTTCTGTCGTAATATTTTCTTGCTTAATTGAAGAACGCTGTGAACTCGATTTTGAGTGGCCCGCGTTATTAGTCTCTTGGAAGATGAGATACGATAGAAACTGTTAAGGTGTATTGCGATGCCAGTCCGTTCGCAAGTGTCCGTTTATTGGATCTCCCGAGATTCAAAGCAATCCTCCGCGGCGCTCGGCTCGAGGGAAGCGTCTAGGTTTTCCTCGAGGGTGGATCCTTCCGCAGTCGACGAGGAACGATTTCTCTCTCTTCCTCTCGGCGTTGACACGTGAAATACGCCCTGGCCCGTGGAAATACGAGCCGAAAATGGACGCCGTAAACGATTTTCCCTAAAAGAGTCGCGGAGTGGAAGAGAAACGAGTCGCTCGAATGGAGGCAACGAGAAGAAACAGCCCGGGAATGGACTCTAATCGGGAAGCGAAGAAACCGTGGACCTCGAGCCACGATATCCGCGACTTGGCGTTCCTTCGTGCGCATTTCACCTCCGCTCTTACCGCGCTCGTCAAAATAAATGAAGCCCCGTTTCGACGTGTGTTTCCAGGAAACGAGATCCTCCGGTCGGCAGGCAGAAAATAAGGACGCGAGATAATGATAGCGGCACGGAATGAAGGATAGACGGGGATATTCCATCGAGCACAACAGGATCGCAACAATGGAGAAACGCAGCAGTTGAATTCGCCGTCATAAATCAACCATTACCGAGACGGTCCTCGGCTACGATAACAGCTGTAGCCGAGGGAGCATCAGGATCGTCCGGATATTTATCGCGGGGAAACCAATTTTTCGCCTATGAACAAACTCTGGCTGGGAAATCGTTATCGATACGCGCAGTAAAAGCGAAGGGAAACTCGAATTTGATAAATGCGTATCGAGTACTTGGGTAATTTATACGCGTAGACGTCGACGGTCGGTGTTGCTCGTACCGGTTTCCATCGCGACAGCTTTTATCGAAATCGTAAACTGGCGGCACATAAGTGCAATGGTTCTCTCGATGCTCGCTGACAAATTGTAACGTATACCGTCGAAATAAAAACGTATGGAAAAGTGGGCCGTATCTCTCGTTTAGCGGACGACCCTTCCGGCTGAATTCCGTTTTGTTTTCCTTTGCGTCGCACGCGAAACGGATCCGCAGCTTGGCGGATGGAACAATTACGGGCTCTTAATGAGCGAGACACGACGATGAAACGGTGAACGAGAAAGGTAATAATTCTGCAGCTAGTTTCGCCGCGCCCCTCGCATTCGAATGCATTTCAGGTGGCGGCTGGCTGCTAGTTAAGATAGTTTCGCTCGAACCCAAGGCCCCGTTCTGAATATTAATCCGACCGGAACCATTTTGAACGTTCGCGTGGCATCCAGATTTCCGCGGAAAAACCGCGGCACGTGGAACGACCGGAATCCGGATACGGTCGTTAGCATTACATCGAGGCAGGCTTGAGGTGGCCGTCGAAATTACAGGCACTCAGGCTTCGAACAAACGCGATGGCGTTAAAATTACCACTGTTCGCATTCGTAAACTATCGAATGAAACGACAGACAGACGAGAAACAGCGTGCCTCGTTGCGAAATTTTTTATTTCCGCTTAACCACAATATCCTAAGATAAACTAATGGACGAACAGAGAGTCGAGAGAAAAGAAATTCCGTTCCTCTTGGATCTCCACGGACCGCGGAGAGTTCTTTGTATCATTAAAAAAAGAAATTGCAACAAGTCTCCCTGCCAGCTCTGCCTCCTGTTTTCCCTCGAGGCGAGTGCATCCTCGAGAAGATTTGCAAAAAGTACGAGACACTGAACACCGTGGAAGCTCGTCGTAACTAGCCATAAATTCCGTGTTCGGTTTCCCGACCGCCATCAGCGATTCCCCGGGCGCATTAAATTTGTTTTCGCGCAACAATCTTATCTGTACGTTCCCCGCGTGTAGACAATGGAGTCGACCAGACAACCTTACGAGATAGAAACAACGATCCCCGCAAACGCGTCGCAAGTGTTCCCCACGAGAAAGCCGCGCTCGTTCGCGGGGGTGGATGTAAATAATATCGAACCGCACGGACGGAACCGATTTCCACCCGAAGTTGGCGCCCGTAAATCGTCTTATACGATCGATCGTGCCACCCGTGGTAAATTCGCGCTGCCGGACATTAATCGAGCGGAGCGTAAACTAGAAACCGTTTTACGATCGCCGCGAGTTCCGTCGCGCCATCGAGAACGCGTTGCGTATCCCGCGATCGGTCGCGTCCACCATCCTCTTTCTGTTTACTGGCGACAGACATCTCGCTGGAAAACAGATTACTCGGCTGCAAGCTTTCCTGAAACGCGTTTTGTCGAGGAATACCGGGGGATGGAAACGAGACGCTCCTCTCGCCTTGGACGCGGATATTCGTATCACGTCGCCTGTTTACGTGCCCTCCTCTCGATAGAAGAATAAACTGGCTCTCGAGTAAAAATGCTACTGTATTTTCATACGAGACTACAAAGGATGTAACCGCTTTCGGAGCGGATAACACGGAGACGCTCGTGTGCCGTTACCTAAGCGGGTTCGCCGATTTTCACGTTATTACCTATTACGCCATTGTGCGAGGCGAGGTACCTAATTCAAAGTCACTCGTTGGAATTGCAAAACGCGGGAATTACGCGGGAACGTCGCGGAACAGGGGCAGTGATTTCGCGGGGCGTATCGACGAGCGATTTGCCACAAAAGGACCGATCGTAAACCGCGACGCCCGGTAAACTATAATTAAGCGCGGTGACGGTGCTCGCGGATACGATTTGCATATAATCGGGATTAAACGGTTTCGCGGCGCGAAAGAAGCGGTGGCGCAGCGGGTCTGGCCTCGCGCCAACCATTTTTCGTTCATTTCTCTCCCCCTTCTTACGCGTGGCAAAGAAAAACTTTTATTATATCGCCGGTACTAATTCCTGTAAGCTCTTCCGTATTTATTCGAACCGTCGAAACTCCTTTGCGACGCGAACTGAAAGTACCCGTAGCAGATTGCATCCGATTGCGCGGTTGATGCAACGCCGTCGTCATCCTATAATTATTCCGGCCTGGCGACGCCTACTTTGTAAATTACCGCCAGGACTGTCATCCACAAACGTAACTATCGATCCACCGTTAGACGTTTAAACGCAGACGGGGTGTGGGACGGACTTAACGTTTTATGAAACTTCGCGTCGCGCGAACTTTAATACCGATCTTGGCAAAAATCAAGGGTTGCGTTCTTCGTGCTTCTTTCTATACGTTTACTTGGAATTATGAAACCATAACCCACCCGAAAATGAGCGAAACCCAGCAATAGCGCGACTGTACGATCGTTCCCCTCGCTGGAGAGTCTCCCCACATCCGAAAGTATGCGAGGGAAAGTCGCAGATGTTCGATCGTCTTGCTAGACGCGGAGAGATCGCGGAGAAGTCGCAGCTGGATTCGCGGCTGGCAAGTGCGCGAAAGTTCGTCGTGAAAGTTCCACGGAACTATCTCGCAGGGCAGGCTGTTTTCGTCTGGCGCAGACGAAGACTTGGAAAGTCAACACCGCGGAAAGCTGCGGGGCGGCTTTAATAAATCGCGCGCGAATTCCACCCCGACTCTTCAGCGACGACTTTCAGTATTGACCACGATATTCCGCGAAGCACACGCGTTTGTGTTCTTGCTCGCTACTCGCCTTGCCCTCAACTTTCGCGGGAAGCAATACGTCGGTTTATAGAAGCGTTTTTACGCGAGGCTTCTCTCTCTCTTTTCAAGATCGTCTCAGCGACGAAAACATTGTTGTAGAAATTTAATTAACGCCTCGAAAGCGCATTACAAAGTCGAGCACTTTGTGCAATACGTACGCGGACGACTGATTAAATATTCTATTCAGCTCGAGTTTTTTCAAGTTCCGCGAGCGTTTCTTGGCTAACAAAGGGTTGTGATAAAACGAGAAGAAGAGCTCCCTCGCGAGATTCGCTGGAAAGTAAACAGTCGAACGGAACGAACCTGTCGGTTTTCCATCCGATTTCCCGTTGCGCCGCGGTCAACGGCTGCTTTTCGGTTAAACAGCGTCCAACAAGATGAAGGGACACGAATTCAGGAATACACAATGGCCGCAATCAGCCGCGGACCCGTGCCGGTGTCCAGTCAGTTGTTTATTCGAAAATCGACTTCGCATTCCCGCCGTTTGACGAATGAACTCGGCCCACTCGACTATTCTGCTGCTCGACTCTTTGTCACTTCGACGCGAACCACCGCGACGACAGGATGGAATTTGGCGAAACGATCGAAACCGTCGAAGAGACCCGCCGTCCTCTCTAATCTCCAGCTTCAATGGATTTAAATGTCTACCCTGACCAAGTAGATCTTGCGACACACCAGGAAGTTGGTACATCTGGGTGCAATATTATATTTAGACGTCATTCTTACATAATCGAAACGGCTCGTCCGTTCGTTACGTTGCTCCGCTGAAAGGGGGCACCCTTCTCAAACACTGACTTCAGCCTGCGTCCCTTATGTAATAAACGCTACTCGCGATGGATTTCTAATCACGACAACCACCCATTCTCGTGACATTGGCCGATCGGAAATTCATCTCTCGCGTTACGAGAGTCGTCCTTCGACAGTTCGTCTCGTTTCATTTCATTTCATACGCCTTGATCCGCAATGGAAGCTGAACCTGGAGGGGCGCTCGTTATCGGTGCCATTACAAGAAGGGATCAGGGACGAGCACCGTTTTCAATTCCAATTAGGCTGGTATTCAACGACGGGTTCCAATTGGCGCGGCATCCGTAAGCCGCGCGGGGAACACAGGACAGTGGAAAAGGCCATAATGCTGCAACGCTGCCACTCAACTTTGTCTGGACGGCGCGGCAAAAGCGGCACAAACGCTTTCAGCGTGTCGACTTGAAGATAAGCCACGTATACCCCCGTCCCTCAGGCTTTTCTTCGGCGACCTACTCTTTTTCCGACCACCACCCCTCTCTCGTCCCGTCCCTTTGACCCGCTCGAGCGTGGCGCGTCGCCGTTTTTCGCCTTTCCTTCGCGCGAAGCAACGAAAGGAACGCGGAAGAAGTGGAGGACCGAAGGGATGAAAGCGACGTGGAAAACAGGGAACCGTGGCGCACGTTGGAGGAGAGGGAGGTAGGCCGTTTGCAAAGGGCTTCTTCCGTTCCTCTTTTATTTTCAGACACAATCTGGGAGGTGTTGCCGTGGCGCGGGGTGGTTGGAGGGTTGAAAATGCAACGAAGTGTCCGCGCTACGCCGGAAGCTCGCCGCCCCTTGACGCAAACGGCGTTGTGATTCGAACCTCGCGGTTTCGACCCTTTAATTTTCGAAAGTACAAACACCGTCCCGTGGAATGCCGGCACAAAGCCGTGCTTTCGCCATTGAGGCGCTAATGCAAATGTTCCCAACGGCGGAGCCCGGTGTTTTTCGAGAGCGTTTCGAGGGGATATCTGATCGCCAGATCCGAGCTGCTTGCATATTAAAAACGGGAGCTGAGTACACATTTTTTCCCGTCGCTCTTCGCAGTTTTTCTTCTACGGGGATTGTCGCGACTCCTATTTCGCGAATTAAATCTAAATTCCATTTCGTACGTTTCTTTAGTCAGTATTTCACGCTCGAAGCGTTCGCAGAGATTTACGGCCGCGTCCGCGAGCTTCCATCTTCAAATAAAGGAGATGGGACGATTTCGTTACAACTTTTATCCTGTTCTACTTCTGCTGGATTAATTGGACTAAGAGACTCGAACGTTTAAATCATACGCGCTTGAACGATCGAATAAAGTCGATCTTTATTGCGAGTAGCGCGAGCCGTGCGTGCCTCGTAATCTTATATGTCGCAAAGCATTCAGGGCCGCTTGTCGCCCTTGTATCTCGCGTGAGAGAAAATAATCCCGGCTTACGCCAGTAGTTCATCGACTGAAGCTCGATATCTATGCCTCCGTCGCAGTCTCGAGTGGAATCCGTTCGAATTCCGTGCCCGCCGTTTCCGACTGCTCGACAATCCGTGAATCCTCGCGGACAATTCCGTGCAGATTGGCTGGGTACTTCCGCAGCCATGACAAACCCCCCGTTAAATATAATCGATTACGGAATCGTGCGCTTTAATAACGAAGGCTGCGCGGTCGTTCGGATAATTAAACGGCTGTCGAAAGCTCCAACGGGGAGGGTCTTCTCCGCGACGGAAGACGAAGCGAACGGAAACGTGTCAGGCGTATTTCGAGGGACGCGTGACCCAAATTGCTAGCCTAATTGCATCCACTCTCGAACGCCGCGTCCCGCTGGAATTTTCACGAAAGAATATCGGAACTCGAACAGTCGACAGGATACGAAACCGGATATCTGGCTAAACCCACGATCGGCTGGGGCCACTTCCCTGCAGCCTGCCGTTCGAAATTATTTCTAAACAATACCTGTGCCAGAGCTGAGTCCCATTCATCGGATCAGCCCTCACGTCCTCGCCTCACCTAGAACAAAGAACGGCGTTTCTGTTAATTAGTACACCGTCCGCAGGAGTAATTAAGGGGATGCAGCCGAGGCGATAGAACGCGCGGTTGCACGGTATCCACTTTTCGAACCGGACATTATCCGTTATCTCCCGCGCTCTTTTATGCCAGGCATTCGTCCAGCCACGGGATCGAAGTAACTGGCACGATAGAGGCTGTACGCGATCCCGTGTCGCGTCCCCTTTTTCTTGCTGCTCCTTTCAAGGACTCGTTATTGTCGAGACAAACGAGGAACGCAGCGGCGCGACGACAAACACAAAAGCTTCCTTTCCTTCGACCGCTCCTCTTGCGTACCCGAGCGGATCACTCTCGTTACATCTCGCGGACAGCTTCCACGGAAACGTTCCATTTACCGATGCAACCCAGACATCGCGACGGATCTAGACGGACGGAGGAAATAAAGATGGAGGACGAACGGCTCGTAACTCCCCGAGTAACACGGTTCCCTCTTCCATAATCATATCTCACACTTTACTGGATACCTACAATTAGCTAAAGGCTTCGAAACAACCGTCCGGATACTAAACGAACTTTACGACCTGCCTGTATTCTCGGAACCAGCGAACTTGTAGCTCCGACCGAGTTGCGTTCCTGTGCTAGGCCGGTTAATCGAAACTATCGAGGGGGATGCCATCGAGTTTCTACCAGGCAGCGCCAGGAATTTCGCTGGTCATCCGGCAGGGACACGGAAGCGCGACGAGCAGAGTATTTTATTTAATGAAAGAAAAGAACGCGCGGGTCGAAACCATCGGATAAAATAAAAGGAAACGAGAGAGCTGCCCCGAAAATGGAGGACACCGCTCGGAACTTAATCGCGACGATCTTGACGCGAGTTTATTGGAACGCTAAACGAAACTCGGAGAAAATAGCAGTTGCAACAGGAAGCTGGAACGACGGAGCAGGGCTTGATAATTCCGGGCTGAACGATTTCAGCCAGCGAGATCCAACAGCGTAGACGTTCTTGGATGGCGCGCAGCTGTTGAACTCGCGAGGCAAGCGGCCACGTGAGGCTCTCGCGTTTCGTTCAACGACTCTCGTCGACGCGTTTACGAGCGCCGTCGAATCGGCCATTACGTTTCCGCAGCATCCACGAAATTAGCGGGCCTCGATTCACCCTCCGATTCGCATCTTCAAGTTCGTCGTTGGCCAGCGTGCGCGCAGCCATTATCCTGCTGTGCAACGCGTAAAGTTGATTCAATGTTATACGCGCGCAGGTTTCGCGAAAAATTTTATACCAACGATATAACAGCTGGAACTCTATTTACGTTTCCTCGAGGAACGCAATGAAATTCAACGATGAGACTAAAGATTTCGCGAGGCGTAACATCCGTGGAGCGTAGAATAACTTCGTTGCCATAACTTGCTTCTCGGGGGTAACTTTCCGGGAGGATCGCGATTTTAGAGGGATGTTGTGACAGACATTTAAATAGGGAACAGAGCAAGGGAAAGCGAGCTTAATGTACACTCGGAGCACCGCCTCGAGCGGTCAAACTGCGCTCTCGAGGAAACACCCTCGAAGAATTACCACCCCTAACCGAGAACGCGGCGTCGCCAGCGCGGGCAGCTTCGAAAAAAGGCGCTCGTCTCGAAAATAACGCTCCACTCAGACGTAATTGAAGTTTCTTTAGCTAAACTGTAGCTAAGAAACTGATCGAACGTTTCAGCCGTCGAGAGAATAATTAAACTAAGGAGAAGTCGAGACTGTGTTCTTCCCGGAACGGTTCGCCCGGTTCTTTTTAATTATCGTTGCCTTTTTTTCGTCCCGTTCTCGGACCGTGTGTGTTTAATAGAAATAAACGACACAGTTTTATTAGAGGAAAAGGACGCTGTATAGCTGAGTCATTCTATTAGAGGGGTTTTTTTTCATAAGATACCCTTAGGGTCTCCTCGGGTTCTACGGAACGAAATTGGCCGAGTGCGTCCAAGAGAGGAGTTCCACGTCTCGGCAAACATTTCTGTTGGCCAATAAAACGCACCACTACGGCGAGTGTTATTGGAAGGGTATGAGCTTTGTTAACCAGCGCATGGACAGCAGGGAGATCTTCGTCGATATCGTCTGGCCGACGTTCCGTGAACGAATTTCAAATCCTACGGAACGCGAGACCATCGCGATATTCCAAACAGTTCGAGATAATAAAAGAAACGATTCGATATCATTTTGGCGAACGATTCACAGTCGGCAGTGCTTGTTTATTGATCGCCCGGCGAAAGTGTCCATCAGCGTTCGAATAAAAATTAAATTTCCCTGCGAATCTCCTCTGGCTCCGAGCACGCCTCGTTCGCTGCAGTTCGAAATTCATTGGAAATCAGTTCCGTTGCGTCGGTTCATTCCGGTTTATGTACTCCTCTGCAAAATTCAAGCCTCGAAGTAGCTCAGCTTATTGCGAAGGGAAATATATAGGCAATCGATCTTGTTGGCTCGCCGCTATTTTTCTTCCCCCGTGTTACGAACAAGCAGACTAAACTTCCTTGCCGCTGGCCTCCCGAGAGAACGTTATTCCTTGATTTCGATCCCTCCTAAAAATCGTGATCAACCTGGCAGGCCCCATAATACGCAAATAACTGTCGGTGGAACATGGAGCAATCCCAAGCGGAGCTAATAATTGAGCGCAGAGCACACGAGCTCGACGTGTCCGCGCAAATCGTTCAGCTTGCGTAGATATACCCAGTGGACTTGCTCGAAGGAATGTGTATCAACCTTTGCGAAGTTCTCCGAGAGAAATAGGATAAACTCGCGTTGAAACCCTCCTTCTTTCCCCTGGCGCTCTCGAAGGAAAGGTGACAATCGTAAAAAGAGGGAGAAGCGAGAACACTGGACGTTCTGGCCGCGAACGGGGCCGCAGAGTGTTGCTCGTAAACGGGCAACTTCTTTCGTTCCCGCGGAAAATGAGAATATCGGGAACCGATCGATCGAATTCGTCGACGAAGGATACGTGACCGCGCGAAACGTTGCAAGACGAATGGGATCGGGAGAGGTTAACAGATAAGTTTGCTCGATTCGTGGACGGGTCGACGTTTAGATGAAACGGGAGCCGCGCTTCGGACTCCTCGGAATTAGTTTGTCGAGCAATTTTCGAATTCGCGTCGGGACGAGACCCCCGCCGTTCGAGGGTCGGCCCATATGGCGCCGCAAAACGGACGAAATGGACGGGCGCGACGTGAAATGTTGTCTTTCGAACGCTGACAATTCATTAGCGCGCTCGATTCGGACGCTGTCGATAATTGTGCAATTGCACATATAGACGTTTAATTAACCCGTGAGCGGGCGTGACGGCTCTGTGCAGGCCCCAGTGTCAACGTTTATTCGTATATCGCCGTGGGGAATATGGACAGAGCGTGAGCGAGGAGTCTAAAGAAAGTCAACCGTGTAATTCGACGTTAAATATTACCCGACGTGATTCGATGAAAGAACGCCGAGCAAAACGTTGCCCGGTTTGTTCAACCGCGCGATCCAGCTGGCTTCGCCACTTCTGATTGACGAGCGTTCGACTCCCTCGACGATCGCACGAAACGTCGATCCACGCGGATTGGTTTAAGAAAATTACGACGATGTTAACGACGATTTTTATCGGACCTCTGACGAGCAAGTAAAATATCCTAAAAGAAACGAGGGAAAACAGTTTTGGGAAACCCTCGTCGCTCCTCGACGAAATTTATGCTGGCCGTTTTATCGCCGGCAATAAAATTGGTGCGAGGGAATTTTTGTTTAATCCGATAAAGCCGGGAGAGGCTCGCTCGTCGTACCAATCGACGACGCCGCGCCGCAGGATCTTTCATCTCGACAACCAGGAATTAGTTCTCCCTGGTGGATATTAAATGAGTGATTACAATGTCGTAGACAAGAAAGTCGCTGCAGGAGGTCCCATATAAGGATTATTACCGGCACGTTTCATACCGCGTCGTCAGCGGGGCCCAGCGCTACTTTCGCCACCAGCTTGGATATTAAATTCTATTTTCATAAAACCACGAGAGATTCGACGATAGCGGCTTGATTAAGACGTTACGCTCTCTGCCGCCTGATAAAGAAGGGACGTGTCCGCGAGGTAGAACCGTGGAGCTCCGCCAGCGAGACGTTCCTCGTAACTTTTTCTAATTAATCGTCGAGATCAGGACAATCCCTAACGGAGAAGCTACAAGGCGGAACGATCGAGGAGACTCGAAACGGTTCCGCGACTTCCCCAGTGAAATTGCTTTTCTCAACTTGACCCACTTTTCTATTTTACTAAAAAAATTGCGATTATTCCTCGAAGCAACAAAGTACGATCGCGCAGAGTACATATTTTCATTCAGAACTGCCCACGAGCTGATTTCGATTCCAGGTCAGATTAAAATCGTGCAGTCCGCGTTGATTGAACTTCGATTCCCGATCCTCTCATTATCCATATCGAAGGCCTGGGGATCGGAATATGCGTATTCGTTTAGCAGGGTCCTGCGAACGGTTCCCAAAGTCTTCCGTCGTCGCAACGCGATCGCAGAATTTTCTATTCGAGTTGCTGACGGAACCAGACAACGCGTATACGTGCTCGAAACAGAATTCGATATTTCCCGAAGAACATCCGCCGTTCCCTTCAATCATTTCTTGCCTTATTCGAAGCTCGTGGGACCTCCTGGCGTCGTCGAAACGCATCCATAAATACACGCACGCGTCCTATCCGAGTTCGCAGGTACACGGAGATGGGAGATCGAGGCTGAGACAGATTTTCATTTCCTATCCGCACCGCCCAGAGTGGCTCTCGGCTGAGATATATGGGAAAACTTCAGCGAGAGCAAACTTCCGAATAATATTGTTTTTCTCGACGGAAACGAGTCGCGAGCCTGCACGCGTGTTTCCGTGATCAGAGAAGAAGGTACGGGGTGGTACTTCCTGAAAGTCTTCGCGTCGTCCGCGCGTTGCAGACGTGGTACGTGCCTAACCAATGGTCGACGCGCGCTACCGGAAACGAATGCGTGCCTTGCGCTCCGCGGACGTGGAAAACGTTCGGTATAAACCGCGATCGTGCCTCGTCTGGTTTATCAAATAGGATATCGAGGTCCTAGTTTAAACAGGAATCGACGGAGAAACATTTTGCGTACGAATTCTCGTCGTTACGAATATTTACGGGACGCGTCGCGCAGTTATATCGGTTTTCGAGACGAAGAGTTGAAACGCGTGGGTTTATCGTTTCGACGCGGTCGCCATGGGAGCCTTGACCCTGGAAAATCAAACGAGTCGTATATTTTTCATCGTCAAACTGTGACAGCTTTATTTTTTCGCTGGAGGATCGACAGACCGTGGTTCCGGTAGCGGACGTTCGCTGAAGCCTGCTGGATCCACGGCTTGAAATCATCGATTATCGAACGACGGATTCGGTCCAGCCTGTCCGCGGTCGAAACGCGTGATCGATTGAAAGAGTAATTGCGGTTGTCCGGTTGGACGGAATCCAAAGCAACAAGTTTTCCTGCGTGCCATGAAATTGTTCCCGATTGCGGGTTCGAAAAAAGGAACGTCCATGGTTCTCTTGGCGATTGCGCTGATTTCGCGTAAATTTTAAATGTCCACCGCTTGTCGGATTAAATATTTCAAGTTTCGAATCGGTTGGCGGTCGACCGTCAGAAAATTGGCGAAAATATGCTCGTCAATTAGCGAACCAATCGTTTGAGTTCGCGTTTGGTAACTCATCGGTGGTGCTTGAGACAACACGGAACGAATAGAGTGATTGCACGGGAATCAAAGTTCACTGTCGATTAACGCGTCTCATTGTTCGCTATCGATGACGATTGTTAATTATCGAATCGCGTCTATTTAGATAACTGTGACACGCGGTGCGAACGCTGTCCATTCGAGAAACGGAGGACCAACTATTACAATGAACCTTCGGACGAGTGAAGTAAAGTCGCGTGCACACCATCTATCAGTGAAGCATTTAATTAATTCATGCATTTGTCTGGCTTTAATCCAAGCGACTCACGAGTTGCGGTTTGGATAGAATTTTCATCGTTCCATGCGACGCAATTAATCCTCCTTTTCCACGAGGACCCGTTGTCTGGCTGGACTAAAGGCAACCACCTCCGTACCGAATATTGAAATACTAATTCTCCTGGACTTTTAATTCACGAATCGTCTACCGCTCCGCGTCGCGACTCCGTCTGTCCTGCCATTACTCGTACTCTGGCAAATTCTGAGAGCCTCTCGAGCCGACCGGTCCTCCGTCGAGGATCGTAATGGCGATGAAAATTTCCCCTTTGCAATTTCGCCGGTACGCTGTCACGCGTGACCGGAATTACGGAACGAGCTGGGAACACAATGACGAATACGGAACGGACGATTCCGTCGAGAGCGACTCCAGAGGAAAACGACCACCAGGACGATAATAGTTTTCCATTTTTCTTAGTCCCCGGTCGATTCGGGACCGTTCGGAAACGATCTCGCAAGTTTCGTACGCTCGCGAAATTACGACTCGGTCGGCTTCGACTGGGAGCGCGTCGCAAGCCCTTTAATCGTCGACTTTGCGTTTCCCTGGGGATGACGCGACCCGGACTTACGACGACAGAATTTCATGAAAATTGCGAAAGTTCGCGAGCGGGGAACAGCCCAGGGAAGTTTCCGCGGCCGTCGTTCCGATTCGAGACGCGTTACGACGATCTTCGAAGGATCCTCGTGGCCGACGAAGGGACGAGTGGCAGGTAACGAGGTCGGTTAAGGGTAGGGACGAGGAAGGGCGGCGAGAGGGCCGTGAATGGTCCGAGGGAATCAATGAGGATGGCGTCGCTCTGGGGCGTCGACGTTTAGCTACGCGCCGCGACGCCGACTACTCGCGAGAGTTCCGCGCCTCCTCAAACATTCGACCGGGGGAAGATAAACAGAAACGGAATTCGCTCGATCGGCGCGATTACCTTATTGCCTTTTCGTCCGCTGTTTCAGCTCGCCATCCGGTCTTCATAATTCGACTTCGAATTAAATCGACCGGCTGAAATACGTTTGCTCGGTGAATTTAACAGCGTGGAATCTAGGAAACTCCTGGCCCACTCCGGTGCCCCACGGAGGTACGTAAAATTTACGATACGCCGGCAAACAAAGGGCCGGGGGCGGGTTCGAGGAGTTGTTTCGGTTGTTGAAACTCTAATTTAACTTAACTTAAACGAAGTTTCGTTCGAACACGTTTCGTGGATTTTCCAGCGAAAATTTGCGAAAGTTTCGCTCGCAGCGGGCAACGATTTCCCGTTTCCGAATAGTTGCATTCGTAAGTGCGCGGGCGACCGCTTGACTGCTCGTTACGAACGTAGCATCGCGCCCAGGCTAAATGGGATCGGTTCGGGAAGACAGAGGGAAGTTCGTTGAACTCGGAAATCAGCGACACCAGCTGGTAAATATGGATCGGGGGTAAGGAATTCGCGAGGCGATTTAGTACGCGGGACACAACGTTTAATAGAGTGAAATCGGCGCGTTGGCGGTTGCTCTTAAGGTTGCACCGCGCGCGAACGTAATTGCGTCCCACCACTCGAGGCACCCTTTGCCAGATTCCACGGAAAGTTTCGCGTCGCTCGTGCCGCGCTCCAAAAGGGACGATTCGCACGCGTGACGTCACGCCAGCACCTTTAAACCTTAATTACCGCCGTCAGGGTTTTATCGGGAATCGTTCAATCTTCCATTGTTTACGATTGTCAGCGGCGAAAAGAGGGCGACCGGCGGCTTTTGTCGTCGCGGAGTCGCGTCCAGCATCGCGATACGCTCAGGAATTTATGTAATATCCCGAACGTATATGGTTCAAAGCCCTCGATCGTCGCAGCGGAACCGCTTGAGGACCGTGCGCGAAATAAAATCTACGCTCTCTAATTGGTCGTGTCCGCGGCAGATTATTGCGCGACGACCATCGCCGCTCGTTATCGAGATATATCGGCGGTGATCGAACACCGTGTAAAACGTCGCGGAAGCGAGGGAAACTCGTTCCGCCGATCGAGTTACCCGTGTTCAACCGACGATTTACAATTTTCCACCGCGGATCCCGTGATATTTTCCGCGGACGTACGACCTGGCAAGTTTATATTTCTGTCGGGGCGAACGGCGATCGCTTGCTAATCTGCATACGCATCGACTGGCGCATACAAATTGCACGCATGCAAATAGAAACGCGATAGGCGCACGTGCGAGCACCGTGACATTGAATGCAGAACTGTATCGGAGCCTGGCTGGTGATGTCGATATACCTACGTACCTATAGTACGCTGGTGTGGAGGCTGCAGCCGCGAGCAGTACGCGTGTGCGATACATTTCCTCTGTGCACGCGTACCGATTGAATCCCCGAGAGCGTCTATTACGGAGGTATTCAGTCGTCGCAATTGTTTCGCCCTAATCGTCATCTCGTGCGGCTCCTAATTTCGTGGCTCTGTAAACAACCGTATGCACGCCACGTCGCGGAAGAAGTAATCCCCTTCCTGCAACCCGTACGTGGCGTTTAATTTCCGGCAGCTCTCGCAACCGGCGTTTCCGTTTCTAAAACGGGTAGCTACTTCGATTCGTAGGACCGGTCGTCCAGCGAGCTCGATCGCCGCTTGGACTTCTCTCGCGACCTCCTTTTCTTTTTTTCGAGGAAGGAAAACGAAGAGGACGAACGCAAGTTTGCGAGAAACGAAGAATAATGCCTCAAAGGAGGACGTATTCGCTGGTAGGTACGCAAGACGACGTCGACGACGAGAAAGACTAAAGGTAAGTGGGGATTTGGTACGTATCGTTGAATACACGACGGTCATTCGTGTCGCGGATCGGGATGTTTGAAAGACGTCGTTTCACCATCGAAGCGAGTTCTTTTGGACGTTTCTGAAACGGAGCATATAGACGCGCGTCAAATTGTGTCCAGCTTCAACCTGCCGGTAATAAACGATACGGTCTTCCGCGACTGAAACTTTGCGAAATACAGCTATTTTTGGCTGCCAATCAATTGCACGACGGCTCTCCCTCTGGTAATCCCGTCTAAATTGTACAACGATCGTTCGATCCTGTTTAATACCTTCCGTCTAATTCCAAATAGACGCAAGACGCATTCCGTCGGTATTACACTGGATCCAGAAATAGAAGAACCTTTCAAGAGTACCGTGTCGGTTCACGCGTTGCGATTAATCGCGCGTGCAACCCTTCGACGCGGTTAATCGCGAGCCACGTAGAAAATTCGAAAACTTCGGGGACGTATCGCGATCCACCTGCTTAGGGAGCGCGATTAAAATTTGAAACGCGCGAACTTCGCGCGACAATTGACACGGGAATTCTCCCCCAGCTAAATATGCGTCTCTGCGCATTGTTTTGTCGCACAGGCGGAATTATTTATAGCTAACAAAATATCCCGCGCAAACCCGGATGTGTTCGATGGCCGGGCACAAAACGGTAGCCTCGGACGACCCAAATAATTGTGCGCTCCGATAACCCCGATTCGACCAATGAAGAAGCGTGAAAATAGGATAACAAGACCTTAGCCAAGGGACGAGGCGAGGTGACGAGAAACGTAGGCGTTGCACTTCCTTCGAGTGGTCGCCCACTTTTTCTTCCTCTTTGTTTCGACACGCCGTCGTGGTTCAAAGGGAGAGCTGTTGCGTACAGTCGGAAGAAAGCAAGCCTCGAGCCACGCTGATTCGTTCTCCGGGGATGAAAAAATCGCCTGGTCGAAATTGCGAATTTCTCGAACGCGACGACGCTTCGTTCGAACGAGGACGATCGCGTTTTCTCACGGTAGATGGGCCAATTGCGGAAAATATGAGAGAGAAGGAAGGGAACCTAACATGTCGGACGTTCCTCGATTAACTAAGGTCACGCCGGGGTCCGAATTGGCAAAAGTCGGACTCAAAGGAAGCGAGTTTCGCAAACGGAGCTTCTTCGTCTTCCGACGAAGAGCGCGGCACGGCCAGGCGTCCTGGGGAAATGTCGGTGGATTCGTGTAAACATGTCGTACCTCGAGACTGAAGTCTGTATACGAATCGGCGGATCTGCGCTCGAATAAAATGTCAAAAGTCCGCACTTACGTTCTATCGCTTCAAACAAAACTAAAAATGGGAGAGGCTGGAATACCGAGTTCCACGTCGGGTGTTGATAAATTGCTTCTTCGTTATCGTCGCGATGCCTGTGAAATTATTGACTCGAGCGGAGCGAAGGGAACGTTGAGCGGAGAAATTACTCTCGAAACTTTGCTCCATCGAAATCTGGAATTGGAGGAACGAAGGTATTCGACGTTTAGCGGGGAGGAAACAACTGTTTGGACGACGACGAATCGGTGGAGGAGGATGTGGTGCGTATGTTTGCCGAAAATTTGACTCTTTTCGGGGGAATACAGACGAAGACGCGAATTGAAACGATGACGACGAGACGCGAGACAGTTCGTCCTATTTCGTACGGGACAAATGTAAATGGCCACTTTCCTGCGGGATGGATCTAAAGTACGTCTCATTCTCATTCAAGGGGTTGTCGCTTCTCCTGCGCCATCCCTTGCGACAACTTCCATTACGAAGACTCCGTGGTTGCTCCAAGCGTTTCCCTCGACTCGCGCTGAGAAACTTTCACCCGCGATCCCTTCTTCTATTGTGCTCGCCGATTCGCGTTACTTAAAAACCCACGACGCTTTTAGAACAGACCCAAGGAAAGGTACGAGAAGCTCTCGAAAGCGACACGATTAATTATACCGCTGGAACGGGTCGGGGTTCATTCGATTTGTCTACACCAACTAAGCCAGGTGAAACAGTGGCGGCGGTTAGCGGAATGAATTTATTCATTGCGTGCCGTCTTCGGGGTGGTTTATCAGACAATGGAGGAGAAATCCAACGGGTTAAACTAGATCGCGCGGATAGATTAAGAAGTGCACGCGAACGCTGCCGGTAACCAGGTTCCAGTGTTCGAAGCTATGTATCGAGGTGGAAATTTCGAAGTTCTTAACGAACGGAAGATTATCTCTGGACGGAAGGCCGTTTATCATCGGTCATTTTGTAAATCGAGCAACCGTACCGTTTAACGAATAACCGTGCAATTATTCGAAGCGAAACGGACGAGTGGTTCTCGAAAACAGCGAGGAGAACGTGTAAACTTATTTCTCGATTGAATTTGAGTGATGTTCGTTCGTCATCTTCCAGCATGACGAACGGATGAATCCGAGTGGATTACGTAACAGTCTGCCACATGGCGCAATACCGTGCAGGCGTTTCTTATCCGTGGTAAAAAAAATAGCAACGTTGGACCAAATAGTCTACGAGAGCTGAACGTAATTTATACTCGTTCCGTTCTATCGGACGCGCGGGCATTTTTTTCAATCGCCGCCATGTTTATCGCAATTTCCCGACGTCGGTGCACGTGTCCTCCCGCGCCGCGTCCGATGTGTAATACGATGAAAATGCGATTCGTTTCCACTGTGATTTTGAAATATCAGTCCGGGGCCACGTTATTTCATTAAACGGAGTTATAATAAATAGCGCCACCCTTGTTGACAAATGGGGAAAGGAGCCGGTGGCGCCAAGGAGAAGGTTCCCGTAACCGAGCGATATTTCCCAAATATTTCGGAGGGGAGCTCAATCCTTACTCCACTTGAGAAGACGTCTCGGCTAAAGCCAATATTTATGGTAAATTTCCGTTTAAATGCAAATATGAAGGAGTCGCTTTGTGTCTAAGAACGAGAGCCACTTGGCGAAAACCATCTATAACGTTTCAACGCGGGTATTCAATGTCTGCGCAAAGAATTATGCACAGATTAATAGACGCGAAGGTCGATTATTCACGAAATCGTCGAACGATCCTCGCTCCTCTCAAGCATCGAACGAGAATTCGAGTGTCTCCTTTGAATTCGTTCTTTCTGCCCGCCGTTTCCTGCGATTACACTTGCAACGGCCATTTTTATAAGCTACGTAGAACATTTCGAGCAAGGAAGCACTTCACATCTGGTAATTCGCTTCAACGATTTTTTTACGACCGGCATCTTTAACGACACAATCGAATCACAGTCGAGAATAACCTCGCCTAAAAAGAGACACGGGTTACGTGTTACGATTCGAATTCCGATTCGGTAACAACCAACTGCCAGCGTAGTTTTCGTTTCAACCGTTGCTGGGTGAAATAAAATTAATAAATCATAGGCGAACAGAAAAGTAACGCCAGAATGTTTCGCGTGTAATGAATCATACAAGCGAGCGGGCGATTCATCGACGAAAAATGACGTCGTATATCTGTCGATTCGAATTCGGGGGCACGGGGTGGCCAGTCCGTTCGAATTTCGATTTATCGAACGGCGAACACTTTACGAGACGCTTAATTCTGCTTAATCTACATTAATAGCCGCGTCGATACTCGGAGCCGTTTTAAATTTGAACGCTCGTGTAAACGTTCCGGCCTCGAATTGAATTACAATCGCGGAGAGGGATGATTCTCCACCGATATTCGTAACGCGAGTAATATTTTTAATTGGATGAGAGCGCATCTGAATCGGATGGAGTTTCGAACGAACCTTCATTCTTTTACTTCGTTCATGCGATATAACAGGATTTTCCTTCCGTCGTGTTTTTTGCGACGCATTTCGATATAAATTATACGCATACAATAGGGGTAAAAACCATTAATCCTGAAATAAAAATTGATACACTCGATACCTTTTGTGGTTCCGGGAGCAACGAAAGTTTCGTGAACAGAGCTGCTCCATTTCGTTGCGAAAAAGTGCGCATTCTTTCGGTAACGATCGTTAACGGATCTACAGTTTATAAAATTCGCCCAAAGATTCGAGTAGCTCCGCGAAATTAATTAAAGTTACACGACCGGTCCGTCACCTCGGTTACCGGAATAGTTCGACCAACTGGACGTGCTCGGATAGAGTGCGACGTCGTTGAGGCGAGTAGCGTCGATACAGGTCAAAAATCGGAGACACGCGGGACGAGAGAGTATCCAGACACCTACCAGCCTAGGGTGATTTTCAGAGATCTGCGAATCCTCCGAGCTGAATAGACGTTGAGGGACTATTTGTCTGGAAATTACGCTCGTGATTGACGATCGATCGGTTGGGAAACTTTAACGGTAACCAGATGCAAGTTTTCGAGGGTGAAACGGAACGGAATTGCGAAACACGAGAGTGTAGTTACGAAAGCTCGCGCGCTTTTTATTGCAATACTGGTGCCGTTGCCGTTGTAACAACAACGGGGCTTGAAACTTGTGCTTCCCACGGAAAATTTTCGCTCCTCTCGTCGGTTGGCTGTGCATCGAGCCAGCAGGCGTTCATAATCGAGAATAATTTGTTGCGCGATTCGATCGAAAGGCGTGCAGAATTTTTCAATCGAGCGGAGCTATCGAACGGGAGAAAGTCGACGAGAAACGGCAGGATCGGGAGAAACGCTTCCGTCGTGATCTCGTTGTACGCTTCACGCTCGGTGTCACAATTTTCCTGTAAATATCGCGCGGTCCAATTCACCGTGCCCTCGCCGAGCAGTTTCGAAAACTGCGAGAAATTTTCTACATCGTGGAACAAACAAGAGGCAACGCTCGTCGCCCGATAGGCGTCTTCGACCTTTGGTTGAACGACCACGCTCGAATCTTCCGTACATACCAGGCGCAGGGGGGGGCGAGGTAAACAAAATACGGGCGCACAATCGCGCGATCGAAAATAAAGAGTGATTCACGAAACTTTCGTCCGGCTACGCGGCTAGCGCGCGCTTAACTCCGCGGTATCGGTAATGTGTAACGGTGTAAATAAAGCGACCTTGACTTTCTGGCATTTCCGGGCGGCGATAGATCTTGATTGCTTTCTGAGTGCCTCCAGAGGAAACCGTTCTCCACGGGATGCGTTCCAGCCGACTCCACCACGGCACCCACTTCTCTACCTCGCACTGCGGTTCACGTGATCGATGCGCGAGAGGGAATCACTGCGTGCGTTCAACGCGAGGAGATCACACGGTCACGCGACGCCTGGATCAGCGGCGGTCCTCTCGCCACCGGGGGTAGCCGGTAGCCGGACTCTTCGAGCGAGGAACAGCCGGGAAACACGGGCACGTGACCGGAACACGTATCACACAGCGACGCCAGAGATCGGGACACATCCGAGGGACGCGGAGGCGATTGGAGTTTGTTGGTGAAAGAAAGAAAAAAGGAGGGGGAGGGAGGGTGAGGGTGAAACGAAAGACACCGACACAGGATCCGTTCGAAGCACGCGAAACCTTCCACGGTTGAATCGTTCGCGGCGCGGTCTGGGCGGTGACTGAGCGGACCGAGGCGTCTCGACGCACGGCATCTCTCCCACCCCCCGCCCCTCTCACTCACTCACTCACTCTCCCTCTCTCTCTCTCTCTCTTTCGCTCTCACTACATCCTGCAAGCCTGACGGATACCACTTTTCGGCTGTACCGTAGTCCGCCTCCGACTTTGCCGCGTTATATCCGACGGTTGTTGATATTTACCCTTTCCGCGGCACGTTCGACGCACACTCCGAGACTCGGACGATACGCGTGCATCTGCATACGAACCTCGATACGTGCGCTACGTTGATTTCAAGGGAGACGACCGGTTTTCGGTTCGCGCCCCTCTTAAACGAAGAGATTAGGCGAAGACGATGCACTCGGGCATGGAACGGATGGTGATAAGAATTAGGGGTGGCGCTAACCCTTCGTTGGTTACGCGATGTATCATCTCGTTTTACTGCGCTGTGGTACGCTTCGCTGCTCGTATCCGCGTCTTTACGAGGATATATCGCTGGCGTTTTCTTGTTTTTTAGTGGTTAATGGTCCATAAAAAATTCTGCGTTAACGCTCGGGTTAATTGTATGGTCGACGAAAGAGTACGTCGAACAGGCAACTGCATCAAAGTCGCAACGACGACAGCTGCAGAGGTTAAGGGATTGTAATGTTATGCTACTCGATCATCGACAATTTCGTATCTTCGTATAAATTGTAGAAACGTTGCACACGTGAAACCTAAGGATAATCCAATTTTCGTGGACTCTATTCGACCTCTTCCTGTAGCCTTCGACCGAAAGAAGGCGGCAGAAATGTTGGATCTTCTGATTAAGCTTGTTCTCGTTTTATCGTTCGTTATGCCTGTTCAAATCGCCTTCGGGCGTAGCGAACAGACCGAGGGAAGTAAAATTTCGTGAAATATTCACGAAGACGAATTCGTACGGGAACAGTGTTTCAGCCGATGAAAATAGAAAGCGGCGCGAGGAATCGATTCAATGCGAATGCTGACTTTCTGGATACTGGGCGTTCCTCGATGACGAAACGGCTTTTCAATTACCAACCACTCGATCGTGCCGTAACCGGGCGAACAAACGTTTCCAGAAACAATTACGACTAAAGAAGCAAGCTGTTAAATGCACCCAGCCCGTTCTTGCCAGGCGAATAACGAATCGCCGTTGCTTAGGCGCCGGAAACGTTCTCCGTTTAGCTTGTTCCGGTTAACGGGGCGAAAATGAGCTCGTTGAACATCTGTAGCTCGCTCGAAACAACGAATAAACTAGCCTTTGATGGAATATAGATTAAAATCAAGCAGGCCGCGTGCATATTCCGTACGGAATTATTTAAATGGCTAAAAAGTAAAGGGCAACCGCGTTTAATTACGAACGCTTATTCAGAAGCTGAGATTAATGCTTTCGCAAGTGCCGATATAAAAAGGGAAATTGTCCAAGGTAAAGCCAACTCATTTCAGGCAACCTTATTCCGAGTTTTTCAATCAAATAACGCAAACTTTAGATGGTTCCGTGTTCGCGTATATTTTTTCTAAACGACATCCCATTTTTTTTAAAAACGTGGATGCACGCCCGAGGTACATCCCAGCCCTCGAGGCGACTTTAATTTAATCAGTCCGATACCGGTAGCGGCCTGTAAATTATGCGCATGCATATTAAGCGGGCCGATTTTCAAGACCGTTCCCCGTTTCTTTGCGCTGCGACTAATTGTTCTTGCATAAATGGAAATTCGTTGGCACAATTTTTTCACGAAAGACGTTTCACGAGCGTCGAACGCGGCAGGACGCGACCGACAAATTTTTTTAGTCGAAACTCAGCCCATACTCGACTAGAACTCGGTCAAAGGACGCGTTGTTACGCCTCGAGACATTCCCAACCTCCTCAGAGACGAATATTTTAAAGCGAAATAGTATCTTTAACTGTAAAATGGGACAACATATCGATACTTTCATCTTGGTATCAGATATCAACATCTTGTAAAGAAATCTGGGCTCTGATGCCCGATCGAACGTTTCTAATATGGAAAACAAGAGTAAAATTATTTATAGGTTTACTTTACACCATCAGATTCTTAATTTTTTGCAAATGTATGCATATTTACGTATATCTACAACTCAATGTCTCTGAAGAGTTATATGCAGTATAAAAATCGTAAAATTGTAAACATTTAGGTTATATGCATATTTGTTTATGATATATAAGTGAAAACATATAGTGAAAACGTAAGGAATGGAAAGACTTGGAAAGAAACCGTTTACAACAATGTACATGTGTTCTACGTTAGTATTTTAGGGTTAAGATTCAACTTCCGAACTTTGCGTTAAGAAAGGTACTAATGTCCTTATTTACTTACCAACTTCGTTTCTTGCTCTCTATTTATTGTTGATCAGTAGCATCTCGACGCTTACGAGCAATTGGTTGCGTGCATTGTTGGAAATCGGTAGCTGCGTTGAACACCATTTTGGTTCACGAATTTGATGTTTACAAAAGCTTTGACGCAAATCACGATTTTCCAGTAAAGGTTTGGTAAACAACGATAAATATACTTGTGACTTCAACTTGACACTTACACAATGAATTTTGACTATTGGAAATGCATAATCTCGGTATTATTCTATCTTTTTTGGACTTTTTGAAACGAATTATTATAAGATACACGCACACGCTAAGAAGTTTAGACCGGAACTAATTTCGATTTAAAATATACTTCCCCCACATAGACTGCAGTGCCATCTGTTCTTCTTTGTCAATGGAGTAAGGTAATAGTTTGTCGATTAGAATACAAATTTTGATACTATTAAGCGTAATTACTTTGTTAACTTTAAGAAACTACGTTTTCTTATTATTTTCTACATGAAATAAATAATAACATAGAATGGCAAGCCTTGATCTTAACAATGGTAAGTAAAATAATGATGATTTTGAGGTTAAAATTTATTTTCGTGAAATTTAAAGAGTTAACTTTTATACAAGTCTTATCCAAGAAACAGTGCCCTTACATGGAAAAATGTTATCGCCAAAATCCCATTCATTTCAACGAGATGTCACATCCGCATTGTAAGTATGATAGACCAAGTATGTTCATGTAAATTCATACTTTTGTAAACACCAAACGAATGAGACATAAATAAAGATTTCCGTCACCTTTTGAATATTATAATGTATTCTGTATTTCGTATATTTTTTAATATTTTTGCATATTAAATATATTCTGTACGTTTCTACAAATTTATAGTTTTAGTGAACGCATAAATATTCGCAATCCGCTGATAAGCATATCACGATAGGGAATAAAAGACAAATTCTATTTCAGTGGAAAAAATTGTAATGAATCAATTGGAAGGTGAAATCAAGATACCTGAAAAGCTCAACTTTGAATGCACGGATCGACCTCGCTTGATAAATCAATTGAAAGTGTTACAAATGGTACTTAGAAAAGAGAAGAATAGAAATGAAGGCGGTTCATTAGATAAGAAAACAAATTGTGCTGATGAGTCTTCTAACGAGAAAAGTAATGAAGATACGAAAACACTTTTCCAAGTAAGACAGGAGTTAGATAATATTAAAATAGTCGAGAAAAGTACAGAGAAAGATTTTTCTGAAGACAGGAAGAGAGGTAATAATGGTTTCGCTGACTGTGAAACGGAAACAAAGAAATCAAAGTCAAATGACAATAAACGTCAAGAGAAAGTTCATGAATCTACTCAAAGTACAAGTAAAAGTGTAGAAAGTGCTCAAAGTTCTAGTTCCTCGAAAGGAGCGTCTTTAATTGAAACTTTTGATTCCTGTAATTCTGCAAAGTCGAGGAATGAAGTTAGAGAACAAGCGATTAGGAAATTGCGACAACAGGGATTCGAAGTATCCATTGTTGATCCAGGAAACTTTGCCTTCAAATATGCTCTTTCGGCGCCATATCATTTGTTCTTTTCAAGGATTGAAAAATCAAAGCCGACGTACGATCAACAGTACTCTATAACATTCCCTGAGATATTAGATATTAGCTTAGGCGAGATTGTCTCTAGCTTCCATATTAATTTCATGGTCGACGTTGGATGGTTGTGTTTGCAATATTTATTGGCTGGACAGCGTACAGACATGACTATTTTATATGGAGAAAGGGTAGACCAAGAAAAGTTGAGTTTAAATATTACCATGCTACCTGTACCGATGCCGGGAAGGTTTGCTTGTCATCATTCTAAACTTATGATTCTCCGATACAAAGATGAAGGCATACGGGTCGTTGTATCCACCGCGAACTTGTACATGGACGATTGGGAAAATAGAACACAAGGGTGTGTGGAAATATAGTCGCTCGTCCCACGATTTACGCGATATTTTTTATATGCAACGGAGTAACTCTTGTGTAAATCGAGGGACGAATGTAATTTTATAGGTTATTCCTTTGTTTGTTTTAAAATGAATATTTTAATGGGGTAACGATTGGTTCTATTTCGTTGATCAGAATTTGGATATCGCCACATCTTCCGCCATTACCAGAATCTGCAAATTCCAATGAAGGAGAATCGCAGACATATTTTAAGAGAGATTTGCAACGTTATCTACACAAATACAGGCAGCCAGCCATAACAGAATGGATCTCTGCTGTTAGAAGAGCAGACTTCTCATCAGTGAATGTATTCTTTTTAGCTTCAGTCCCTGGGCGGCATGTAGGCATGGAAAATGATTATTGGGGGCACAAACGGTTAGGTTCAATACTTTCCCAGCACGCTAAGTTACCGCCAGATGCGCCACAGTGGACATTAGTTGCACAAAGTTCTAGTATTGGTAGCCTTGGTACTACATACGAAGACTGGCTTGAAAAGAATATAACATCTTCGATGTCGAAGGAGAATCCAAGGAGTTTGAAAAGTCATCCATCTTTTTTGTTTATTTATCCGACCTTGAAAAATTACGAGGAGAGTTTCGATTGTCGAGTCGGGTCTTGCTGCCTGCCATACAGTCTTCAAACGCATTCGAAACAAGAATGGATAGAATCCTATATGTGGTAAGTTCTATGTTTTTATTTAAATGTATATATATTTTTCAATTAAACTTTCCCAAATGTTAATAACACTTGAACAGCCAATGGAAGGCTGCGCGTACTGCAAGGGATAGAGCAATGCCTCATATAAAAACTTACACAAGAATTTCGCCCGACTTGAAGAAAATTCCTTGGTTCGTTCTCACTAGCGCCAATTTAAGTAAAGCCGCGTGGGGAAAAATCGGAAAGGACCAAACCCATTATATAATGAATTATGAAGCAGGCGTTGTATTTATTCCGCATTTCATTGTATGTAAAAGCATTGTTATTCATACATGTATGTGTCGCGGATGAAGACGTATATTAATATTGTCTTTTATAGGTTCAATCGACAACATTTCCTATTCAAGAAGAGGAAGCGGGCATTCCAGTGTTTCCTATTCCGTACGACTTACCTTTAACTCGATACAGGAGTGAGGATAAGCCTTTTGTTACCGAGTTTTTCTCTAGCAAATAATACCTGGAAATGCCTATTTATTTTCGTCTATTTTTTGAGGGGCAGAATATTCAAGTGTAATATATATGTGATATTCTTTTTTTAATAATAAATGCGGTATTGATTATTTTTAAATCATATATGTTAATTTGTTATTAGGGAGAAGGTGTAACAAAAAGAAACAAAAATTATGCGCGGCTTGTATTTTAAATCATGACCGATCTCGGTGAAAGGAAACTCAGAAACGGAGTATAATGATTTACACGATAATGTTCTCGATGTACTAATAGAAATTTTATGTTTGTCCGAAATTCTCGCACGTGACTTATTTGTCGATTAACTCGTAATTCGTGCCGATTTCGTGGTTATTCGTTCGCGGATTACGCGTTTTCCATAAAACATCAGCAGGAAAGCGTTTCCTGATCACCGCTTGTCCGACGTGGCATCGTATTGCTTGTGCATGCCCCGCCTTCAAACAACGTTTAACGAACCTTTGCTTACTCTTCTACTCCGCACCAATTACACGTAGCGTGTTTCGTAAAGTGTCAGGAACCAACAAGATCACAAACTTTCCATGTTCTCAAAAAAATTTTTTAAGGATTGGGAGGATATTTTGACTTCGAAAGTAAAAAGGTATTAAAATGCGCAATGGTGTACAAAAAACCGTACGATTTAGGAATACAGAACTTTTGCCCACCATTTTATTATTGCTTACATTATCAGTAAATGCTTTACGTGAAAGAAATGAATGACATAAGACGTAAAAAGTTCTTTTGAAGTGCAAATGGATATGAATGTTGCGACGAAGCCAGCTCCTGGTAAATTTAAATATTTTGCCGATAATACCAACATTACGGTTAATTGTGCATGCATCGCACAACTTGAAACGAGCGATCGATTACAAATTCTCTGAAAATACTCTAATTTACTGTAATTAAACTCCATAATTATACCTTATTCGTAACAGTCAAGAGACATTACGTTCTATTTGCATATTGCATCGACCAGATTGCTCGTTATATTTACACTCTAGATGTCAATCTGTTCAAATTGCAATTGTAAATGTCAGCATCTCGTCCACGTCTCTTTTATCTCTATCATTACTACTTCACTAAATATTTATAGTTGTTGAAATTACACATTTGAACATGTCACCGGCAAGATCGTGTCACTTTTTACAATCTAAGCAAAGCGCATGTCGCATCGAGTTACAAGTTGTACCTTTTGCAATACTCCCCTGTTAGAGGCAGTGAGCGGTAAAATGGCCAAACCTACGACATCCCGCTGTTGCGTACAATCGAAGTCCAGTTTTCCATTAAAAACGAAACGGGCAAGGATTTTGACGTCAACACGCGACAAGGCTTCACCTCCCACTGGGTGCCGGCTTCATGGTTTGGCGTCCTCGGCGCAGATGCGATTTCTGGAAAGGGACGTCCCAACGCCCGTGACGCCGGCGACGACGGCGACGACGTCGAACCCGGGAACGCGTACATCAGCAGTCCGTGAGATGTCGTCGACACGAACGGATATCTTTTAGCCTTGCCCGTCCACCAGCGTTCCCCGTGTGCGTGCGCGCGTTCTTAAGCATGTGCAGATACGTGCAGCCGTGAAAGAGGCACATCCACAGAGCCGCGCGTCCTCGGTGTCCTCAGCTGACAGAGGCCAGTTCTAGGTAGGTGCCAACATCGATTCGCCGAGCCAAGCTCTCCTCTGGGAGCTTATACGATTAAGAGATTGCCGCGGTAGTGACCCTCCGTGGACGCGAAGAATGAAGGAAGTACGCCGCCTCCGCGAGTGACGCATTGCGAACCTCGAGGTTGAGAACGCCGCCAATTTCGGGGCTTTTTTTTGGAGGAACGCGACCGGCCGGGAACGTGTTTCGCGTGACAATTGTCCAGCGCAATCGAGGGGGAAAGTATCGAAAGTAGCTTTCGCTGGAAATTTTGACTCGTCCCCGTGTTACCGTCCTCCCAGAAACTCGATGCTCGCACGAACGTTGCATCAGTGGCCACCTCTGCAGCCAAGTATCCTCGTCGTTCTTGGTCGGCCGTGCTTCGTCATCAATTCTTTTGACTCATCTACGTGCAGCGATCGCCCGGTGCAGTCAGACGCGCGCTCTTCGTCGATACCTATTTCCGATGTGCCATTCGCGCGTGAACGATCCTCCGGTACCTCTCGGAAGCGTATCGCGCGATTGTTCCAGGGAACGCGCACGCTAAATATTTGCCCCGTCAATTAGCTAGTAGAATTTTTAAAAGTTCATAGTTCCATCCGTCTCCTAGTGTGCTTGCGCCTGTTTACGCGAATTGCTCCGCGGAACGCGCGAGTCGCCCGTTTACGGAAGAGAGATGTCGTCTAACGTTGATTGTTATCTCTCGCGTTTTTCACTATCGAACGCGCGCTTCGCGGTGGTGTTGAAAGCGTCTCGAGTGGAGTCATCCTTGTGCGCGCGCGTGTCCGTGTGTGCCATTAATGAAAAGCGAAGACACTTTATGGAAACATGACTTTTAACAATATTTGCCTGGAGCACTCAGACGTCTCTCCCTCTCCCGTTTCAGGTTGGTGGTGCTTCCCGTATAATACAGAACGTCGAACGGGAGTCTGGCTTGTCTCTTGATACGCGCAGCCCTCATCGTGACATGATCCGACGAAGCATTTCAAAATGAGTCTGTTCGCCGTGCACCGTCCGCTCATCCGCGTCCCTCTGTCATGCTAGTCGAGCAACGCGACTCCTCATCGGCGAGAAACCAGCCAGGAAACGCCGCCGTCAGCCCCGACGACGAATCGATAAAGTGGAGCGCGGTTGCACGACGGTGGAGAAATTCCAAAGCCTGACCACGCGGAGATCTGTTTTTCCTCGTTCGGTTCAAGGACGAGCGAAAGGACCAGTTCGCAAGCATGTTGACCTGCTGGGTGCTGACCGGTGTCTTCGGGGCCATTGTGCTGCTCTACGGCCTACTGGAAGTTCACTATTTCCTGCGCATGTTCCTCACCCTGTTCTTCGCGCGTTTCTGCAAGAAAAAGGTCCACATCCTCGACGAGACTATCGTCTACGGTACGTTTGATTGATTTTTACCGGTCACTTCGACAAGCAGAGGTATCGCTGGAATCTGTACGTCGACCAACACAGAGATTCCATGTAAATGCCTTTTCCGCACCACCGTTACGTCCACCTAAGTTCGGAATCCTTATAATGCATCGACTTATCTCGGACTCATTCCGGGAAACCTTGACCTACCATGCGCGAATCAGTTGTCCGGCCAGTTGCTCGTGTCGCAAATTCGCGCGAGTATTGATTCTGGGTAGAGCACGGTGCAGCGAAATTGCAGAAAACTGGACCAGAGGAGTCGGTTCACGCGGCGAACGTAAATATTTCGGTGTTCACGTAAACATTCGCTTCCCGTTCGAACGGCGAGCTTCATCTCGCGCAGTGATTCGCGTGCAACGAGAAAATGTACACCTCCGTGATGCAACTCCGACGAGAAATAATGAATTTTCCGTAACCGCTTAGCATGCCTGAATATTCTGACCGGTACTGATCTTTTATTTATCAACCTTTGCGACTAACAAGGAAACCCAAGCTCGTTTGTGGTTTTTCTATTTTTTTTCTTTTTCCTCTTTTTATTCACTTAACCGTTGAATGGTTGCACCGATCGACCTATTATTATCGACCCTCGTCGTTTCAGGATCAAAGGCGTGGCACACGATTACGCGACCTTTCCGAGAATTTCATAACGTTTCTAATTATTTCTCGGCGACATTAAGGAGTATAGAGCCAGCACGGGAGAGAAATTGCTCATTGATATTCAAATTACCGAAAAAAATCACGACCCTGACGACTTCCTGTTGGTTTCTTAACTGTTAATCCCTGATAAATTCATGATAATGGAGTCCCAAGGAAACATCGTCCGTTTAGATCTTCGGCACTCTCGTGGTTACAGCGATATTTGTTTTTCTTAGGCATCTGTACCACCACAGACGTGGACACGTTGCTGTATCACATGAACAACGCGAGGTATCTCCGCGAGCTGGACTTCGCCAGGGCCGATTTCTACGAGAGGACGGGTCTCTACCGCGAGATTTGCTCGCAAGGATCGGGCGTCGTGCAGGGAGCGACGACCATTCGTTATCGTCGTTTCTTGAAGCCCCTCTCGATCTTCAAAATAACTTCCAAGGTAAGCCGTTAATCTATTCCCTTGAAATCGTATTACCTAGTCACGTTCGTCGTACCCTGGCCGCTTTTTACGATTCCTCTGCAAAGAGACCTCGTTGCTCTCACCGATTATCAACATTTGCTCGTCGGGACTTCCTGGAAAATCGATAAGACCGGGAAGGAAACGTATTTTGTTGACTCTCGCAGCGCAAATTCGCGAGGCGATTGTCCTAATGGCACTTTCGGAGTTGGCATCGAAGCGTCCGCGAGTTACTACCATAGTTTTGTATGCGATCCGTTAGCTGCGTGACGCATCGTATCGGAAACGTATTCCATTCCGTCCACTATCACTTTTATCGCTGTACAGCTGGAATATCAAACGAAAATCAGTCACGCTCTTTTAATCGTCTCATTAAAGAGGCGATTCAGTTGCCCCCGCAAGGTAGTCAGGGACAAGTCGCGCTTCCTGCACGATTTCGTGGAACCTGTTTTTACAGATCATATACTGGGACGAGAAGACCCTGTTCATGGAGCACCGGTTCATCACTCCCAGCGACGGGTTCATCAGGGCCATTGCGATTTGCAGACAAAGGCTTTTGGATTGCAGCGCGGAGTCCGTGATCAGCACCCTCATGGAACGGAGCGTGAAGCAAAATGGTAGCGTCGAGGCAGGAGTAACACAGGTAAAATCCTCTCCCATTGCAGAGAACATTACAGCTGGACCGGTTTCAACTGCAGTTCACCCTGAGTTTCGTCAAGTCGCCCCATTGCCTTTCCCATCTCGATGTACATTCAATTAAGTCTACCCTATATATCGGCGTGGCGCGATTGGTGCCCTTGAAACCGAGCGTAGGACAGCGTCTTCGAGTGGCAAGGAGATTGTTCCTTTTAACCTGTTCCGACCGGTAAGACCGGTAATTGTATTCCCAACTTCTCTTTCCGTATACTACGTGTATTTTCCGCCCTTTTGCAACTTTCATCCTTGCATCCAATGCTGTTACTGCTGCTCGTCTCGTGGCAGAAGCTTTGCTCGCGATTAATCGATGTTCATCGCTGCTACGTACTGCGTTAGTTCCTAAAAAGTATCGAAAAGTTTGTAAAAACCAGTCGCAAGTTTTCGTTGTCATTATCAGATTCGCGACCAGCGATCTCGTAAGTTAATTAAAGCACGTGTCGTAGATACCTCACGTCAGGCCGCAGATGCCGCCGGAAGTCGCCAGGTGGATGGAGAGCAACGAGATCTCCTCGGCTCTCCTGCGACAGAACCCAACGCCGGTGACGAATTGCTGACAAAAGGAGGATACGGCGTCCACCGCGAACGATGTCATCTCCACTTCCGTCTACGCGACCACGACCGTGTAAGGTCGAAGGTGGATCGATTCTGGCTTGCGTTGGTACCGTGACCAGCGTCAATGGCGTCGCCCGTTTCCTCTGCTCCGAACGGCACACGTGGTAGCTTCGAATCAATTTCTTAGGTGAACAAGTTACGGGTGATCGTTAAGTTTGAAGCTTTTATCGATTGCTGACCGAACGATTGAGTCAAGTATTGAGGTGTACGTCCGGCGAGGGTTGGAGGGTTGATGGTCGTCCGCCTGAAAATTGGTTCAACGTTATTTACAGCGCGGCTAAGAAGCGTGAACGCATACATGTATATGGATCTGTACGCGGTTCGAGTTGTACGCGAAAGGAAAAGTACCTTTGGATTGATGTGAAACAAAAATCTAGAGTACAAAAGCCAGACAGAGACGCGGAACTATTTTAGTATACGACAGTATACGCGTGACTATCGGGAAAAGCCTCCACGCGCGTGTGGGGCAGCTGGAAATAAAGTTGTTTTATGGATCGTTCGATATGCAAAATGGATACTATTACTCTCGGAATACCTTTACGAAAAGCTTGTCGCGCAATCCGTGAAACGGGGCGCCAGAGAGATATACGACGATCGCAGATCGCAGACAGGTCTGTCTGCTCCAGAAATGAAGGCTTCCAAAGCTGCGGAGCCGTGTTTGTTGAATATTCTTCGTTGAAAGTAATCGTGAGACACGAAACGTTATATTTACACGTACACTTTTTATTATGTACATATTATACAAATGAATTAGCGATTGACGTCGGTAATGGTCCTCAGCGAGCGAACGAAGTCGAACTTCTCAGGACCGAGGAATTCTTTTGTCGCAGGAACGGCAGAGACGTAACAACAATCCATTTACAAGCGACCGTTCATACTTCTTCGTGCCTTCACATAAATAGTGGTGAATAATTCGCCTTCCTGCGATTAGCGATCACTTTGTCCATGACACTCTCGACCTAACGGTAATCATTGTTGCAGTTCGGTTAGTTGACTTTTAAACTGTGATTTTAATGATCATTTTAAATGCAGTCAGATGACTCGACACGTATAGTCGATTTCTTAAATACGATACATAGAATTCTCTTTTCTCCTCGATAATTACCGACGTCGTTTGCGCGAGAGAATCCGTAAAGTGTATTCCACTTGAAATTTCAGAATAAATCGGTATTAGTAGTTTGGTCATTTAAGTAGTCAAAGACGTAGCGAGTCTCGAACAGCTAAATAGCATTATGCACATACGTACGTTAAAATGTTGCTATACTTCTAGATGATAATATAATGCCATTTTCGTCAGATAATAACTGTGTTGATCACGTCGTTGAATATATCATTGTCCAAGAGAAAGAATAAATATTCGTTAGATGGGTAACACGAGTTTCGCATTGAAATTCGCCAGTGGCTTCTTTTAAACAATTTCGATCGACGCGTTCGAATCGAAGAGCTCGACGAAAATTCAGCGCGGACATTATGAATTCTACATTACAGGGGTCACGGAATATAATATCGAACTTCTTCAATATTTCATGAAGACCTCGCCAGCAATGTCCTTTTTTAGCGGAAACGTGTAGGGCATTCGTAAATGAAAAATAACAATAATGTTTTCTAACACATAGAACATATTTTTAGACGCCTTGTTTTAAGTAATTTTAATTGAAATTAAACGCAACATCGATCCCAGACACGCTGACTAGCGCCATCGATCTATCTCCTTTTACGAATACTCGGTCAGCTTGTGTATACTCTATGTAATAATTGTTGACACAGATATATATTCATCCAAATCATGATATCGTCGTCGTTGATTCACTCACCTGAGATTGGTCGGGGAAATTTTTGGAGCGAGACATTTATTTACGTATACAATGAGAGCTCTAAAATGAGCGTAAGTAGAGTAGCCTTTGGGACAAACAAAGACCACTGCTATATATACATATCGACGCGCGTCAGCTATTGCGTGTTTAACCACGTGGAATCGTGGCTACGAGGAGTAGGTTGAATGGATTCTACGTAACGTCATAGAACAAGGAACCGGTTACAACGGCCTGCGGTGTAAGAAGTGCCACTTGGAGTTTCATGGTATCCGCACGCAGTCGTCTTCCCAGTGTCGCACCGTGAACATCGAACGTCGTTCATTCTTGTCCCATTTTCCGGAGCCTCAGCGAAATAAGAAAATGGTGTGCGCTTGCCTCATCACGGTTGGCCTCCTTCTGTATATATTCTTCGATGTGAACTACTTCATCAGGATCATCTTTACACTCGGCCTGGGCAGACTAATTGGGAAGAAGCACAAAATCTTGGACGTCCTTACTACTTACGGTAATATTTATCTGAAACTTTAAAAGAAAATGTAACACTCTCTTCTTCTCTTGGCTTCTGTACCGATAAACCATTGGTCGACTAGGCGATTACGCGCGTCTCATTGATTATCGTAACAAGTTTGCTATATATATATATAAGTTATCTCATATCAATGAGTCATAAACAATGTGGGAATTAGAGACGATAAAAATTGATGTGCAAAAAATGGGAAAATGTTACGAACCATCGTAAGTTTGACTCATGTGATTTACACACGTTTTGCATTCGAAATCGTCTTATCACCATCGGCAGAAAATGGCGCTGCGCCGGCAGGCAGACGCATAAACCGGAAGTACGTACGGATGATGATTTCGAAGGCTCGAAGGTACGAGTTTGTCGGTGTTAATTTTTGGTTCGCTCGCCTCCCTTTGTTTGTTTCGCTTACCGGTTGTTTGTAAATACATATTTTATTCTGTGCGTGTATCGAACACTGACTAAAGTGATTCATCGTGATTCAGTCGAAGCAGAATGTCGCATGTTCTTATCTAAAAAAAAGCATCGTGCCCGTACATTTACATTTGGCATTAGGAAAAAGATAGTTTTATTCATAATACAATAAAAATAACCCTGAGCCGGACTAGATAAACATTCTTCATCATCGAGCGATAAGTGATAATGTAAATCTTGTTCTAATTAATTCAACAGTTTCCATTCAACAGGTTTGCGGATTCTATTACGAAGGTAGTAAGAGTGGATGAGTTAACACTGTAGAAGGAAAACATTGATATCTTTTTTTCTGCTTCCAGGTATATGTACCACGCAAGATATAGACTTGGTGCTTCGGCACATGAATAATGCGAGGTACCTGCGTGAATTGGACTTTGCGCGTTTCTACTATTACGATAGGTGTGGAATTTATTCAGCGGTTGCAAAAAGAGGTGGTGGCGCGGTACAAGGTGCTCTATCTATCCGTTATCGTCGATCCATTCCTATTTTCACACCGTTTAAAGTAGTCACAAAGGTGAGGCAAACGTTTAAGCGTGCTTTTTAGTTGTTTACGGTAATAATTAATGGCGGCCTTGCACCTGCAGATGATTTATTGGGAAGACAGATACTTCTACTTGGAGCACGAGTTTATCAACATGACCGACGGTTTCGTTTGCACGGTCGTCCTTAATAGACAAACAGTCACAGGTTTAAAGGCTCCGCTGTCGGAAATAATCGCTGAAATCGATCCAACCGCGAAGCGGCCAGAAATGTCTAAGGATCTACAGTTGTGGCTCGAGTCCATCCAAGAGTCCTCGCAGAAGTACAAGAAGCAGAGTTGAAGATGATCTCTTTGGCCTACCTTTTCCATGCGTTATTTGTATATTTTTTTATTGTTCTATTTTGTTTATAAAAAGAATGGTTTGGATATAAAACGGCGCGAACGTGACCGAAGAGAACTTCCGCTGCCGCGGTTTTACGCAACGAGCGCAGCATTAATTATTTATTTAACACCAAGGTGATTCTTTCCGCTTCCGGTACCGCACAATAGGCGTATATCTCTTCGCTCGAATTGTTCGATCGAAGATCGTCGACGGAAACAAAATGAGCCGATTACAACTAAACGAGACGAGGCGAACAATGTAATTCAACTTGCAATGTTTAGCGCGCGATTGGCGACACGTGTGAAATGGTAAACAGGGATTAAGATACGAACTTTCCATCAGCCGTAACCGTGACACGGCTCTTTTTGTCCGCGGCGATCAGTCACGCCGCGTTCCATCGCTCGGCCGGATTTCCACGGTTCCCGTCAGATGGCGACTTTCGTTCCGCGAGGACCGATGGAGAACGGATGTGCGAGAGTCGTGCTCGTTCCTGGCGTCCAGTCGATCCGAGAACTCGAAACCTGTCGCGAACGCAAGCCGACCTTTGACTCCGCTTTCCATGAACTGTCGTGATTCGATCAGTGTCGAAGAGCTCGTGACAGCTCCTGCCAGCATCGCTGCGCCGGACCGTTCTCACTTTCATCCCACCTGTAAGTGGTACCAAAGCACCGTCTTCGCCCGTTTCAAACACGGTCTTCCGGCCCGCTACGCTTCCGTCTTTTCGAACGCTTCGCGCAATTCGATCGACGATCGCTCGCGCTGCGACGATTCGCTCTCCGTCTTCTTCGCGTAAATTAGTAGAAGCAGAGAGAAAAGGAGAAGTTGAAACGAAACGCTCGATACTTTTCTTTCGTTCACGGTTTAATCGCGGTAAAAGTGACAGTTCGCGTCTTGTACGCGGATATCGGTACGTCACGCGAGTGGTATCGTTTTTCAGAATTCTGCGTGGCAAGCATAAATCGACGAGGACGCCTGACTGCGAACGTTCCTCGCGATCGTAACGCGTTCCCGACGTGGTCCACTTTTTTATTCACCGTTTAACGAGTCCCATTTATTCGTTTACTCCGACTGAGGATCCCCGGTCGCGATGCAGTTTAAAAAGAATCAGCGCCTCCGCGTCAGCGCGCGTTTGCATTCCCGGTTATATCTCGCACGTTTTGCGAAACACGTTGGTACGCGGATAAAATTACATAATTGCGCGAGGAATAGTTTACTACTCTGATAAATAACGTCATTGTTTCCCGTTGCATCCAAGGTTTTCCGCCGCGGGAAATAATATTTACGATTTCTCTTCCCGGTTTACTTTCCTCGGGCGAAGGCGAAGTTTCGAGATTTCTAAACTCGCGAAATCGGTTAATGGACCATCGTGGAGCTGTTCTCGCGTCGTCTCGCGCAGAAAATTAGCGTCTCCAATGAGATAATTTCCTCGCGAGGTCTCCGCTAGATAAGAAACGTTCCTAAGCCCACGGCGGAAAGAATTAATCCGTTGTCACGGGTCTCTGGCATTTTAATGGTCCGAATCCTTGGAATCGCTCGAGCAACCTTCGCGCCGCGATTTCTTTTTTTCGTGCGAGCAACGTCTCGTCGCGCGAGAAGCGATCTCGCAGTTTCGTAGGTGGAACCGGTTACGTAACGCAATCGAGAACGAGCATTACATAATAATGATTATAAACGAATCTCATAATCAAGCTAACGCGAATTGTTCAATGACACTAGCCTCGTTACGGACCCCGTTCCCCAATGTTTCTCCCGCGGCCGCATGAGAAACGATCTCCTCTGACCGTGGTCGCGAACCAACGCTATTCCTATTGGCCCCCACGATTATGGCCAAATTATCGTGTCGTTCGACACCGTTTTCAAACGCTCTCAGCGTCGATTCTTGCTTGGATCGTCTCGTTTCCGATCGATCGAAATTTACCAACAGCTGGAACGAAGCGATTAAACAGAGGCTAATCAATGGAGGTCGTCTGCCAGAGATAGAGCGGTGGTTGTTGAGCACACAGATCGAAAGCCGTCGTTTTTAATGATCCCTGATTAGAACAGGTTTCTAGATCAAGGACCCCGCGGTCCCCCATCGCGGTTGGGGATTGGAAACGTTAATTAAATGCCGCAGAGCGGGCCGTTTCGATAATCCGCCTCGTGTAATCGCGACGTCGAGGAAATCGATCGTGCGAACCAGCCGAACGTCGATTTCTCTTCCCATGTTCCTCTTTGGGGAACAATCGCCGTTCGAGGTTATTTTCCTCGCCCGTGCGCTCTTCTTCGTTGTTATCGTTCGCTTTCCTTCGCGTTCGTGGGAAATCCCCGCTTCTCCATTCAAATCGTCCGGAACTTTCCAACCATCGATCGCCGCGAAATGAATAATCGGGTCCCTCGGTGATGCGCGGCGTCGTTACGACATCGTCTTCTTTCCTCGAAGCGGAAGAAAAGCTTCTGCCCGGCAGTTCTTCGCGCGTAATCCGACGATAAGGCAGCCGATCACGTAGCGAGGGATCAAGGGCCGTGAATCGTCGCCCTGTGCTCGCATACGCGGCCCTTTGTCCGATTCCTCGTTGTGTCACGCGAGAGGAGGATCGCGTACGCCGCTGCATATCGTCTCGCGATTAACGAGCGCCGCGCGATAAATTAGGAATCGCTGTTCCGATTAACGTTTCCGAGTGCACAGCGATAATCGAGACGCTTACGATTCGGTTGGCTGCGATTTCATCGAAATCGCGACCCAGATACCTATCGTGGCGGCGTGTAATCGCAAGAAGTCGCTGCGCGCGGCGGTCGGCTCGAAAAACGCGAATTCCTGCGGCTCGATCGCGGGGAAACGCGAATCGCCATGCGACCGGCGTGTATCGATCGCGATCGAGCCGCGATAAGAGAAGGACAGAGCGTGCGAGGGCAGAGAGGCGCGCGTATTCGAAACGGGACGCTGCGCGCTCGTCGTTCCTTTCCTCGATTACGTCACGTGGGAAGTGAGCTGCGTAGGACGCGTTAACGCGCGATCGTCGTGGATGGCACACGTATCGTGTAAAGCGTGAAAGAGGGAAAAAGAGAGGCATTGGGACCAGGGGAGGGGAGGGGAGAAAAAAAGAATCGTGCCGCGTTAACTGTTGCACGCTTAAGCACCGTCCACACCGTTGCGCCGACGAGAGGCGACGAGAGCGGGGAGATCATAGATGATCGCAAATTGCCCGCAATTGGCAGGAAGTCGTGGCAAGGGGGACCGTTCCTACGCCCCCTCGCAACTCTCTTCGCCGTTCATTAGCCGCGTTTGCGGTTCCATTTCGCTCGCACGAATTGATTTCAAGTACGATTAAACCACGCTGCGCGAGAAACTCGGACGTAGGTACGCGTGTATCACCTTCGCGGAATTCTGCTTCCCATTTGCCTGCGAAGATATCGCTGTCTTCTTAAATTAGTGTCTCGAGAGCTTGGTTTCTTTTTGTTCGCGATTACACAGCTGAAGCGCGATGGGTAGCTGCTTTTTTTTTAAATCGAAAGTTAATCGCCACCACCGTTAGTCATTTCAGAGGCAAGAGAGGAAGACTATTCCGCGCAGTGGGAACACGTTCGCAGAAGCATCCGCGAGCACGTTCTCGAGTCTCGTTTGTTTAACGAGCACCATTTGCAACAAGTGGTACCACGCGTTACACGTACGGTCGTACTCGCTTCAGCGATAAGGTGAATCAATATTATCCAATTTTGATAAGCACGTTCGAATCGAGTCGAAGTGTTCGCGGATCTTTCCGTTACTCCGACGAGACGAGAGGCGGAGCACAACCAAAAGTGGCAGCTCTCCAAAAAGAAACGGATTCGAACGCGCATTTGGAATCGCGTCGCGCGTGCAAAGGTTGTCAAGAAGACGAATCGGACCTGCGCTCGTAAATTCATTTCCATCGTTCGATGTAAACGCGTGCAGTAACTGGCGAAGAAAACTTCGCAGCTGCTTAAGTATCGAGAGAAACTAATGTCACACTCGAGATAAGCCGTGTCACGGTTCCCTTTCTGTTCGCGCTTTCAAAGAGGCGCCTCACCTGTGCAAAGAGACCCATTCCACGGTCGAGCGCGTTCAGCTGAGAGATTCGCGTACGCGCGCAGCAGTTCGAAGTCGTTCGTCGTCGCGCGTTGATAAACGCGATATCTCTTCGGACCAAAGAGTACGCTGGACCAACGTGTCTGGCGCGTTCGAACGCGAACACCTTCAGGAATCAGTGAAAACACGCGTCCCAATTACGAGGACGGAGCGCGCGCCTCTCATGATTAATTGGAACGACGCGTCGAGAGGAAAATCGTATCGTCGATCTTTTATTCAGCGACCTGATACGCGCCACTGGATCCATTATGTACGCGCGCGTGCCCATGTTTAATGCATGAAAAAAAGAACACGCCGGCTCTGTTTCCCGAGATTCCGACGTCTGATATCGTGGCCGTGTCCGTGGAATCTCGCGCCTTGTTTTTTCCAACCCGTGCGATGCATCCCGTCGTCTAGCTATTCATGTACACGCGTGGATCTTGACGTTGATAACTTTATCGGGACGATGTTCACCGAATCTGCACAAGTCTTTGCTTTCAGCGGTTACTGTTTGGTTACGCGATAGCGAAAACTACCCCCTCGCGGTGCAGATGGGATCGCGAAGCGACCGAGAGTTCGCATGTACGCGTGCTTTATTAAGTCGTATCTATTTGTAAATACGCGGGTTATCGCTCGATCGTCCGGAAGCATCGCGTGTATCGAACACGTGACCGAGGGAAAAGCACGATTTCCGGCGACCTTGGCAGTCCCAGCCGCCTCTCTCAGCGGGCGATCGTAGGAAAGTGACGTCTCGCCGCGAGAGCGCCTTTCCATAGGTGGTGCCTCCGCGACGCAGCGGACCTACGCGATCGTGATCGGGATCGCGTATAGGTGAGAGGCCCCGCTGTCGGCAGGGTGTCCCGTTAGGGGACCTAGAAGGCCCAGAAGGGGCCACAGCCAATCGTATCAACCTGGTTCCGAGCACACCGGAACGGATCCTCGTCCGATGAGGATCGACTGTCGACCGGTCGAGTTGATCCAGCCGACCGGCGTAATTTATGTGTCCGCTGGTGCCGCCGCGTGTCTAATCTCTTGTTCATTCTATACTAGACCAGTGCGCAGAGAGATAATCGAACTCGTCGCGTGTCAAGGATGCGAACCTCGACGTCGAGAGTTGACTGTAAGTCTTTGGTATTCCACAGCGAAGAAGCTTCTCGCACTCGTCCATTTTCGTTCAGTTACCCGTGCTTCGCGAGGCGAAGCTGACAAACCCTCGAAAGCAGCAGATACGCCTATCGAAAGGCTACTCGGACGGAATACGTTATCATCGAGTGGGCTTGTAAATCGTTATCTTCATCTTTCGCCGCCTCCTGTTCTTCCCTTTCTTCTTGCCTCTTCTCGCGGGTGGTCGACGTGTTTCCCGGTAACTCCGCGCGATTCGCGAGTCGTCGGTGCGCTCATCCCGCGTCGTTCACCCGAAACGTTAACCCGGTTACGATCGCGCGTGCATTTCGCGACGGGATCTCGACCGGGCGTGACTCACGCGACACCAAACAGCGAAAGTTCCCGAGAGGAGTGCAGTTAACGACCGGCAAAATACGAATACTAACGATCCTCGACGGTCCGCTGCGCGGGCGAATTAAAATTCGCGACGGGAGACAGCGCCGTGCCAGCCCAGCGTCCACGTGTCGGTAGTTTTACGGTATCCTGGATGTAGGATCAAACTGGCCAGTGTTTGGACGTTCGCGGGACAGGCGTGGGCGACGGTAAAAGTCGCCTCGAAGCGATTCGCGGGTGAGAATGACGGAATTCCTCGTGCTTCCAGGAAACACTGCCAGCCCCGTTGACGCGAGGACCCTGCGAGGGATCGAGCCATGGGCCGCACAGGATACACGTGCATCAGGCACGTCTTCTGCTCCCTCAACGTTCTCATTTGGGTACGTAGACTGGCGGCTGGCGGCTACCAATTACCACCAAGGACGAAAATACCGTTCGCAGCGGTTTTCTCATCGGCAATTTGTTCGATTTCCACGTAACCGTAATTACGCATGCAACATCCGATCCCGTCCGTTTCATCATCGACCATAAAAGTCTCTCCTACCCCCCGCGGTTAAAAATAAATGTTATCCGCGACTCCGCTGACGCGAATCGAAAACACGCGGCGGAAGCGCGTCCTCGAACGCCTCGAACCGCGATCGAACGGGGGTCGTCTCCGTCGCGGCGCAGAAGCGCGTACGGAACAGCAGAAACCGCCCACGCATACGATTAAATCGACGCGCATTGTCATTCCCGATGCATTCCAGCGCGCGCGAGCCTCGTCTCTCCTCTCGAATTTATCGTGCCACTTGAAATCGGCCGTCTCCGCCGCGCGCCGCTCTTAAATAGGACGTTGAACCGTGCTCTATGAGCTATGAACTTACGGTACCGGCGGAGACGCGAGCGTCCGGACGTTTCCCCGCCGTGAATCTTTCAACAGGTGCGCGCCGCTCGCTCCGCGTTTCCCTGCGTCTCTCGTCGCCCATTCGGATTTACGAACCGACTTTACGCGCCTCAGAAACGTAACGTTTCCCTCGCAGAAACGAATAAATCAGACCTCTCGAACGAATCTGTAAATAGAACGCGAAGACCCGTCGAGGAGGTTCACGCGGACGGTTGTTCGAACGAGAAACCTACGCTTTCCTAAATGAAACTTTCGAGATGTGAAAAGCGATAGGAAGAAGAAAATTTCGCGTTTCTCGCACGGTGACCGATAATCGCGTTCGCCAATACGCGAGTCCGCGATTCCAGTGGACAGCGAAGGATTAACGGTACCCAGTTTCGCTCGCGACGCAAATCGCGCTGCGTTTAATCGAGCGATCGGCTGGACCGTTCGTTCGTTCATTCATTCCTCGCGGCCAAGATCGAGATGCTGGGCAACGATAAAGCGCGGCTGGGATTATTAGGTCGGCTGGGCACGATTCCTCCATCGACGCTTAAATTACCTCATTCGAACTAGTTTAACTGGATTGGATAACGCGGCCCGTCGTTACCACGTTGATGCTAATTCATACCGGTTCGATATATCGCAAGGGTCAATATTCTGCCAGGCGGCGTTTCTGTGCGACGCGATTACCCGTTGTCTTATCCGTCCGCCCCGACTGTCAGCCTTAGTACTTACGGCTGAACAGATTGATAACGAACTGCCACTTGCCTACTCGTTGCGAGCGATTCGTCGGAATTGCAGGCTTTCCCTTTTCTTTTTCGCGGCTGTGGGTTACGCTCTGGGTCCCTGGGGCGCGCGTCACGCGCCATTTTGAGTGGCAAAATCGAAGCAGTCCGAGACGCTCGCGTCCGACCAAATGGCAGGCGCGACGATCGTTTCTGATTCGACGCAGGTCAATGCGAAGCTGATACACTTCTGTAGTCGACGGACGCAGCTGAAGGAAGGTAGAAATCGTAAATGGCGGTCGATTTATCGCGCGCAAACCGCGACAATCTCCGCGGATGGGTCAATAATCTCTCCAGGTCTAGCACACTTTAAACCCCGTTTCACCTGACCGCCAGACGAGGAAGGAACCGAGCGCGTAAGTCGATCTGCCGCGTTTCGAGTTCGCGTCGAGCGAAAAGAAACGCTGCTCGGATCGTCTGGCCGCGTTAGTGTTCCATTAACGCTACAATACGAGCGACGAGCGTGCTTTCTCGCGGGCGACCCACTTTTTACCAACGATTATGTATACGTGGACGCGCGCGACGAATAATCGCGATTCTCACCAACCGTGGAAACCATTCCCGTCGACGATCCGACGATCCTCCTCCTCTACATAATTCATCGATCGGCTACGAGATCGCCTGGGACGAACGAAAGTCGCGCTGGAGGTCGATCGAGCGCTCGCAGGTGGAAGTTCGCTTCGAGGCTGGTTGCTGGCGAACTTTCGCAACGATCGGACCCGACGACGCTAATACGGAAGCGATCGAGTTGCTCGCGGAGCTGTGCACTGAATCGCCAAGGAGAGGCTCTTCTTGCTCCAGTGCGCACGACGCGCGTCGCCATCGCGTACGATTTTCACTTTGCGACGCTCCGTTGCGAGTCGGAGTCCCTGGTCGCCTCCTTTACACGACTCGCGTGCAGAACGAACGGTCGACACCAAAAAACGCGCTCCACGGTCGCTCCCATTCTGACCCGCGTGACGTTCTTTACAGTTATGCGCTTGCGGAATTTTGGGTGCAGGCCTCTGGCTGCGGCTGGCTTACTCTGGATACACGACCTTGGTACCGCACTACAGTTTCGCGTCAGCTGACTCGCTGCTCCTCGCAGCCGGATGCGTGACCTTCGTCATCGCCTTCTTCGGATGCTGCGGTGCATGGTTCCAATCGAGGTGCATGCTGATCACGGTTGGTATCGTTTCACCTTACGTCGCCCCCGTGCGAACTTCGTTACGACGTTCCTCATCCAATCTTCTTCCCCTTCGCAGTACTTCGGTCTGGTGATACTGATGTTCCTGGCTGAGTTCATGCTGGGCACTCTGGCGTTCATCTTCAGGGAGCACCTGGCGAAGAGCTTGAAGGACGAGCTGCTCTTCGGCATCGAGAAACATTATAACTCGACCAGGGAGCCTGGAACCCTGCCCGCCATTTGGGACCACATTCACACGGAGGTAAACGTGTTCGAACGCCACTTCGTGCACCCGCAACACCTCTAATCGAATCGAAAATTTCAGTTCCACTGCTGCGGCGTGCGAGACTACACCGACTGGTTCCGGATCAACGCGTGGCCCACGGAGGATCGCGTCCCGGATTCGTGCTGCATCCAGAGGGAACGATACTGCGGCCGCCTCGAGCTCGTCGGACGAAACAAGGAGCTCTGGTACAAAGAAGGCTGCGCCACGGCCATTCAAATGTGGCTGGTCACCAGGCTCCACGTGGTCGGGATCGTTGGCCTCGTGGTGGCCTTCCTTCAGCTGTTCGGACAGGTGGCGAGCATGATCCTGTTCTGCACGGTCAGGCACAAGAGGTCCTCCCACACGTACAAGAGCTACGACACGACGAACACCTAGAATTTCAGATGGATCTTAGACGAGACCAGCGTCTAAGGTCCATCGAGTCCCAACAAATTTATTATATATCACACCACGCATCCGCGATGATCACGATCTTCTTCGCGCCGATGGACTCTCCCGTAGACCCCACCTGCCTTCGACAATTCCCTGCGACTCCAAGGCAGAACCGAGTCCTCGTTCGCCGCGGAGTGTCCGACTAGGAGCAGTGATCACCGCGAATCGTCGCAGAGGTCCGCGTATCCCGAAGATCGGCGTGGAGGTCGTGAAATTTCTGCTTAGCGGCGTCTACGAGACAGTGAAGCGGAGTGATCGACAAACGACTTTGGCAAACGACTGCTTCGCCGTTCGACAGAGTAGCTTGACGAGCTTTTAATAAATTGCATTCGGTTCGTACCGGTTAACGATCGCGTGTACCCTCGTCGGAGGACACGCAAGTGGACAGTCACCGAGAGGACGTTGCTCTCTTCTCTCGTAGGATGCGAATATTTATGTTATCTTGCATGCGAATCTGTTTATTCACTAGTGATATCGTAATCGCACAAGGCGCATACCAAAATCGCGTCCCCGCACAACCCCGTTCGACGATCGTTCCCCATCCGTCTGCCAAGCGTCGCCCGGTTGTGCGAACGCGGGCACCCAAGTATTTCTACCGGTTAACGTTTAAGATCGAGTCGACGCCACCGCGATTTCTCTCTCAGCTTAGCTTTAAACCGCTCGCCCCGGTGCGCCGATCGAACGTTTTCGTCGTACCTAGGTTTAATCGTACACGCCATCGCGTAGTAGGCAATCTAGCAGCACGTGACGCCTGTTATGTATCCGCAAAGACGCTCGAGACCACGATGTTTGTTACGTTACATTGGTATATCGTTCGAAATAATAAATAATATATTTATGCGACAACGCTCTGCGCCCCGAGATGTCTCCCGTGAAACGACGGAACGATCCGGTTGGTGAACAAGAAAGAAAATACTAATTTATTCGGCAGTGAAACAGAAAACAAAACAAATCATCTTTTAATCGATTCACAAGCGTCACTCGAGGCCGACCAGACGTTGACCCACTTTCCTCAGCATGTCTGTGATCCCTCTGGACTTCTCTTGCACGGCGTTCCGTGGAATCTGTAAAACGATCGTAGATTTACTACCACGAAGAGAAGGAGAAAGTACTTTATCTAACGGAGCTTACTTCGATGACGGAGTTCAGAAAATTGCTAAATCCTTCGTATCCGTTGACCAGAGCTCTGCCAATTTCGGTGTATCTACCAGTGTTCCCGTATCGTTCCTCCTCCTTTAGAGTATCGACCAATGGCGCACGGTGCAAGAAAGACTCCAGGAGACCCGTGATGGGCTTCGAGATTGGCTTCTCCAGGATAGCTTGATCCGTCTCGTTCAACAATACCGCCATTTCTCGCACCAATGGCGTTTGTTCCTGCGGGGTTTCCGGCTGCGCCGCGCTCAAAGGAGCCACGTTGCTCTGCGACTCTAAAGCCTGCTCCACGAACGAGAACACAGATTGATTTTGAGTACGTCGAGCTAAAAGTTCAGTTACGGTGTACGTATGAGTGTTAGGTGAACGTTCTAGTAGCGTTTCGTGAGCTGTGATTCGAGGCAATTAAAAGCGTCCGAGCTACTACCCTTTTTTTTTTTTTTTTTTTGCCTGGTCAGGCTCGCTCGTTATTCGTTATTGCCACACGTGATCGAGAAAAGAGCCCGGCCTTGCGCCGGATAGTTGCGAAACACCGAGGAGCAGCGAATCGATCTATCCGTCGACGTATGCGTTTGCATGTCGTTCTAGAAATCTACTGGATGAGGCAAAGATCGGATGCTAATGAAGTCAGTGCGCCAATTACCTCCCACCGTTCGGCAATGATGTTTCTGGCCAACGTGACGGAATTCACGAACCTCCCTGTGCCGATTCTTATCGCGTCCGCGATACGGCCTAACAATTCCTACAAAAACCGAAGCACAATTTTGACCTGCCCACACCTCTCCAGTCCAATCTCGTTCTTTACTTCAACGTGAACCTCCCTCGACCTCCTCCGCCGCGCGGGCGACCTCGCGGCGGGTCGCGTCGCTTCAAAATTCGTGGGAATTGGAATCGCGACGGGGACAGGGGCGAGACGAGCGATCGTCGACCGTTCTTCGAGCTGCGGGAGAAAGAGGTTTCGAGAAAATGAAACTCACTCGGCCTTGCTCGATGGTGGACGCCATCCGCGCTACGACGTCTCTCCGGTTCACCTCGTCGGTGTTCAACGAGAACTTGGTCGGCTGCTCCGCTGGCAGGCCGACGCACGAATGCAATCGACACGCGATTACCAAAACGCACACTCTCCAGCAGACGGTTTTCCCTTCGAGTATCCCGCGCATCGTTGTGCTGCGACGAAATTCCCAGCTTGTGTCGTAACGCCGCTTTCTCGAACGAAAGTCCCGATTCACGCTACTCACGGTACCGTTCTTCCTGCGGTTCTTGCTGGAGGATCGTCGCGCCACGCACCCCTGTGAGACTCGCGAGCCGATAGGAAGCGGATGCTAGGTGTTCCTGGTATCGCAGCCGCGCGGCAACTAAGAGATTTCATTGCGCCCCGTTATAAAGTTGGCCTATGGTCTTGCGACACGACGTTACTTTCTCTTTCGATTAGCTTCGCGACGCTAGCAACGACGTACAACGATCGCTCGGGTATCGCCTCGAACGGTGGACAGTTTTTTTGGACACCCGTCAGCGATCCATTAGATTCACTCTGCTTGCTGGATCGGGTGAAGGGGTGAATTGCTATCTGTCGTTCAGGTTGAATGAAGAAAATGATGGACGAAGTTGAACGTTCACGCTAGCGGTTTATTTTTTATATATATATATACATGTATATTTTACAATTTACATCATACAACTGAATGTATGAAATGGAACACATTATCGACGGATCTATAATAATTTTGATACCAGCGCGAGGACGGCTGCAAGCAGAGTACCGACGAGACCAAGTGGGATCTGAAATAGACGAAGCAGAGGACTGTAGCGAGGAGTATCGTTCGATGAGACTATTCGACGGAACAGCACTTACCTTCAAAATGTTTACTAGAAGTTGGATCAGGGTACGAAGCGTGGGATATCCACTGAAAACTGTCACGGCGCTAGTTCCGTTTAGCAGAGTTTGAATTGGGACGTGAAGAACCGCGTCCAGTAACTCCTGGACGATTTTCACGACGAAGAGGAGCAGGTCTCCTACGCTGCTGAAGCCCAATAGCTGCAAAACTGGCTTCAGGAGCAGACTTATCGCGACTCCGAGTGCCTCAGCCAGTTGGATCAATACTGGTGGAGAATAATACAAGTTTGATGAAATATCTCTGTTGCGAATTGAAATATTCAAGACAACACGATAGCCAGATGAAGAGGCGAGCCTCGAGATCGAATACGCAAAGTTAAAAAATAATTCTGCGTGAAAGCTCGCATTTTTTAACTTAACGTCGAGATGTCACAGCCAGAGATGGCTCGATTAAACTTCGAGGATATCGCTTTATGGGAACGCAACGTGGTTAATCGTTCTCATCGTCGGTTTCTTTGGACAGTATTCAGTTGTCGAGGAAAAAGAAGAGTAACATTACCATTTGAAGAACTAGAGACACAGTCGTTTGAAGGTTGACTGCCAGTTCCTCCAAGTGTTATGCCACTTGCAACTGTCACGCCAAGCGAGCCTCCGGTGTGCGTTGTACCTTCTGCTTTATGATGGTGATGTTTTTCTTCAGAAGAGTGTTTGTGGTGATTTTTCCCCTTTCCCTCACCGCTATGCTAACAGATCGATATCGAATAGTAAGAACAACCCCGTAAAAATGAGCGTTCAGAAGAACATAGCACAAACGTCTCGAAGAATTATATTAAAAAAAGAAATCTTACTTCGTCGCTCCTCTTCGATATGGCCAAAGCCCCCACGATCAAGAAAAGCAGAAAGAGTGCTGTCAACTTCATGTTGATTAAATTTTATACCGCGAGTTCTTTTCTAGCGCAAATGTCCACACACCCAGAAGCTTCCTGTCTTCCGTTTCCTGCTCTGCTTGCCGTTGTAGCCGAACCGTCCGTATTTAAATGATTCGAGACCAGTTTATTACAAAATACCCGGTTTTTAGTGGTAATTACTTAATAACAATCCGAATTGCTTGTCCATTAGCTTCGATATTTTTAATAACCCTTAAATATGGTTAAGTGTCAGTGATATCATTTTGTTCCATGTATTTCTGACAAATTACAACGTCCTCGTACATCGAGCGTTGTGTAACAAAATATGACAAATTGTGTTCTATATTTAAAACGCTAAAGATGTACAAATTATAGGGAAGCTCGAATTCCATTTTGAAAATAACTTCTGGGCTAATTTTCGTTCAGAAAATGGGACAGAGGACTCCAAAGTCGATACGAATTTGCATGAATTTTTATTAGAACATAAGTAGCATCGAATCGATTATCCCTGCTCTCAGATCTTGGCAGGTGTCTTCATTATCGTTAACGTATCGCATCGGAGAGATTAGAAAGGTTAAGGGTGAGCGAGGGTTGGCCAATTATAAGTCCGTAGTATGACAAATATTATATTTAATATCGCAATTAGACGGCAACGATAACCAAAATGCTCTTTAACAAATGGTTAGCAACGATTAGCATTGCTATACATATTCATGAACAGGAAAGCAATTAACCGAATGAGAATTGAATATTTCGCAAGGTCGAGAAGCACAATTCTGTACGAACCATGTGAATTATTATGATCTATTATTTTCGATACCGCAAATATCGATTTAAATACTATTATTATTTCACATTGGCATTTATTTATCGTGCAGATGGTTGTCAAGAGAACAAGGGGATTTCCCCTTGGCGTTATAAGTGAAATAGTGAGTTCGCATTATTCTTATCGAGTCCTTATCGCTATTATAACGAAAAATATTTCCCTGCTAACAAAAATGAAACAAAAATTGAGAGGCAAAAATACATAGTACCATCTAATGTTTCAAATTCAAACTGAGAGATGGAATTCGCGTCACTCTCGCACCCAATCACCCTAACAGCTATTCAGATCTGGCTTGACGATTTCAAAATGAAATGATACGATTAAAAAATGAAATGCGGTACACGTCGATTCGAAATTCGAGCCGCAAATAGATTCTATTATCTCGTTCACTTTAAATACGCTATCAACGTAACAGTAATTAGCATACATAATGCTAGCCGATACGTGATGCAGACATTGTCTGTATGATTGCTCGCCTGTCATTTTTAAATGCATACATGGTCAATGTCTCGGCTTTCCTTTGCTTCGAGGCATGTTGCTTCGCAAGCTCGACGAAGTGTCTACCAGACATTTACCGTATTTCGTGAATTGGGAACCAAGTGACGTAAATAACGCAATATTCGAATATTTGCAGGTCAAACTTCATTTTCCAACAGTCTGATGCACGCACACGCATACAGAGATGATCAAGTGTGCAGGACGGTTCGATTCACCCTACGGAGGCTTCACGGAGAACTTGCGCTACCAAAATTCACAGCATACCTCAGTCAGCAGTCAGCAATCTCAGAAAATAGAAGATTATTCGAATTGGAAGCTGAAATACAGGAAGATAGTCAATTAAAATGAAGACGATCGTGATTTTGAGAGAAGTGGGTCAACGAAAACTCACCCCTACCATGGTCTTCATCAACCTCAAAACGCTGTGCGGTATTCTGTTTAGCAGAGTCAGAGGATTCGTCAAAGGTAAAAGGGTAGTGACTAATTTGTTAAAGTCAATGTTGGTTTTTGAAAGTATGTTCTTTAAATCTAGGCCTTTTGGGATATCGACTAACTGCTGCAACAAATTTAACAACTCGCTCGATGCTGAAAAAAGGTAATTACCGTTAGTAAAGTGAATTGCATTTTTCATCGCGTCTACTCGAGAGAAATATTGATTCGATCGAACGATAACATTACGATTTCACGGGTCCTCCATGGCGCGCATAATGGCTTGGGCGTTCGCAACATTTAACCCCATGTTAATTTCATTTCCCTGGAAGATGAAAAGAAACGTCGAAGTATTCAACGATTTGCAATTTTCTCGTGGTTGTTTATCCATTAGAATTGAATTTTACTGTCAGACTGCGATTGCACGTTCCAATCAGGACGAAGAGGAATATTGGAAGCTTTATGGTGATTCCTGTCAACTTTACTAACAGCTTTCCTTTGGATTTCTTCGAACGAGTGAAAGGAAGTGACGTGCGTCTGCTTTCAGTCGTACGCTTTTTTATATTTCAACCTTTCGTATTTGAATACTCATCTGGACAATTTGTAAAAAGAGTTACCCTGCGATCTGCACGTTACCCTGCTCGAGGATCATTAAAAGTCAAGATCGTCGTCGAAGATTTGCGAAATTAGCCATCCAATTTCCGGAAGAACATTTCTAATAGAATTCACACGTCGAAAATAGCGAATCAGATTGAAAACAAACAAAGGAGAATTGATTTTACGACAGTTTATTACGAAATTTTCTGAGAAATCTATACATTCTTAATTATCTCCATCCTCCTTGGCACCTAATTGCTTCTCGTACAGCTAGTCTGTCACAAGAAAGTGATAAAGATTCAAACAAGAAAATTGGTGTTGCGGTTGCTTGGTCAGCCGGTATTGTTGTTCAGGAATTGATTGACAGCGCCAAGCGTGGACATCGGTATCTGTGCAAAGAGAAATACTTCAGTAAACGACATCTCGAAAGGTTTAGAATCGAATCAGAAATCTTATAGCTTCCTTCACCTTGAAGATGTCGTCGAAGAAACCATCGCTGTTCGGTATACGAATTGGCACGTAGTTTCCAGGAGCAGACGCGTTGTCCACGCGACTGGTTGCCTGGCGTTTCTGAATATCTGATTTGGCAACCTCTTGACCTTCCACGGGAGGTCCGTAATCGATGATGACCTGTTTCCTCGGTGCCCAGAATCTTTTTCTAGGACGAATGATCCTCACTCTTCGAAACTGATTGTCTGTAAAGTGAACGTCGCCTGGTGAAACGAGACACCACAATTGTCGAAGATATTACAATTGGACTCATCGAATGGATCCATACTCACCAGAACCATCGTTCGCTTCGTTGGACAGAGGAGGCACAGGAGGAGCTGGCTCGATCGCGTCGCCAAATATCTTCAACTTCCCCACCGACTGAAGCAGAGGAACTTGAGGGACAGCGTTCGCCAATGAAGCGCTGGATGCTTCAGAACGTGCTGAAGGTGCCGATTCAGAGTACTGTACTTCGCGGATCTGACGCAATCGTGTATTTACAGATGACAAATCGTTCGTTAAGAGTTGATAATTCGCAAATTCGACCGTGTCTTACCTCTTTGACCGCGGGTGGATTCTCTGGCTCGAGGACTTCCGCAGATGTCGCCTGCAAATGTTTGTCTTTGAAAGTCTTTCTTATTTTAACATCGCGTTATTATCTATGTACTAATGGATAATTCAATGGACCTCTTTGGTCTTTTGTGGCTTCTTGTCCGAGTGTGTGATTATCTGGATACTCGAGCGACCTCCTGATTTGCCACCCTCGCTTCCTCCTCCACTCTGCTCGTTACTCCCTTCGCTTTTACCATCGCTTCCAGATGGACCACTGACTGGTGTTCCAGCCACGACGCCAATGCCACGAGTCCCAGTGGTTGCACCAGCGAAGAGTCCTCCGCTGACTGGGGACAGCGATCTTCCACTTCCGTCCAGCAGACCACCAAGTCCAGCCCCGACTTCGTGCCTTCCGTTTCCGAGACCAGCTCTCGCGTAAAGGCCTCCACCTGTTGACCAATTGGACGCGCAAACTCTGTTATTACGTCTCGTTTTAATATTCAAATGTAAGAAAGCAATGATTGATCGATCGATCGAAGGATAGAGCGAGCTACGACTCGCTGATGGCGAGGAAAAGTCGCAGTAACAAGATGGAATTATACTAGCCAGCGGTTGTGTCGTCACCGCCAAGCGAACCACCCAAACCAGCGGCTGCATGGGCGCCCCATGGTGTCCCAGCGCTCGCGTGAAGTCCACCACCTGTTCGCGACCCGCTCAGAAGGCCGCCCAATCCAGCTTGCGCGTGGTAGCCGCCAAAATTGAATCTGATCCCATCGTTGGTGAACTGAAAGAGCGGTAGCTGCGAACAGATGAAAGTGATCGTTAATTTTTTTTTTATTTTCGTGCTTTTTTATTTGCACGCGTTGCTGTTGGCTAATTAACAGCGAGGTTTCAACTATTCGAAGCTGATATTCCGTGTTTGAAAATAACTTTCCGGTGGACACAGTTGTTTGCGCACGCTGCGGCACTCGCTGCGTAAATAATAGTGTCAAAAGTGTGAATAACTTTGATTAGCGGAATAGTACAAATAGACAGAAGCGTTTTGCACGCGCCGCGACAAATAAAGGAAAAGCCGTTACGCCAGGATAAAGTTGTCGCAATTAGAGGAACGTGTTGGAAAATTTACGTGGACTTGGGCATATTTTTTATGAAGCCGTGAACGATACGTGGAAGTAAATAACAGCTATTAAAGGTCAGAGCGCGCACGTAATTGAAATTCAAAGTCTAATTTAGTATCGATTAATTTTAATCGTTGTTTTCGTACGGCTACATAATCAGCGGAAATAACTAACGCATTAGCACGCTTCCGCGATCCTTTCTCTGCTGGTTATTACGCTCACTGGTTACCTAATAACATTCTACGTCAATTCTTTCTTTAATAAAGTCTGCACTGGCGTATTGTTCGATGTCACATGTTCCTCCTCGTTCGCGACGATCGACGACAATAAGAATCGTTCAATTCGATGTTACACTTGCGTCACGTATCAGGAAAAGTTAGAAAGTTGCACGATACAAATCGTAAGAATCTACGCGCGCATTCAGCGAGGCGAGTGTCCGAACAAAATGGAAACAATATTCAGAGACCGCAAACGCGTGGACCATCGATTAAACCCGTCGATTAAAGCTTCCGTTTGCGTGCCATCAAAATTCCTAGCACAGTGACACGCGAAATTCGATAAATCGCTGTCTCACATCGTGAATTCACGTCGTCGCAGGAAACGCGCGAGGGAACAGATTTCTAGAACCGATCTTGAGGCTTACCCTGGACGAATCCTGTTTGTCACCACCCTGCGGCATCCCATTGACCAGAGCGAGTGCACAGAAAGCGAGGACAGCAGCGACGTCGCGGCGCAGCATCTTTAGTTCGACTGAGCCACGGCACCGTTTGCTCGACGCATTTACTACCGATTTCTAAAAAGACCTCGAAGGCATCTCGGGTCTACCTTCTCCTCGGGAAGGGATGAGGCATCGACGCAGCGCGGCAGTCATCGGACGCTGCGCGCCTGCCAGTTCATCGTCGATGACCATTGTTCGACGAATGTACCATTATTACTGGGGTCAAGGACGCGATGAACGCGGAGGAGCAGTGGGTGGATGGCGGAACTGATTTCAAGTCTTCGCGCGCTATCGTCGATGGCGCGATTCGGTCGATTCTTTCAGGTTTCAGTCGTTCAAGCTTGGAAATTAAATAACAAGTGCGACAGGTTGCAGTAATTGTTTCGTCTCTGCGTAAACATCGAGAAGGCTGCGTCGTGGGTGAAAGAAGTTAATCCTTCGAAACGAAACTAGTCGAGCAGGTCGTGGAATGTAAACGCGGTGTAAACGTCTTATCTTTGTGGACTTGTTAGATACCGTGTCTTAAACGTACAGTGCTCTGAATACCCTATCCTAGCCTAACGTGGGTGATCCAAACATCGAAATCTTCCCATAGTGCAATAATCGTGATGCGCAGATTATTGCCATCAATTCTCAGAAATGATATCGGAATAAATTTCAGGATCGTCGACGCAAAAAGTCGACGCAGAACAGCAATTGAGTCACGATGTGATTAACAGCGACTTTTTGTCAAAGTGGACCGATGACGCGATCGTAATCGATGCGGCAAAAAGTGGACGGAAACCAGACGAATGTTAATATCTTCGATCAAAGTTTAACCGGCCGGATGCGGGTTACGTGTGCTTTAATTTCTGCCACGAAAATAATCTTCTGAAAACATTCGATCATTGGTATAACAGTATTTCGATGGTCCAGGGTCCTCTTCGCTCGCAATGATCGACAGATGGCTTTTTAAATCCCGTTAACATCCCAATATTTAATTCAAATTTCGCGCATATTATTAACGCTACCCGTTAGGATCTCGATGTATCTTGCATGGAATAGCGAGAAGCAAGGATTACTTGTATTTTACGCGTCCTGCAAAAGCTGCAAAATCAGAAAACATTCTTTGTTGTTCCCCAGACCGGTAGATCGTTAACGAGTCCATGCATATGAATCATTCAGCCTTGCGTACGCTGCGTTTTCCATACTCTGTTGAGACATAACCACGGAATAATATAACACTCTATCATGGACTAATTACCATTTGTCGTGACGTTTGGAGTAAGTATGCGCGTATAAAATGAACCAAGAGCGTCACGCGATTTCTCGTCGAAACGAGTTCACATTTGATGCCAAGACTCGCCATCGTCGGCTTCGCAATCGGCTTCCATCTTGGATACAGCGAAACATTAAATCTACGGGGACAAAAGAAGTTTCCTTTCGCTATTCGACGCTTCTACGCGCGCTTATCGTCGCCCCTTTTCGATATTCATCGAAGTCGTTACATTCCAACAATGCTAATGTTTTCCGTATCTCGAGGCCTACTCGACGCGCATCTTAATCGATCCTGCCGAAGCCACGGGCATTTTTCGTGGTACAAACGTGACTTCGAGGTTCGTGGGTCGCGATGGAACGTCGATTCCAGACAAAGAAAAGAAACGAAGCTCGCAATCCCTCAAAATCGTACCATTATCAACGATAATGGAACCAGTAGCATTATTGCTATGCATTAAATATGCAATAATTGCTACGCATTATTAAAAGCGTTGCGCTCGAACGATAGAAGTGTTCTCACTTATTTCCGAGCCAGTTCAGAATGCGCATTTTAACGACCGTAAAAGTGCAGATAAACGCGATTTCAAAGTTCACTCGTCAAATAAGACCGTTCCTATTCGTTTTGTTTGTATCAATCGACGTAACAGTAACTCCGCGAACGTGTCGTTTTCCCGCAGAAACTTCGCGGTATTAATTTACTTATCGGTTCACGTAGTGCAGAACGTTATCTTTATTCAGATACTAAGAATCGACGAGGTATACAAAACATAACAGCCGTCCAGTCTAATCGTATATAATGTACCTTCAGTCGACCTTAGTCTCTCGCAGAGAGAAGTCGTGTAGTGTTGATGGAGGCGATCGTCGTACGGGGTGTGCGTTCAGTACGCGTTTGATCTTTGACGCTGCTGCATTTATCGACGCACATTTGATACAACCTCTTGCAGAGGACCACTTCGACTGCCTCTCCCGTCGCCATCTTCAGGGATTCTCCCGGTTACTGCAACAGGTACGTTCAAAGCTTTGTTATTATTCGCTATCCTTGTTGCGTATTCTACGCACGTTATTCTTAAATGTTCGCAGACGCAGTGCTCTTAAAATTCTTAACGATTACCTCCTTCCGTATTTTCTTCGACTGGTTCGATGACATGCGTGGCCGTGGAAGTTTCTCCATCGTTTTCTTCCTACAGAATCGAAGTGTTTAACAGTATGCGTGATATTTAAGAGAAATGTTTCCAAGTTTCCTACCTTCGTGCTCCCTTTTGGTAAGATTGATGCTACAACCAGCAATAAAAGCAATATGAACGCCGCTTCCTTCATGCTTGCGTGGTTTCGTTTGCTTCGAGAATAAGGAATCTCGAAAGCCTTAGCTTTCGTTCGTCGCTCAGCTTGCTTTTCCCTGGCCAGCTTAATATTTATACACTTATTTATCAGTCCATTTGCGATAAAACAAACGACATTCAATCGTAAGTGCAGAACATCGAAATAATATGTTCGAGTTCTCTGCGCTTTCGTAGATATTTCGTAGCAACCACTTTCTTTCCTGCATTTCCTGCTACGTATATCGCGTGTTGCATAACGCGAATACAATAATTGCTGTTAAAAATAGTCGCAGAGTGTACGAATATAATAATTAGAGTAAGAATACCATTTTTTAGGAGCAACTGAGAGATTTATTTCAATGATCGGTATAAGTGTACAGAAGTTATTCGTTAATTATTGTTTCGTTTCGATACTGATTGAAATCGTTATTTTTGAACAATGTGATTTCCGTTTAACTACCTCGAGAAACTGTTTTTACTTAATGACAGTAATTCTGTTAATTGCTGGTTTTTGGGAAGCCACAATCGCGCACTGCGTCATTCTTTATCGGTATAAACGGTACAATACCGCTTTGTTGTTAAACACCGCGTCAAACTAGCCTTCCTGTGATACTGATATCGCGCTTATGCTATTATCCACTACTGTTTTCTTTTCAAACACGAGAAGCGCGTGTTAAAAGGCGAATAATTCAGTCTGTCTCACTGTAGGTGCTCTATTTCGGTTTCTCTTTACGATCGAAAGGATATCCTGTTGCTTTTCGGTGCGATCTTGTTCTCCAATGGCGGTTCCTTTTCGTACTCCAACCTATTCTCCCCGTTCCATGCAATTTTGTTCTGCATTTGCGCCTTATTGTAATGAAACTTGGGTGCGATCTTGTTCTGTATGGTAACTTGAGTGCTGGTTGGTCGGGAACCAGTGAACGTTCCAATTCCAGCGGCGATTCCCTGCCAGGAGTAGTTTGTGTCTTCCTCTATGTTCTCGTGGACTTCGTAACCACCTGTGCTTCCTTGTCCGCCATGGCTGCCTGTAAAATAATTTGCTTTTTGTGTCGTTGTCTAGTAACAATTATTTAGAAACAAGCGAATTTTGTACCATGATTTCCATGACCACCGTGTCCTCCATGTCCTCCGTGTCCTCCGTGTCCTCCGTGTCCACCATGGCCACCCAGCACACCCTGAATGCTACCTAAAACGCCATGATTGCCAATCAAAAGGGACAAGGTACTCGCACCAAACGGATCTTTGTTATTGATCTTGATCGTCCTTTTTTCCTGCTGTCGTTTCAGACGTTCCTGCTGGAGTTGCTCTCTTTGCAACCTCTGTTGCTCCCTCTGAGCTATTACCCTGCTCCTCCTCTCTTGTCGCGTCCTTTGCAGCTCATCAGCGTTTTGGCGTCTCTGACTAGACGTAGCCTTGACGAGGTTGCCAACGGCTTCCAAAGTTGACACGGGGATCTAAAAGTGGGGAGAGTCGAAAGTTGATGAATAAATAAAGTCATGGAAATTAATGAAACGATGTACACTGGTGTTTCAGTACGTTCAAGATGCTTTCGATGGCCTGGGAACTTTCTGGACTGAACGACTGCGCCGCAGCTGCTGTCTGCTTGATCGCCGTGATTGGTATCTGAAATGTTGAATTGAATTTTAATTGCACCATCCAGGGAACGAGGGGAGATTAAGTACTTACGTTGAAGATACTATCTATCACACGACCGCTTTGTTCCGGGACATCCTGCCGTTTTATCCGATCGAGGATCACCTGAAATAAAAAATGACACGTAGCCCACCTTTCGACACTTACGTGGACGCGAATGCGAGGCGCGATAAATTTGTTCTGCATATGGAGAACGCGATAGCGAATTTATGAACGCTGGTAGGGGCGCTCGAAGAAGACGTTACGTAGCGTTGCTTTTAAACGATTATCATGCCTACGCTTCTCCGCAGCTTTCACTTCTCTACATATAAAGAGCGTCAAATGATTCTTCTGCGCGATGACCGTTAGTTTGGCGTGCCTTTCGAACAACAGTCATTGTCTCTTCTACTTTTATCCGCGCTACCGTCGCGTTTCTGAATTCCAAATTTCATCGACCAGCGTCCCTTCCGTCCCTCAAATTAACAGATCTCAATTCAGCCTTATTATTATCTATAATAGACTCACGATTTCCGAGGCCACCACGCAGACGACAGCGGCGAAAACAACGCAAGCGGTTCGAAACATTCCTCCAAGTCTTCCACAGCGCTCAGAGACGTTCCTCGTGACCGACAAACTGCAAGACGGGTCGACGATCCTCTGATCTATAAGGGTGGCTGCGAGATCCCACGCGGAGCATCAGCCAATCACAGTCTGACCGCTGGTCCTTTCTATTCCACGTAATCTTCTCATACACGATCGAGCCCCTACCTTATCTTCTCTTCCAGTACGATCCTGTTGCTTTTACGTACGCGCACTGCCGTAGGTGGATTGCTCACACGAAAGTGAAACGCGCGTACGAATCGCCAGATGCAACGGCATTTGCTATACTTACCAGAAGACAGTAACATAGAATGAATGACAGATACGAGACATTAAACACAAAATGCTGGATCTATCCCTCGCGATCCATGCGAGAGCACTGATCTCGCTGTTGGCGAACCATCTGGGTGAACCACATATAAGGACGGGGCCAGAGGTGTTGTGCCACTCGTTGACCAATCGAATCCGTGCTTTCTACTTACACCGGTTCGCGGTTCTCGAATTTACGCCTGATCCTTACTGACCTCTTTCGCTGATTACCTATACGCGAGTTGCGCGTGGGATACGATGGATCGCGTTACGTAAATATCGAACGATGATCTTTGAAACTGGCGTAACCGGACCTGTTACAAATGCCTTCGATCCCTCGTACGTGTCGAAATTGTCGTTACCTGTCCTTGGCTTTTTAGCAGAACCAATTAATCACGAACGTTATTATCCGCCTATTAGTGGAGCCTATTCGGGTTCTACGTCTACTCGAAGCCCTCGATCGGTCGGTTTCGATCCTGGTTTAATTCGAATCGTACAAAATGATCGATACACGGTTTGCTAGTCAAATATACGTCATAAATAGCGATATGTGCTTCAGTCTTTGGCTACCAGCTACGAGGATTGTACGTCGTCTACGAGCGAAGAGAGGAAAGTGTTGAGGCGGTTCTCAGAACGCGTTTGGATTGTCTCGAAGATACATGCCCACTTGATTCCCTAGGTCCTTCTGGAACTCTTTCACGTTCGTTTCCGATTGCTGGAATGCGAGACGTTCGATCAGTGCATCGATAAACGGTATCAGAAGGTGTTCGAAGAATCGTCTTACGTTTAACGCGTCCGACCATTCGATGTTGAAGAGTCTGACGAGCCCTAGCACGTTTCGTCTGATCAGTCTTTGCAGCTCGGTTCTGGTCAAGACGTAGGGTGCTGCGGTGGTTGTCATGGACGACGTTTCCGTCGCGTTGGTCGTAGTCGCGGCTACCAAAGATTCTTTCATCATCGAGGATTGAGTAGCCGAGTCTGGCGCTATGGTGTTATTGATGATGTCACTGATTTGTTTGATCGCAGATCGCGTGTCGTTGACCATCTGAAACCAGAAAGAATACCAGTGAAATTTATAATTGTATTGTATAATTGTACGATGGTTTACCTCGAACGTGACCCTCGCCAGGGTCCAGAAGAACCCTGGTCTGTGCTTTCGAACTTCCCTGACAACCCTTCTGGACTCTTCGGACATGATCTTGTCGTCGATTCCATTCCTGTCCAGATCCTTCTTGCTTGCATTGTCGGACAGCAGATCGTCGAGGATTCGCATTTTCTCCGCAATTTCCCGCTCCTTCGAGTTATCCTCTGCGTCCTCGTCCTTGAACTTTATTCCGCGCTCCATTGACTTCTCCTCGCGATTCCTCGGTCCAAAGTCATGGTAGCCGCTGTATCCAATTGACTGCGGATACCTGGTTTCGAGCGTCTCCGTGGGAAAACTCAAGGAAGCTGACGGAGTTCGAAAGTAACTCGTTTGGCGAACGTTCGCCACGCTTGGCGAAGGTCTCTGAACGCTCGAAGGATCGCGATGCGGCTCATAATTCGCCCAGTAGAATCGTTGGGGGTCACTGTGAAGGGGATCGACGATGGACAGTAGCGACAAGCCGGCTGCCAGTAAATTGATCGACGTCAGCTGCATCTGCAATCAAAACGCTCTTCATCGATCACAGAAATGACACGCGCGGCAGGCACACACTCGGAGAGATTTTTAATGAGGTCGTGGTACTTGCTTCGCCAAGGAGGAACTCGTCGAAGGATGGTGCACGAGCCAGATCGACCGAACCGTGGTGCGCAGACATGCGTGGAGAGAGAAAAGTAGACGGAAAACCGTGGAAACGACGACTGCCAGGAGAGGTGGGCCGTCTGCTCGACCCGTTAAACACTCGTACCCCTAACGATTCGCGCGATTCCCATCACGTAGCCGCGGCGCGAGCGTTCGCCAGGAAAATAGGGAAAAAACGCGACTTAACGAGGCGATTCCTATTCCTCCCGCGAGCGGATTCGATTTAAACGGTGGCTATTGATTAGCCAACAGCGAATTCGCGTCTAGAAGAACGCGGAACGTTGTACGCGACGCGGGTGCAGGATCATAGTTCATGAGTCATAGACGCGCGTCGCGAGTCGAAGTCGAAGTCGCGCGAGACTCGAACCGAGCGAACATCTGCCTTCGCGGCGGGAAAAATTTCAAAAAAGCCCCGATCGCTCGTCCCAGCTCTGTCGCGCTTTCACCTCGACCAGCACTTTTCGACACTCGCGAGGGGACCAGTCGACGCGACCAGTCGACGCGACGAAACAACGCTCGAGCCTTTTGCTCGTCGATTCGGACGCGGTCTCGAGCGAGCGGTTGTAACCTTCGAGACAGGTCCGGTATGACTGTCCGACGAACGATCGAGATCCCGACTCACCGAAGGGTCCGTTGTGCTCCATTTTGACATGGACACGACCTCGAGCCGCGAGCGCGTGCCAGGAATTCGGTAGCGGCGATATTTCGCCGATTTCGAAACTGCGATCGACCAACGAATTTCGGACGTGACGCAACGATCGTCGTGGCCGTTAGTTCGGTGGCTAGCAACGACTGACCGTTCCTTCTCGCCGTTTGAAGGCGTTCCTCGACCGACATACGAGCAGATCGGTCGGTGAACGTTGCGTTTCGCGAAAATCGGACGAGAGGCCGCCCAGTTTTTCACCATTCCCCGTGCGATCGTTAACCCTTGGTCGATCTTACGTCCGTTTACCTTCTCCGTTCGTGCTTTTGCAACGCGTCCACGATTCACAGTTCGGTCATTGTTCCTCGGTTTCCTCGACGCGGTCAAACCGGTAACCAAACGATTGAGACTTTCTACGGAAGTCCCGCGAGTTATCGCGACGCGGCTTCTGTCGATTACGTGATTGCGTGAAAGGATCGGTGTAAACCGATCGTGAAAATCCCCCAGGCAATTAATGCGACGATAGCTCTTGAATCTTTCTTCGAATTTCTTTCGATGCTCGCGTAAACTTTCCCACGCGAAAGGAACAGCGCGACGAACAGCGCAAACCTCGACGACCATCGCGATTGCTCGTCTTTCTCGCGACACGTCAGCCTCGATCTTCCGAGTTGGCGATCGTTCAATGACACTTTTGATTCCGCGACGCGTCATCCGCGATTCTTCAAACGCGGTTACGAAACTCCGCGCGCGAAGGCTCGTGCGATCGGTAAGCTAGAGCGTGTTGCTCGCGGTTCAGTAGAATCGATACTTGCAGGTTAGCCGTGGTCTGGCGCTCGACCCACGTGGACCATCTCTCACTTTCACTCCTGACTCTCGTCGCGCGACGACCACGTGTTCCATCGCACGTAAACGTCCAGCAAATGGCTTCGCCCGCCATCGTAATCGCGGTTCGTTCCGATTACACTCCACGATTCGCTTCCGTGTGCTCGCGACGTCGGAAATTAACGCGAGCGCCATATATCTGTTCCTCGAACGTGCTTTCCAGCTAACGAGTTTCCGCGTTTTTGTAATTTCGTTCGATCGTTTCGAGCGTCCCTCGCGCGCGTTTACGGAATTGTTGCGCGATCGCAAGCGTTTGGTTGCTACGACGCGATTTGAAAATCCTTCGTTTGGACGAAGGAGGGTAGGAGCGACGTCGCTTCCGGTAAATTCATTGCTCGCACGGTCTGATTCTCTCGCGGCCTTTTTTCTGTTACGTTTCGCCGTGAAACGATCAAGTAACGCGCGTGCATATAACGCGTCGTCATTTTATTCAATTTCGTCCTCGTTAATAAAATACAAGCTTGATTTGAAAGATTGGGTAAGGATAATTACTGGGAATTTAGGTGTTCCAAGTAAAGATGCGAGACATTCCTTTGTCATTAGTGACTCATTCGAAATTGAATCTCGTAGAACGTTTTAATGGTAATTTAGAATCTCTCTCGATCGTACGAGTATCTATGTATGCGTGTTACGCAAGACGGGTGTCCACCTATGATCAGTGGTTCTCAGCGATCGAGAGAAATCGAGAGAAGTGACCTTAGAGAGCAACCCTGGTGTTCCATTTACCTCGGTTTTCGAGCGTGTCGGTTCCGAGAGGGAGCTCGCTTTTTCGGATCGCAGAAAGGATTCGCAACCACTCGCTGTTAGGTCGCAGATAATCGGTTTCTTTCGACGAAAACACCGTTTCACCGTCTACTCACTTTTATTTGCTCCGGACAAATACTTATTGCGCAATCCTGGCCGTCCTCGTCTGGCAGCCCTTATGCAACGCCTTCTTATCTCGCTGTGCCTGCAGGAAACGACCAGTCCAATTTTTCGATAGGAATTTCGAAAAAATTACCTGCAAAGACGAGAATCAGGTTTCGAACGAGTTGCAGGACGACGGGATCGCCGAGATCGAAATCGATACGCGAACTTCGGCGCAGCCAGCGAGTACTGAACGCAGATATCTTTCGCAGCAGCCGCGAGTGCACCGAGGACGGAAGAAACGAGCGTGCAATCTGTCGTGTCACTCGCGTGTCACTCGCGTGTCGACGAAAATTACATTTTCCCCGCGGATCGCGAGGAAACATCGACTCCGTATCGATCGCGTCCTCGACACCGCTGTTGCGAAGCGCCACGCGTTTCGTTTCAGCCATAATTCCTGAGTCTCGCGTAAAGCTTCATCTACGCGACATTTCGACTCTCCAGTTGTATAATCTAGCATGGTCAAATCCGCGTTTACGCAACGCTCTCGTAATCGCTTATGAAATAGTCAAAGTGGATCCTCCGACCTGGATACCGCTCTGGAAACTCTATCTTTTACGGAAAAAACGCGGGAAACGCAATTTCAGTAATACCTTTGGGAATACAATGCGATTGGTTAATCGTTCCCCACAATTTTGCAATTCCTCGACCCTATCGACTGCAAATTGTTCGCATCGCGACTACAGCGAGGTACACTTACCCACATCGGAGGAGTCGTAACAATTCCGACAGAACCTGTCGAGCGTCGAACTCACCTTGTCGCGGACAATGGATTCGTCGAGGTTCCTGAAGAACTGGCTGGCGCAAGCGGCACTTCCGTCTCGCGTCACAGACTGGTCGACACGCGTATCGAGAAACAGCTGAGGAACAAATGCATCTTGTCGGACGGCGGAATCGGCACTAACGAGATGAGCCTCTCCGACTCTCGACGCCTTGAATCAGCCCCGAAGGTCGTCCGCGTTTTTACGAAAGACCCCACCTACCCCGCCGTCGAATTTACGAAACCACGAAGGCAGCCCTGTTTCTAGGAGCACGAATTGCGTGCGTCGGAAAATTTCCCACGATGACGCACCTTCGCGTGTCCGCTGGACGTTCTTCTCGAATGGAAAATTGGGCAACGAGCGACGCTTATGTAAATGCGACTAGTCGTCGACTGGGTCTTCGTTTTAGAATAGATGCGAACTGAACGAGAAACGTAGCGAGTGTTGGAAAGAACGGGGATTAGGTCTTATTAAGTATAGTGTATGATAAAATTGATAATTGTTTTCAGTAATTTTGGTAATTGGCTTCGAAAAGCGACTAGTCGTCGACTGGGTCTTCGTTTTAGAATAGATGCGAAGTGAACGAGAAACGTAGCGAGCGTTGGAAAGAACGGGGATTAGGTCTTATTAAGTATAGTGTATGATAAAATTGATAATTGTTTTCAGTAATTTTGGTAATTGGCTTCGAAAAGCGACTAGTCGTCGACTGGGTCTTCGTTTTAGAATAGATGCGAAGTGAACGAGAAACGTAGCGAGCGTTGGAAATAACGAGGATCAGGTCTTATTAAGTATAGAGTATGATACAATTGATAATTGTTTTCAGTAATTTTGGTAATTGGCTTCGAAAGGCGACTGGGAAATCGAAATTGGCGCTTAAAGAATCGTGTCCAGCGCCTGTCGAATGGCAAATTGCTGAACACTCGCGTTCAACGAGAAACAGACTCGCAGGCGCATCGTTATGTTACGAACGAAAGGTATAACAATTTTATTAGAGTGAAAAGAGAGCGTGAATCGGAGCAGTGATAAATTAGAGTTCGATCTGATTTATCGTCTTCCGTTTCGCAATTTTACTTGCTTTGTAAAGGATTCCCGCAAAAACGCGTGGCCGCCGACAAGCGGGAAAGTGGAGCATACCTGATATGATAATTAATCGCTCGCAGTGCACTTTGCTCGATGTCTTAGGAGATCTAGAACTAGGCCATGTGCTGCATCTCTTCGCACCAGAGACGACCTCCGATTGCACAGTCGTGCGCGTTTCTGTAGGATAGAAAGTTCGTTCAATTTTTAAACCCACATCTTACGAAAGGACGTCCATCCTTGCTCCATTCGTTTTTTCTTCCTTCCAGCAGTTCCAATTTGTAATTCCTGGTGTCTTCTGAAAAAGAAAACATTCCATTCGACGAAGTATTTTCATAGCGACTGCATAGTTTTATCGATTTAGAAATTAATTACGTAATTTGGACAGCTGGTCGATAGTAAACTGCAAGAACGCGGCTCAACTTTGATGGTCGACCGCGGATGATTAATGTTTTCATTAGACGCGGAAGTCTGGCGAACGATTTTCGATGTTTCGAGATAACGCGTGATCGAGTGCCTGTTAATGGAAGTTAGTGCCACCGCTGCGTGCAAACGCCATTCAAGTCTGCCTCGCGATTTACATGGGAATTTATTAAGAACGTATTTTTTAACGTGACACGGGTCGAATTGCTTTTACCTGCGACTGCGATTCAACGCTCCGCGACGCGGAGTAAAAAAATCTTATATCACCTAGTTGCATGGTAACTGTCCGATCAGCGTCGATAATTACGGGACAGCATGTAAAAACCAGATTCAACTTTGTAGAATATTTTTCAAACGCGATTTTACCCGCTGAACCGACACCAGCGTTGCGCAATGAGGTTTCTTTTAACGATGGCGACACAGAGACGCCGTTATTAATGAAACAACTAATTACGTGACAGACTCGCGCTTCTTTCGTACCTAGAAAGTATCCCAGATCGGAAGGACAGGCTTTTATAGGAGGATCGAGGGAACAATGCGGCTGATTTCGTTTCGCGAAAACGTTCGCGCGTTTATTGCGAAACCATCGAGTAAATTCTAAATTATAACAGGCATTTTCTGGATAACTTTCCAGTTGAAGTGTTTTAATTAACGCGCTCGTATTACAATTAGAGTTGGCTAAAAGGAATGCTTAAAATATTACATGGTTGTACTCTCTCGACTGTGGCACGCGATCACTGAACCGTCGCCTTGACCAGCGCGCAGCTTTACGTCAACGCGCGATTAGCGTGATCGCGTCCATCGTAAAAAATCGATGCAATCGTCCCTTGTTGGACGACGTAACATTCTTTAATTAATTAATACTAATTACTATTCTTTTAGGAAGTGACTATTCTTAAATTCCAGTTCTACGATGACAATTCAGACTATTTATGCGAGTCTACGACGTCGCTCTTGGATTCATCGCTTGAAAACGACAGCGAACGATCGACCAGAGTCTCGCGAGGATCCCTGAAGTGGTGATTGAGCTTCATCAATGGTAGCTTCTCGTCGAGCGTCTTCTAATGATGGTTATCCGATGGTAGACCCTTGATGGCGAACACTCCGCGGAAGAACGGCTTGAACACCTCTAGAACCGTCTGTGTTCTGCGGGCTGAGTTCTGAAAACCGTGAACAGATCAGTCTTCGTTTTGGTCTCGACGAGCCACGCGACGCATTCGTGGCAGTCGATGCATTCCACGCGAGAATCGTGAGAAAAAAATGATCTCGAAGGATACGAGTGCCAGTGGACCGTTGCGAGGTTATCCTGGCGACGCTCGATTAGGGAACGTCGATTCTCGTCGCTGCGAATGGTCGCGAAGCGGGTTGGGCAAGCGCCGCGACCGATCGAAATCGCATTAGGTTACTCGAGGACGGTTTTCCACTTACGAGTATCACGCTACTGAGGATTTTGCTGATATTGGTAATGACGGTGAACCCAGTACCGAACGCGGGCCCCGGGACGTCCAAGGACACCCTCGTCCTATCGAACATAGGGATGTCCTCCGTGGTGGTCGAGATCGCCGCCTGAACACACAGAAGAAAAGAGAAATAGCCAATGGTAGCTCGCCTTTCGCAACGGAATCGTGCCTCGAGGAACTAGCTGTCGCTCGAGCGCGAGCAAACGGGCATTGCTCGATTTCGTTCCTCCGATTGGCTCGGTTAGGACTCGTTTCCAAGCGTGCGGCACGCGCGTGGCGCCATTGCTCGCGCGCGGAATCTGCATACGCGTTTTGACGCAATCGTTTCTGTGCGTACGAGGCGAGCGAGACAGCGCGAGAGGCGCGCTTCGCTGATAGCCGACCTTTTTACGGTCAACTCGTTCCCGATTGTCCCGTCGAACGAGCTCGTTACGACACGCCTCGTCGCATCTTCCTCGTATCTGATCGTCCGCGCGGACGAGGACAGGATAGGACAGCGGGGACGTCGTAGACGTTGATAAAATACTCAGGTACTCGGGCTGGTAGACAGAATACAGGTAGTCGTGATTTTATTTGACATCAGTATCATCATCAACAACATCACCATCGTCGTTATCATCATTAGCAGAGTATATATGTACTTAGAGGGTGGTTAACGATATTCTATTTACATTGATTCGCACAGCGTCGAGGCGTGCGAGGCGCGTGGCCTCGCGCGGGTTAAAAGCTACTCCTAAACGATTATTTACAGCTCGCACGGCGATGAACCGATTCTGTCACGGGTGGGGGCATCTCGATGGCATTTGCCCGGAAGCGACGAGACAGGAGGGTAGGGAGATCTCCTGCGTGTCATTCTAAACGTAAGGGTACTGTGTCAGGGAGGGCTTGTCACAGAAGTAGGGGGGGAGAAGATCCTGGCATTTTATCGGCGGTGCTAGAAACAAAAATCCATTGTCGTACAGTTCTGTCGTCGACCAAGGTTATATCTACGCGGCAAAGCGTTTCTCTTTTCGTGTTTTCTGCTTTTTTTTTTTTTTTTTATTTCCGTTTCGAGGCGGTTGCTTTTTTGCTTTTTATTTTAGTTGCGTCAAGGATCCTCTGACAAGCGTTGCTGCTCGACGGTCCCTTTGGACGTGTCCAAAGTCCAGGGTCCAAACCTCCTCGTCTGCACCGCGTCCGCATTTTAAGCCGTATAATACGCTGCCAACGGCGGATCGTATTCGTACTGTTTATGCACAACGGTAATTTTAATTGCCAGGGCTGGTTATGGCGAAACGACAGTTGTCGCTTGGACGAGTGTCTCTCGTTTACAGAGATTCTTCCAAGCGTGAGAGTCTAGCGGGTTAATTCAGCACAGGAAGCTCCGGTTAAGCGTTTCAGTTAGCCGTTTACGCGCAAGCGGTTACTTTAAAGAGTAAACTACCTTGAAACCCACCGTGTCGGCGGAGTGGATACTGGAAATAGCCGGTGGATTAAATACACGCGTAACACGGTGAAAGGATCGATTCGTTCGATCGTGGATAGATCGATCGAGCCGCATGCACGGGAGACCGGACGAGATCGTGTTTTTAGTCGTTGTTATCTTTCGCGTGCAGGAGGGAAACGACGCCCACTTTTGTCCCGTGCGACTTTCGATTAAATGCAAGCGGACGGGATGAGAGATGAAACTAAGATGCGCGCGAGGACTCGTTACTGGTTGCTGTTAACGGTTCGGATTCGTGTTCCCGCATCCAGTGAGGAACATTCGCCAGTTGTCGGGTTACCACCAGGTTATGTGGATCGAAGTAGAGTGAAAGAGAGAAAAGAAGAAGAGAAAAAAAAGAATTATCATGATCCTACCCCTCCGCCATTCGCGAACGTTCCCAATGCGCTTCCTTCGCTCGGAGAACCGGCAGAGTGCCCACCCTTCTCTCCCAGCGCCGCCAGGCTGCTGAGCTTGGAGCTCACCAAGCGTCCCAGAATTTGCGTGGCGGTATTTTCGATTTCCCCTGAAATTGCAACGTTCTCTGTGAGTCGTGTCGATCTTCGAGTCGCCAACAAAATTGTACCTGCACCGCTGTGCGCTGGCGGGCTGTGCACTGGCGGGCTGTGCAATGGCGGGCTGTGCTTCGCAGCGCTGCCGCTCGACAAACCACTGACGATCGAGCTGAGTGGCGCCAATTTCGAAATGAACGCGCCAGTCAGCCCGGTTTTCGCGCTGGCCAGCAAGGTCTGCGCGCTGTTCACCACTGGGCCGATGCTTCCACTAGCCGCTTGAATTTTCGCGGCCACCAGATCGTTGATGAACTTGCTGGTAGCCGAGTGATGCGCGTCGATGCCGAACGCTGCGTTCTTCACCTTGTTCGCCTCGTCCAGTGTGGTCAGAGCTTTCGTCTTCGCGTCCAGGAACGAGTCCAGCTTCTGCAATGCGATCGCGGTGCTGATAAAAGTGATCGAGAGCGGTTTCGTCGAGATTGTTCACTCTGTAGGACACGTTCTTACGCCAAACACGAAATTGATGATCCCGTTGGACACGCCCAGCTTCAGGACGCCGATCTTCCTCTTGTCCCTGTCGGATCTCTCGCCATCCGCCGCCTGGTCGTCGTCAGCCTCCAGGATGTACACCTGTACGACGATGCAAATCGCATTAGCGTTTGTTCGCGAACCGGGAAGCTCGTCGCGTAAAATCGTTTCAGCGGGTAAATCAGTTTCTCCTCTGTATAATTGAGTAAGACGCGGCGAGATGGACGAGCGGATTGGATAACCGGGGAAAGGAGAGAAAGGATCACACGCGTTTCGTTTAAGTTCGTAATAAGAAATCAGTGAAACTTGTTGCGCGTGTCGAGTCGATCGACTCAATAAGATTCGCTCGTCGGTCTCGATTTCACGTTCTCCTTTGCGCGGCAACCTTTTCGAGGACTGTTCGTCGAACGCGGAGGAAGAACAACTCCGTCGCGCGGAGGCCACGTGTGCGCGCCAGGATTTTAGCTACGCGCTGCTTCGCGTGTCTGCGTTCGTGAAGTTAGTCAACCACTTTCACTCTTTACTCATTCCTCGTCGCGTTCGCGATTCTCTCTTTTCGTCCGCCGTTTCCTCGACCGTTCTTCCTCTTTCGCGTCGTGGATGCAATCGACGTTGGGAAAAAGGAGGAACGCGGACGAGTTTCCAGAGCCGACGACAAACTCGAGCTTCTGCCTGGTCTCGATGGAAACGGCGGCGAGTAAAACTTTGAAACGGACGCTTTCACTTTCGCGATTCCCGCCGGGCTTGCTCTCACGAGGCGCATTTTGATTCGTACGTGTCAAACGAACCACCGACTCGTTAGCACGTAGGACAGAGTGGAATTTCGAGGGGTCGTTTGGATCGATCGACGCGCGGTCCTTTATAAGGTCTTACCTCGTTCAACGGGCTGAGATCGTCGGATTCCGCTTCCCTTTTGACGACAGGGCTGGCGTGCGCGTACGCGACGAGCAACGAGAGGCCAAGGAGCACGCAGGTTATCCTCATTTTGCTTCCTCCTGTTCCGTTTCAATTTGTTTACTCTGGGGAAAACAGTGTCTGGTGAGTAGAAGTGGAAACGTGTTGGGTGTCGCGTTGGCAGCGGCCAAGTGTCGCGATGGTCGTTGAACCCGAAATGTCAAGTGAAAGGATGACCGGTTGTGCACGATCGACCGAAAATCTGTCAACGAAACCGACGAACAGTCGCTGGCGCGAGTGTCAAGCGTAACGTCAGTCAAGGTTCGCGTGCACAAAAACTAGCCGAGCAAAAACGCCCGGAACGAGCTCGATTTCGACACGCGAGACACCACCGAGACGACCGTCCGTACCGCGAAGGCTCGCAAGAACAACGGAAACGCGGCAAGAAGCGTGGAACCGCGCGGAATATTAATTACGAAACACACGAGGCGGACAGACGGAGAACCGACCCGCGAAACGGCACGGAACTCGAATCGATCGTTCGCGATCGCGCGGATCGAAGCAGGGAAACCAGTCTCGAGCCACGTGGTCCTGGGATGATCGCGAGCTGCGCGAGTCCAGGACGGTTCGAGCGTGTGATCAACTTACAGCGTGAGCAGAGGGACGCGTGGTGCGTGAGCCGAGAGAGATGTGTTCCTGGCGAAGCGCGAGGCTCGTTTGAGGACCTCGGTGAAGGAGATCCCGATGTCTTAGCAGGCTGAAGGGGAGCGATGGCGAGCATGTGTGCCCCTTCGAGAATCGAGAATCGAGCTTCGGGAATCGCCAGGCCTCGCCTCGACTGCCAAGGTGGGGCACGTTCGATTTGCTCCGCGAATCCCACGCAGCCTCGTTCTCTCGGCTCTCGAAATCGCCGTATCTGTCCCCGCGAGGACCGCGAGGAGCCGTGGCGAGGGGGTTCGCGAGGTTACGCAACCGGTCCCCCGTCCAGGGGGAAGATGCCACCGGTGGCAGTCGCGACGATGGCGTCCGGACGACCGCCGCGCGTGGATGCGTTTCAAAATCGCGACGCGGCGGTGCGTTTAATGGGATCGCGGGAATAGTGGGATCGTCCGCGAGGTGGGAAGCTAGAAAGGTCAGAATTATTCGGGCGTGAAAGTACGAAAGAGGACGGAGATTAGAAACGGTGTCATCGAGCGGCGAGATCCACGCCTGCGGTGTCTGTGACGCGATCGAAATTAATTCGATCGCGTCTGATTTCAAATTACGCGAATCGCAGCTACGTGGTGGTTTCTTTTTTTTCATCGACGAGTCGTATTTTGCGAGAGATGTATCATCCTCCATGCTACATCCACTATCTGTATAACAGTATGCGGTGTCTGTGACGCGATCGAAACTAGTTCGATCGCGTCTGATTCCAATTTACGCGAATCGCATTTACGTGGTGGTTTCTTTTTTTTTTCATCGACGAGTCGCATTTTGCGAGAGATGTATCATCCTCCACGCTACATCCACCATCTGTATAACAGTATGCGGTGTCTGTGACGCGATCGAAACTAATTCGATTTCAATTTACGCGAATCGCATCTACATGGTGGTTTCTTTTTTTTCTTTTTCATCGACGAGTCGCATTTTGCGAGAGATGTATCATCCTCCACGCTACATCCACCATCTGTATAACAGTATGCGGTGTCTGTGACGCGATCGAAACTAATTCGATCGCGTCTGATTCCAAATTACGCGAATCGCATCTACGTGGTGATTTCTTTCTTTTTTCATCGACGAGTCGCATTCTACGAGAGATGTATCATCCTCCACGCTACACCCACCATCTATATAACAGTATGCGGTGTCTGTGATGCGATCGAAACTAATTCGATCGCGTCTGATTCCAATTTACGCGAATCGCATCTACGTGGTGGTTTCTTTTTTTTTTCATCGACGAGTCGCATCCTACGAGAGATGTATCATCCTCCATGCTACACCCACCATCTATATAACAGTATGCGGTGTCTGGGACGCGATCGAAACTAATTCGATCGCGTCTGATTCCAATTTACGCGAATCGCATCTACGTGGTGGTTTCTTTTTTTTTTCATCGACGAGTCGCATCCTACGAGAGATGTATCATCCTCCACAGCTACACCCACGTCGTGTATTTACATAATAACGAGAAAAACGTGGAGCTAAGAGATACGTTTTTATATAATTGAACGGTTTGTACGCGCGACACGACGCGATTCTATTAAGGCACAACGATCGCCAACAGAAATGGGCAACCGGATCGTTCGAACGATAATCACGACCGACAGTTGTCTCTATTATCATCGCGGTCGTTAACAGCCGGGTGGCGCAGTGCAATTTCTTTCACGACGCCTAGGACGGTGTCGCTTTCTCGTGGCATTATCTCACACGACGTCAAAACATCGTAACGCCGATTACGCAACGGCCAGTTTCTCTAAATTGGACCGTTCGACCATTCTCGATTTGCATATCACGCTCGAACCTGAAACCAGTGACGAAACGATGAGCGTGTCTTCGCGATTTCCTCGTCTCTAAGATGATTTACGACCCTCGCATCGAATCTTCCATCTCTGACTAAAACTGTTTTTCCGCAGGTCCACGCCAGTTGGGATCGAAGATGAAGACGAAATTTAAGCAGCCATCATGGCAGCTGATCAAAGGACCTACTGTGCTTTCAACTCGACCCTAATATTGAAGCTGTCCATCATTTTCAGCCCATCCTTTCCAAAAACGAAGCGAGCTTTCGAGTAAGGAGAAGACTTCTAGAAAATCGTCGTATCTCCGTCGATCGATCGCAGGCGCGATTAGAAATTTCCATTATATGTTCTCGCCAATTAGAAATTCGTTTATCGGTGTTCAACATCATCGAACGCTCCCGTTAAACCAGAAAACGAGCGTCCAATTAGCCCGCGGTTGCGACGGGTGTGACGCTAGCGCGAAATTCGAAAGCGCGATCGAAAATGCAGCCCACGAGCGCGTCGATAGAAAGGATCAAGGACGTGCTTCCAAAGTTGGTGCTCGAATGCACTTGGCGCGCGACTCATACGGCTAGCCGTCTCGAGAGTTATCGACCAGCGTGCCTACGTGCGCGCGTTATTTCATCGAGCGTCGTTTTGTTTCGCCGCTTGCGAAACCGCCGTCCCGACGTTACGAAAACCTGGACGCGAATCCGCTCCATTTTAATGCCTCGTGGCGGTCGTCGGGTTTCGTGGAGCCCGCGAGGAAGATACGAAGTTGCGAGTCGACCGACGAAGCTGTCGCAACGACCGCTACCCGATCTCAAAGCTCGACCTTATTAATACTTATCACGTATCGAACTGCCGCTCGATTCGCAGTTACGAAAGCGCCTCTTCACGGTCGAGAGCGGCGTTTACTTTTTTTTTATTTGCACTGTCGACGGATTAGAATAAATTTCACGGCCGCTGCACGAGAACAGGATGGAATCCTAAGTGTAATCGAAGTTACTCGGTGGCTCCTGCGCGTCTCTTTGTTACATCGAGATTTAAGCGAACGACGGGAACGGAATACGAATTCGACGAAACGGCTATCCTTTTATTTTTTTTCATGATCCTTTTCAGCGATCTGGTCATCGAAACGTTCGTCGATTGCGACGTGTTTCCTCGTTACTAAATATTTGAATATTCATATGACAGTTGCACTGATCGATAGCGATCGTTGGTCTCGCGAAGGAGAACGTCGTTTAGAAAGGAAATGCCGCGTTTCGACACTAAAAGGCCTGCTATTGCTACCAGCGACACGAAAATGACAAAACTGACGACTGGCGTTATCGCGCGTATCGTCGCGACGCGATTATCCTCGACAAAGAAGAGGACTGGCGAAGCTGGGACAATGGCCGGCGGAAATGGTCGCGCAAGTAGTACAGCCGCTACGCGGTCAGACGGTCGGTCATCTTCGGTTCTCGCCTCGTGGTGCCACACAGCGATCGGATGCGTAAACGCACCTGGTATTTCAACCTCGAATAAACCGTGTAACTTTCCAAACAGAGGGACAGAGGCAGGAGGCGGGGAGTGGAGTCGAGGAGGGGGGGGCGAGCGACGAACAGGGAAGAGGAAAAAGGCTTCTGGTGTTCTTCCGAAAGAAAGGCGAAAAAGAGGAGAGAAAAGTCGGGAGAAACCGGAAGTTGCGCGCGGTTACGTAAAACAAGTGGGGTGGATTTTTCGTTTCGTTTATGAAAGTCGACAGGTCGCGCGAGTTTCGAGAGCAAAACGGTTTTGCCCGGCTTCGAAGAAGCGTGATCCGGGACTGGGCAGAATGCACGCCTGGTCCCGGATGTGGCGGCGGTTGCGCAACCGCCTCGAGCTCGAAAAGAAAGCGGATGCTTCGGTTCCTCTCGTTCCGCGTCAGCCGGTCGAACAGGATCCGTAAACGGATGCTTCGATGACGCTCCTCGACGTGCAACGCGTTACGTCGAACGAGGAATCCGTTATGGTTTATTATGTTGCTCGAGGTAGGATGCACCTCGTGCAGTTTCCGGTTGGTGACGAAACACTTTCGAACGCAGAAGAAAGGTAAACGTTTACGGTCGACGCGTTGCGTTGCAACGAGCTCGGCTGCGAGACATACGTCAATGGATCATTAAGTTACACTTACCTGTCCGGATCACCTCGAGGACATGCAGATCGATCGCGAGAGTTCACCGAGATATCGCAACGGTTCAAGCACACGGTTTCACACACTCGACGAGTTTTCCATTATATCGATCCGATCTACACCGGGACGCATACAGGATCTGGGCTAACTGGTTTTATTTATGTATAATTTACAAATTGCGCTCACTCTCCTGCGAATTGTCGCGGCAAAAAACGTCGTGAAAAAATTGCCAAGCAGAAATATTGCAGTCGCCGAGCGATTAAATTAGCTCCAGTCTCATAACTCGCAGTTTTCCACGTAAAAAAGCTCGTCGAACACTCGCTGGAACTGACTTTCCATTGCGCGCGCGTACCTCCTTTTTTTCGATCACGTCGACGCGAAGATTCGCAACTTTCTCTGTCAATAATCACCACGAAATTCACTGTCACAGCCGATATAGCCGTCCGCTCCTCGAATCTGAGGCGACTTCGATGCCTCAGGAGGAAGCCGCGAGGATGGCGCGCGTTCTCGCGTCGAAACGAAGGGACCGCGAGGCGTTTCGATCGCGATGTGCCAACGGGCCCAGTGTCGATACGTCGAAACTCGATACGCGACGCCTCGACGCCGGAATAGAGGCGAGGAGACGGCCACCTCGAAGGAAAGTCGTCACGGGGAAATTGGCTGTACGAAACGCACGCTGCTACGCCGCCACTGACGGAGGTGGGCGAAATTTATGGCGTAATCCCAACGCCGCGTGACTGACTCAACCCGTTCGATCCTTTTTTTTCTCTCTCTCTCTCTTTCACCTCTCCTCCCCTCGCCGCCGTTTCCGCTGGAATCGACGCGGCTTCTAATTAGCCAGGACTGTTTAGCGTTTCAAGAAATGCCGTCGACATTTTTGTACGGACAATAAAAATGCAAAGGATCGAGTCTCGATTGCGTTATCGGCATAACTTTAACCGTGGGAAACGACGAGCCTTGTCGCGGACCTAGATATTATAATTCAAGGTGACGATTTCGTTAATTGCGCGGTCTGCCTTAATTTCAACCTACTTTCCCGCGTTTTGGACGGAACCTGTTTTTACTCGCGCCGCCCCAGTTCTGTTGGCCGCTTTCTCGAATGTGATTCATGGAACTGATCGACGGTGCAGGATGTTCCGACCATCGATACGAAGCATTACTCGGCTCGATCGAAGCGAGGGAATCCCAAGCTTTCGCGCGAGGTCGCGACAGGATCCCATTCTAGGAAAGTCGACGGGTTTCTTCCTCGTCGATCGAACAGAATGTCTTTACGTAACGCGGCTCGTGCCTAATAGTTACACGTATCCTTCTACATGCCTCTGTCAGTGTGTAATGGTTCCACGTGGTCGCGCACGTGTTCTTGCAGACAGCGATGGGTATCCGTGTGGTAGAAAAAATTCTCCCAGATCTGACGAAAATGGCGATCAACTTTGGAGAACACGTTTCGTCTCCCTTTTTCTTAATAATCCTTAACGACGTTTCGAAAAATTGATGCGAAACTTGTCATACATACATTAACAGACGCGTGAGAAGCAGAAGTATTCGCTCTTCCTCGTGGACATAGCTAACTGTTCGAATAAGACTCGAAAGCAGCTCGTAGCTATCGCTACACATATGCATATCAGTCTGTAAGTCGAATAAATATATCCGTCCTTACTTTCTCCAGAGAGCTCGGCCAGGGAACTTCCTACACTCTCGCTATCTTTACGAATCGACGTGTTTGTAAACAGCACTCCATCGTCGCACTCATACGCGAGGTTATTGTATAGTACATCTATTCTGTGGCTTATTTTTGCAGAACGATCACGCGTTACGACATACGATCGAGCTTTTTCTGCGGAGAAAGTCCGCGGTTTTTATCGTGGAAAATCGAAACGTTATCGCGCAATTAGGAGGAGCGAATAAGATAACCCGATGAAAGTTCGTGGCGCGTGTTCGCCGCGAGCACTGGAACCGACATTCTCGTTGAGATCGATGGCGAATCGAAGCCGAATTGGACGCTACGAGGTTTCGTTTCCAGACAGAATACCCACAGACCCGCTTCGATCGACGAAAGAGATCGTTTCGTGAGTAATGAATCAATTTCACGCGTCCAGGCTGCGTGTAATTGCAGGATGCAGCCTTCCTCGACGCGTGCACCGTGCAGCAAAGTGCACCTATTTCTGCCTTCGGTTTCGCAAGCTGGAGACCGAACGCTTATTTTCTCGTCGCTGGTAACAGGTTCACAGTAACCAAGCTTCGATACTAATTAGTCAGAGGCAATGAAACGATTTGCAGGATCGATGATGGTGCTACGATTGACGATAAGAGTGCTTTGGTGACAGTCAATTTACGTTTATTCGCACTTGCGTACATGTTAATTAAATCTAACGAGTCTCTAGTTTCTATCGAGGTTCCTCTGAGAATGGTGTTCGAAATACAATGAGGAAACAGGCATTAGAAGTCGTAGCTGAATAGCGTTAGCCGTGATTGAGGGAGCCTTGAGGAAACAACTTTGACCCGAGGTGCTTCGTTGAATTCCATGGCGGAGCATTATGACTCGCCATAACGATTTTATTACGCGGTTACGAAAGGCCCCGTACGACACGTTTATATAATTTTTGTAACGAGGCCAAAGCGAAGAGGCGGGCCGTTTCAGCCCTTTCGATAAAACGACGAAAACACAGCGGCAGAGAAAAAGTTTCGAAGGCGAGCGTTGCAATGGCGGTGCTCTCGGTTTCGCGGTTCCTCGATTCGCGCGGACGCGACAGAAAAACGAGGCTAGCTTCGTTAATTAAACGTTCGAAGCGGTTCTTATTGTTCAGCCGCGAATTAACCCGGGGCGAAGCACAAGAACGCGCGAAATAGAAAGTTCGATCGCGTCGAGAGATCAGGAGCGATCGGTAAAAGTCCTTTGGCTCGCGTCGTTGCGCAACGCAGCGAACTTGTGAAATTTCCGGATGAAAGGGTACACAGTCCAAGACCTTAAACCTTGCAGCTGCTGTTTACGTCTGATCAGAGAGAAAAATGATCCTCGAGGTGCCGAAAACGGTCGTCAGATCGGCGCAATTAGATTGTAATTGGATGTATCTGAAGCGGTTACCAGACAGCAATTAACGCTGGCTCGTTCTAAAAAGATATCTAATCGACGATACGCGAGCAGCAATCGCTCGCGATTGGGTAGAAAAAAGTGCAACAAGATTAAATATGTGTCTAAGCAATTTCGCGTTTAATTAGGAATCGCGAGAAAAAGAGCGAGGCTGTTTCTTGCTTGCGATAAGCTCGTTCGCTGGAGTAATCAGTTGATTTTCCGCGCGCAGTCGAAGGCTGCGATACAAGGCGATGGCAGCGTTTATTCAGAGCCAATGGATGCAACGGACGGTTCGCAGACCGACGATTGCGAAATCTCGACGCTGCTTTTTACTCGAACGCATACCAGACCGCAACGCTTGCGACAGACTCATCGTCCATCCTCTGATCTCTTGACATCGCACGCTTTGCGACCCAGTTACCTGCATGCTGGTTGCAAACGAAAGTTTTTCTTCCCTCTTTTTTACGTCGATCTGATCGGCGACGAAACTGGCTGCGTCGCGACGAAAGTCTTCAGCACCTTCCTCCGGGTCGCTGGCAGTTAGCCTGAAAACGAGATTCACGAGCGATCAGAGCGAGCCATTATCGTCGATGAAATTCGTAAAAAAAAAGGGTTTACTTGGCTCGAAATGGGGAGCAATCGGGTCGCGTGAGTCGAAGTGACGCACGCACGCTTCGAGTGTGGGTTGGCAATGCGTTATTCAACGGCAGAAGGAAAAAACAATTAATAGATTGTAATTGGGTCAGCGTTCCAATTTTTATCAATTTTCCCATTAAATGGCGGACAGGCTGCGGGGATCAGTTTTTCTCCGGTTGCGTACGTAAAAACGGTATATATCCGAGCCACATCGGCTCGAGATCGACCAGATCGACTTGGCTCTCCGTCGCAGAAGCCGGTTACGACGCCATGAAATATTAACGCCAGCTGTCTACGATATCGATCTTCATTCTGGGATTTCGAATCTCGTAATTTCATCTAGCGATATTGCGTAACCGCGAAACCATTACGAGGTTCTGGTCCGCGTGCAAATTAAGCTAAACACACCGGATGCGAAGACGAGGGACGCTCGTCATAAGGATCGTTGAATAAAACATTTCGAAACGCAGTCAGAACAGGATGAATTTATTTCCTCCGGTAGAAAGCTGGCCACTTTGTCATGGTACAGTCCAGGTTTCGTCTAACCCTTACCCCAACGGTTTCTCGCGGCCTCTTCCTCCTTGCTTCTCGAGAAACCGCAACGATCTCGACCTCCGCGTGCTGTTAACCCTTTCGCGCGCTCCCACGCGTTCATTAATCTAACAAAAGACGTACAGGCTCGATAAACAACGAAACGTTACGATGACGCGAAGGTTAGGCTAGCCGCAACCACGATCTTTTCTTTTCCCTCGAGTTACGAAATAATTCGACGCTAGGCGCATATCGACAGGAATTACCAAGTCCGGGTATAAATCGGAAATGGCTGACAGGTGAAAAGTTGCCTGCGACCTCTTGCAGCCAGTAAACGCGGGTCATCTCGATGTCGAGCTAGGTAGAAGCTAGGCGAGCGTGGAAATTTCGCAAATAACCGACCAAGGATCAACCGGTCAAAAAGTCCGGCTTTCTTCCCAGAATCGAAAGTGAACGGCCTTCGAACGGAGTCGACGCCCGATCTGCGTGTCTCGTTATTACGCGCGAAAGAAAGAGGAGAAATGTCCAACCTGCTGTCGCAGATCAACGTGTCACCGATTGCCTCATTACTTTGATAAACTGCACGGGAATTTATCGGGTTATTGCCGATTTTTCATATTTAACGCACGATCGACGAGCGAAACGCGTGCAGCGGATCGGTTACGTGCGCTAGGATACGGGTTTTCCCGGTTCGCGAACACCCATCGAGGGCTTCCGTGGTCGTTGGGCACGGTTGGTAGATCCGTGAATGGGAAAATCGCGGGAACGAAATCGTGGAAACGAAATCGTGGAAACTCCTCGATCGATATTCTCGTCTTAACCAGCAATTCGCTGGTACCACCCGTGACTTTCACGGTCCGATAACGATATTGCCAAGTGTAAGGAGCAGGTAGAACGAGTGGCTCGTGGGTGGTGCCGCGTACGGACGGAAGAAGCCGATCTTCCGCGGTTGTTCATAGGTCAAACGGTGAAAATGGTGCTTTCACCATCCGACGAGCCAGCCTCGACCGTGAACAGGATTTCGACGCGAACGATCGCCTCTCGAGGCAACGATCCTGCTCCTCGTTAAAGGATTCCACCCAAGTGTAACGCGTTAAGGCGCGCAACCGCGTAAGTTGTAAATTAACTCTTAATTAACGCACGTCCGAGGCATCGCTTGGCAGAGACTGTGTAACGTAAAACGTGCGTCTAAAAACTCGAGTATACGCGATGTCGGAGTTTTTCTAACGGACACTTTCCTCTCTCGAGTAGAACGATCCTCGTAATCGAGGGAATCGGGTTCGTTCGTCGATAGTTCGTAACGAAATAGATGGTATCAGCGATGGACACGTAAGAGTTACGTTGCGTTACGAGACAATAATAATGGCGCGTGTCGTGGAGTCGTTTACTCGCGCGGCAAAAATTGATCGATCTTCCGAGTATTATGCGCCCATTAATTGGCATCGTTTCGTAAAACCGCGCAGCGTAATCTTTAGGAGGACGTTACGAAATTCTCGTAGATGTGCGCCTAAGGTGTTCGAAAATATCAGGCGTGACACCGTTGCGTTTCGTGTCTAAGCGACATTTCGATCGAAAGTTCGAAATTTGAATAGAGAAATTCGAAGTTGCGCTGGCTTTTGCGAGGATGAAGTCATTTGTTTCGCTAGTAGGCGGCGAGCGCGAATTAATTGGCAGCCCTCGCCTTTTTAGGAGCAGCAACTTATCGTTACGTGAAATTGCATCTGTCTCGCTCGAAAGCGGAACATCCGCGTGTGCATGATCCCCATCTTGCGTAATTCCACTATCTCGTGCGTCACGCACTTTTACCACGCGTTGTTTATCCTCGTTCAACCGATTTCGCGCGAACGACGTTAATTTATAATCGAAGAAAGGACGCGTTGAACGTAGCAGGAGACGCTTGGCGTTGGACCACGGTTTACGCATGGATTTTCGATGCAATCGACCAACGATCCTTTTTTTTTTTTCGCAACGCGTAAATTAGCTTTTTAAAATAAGGATTACAGGAAGTGCCATTGGAGAAAGTGCTCGTGCGGCGCATACCTGGAGCTATTCGCGGAAAAGCTTTTTTTTTTTACCCCTTGCATTTTCACGTTATGTAAAATCAGCACGGTCCACTTCCATAGTCCGCAAATGATGAAAGTATCGTTACGCGACTCCTTGGACAATCGCATTCTGGCACAAACAAAGGGTTCAAGTATAGAGTGGCAAGGTGAACAATTTCGAATCAGGTCGGATCGAAGGTTTCTATTCGTTTACGTATTCCGCGATCTTGAATTATCGCGTGCTTATAATCGGTACATATTTTTTAATGAATCACATGGTTACAATAACATGTTGCGTCATCGTCAACGATTGCACGAGTCCGACGGTCTCGCGATATCGAGCGAAATCGAAAAGAACATGGAACGTGAACAGGTTTCGCTTTATTTTCTACTCGTACGGAAAAGTTGGATCGATCGTTTCTTAACGATTGGCGTTTCAAGCCTTCTGACGTTCTGGGCCGCGAGTAGTTATGCTAATAGAATCGCTAGGAGGAACCATGTAGGAGGGTCGTCTGGTATAGGTGGTCGGTGGTGGACCGTAGGGCGCCGGTTCGTTCGAAGAACTCGAGGATGCGCCAAGGATGCCCGTGAATGCGTTCACTAACGAGGTAACCAAGTTTAATGTCGCGTCAAGGACGGTTTTCACCGAAGAGCCGATCACGAGGAACGGATTTTGGTTGTCCGACGGCTGAAAAGTTCAGAAGCACAGTGTCACTGGCCGTGGGACGAAGATTTTCGAGGGACGTTTCGGACTGCAGCTCGCGAGGATCGATTTTGGCGCTTGATTGGATCTAGATTCCTAAACGAGAGAGGCCAAATCGATAGAGGAAAACTTACGTTACCGTATGGAGAAGCAGCGTAGCCAGTGGGCGCGCCATAACTGTCCTTCTGACCGCTGGAACCAGCGCTGGTACCCGCTATCGACCCTGCGACCACTGCTTTCACGAGGCTCGTTATGTCCGATTTGCCACCGGACCCTGAGTTCTGCAAGAAATCCGAGAAAACCGATTCTTGTATATTCGTTGCATCAAGAAGCTCTTATGGATGGTACGGTTGCAATGAAACATCGAAAGGCGGTACACGATGATACACACGACACTGGTTCAATGACGAAACGATTTATTAGGGTAAGACAGACGTGCATCAACAGAAAGATCAATGCGTACTTTGCTAAGACTAGAGATAACTCCGGCGATCAGGTTCGACAGCACGGTCATCTTTCCAGGCCCGACAGGCTGAAAATAACCAATTATATGATTGCAATTTAGTCGTATATATAACATGTCGTTGGAAGATGACCAATGCAAATTATTATATTCACCTGGAGCAAGGGTTCCAGTAAGACTCTGATTATGTCACCCGACGACGATCCACCTTGGCCTGGAGGCTATAATTTGCGTTAGCCTTTGGCGTCACATCATCAGTATTCATTACTATATACATGTAGCGTAATAATAACTGTATATACATACGTTGCTGATCTGACGGCTCAATGGTACGATCAATGGACCGCTGAGCGGACCGACCAGCGGCGCGCTTAATTGGAGAAGCGGCGTTAAAATGGCGGCTGAGTCCCTCTGCCCGTCCATACCCTGAAACAAACCTCGTTATCGCATTTACCTGACCTCTCGCGCGAAAACACGGCGACTCACTCCGCTGATCTGCAACAATATCGGCAAGAGCAGCCCCGGGATGTCGAATCCCTCCGTTTCACTGTCGCCCTAAAAATGAATCCCACGTATGGTCGAGATCGTTCCGATACGATTGCTGGGTTTCACAGCCGCCTTATTTGCCACGAAACGAAAGAAGTGTTTCAAGGTGACTCGCTCGGGGTCCTTACCTCCGAAAGTTCCTCGAGCAGTGGGACCGCAGCCGCTAGCACGTCGCCAATGTCGGCGTCCGATTCGGGCTGAAAGAGTTAACAACTGGTGAACGCGACGGCGAGACGTTTCGTAATTCTCGTCGCGGTTCTTACGTCGCTGAGATCGTCCAAGATGGGCGCGGCTAGCTGAAGCAGATCGATCAGGGCTTTGACGAAGCCACCCTCATCCTCGTCCGAGTCGTCGTAGTCGCTCTCGCTGGAGGAACTCTCCTCGGAGCCCTGAACAGCGTCCGATTTGTTGTCGCTTTTGTTACTCTCGTTGCTGCCGCTACCCTCCATGCTGTTGTCGCCCTCTTTGCTGCCGCTATTCTCTTCGCTCCCGCTGTCGTCGTCGCCCTAGCGATCGAAACCCCTCTCCAGTTAAACAATCGCGACATTGGGGTGCACGATGAAAGAGAATATCGAACGTACCTCGAGTTGTTGCGCCAGAGACGTCTGATTACGTCTTCCCTGTCTGAGCGCAGACTGAAATAAACGAGTCGACTTCAATAAGGTTCCATTGACGCGCGTTCGTTAGTCTTTTCAAGCGACTTCGAGCGAGCTCAAAAATATCGCGTCGTTCACACGCGAATCAGGCAACGATTTTTGATTCGATGAATCTGAGGTGCCTCTGCGACCCGTCGATTGTGCAAGCGGTTAACGAAATCGTGGTCCGAAGCGATCGTTTTGGACAACCCTCGATCGAAGGAGTCCGTTGCGGAAAATCGAACGGGACGAACTCGCAACACCATGAAATTAGCTTTCTCACTGAACATGATACATTCGTTGCCGCGATTCCGTCGTTCTACGGTCGCATGCGTATCGCTCAACGAATCCCATTGCGCAACGGCAGCTTTCGATTTCATTGGCTTCCCAACGAAGCGAAACCTTTGAACGCTAACGCCATTTCGTCGATGCGTGCGCTGTTCGTCAAGGATTGTGCAATTAGCGCATCGAAACGGCGCCGATGCGAACCTCCGGGGCACGCTCGCCAAATTTCGCGCTATAAAAGACGCCGCTTTAATGGCCGACACGTTCACGCGCGCGCCTTTCACCGGTCTAGTTGTCTCCAAATCACACGGTTCTCCTTCTTTCGCCCCTTTTTTTCCTCTTTTTCTGTTACTTAACTACCGCTGCGACACGCGTGTTCCTTTCTATGCCGCAATCGCTTATGTGCAGCGGATTCTGGCTCTATCAGTCGCGCCAATGGAAACGCGCGACATGGCCGGCTGATCTGTACCGCCTTTATCTACAGCCATCGCATTAATATTGGCGAGACCAGTGGAATCAGACTCGTTGCACTTATACAAGTAAACATTTCAATTAACCCAGGAACCTGCTGTTACATGTCGCAACCGTACTTACAGGTGGCTTTGGCGGAGGGTAAAGCTGCGTCCTCTGAGGCGGTGGCGGCGGTTGCGGCACCCTTTGGCGCACTGGGACCCTCTGCGTCGTCGTCGACACCTGCTGATTCAGCGGGGGTGGCGTCAGATCCGTAGACGGCGTGTTATTCCTCCTCACAGCGACGAACGTCCTCAGAAACTCTCCTATCGGCGACACTTGACGCGTGTCCGACTTCTGCTTCTTCGACTTCTGTCGTTTCGAGCTACCCTTCTTCTTCTCCTGCTTCTTCCTCTCTTCCTTCCGCGTGTTGTTCCTCACTTCCGTCACCTGACTGCCGTCGTCGAACACGACGTTGATCTGCGTCCCTGGCTCGTTGCTCAGAGTGTAATTAGTGTCGAAGTACGGCGGAAACTGATCGAGGGGCTCCCTGGTTGGCACCGAGAAATACTTGCCACCCTCGTTCCGCGACGTCGTCGTTTCGACGGGTTCACCGCGAGAGAACGTGATCACTGCTTGAAAGGGAACGTTGAACAAAGGTTTCACGGAGCTCGTGTTCCTCTGTTGCGAGAGAAGCTCGACGCTCTTCACTGGCAAGGGTAGATCCTCGCTGAAGAGCAGAGGATTGCGCGTTGTTTGAGTGATTTCAGATGGACGGACGCCCACGTTGCTGGAAATGTTCCTCTCGACGCCATCGAAGAAGTATCTGGTAACGAAAGGGTCGTTTGGGAACTTGATGTTATCGGTGGTCGTAGGAACAGGTAGGTAGTTCCTCGAGGGAGGCGTGTTTCCGCTTCTGTTTCGAAAGATACCGCCGATATCAGTGTCCACGACAGATACGAAGTCTGGGAACTGAGGGACGAAGGGTTGCTCCGCCAGCTTGAGGGAATTGGTGGCATCGAAGGCGCCCTTGAAGGCTGACTCCTTGATCTTCGACCTCGCGACGTTTATGTTCGCGGCTATCTCCAAGGGACTCGGAATAGTCGTGTCTGAGATCTCGATGTTGGCAAATGTCGGATACAATTGTCGATTATTGAACAAACCGCTTGCAGTCACCCCGTTGATCGATATGGCTGGCAATTGTTGATTAGGGAGCGCTTTTTCCTTAGGTAATTGGAAATTTCCGTTGTTCAGAGAATTCCTGATGTTTTCTGAACGTCCATCGTTCGCAGAGACCTTAAATCGATCGAAATTCGCCGAGTGCCCAAGGTTTCTAATGTTCTCCGCGTACCTCGAGTTCTCGAAGTTGTTCGCGTTTCCAAAATGTCGCGCGCTGTTCATCGATCTGGCGTCCTCGAACTGTTTGAACGCGGAATTTCTGGTGTTCTGCGGTTGCCTCGCGTTGTCGGACACCCTGACGCCTCCGCTCGACTTTGATGGCGCCTCCTTCACGGTGGTCAACGTGATATTAATTTTGGACGCCATCAGACCCATCACGTACTTCGCCCAGGCCACCAAGTCGTCCTTGGACGCGATCTTCAGTGGCAACTGGATCTCTAGAATCTTTGGCACACTGGAGAATCCGCTTCTCGCGTCACTCGCGTCCTCCGTCGACCGCTTCGATGGCGGTGCGGGCATCGAAGTCACCAGGCTCGTCGCTACTACCGCCAGCATCAGATAACACCTTGGCGGCCTTCTCGACGACAAGAACATCATTTTCGATTCTCGATCTTATCCTGAAGGCAACAGGAATCTTGCGAAGCGTGCTTGATACAAATATACGTGTTCAGTATTCGATTAGACGAAGGATCAATCGTCGCTCAACGTCCACGCGAATTCAAGCGACAATTCTCGACACCGTGGCGTCATTTCCGCGAAGCAGTCACAAGATCAGTAGTTGGTGAGAAAAATACGAGGAATATGCACGCTTCTAGCGGATATTCCTCGTGTTGGTCACAGACGTTGTCCAGAAAAAGGAAAATCGACGTGGAATCGCGACGTGAAAACTGAACGCACTCCTCGGGAGGTGGTTGTTTTATAGTGGATGGACGATCGATCGCCCCTTTTCCTTCTTCTTGATCGTGGAAGCGTGCACTTTTTCCGCGAGTCGATATCGGCATTTCTAATGACAGTGCACGCCGCTGCAGCGAGTGCACTCACTTCCGTGGTTGCGTTCGCAATTACGGGGGTGCGTCCTCTCGTGGGAGGATCGGCACACGCGAAACGCAGCTGACGACAGGGTTTCGCAACGCATAGAGCCTGATCTGAAGAACGTGTGCGAATGATTCGAGAATTTCGTAAGATTTCGTAAGATTTCGTAACATTTATGGTTCCTAATGGATAGCCTGAGAAACTTAAGAATGATACTTCACGGATGAGCTACCTTCGATCTTTTTTTCTCTTACATTCTGATGATGCTTGCTGAATGAAACGAAACGTCTCGCAGAAGAGTTGCGTCGACAGTGAATGTTCCTCGTGGTCTGGAGAATTGGAACATCGTTTGAACAGTGCAGTAGTTCTCGAAGTGTCACACTGTGGCGACAATGTCTTCGCTACGCGGTGAACGATCTCCTACGACTACGATCGTTAATCATTTCCAGTAAGAAACAAAGCAAGGACAAGTTCAACGTGATCCCACGCTGATGAAAGTTACCACGCTGGTTCGCTGGTGTTTATTAAGCTAATAGCATGCGGTCTCGAGTTGATTCAAGACTTTGCTCGGATTACGTCGACCCTTATCGACGCAACGCTCTCGAGGCACCGCCATGATGGATTTTAGCTGGAATATTAATAATAACACGCTTCTGACAGGTCAGCGGTAAACCATGACGACTGATCGAGGCTCGACGACGATTAGGCACGGAATGAGGCATAAATTCCACTACGGTATCGCACGAACCATCCTTGGTCGAACAGGTTTCGCAACGTACGCCAGAGATCGAACCGTGTTACGACAAGCACCGTTAGATCGGTTTACTGACCAGCCTCAAGCGACCTTATCGCGCCAGACGCCAGCTGATCACCTTTTCTGGTGCAGATCCATCCAAGGTCGGTATCGTTGCTCGATAGAATTTCAATAACCTCGACTATTCGCGATTCGGTCGCGAACGACGCGTAGCCGGGTCCATTTTTATTTGCGCAACCACGTTACGTCACAGCTGCCATCAGACGTGTCGCTGTTCCCTCCTCGCTTCCGTCGTCAGCGATGGCTATTCGCGAAACGACGTTAAAGTTTCCTCGATACTCGATATTTAAATTTAACTTCAGAGATACGTTTGGGATTGGCGCGTTCGCGAGCGTTTCTTGATTACTCGCGAGGATTGGAAAGTACGATGCGGCTGTCGGTTTTTAGTCGTCGTTTCGAATGTTTGCGCACGGTTGTAGAACTTCGCCAGCTCGTCGAGGCAATAAAAGTTTGCAAGTTACACTGAACAATCGGAGGAACGTTAAAAAGTCATAAATGCATCGAGGACTTTTCTTGTGCAAGCAGAGGTTGCTTTTACGAGGGTAACGGGTGCCGTTTTTGTCGCTCTTTGTTTCTTATCGGCGATTTTTCTGCGACAGCCGCAAGAAATTCTCTCCTCGTCGATCCGCTGTTCGCGATTAAATGTTTTCGTTCATCGAGCCATTTCTCCTTGTACAAGGAATATTCTCGAGGCGATGGCTAGCCGTTTCGTTACGACGCAGCTCAGTTTGAGTTGTTTTTCCCGTTTCGCGTTGATTACCCTGGGCTCGTTTCACAAAGCTGTAATTTATGTTACCTGTACTCGCGGCTAATTCGCTGTAAATGATTACTGCTTATTTAAAACATTCTACGACATTACGCCCTACAACACGCGAATGATTGTCAAGTTTTTATGGCCATTTCGCAACACAGCACGACCTAATCGATTCAACGTTGAATTATTGGGATCAAAGTACAAGCGTTGACGCAGAGAACGCGACTTCCGTCGCGAGCAGATCGGCACAGGCGTTTCCCTCGCCTCGGTTCGCAGTGGATCATTCAAATTTCATGCTTTCGATCTCAAATTTCACGTATCCCTCCCGTGTCACCCGAGGCAGAGCAGCCAAAGAAAGCAGAGACGCCTTTCACTTTTTCCCTTCTGCGACATCGCAGAATCCCGCGAAATTTTGCGCAGAGGCGCGATTAATCACGCTCGCATCTCGACGAAATACCGATCGAAACCGGAGAAAAAAAGAGAAGAACGCGCGTTACGGAATTTCAGCCGGGGGAAAGAGAAAAGGAGAAACGAAATTCGGTTGGCGAATAATCGATGGACGTTAATTTCCTTCCTGGTTCGATCAGCGTTCTGGAGCGAACGATACGACGCGCGACGACGTAACGACAGCGGCAATTAGAGGTAGCTTTCGCGATCGGAAAATCATCCCGTTTGCGTCTAATAAATATGTTTAGGAACATCGCGGAGACGCTTCAGCGAGCACGCCACGGGCTAGAAAAAAAGAGGAGAAAAATCGAAACGCGCGACACCACTTTCTACCGCTCGAACCCGTTCCGTCTATTAGACTCCGTCAAAACGTTCGCCTGTGAACATCGCGTTGTCCAAGTTCTGTCTTTTCTATTTCTCCTCGAGAACTGCTGAGACGACGTGCGATCGCTGTTGGTGTTACGCAAGGAACGCGTGTTTCTCGTTCGCGACAACCCCTACGTTTCCTCGACGAGGCAGAGCAAAAGGGGCAAAACCGCGCGGGGAAACATGAAAAACTCAACACGATCTACCACTGTTGCATGATTATGCAACGCGATCGAGTTCTAAACGCAGGATAAGTATCTGAAATATCTGGCGGCATCGAACAGCGTTCACTTTCGACGTCCCCAGCGTCACACGTTCGTCAGCCATCGCTGCGCGTACAATGAGCGGTAAGAATGAATCGAGGTTCAGCACGAAAGGGAAACAGTCGAGGGAGAGAGAGAAAAAAGAGAGAATTGAATCGTAATTATATCGACCAGATGTGCTTAATTAGAACGAACGGGAACATCGAAGAGGAGGGAACGAAACGAAAGGAACATGTGCATTAGTTGTATTCCACGCTGGCGGACAGTCGATGCGTGTTAGTCGAGCCAATAGCAACTATTCTTTCGTCGTCTACTTATTTCTAGAAACGAATGTCCTGATACAAAGAAAAGAAAACAAGAAACAAATGAGCGATGCGACATAGTCCATCGATATCGTTTCTGCGATCGAAGCATGGCGTCTGCAGAGGACAAACAGAGTCGAGCGGTCGCAGCTGACTAGATTGCGAACACTCTCGACTTCGTCCCACAGAAATCGGACGGAACCACCTAGCAGAAACTGGTTTCCGTGGAATTCGTAGGAACTTATCAACGCCAGCCGTACGATCTATAATCACGCACCGTCTACCTTTCATTTGCCATCCGCGCGACGTAGAGGCCAGCTCGCAGCAGGTCATCGATCCGGCGACATTTTAAATCCGTCGTCCCAGAAAAATGGCGAACGAGCAGAAAAAACCCTGTCATATTACCGCTGATGGAGTGTCCCAACACCTGTCGCCGTGGAACGCCACGTCGAACGTGTTTTCGCGTTTCGCAGCGCGCGATGGGCGTCGTGGTTCTACTTCCGCGAGATCGAAGTTGGGGTCGCGGAGGACCACAGGGAAGGGGTCGATCTGGGGTTGTTTTAACGGTGAAAGGGCGGTTGAGGTGTCTCCGTCTAGCGATCGTGCACGAAAGCAACAATAGTCGAGGACTCCAGCGATCGATCCACCAGTCGACTCTTACTGTCGGTAAAATCGCGATCGATCGTTGGGAATCGCAAAATGCGTGATGGTTTCGTCTACGAATTTGCGCCAGGGATCGCATCGAAGTTCTTCTTCTCTCGTTCGTTTGGTTCCTCGTATACTCTGACTACATAAATATGGAACGATCGAAGAATCGGGTACGCGCGAACACTTTTCTATATGCAAATCTAGGCGCCGCGTATTCGCTGGGTCATAATCGATTTCACTTTCACCCGACGCGATTAAAAAAATGCAATCATCCAGGGGTAACCGAGGTGACGCTGGAAATTCTGGTTCCAAGTCGCGTTTGAGAACCGAGTTCCGAGTTCACCGGTTCGCTCTGATGCAAATCGCGCGATTGTAAGGTTAGCAACATTCACGGTTTAAATATTATTGCAAATGTGCTGCTGTCTGTGCATGATTTACGCGACTTACCGCGTTCACATAATTTAACATGATTTGCATTTGCAACGGCGCGAGAGTCGCGTTAAACAAATTTCGAGCATTTTCTGCGGCAATTTCCAGCGAGCACTCGGGAACTGCGTCGGATATTGTTCCTCCTGGGAATCGTTATCGATTCGCCGCCAGCTGACTCGCGGAGGAGCGTTTGCATTACTGAAACGAACGAGGTAGTCGTCGTCATTTATTTAAACTACGATGGCCGCCAGCGACGACGGAGTTGCGAATTTTGTGCGACAAGAACACTCGACGGAAACCTATTTTCTGACGCGCTCGCGTAATCGCGAGTCCGTCGCGATTTTCTTTCGGACGGTGACCTGACAATTGGACCGCGTCTCGTACGTTATTTTGTCCACCTTCTTGCCAAGCTTTTATGTAAATTCCGACATAATCGAATTACCAGGAAATTACCCAAGAATTCGTCCTGTCGAAAGAACAAAGCGTGAATTCGAGCATTATCGGTGAACGTTCCCACGCGGTGCTCTTGTGTCTGCCTTTTTCTCGACGCGATCGCGGGTTATTGGGATAAAATTGTGCCACGTGACACTTTCTCTAAAAGCGGTTAGGTCCGTGGTGTTCCATAGAACCCTGTGACTCATCGAAACCCCTCGTAGGTTACGCGAAAAACGTTACCAGATGGCAAAAACAGAGTGATCCGTTGCACAGCGAACGTGGATCGTCGAATCGTTGAGAATTCTTGGGAGGAAAAAAATCGAGAAGTTCACGTTCACGTCTATGAATGTAAAAACTGGTCGAAGCTCTTTCTCGGGGCACACGAGAAATTTATTTCGAGTATTAGCCTTGGTTCTTAATGGAAATGTTTGCCAATGGACCGTGGACGCTGTATTTTCGAAAGAGATATATCCGATAGGAAATAATTTAGAGGGAATAAATGCGCACGAAATCTCGAAAAATGATACACCAATTAAAATGCGCGGAACGCGACGTCAGGGGTCTTCGACGTAACCAGCGTGCGCCAGGTTGCCGCGCAATCGTGGGCGAACGATATTTAGCAACGTCAAACGAACGTCACCGTCGAAAGCGGCCCTGGTGCACAGAAATATGAAGAAAAACGTAATGAGTCAACCCAGTTTTGTAAGAACATATCGAACGATAGTCCTTGGCCCGTTCGCGGGACCACCAAGTGGAAGTGCTACCAGCCAGCGTTTCCGTTTCGTCCCCGATTCGATCTAACCCCTCGTTGCGATCGCGTCGGACGCGGCTTCGCGCTCAGCGCGTCGGCGGAGCGTTGTAAATTATTTATTAACAGCCACGGAAAACGCGCGACCCTGAAAAATTCATTAGAAACGGAACCATTGCCGCTTGGCACGGCCGCGACGGCACGTTAGAATCGACAAGACTCCTGGAATTCTCGTGAGAGGAATAACGATGCGGAATGTGTACTAAAACGTGCACGTAAACCTCGAAACAGCGTACCAGTCCCGTCGAATGTATAGCGCCATTTCACGGAACGACTTTGTATGCTAATTCATTTCATCTGGTCGGTCGTGGATGTGTTACGGCCAAGCGGAAATAAACCTGTTATTTGTTACGGAATTACCGACACCTAACGCACGAACTCGCGTTTCGAGGGACAACCGGTACCGGAACTGGCGACGAACACCGCGGTCGCGGTGTTTCACGCTGGATTCGGGGGATCGTTACGTGGCCAGCCAGTGCGCGCGTTGCGAGATCCGATTCGAGGACCGAACGAGCGTTTTCCCGCCGTCGAATTACGTAAATCGTTCGAAAAGCCATCGGGAACGAAGGAATCGTCGCATTCTCCAGTCACGCGAGGGACATTTTTTCCTTTATCGATCCTCCTATTCGTTTCAAGGAGGATTTCCAATGGCCTTTCCGCGCGTTCTCCGTGTCTCGTATCTCAGCGTTCGTTCGCGATCCGATAAGATCGACTCTTGCAACGAAAAAAAGGAGAAATCGAGAATATTCTGTTCGTGGGTTTCGCAAAAAGATGGTTTAGCGTGTCGGGAATGCAGTCGAATGAGAAGAATGATTATTCTTTCTGAAATATGGACGGACGCGGAATCAAATCAGGCATGAAAGTGGGCGTTACGTAACGTCGAAAGTTCCTCCAGGGACATTTTTGATAAAAATTCAATGAGTCATTAGCGACGCGGTGCCAGGGGGACATTTTATCGTCGCTTAATGTCCGTTCTATGCATCGATACTAATGGAATGCGAGCTCAGGCTCGATGGGGATTAACATCCTTCGATCGACGCGGGCGTCGAAAATCGAGACGAGATACAATCGGTAAGTCGAACCGGGACTTTCCTCGATTGAAATTCAGACAATCTCCGCGGAGAAAGGAGATTTCCTCGTTACCTTGTCTCTCGCTTTTAAATCGACTTCTCGTAACTAATAAGCGACTCGATTGGGAGATTCCTGAGATTTCGTAATCCGACGATAATCCTCTCTTCCTCTCATTTCTGTCGTTCGGGTCGCTGACAAGTAATAAGCGGAAACGTCGTAACAGGACAAACTTCAACGACGATACGTATAATTCCTGGGAACCTAAGAGGTTCGCAATGTTTACAATGTATGGTGATCGTGAATTGCGTTAAAATCGTGCGCGTGGCTCTTTCCTGTAATACAAATGCCGCGTTAGCCGCCTACGACATCGTCAGCGTGGTGCGATCGTTCGATGAACGCCTGTTCGTTCGTAGTAAACGAGATGAAGTCGGATGAATCCTGTTTTCGGTGTAAAATCGAAGGTCGAAGAACGCGAGGAAGCTGGAAATCACGCGAGCGATCAAAGTTCAAGGCGATTACTTCGGCTGTCCCTTCCGACCTCGCGTTTAACGAGTTCCCTGCTCCGCGGATCGTCGAGATACGCGTTGCCTCGCTACGAACAATGCCACGATCGCTTAGGAAACCTTAACGAGCGCGTTACGAAACGCGCGACAATCGTTCGAGGAAAATCTGAAAAGCGGTCTTCTCATAATCGACGAGAGTTCCCACGAAAACCGCGGTCTGTTTCTGCTAAACACGTGCAAAACCGGTCACGCTGTAGCTGCGAATTGAATCGACGCCGCGATCATTGGGAAACGAGCAGCGAATTCGATCGACAGCTGGCGCAAGACAGAACTTTCGACATCGGTTAACAAATTTTCGGCCAGACCAGGGCACACAGCGAGGGACGCCGTTTCCTGGACTCGATCGCTCGTGACGATTTCTTCGCGAGGAATTAGCGACGCGTGTCTAGCGCTATTTTCTCGTTCGGTCCGCCTCTGCTCGAGGAAAAAGAATCCGGCCGATCGACGAGCGATTTTCGAAAATCTGAAATGCTCAACGAACGGCAAGAACGCGACCAGATTGGTCTGCATTTATTTCACGGACGATCTCGCGGAGGTTGCCGGCAGAAAACGTTAGAAATCGTATCTGCGAATTCCTGACCGGTTCTCATCGAGCGAACAATTGGGCAATAATCTGGAACGAAAGTTTCGCGGTTCCACGAGCGTCGCGATGAAAATCGGCTGTCCGTTCGAGATCCGCTGGCTATCTTAATGGGATTTTCACTACGTGCGACGCGCGGCAAGGTCGATGGAACCGGGAACGAAACTGGAAACCATTCGCGGAGAAAGCACGGACGCCGTGTTATCGAGATGAATCCCGATTTACCCGACGATTTGGCCTGCGCGTGCGTTCACGAATAATTGCTGGAAAGTTCGTCCCTGGACTGGCTAATTAGACGAGACTATTGTCTTGGTCGCAGTTAACAACGGCGACAATAAAACGACGCGCTCGCGCGTCTGACCACGCGCAGGCTGAATCTACTGAGCGCCATTCTTCCTAAACCGAGCCATCATTCAGCTGCAGCCTCGCTGCTTTCGTTTCGCGCGATTGCGGGAAATCGAGCATGCAAAAGTGCATGAAAAAGTGCATGCAAAAGTGCTGTCGACGATTGGGAACAAGACGAGGCGTTCCTGGCGAGGTTCGCGGCAAGAGTGATCGAATTTGATGAAATGTTGCGGACGTTTATATAGGTTTTAGCCGCCGCGGCACGCGATGGAGGGACATAGAAGAACCAGTTTGTTAATTAGACGTAAGCGTGAAAACAAAAACGATTCAGTCGGTGTAACATATATGCATCCGTTTGGAAAAGAAAACGATCACGTGATGTAACAATTAGCGAGCGAGCTCCGTAAAAAAGAGCGTACAAGCGTTCGTCGTGCCCTCCTTCGCGAAGGATCGAAAGATCTGGCGATCGAGAGGAAAAAGGTTTAATCGAAAGTGGCGATCTATCGAGCCGCGATCGACGTTTAGAATTCTCGACGAACTTTCAGCCAAAGTTTAACGATCGAAAAATCGAAAATCGTAAAATCTGTAGAGGCGAAAAAATGTTGAGATTTAACGAGTGGACGGTTCAGGGATAGGGGAGTGATTAAAAATTCGGCGATTATAGCCTTGGGGTGCAGAGAAATGGAAATTTCCTAGATCAAGAACATAAATTCGAGTTTTCGATTACGCGATAACGATTGATGGATCGAGTTCCTCGCGCTTCCGTCCCCTTCATCTTCACGGCCGCGTCGAGGATCTCTTCGGTTGGTCGGTGGCCACGTTCGACGCCGATCCCTTCTTCAGGATCGCGGCTCGGCAGCGAGACAGAGGAAAGAGAGACAGAGAGGACGGAGGTTTAAGTGTACCGTGGAGGTGGCGCCAGACCCCTCCTTCTAATAAAAGCCGCTCACTAAGCTCCGTTACACAGACAGTCACAGAAAAGTCGAGGAGAGCAGGAGCCGCGGCGAGCTCCGTTTTGGTCCTCTTCAGAAGCGGCCAGTTCAAAAAGTTCGAGCGTGTTTACGGAACGACGAGTCGGTTGTGTGGTGAGTTCCGTCGCGTGGAACACGCGGCCTCGTGAAATTTCTGCTCGACCGTTCAGTGACGAGGAACGGGTCCACGTGACGGGCTCTGTGATCGGTGTGGAAGCTATCGAGTATATTGGAAAATTCGAGGAACCCTCCGCCGTTTCCGTCCGCTTTTCTCTCCACTTTTCTCGCCCCGCGACGTAACAGAAATTTCTCGAGACGATCGTATCCGCGTAACGGCTCGATAGTTTCCTGGATGCAGAGCGTGTTCGTTTTCGAGCTCCCTCCTCGAGTTTCCTCGAGCACGAGACAGTGAACGCCTAGTCACGGGACCGCGTCGGGTAAGCCAGAGGCGTTATCGGAGTGAAAAGTCTTCGTGAAGTGGTTCTCGCCGGAACGACGAGCTCGAGGAGAAAATCGAAACTCGCGTCCAGCTGGCGCTACGGCTCGTGGAAAATACGCTGGACGCTGTCACGAAAACCACGTGTCTTTTGTTCGTCACTCGATCATATCGTCGCGAGGCAACGAAACGTCGTCGACTTTCGTTTCGATCGGAGAAACGTTTGGTAGCTGGCCGCGGAAACGTTCAACCATTTGGATCGCGATTCTTTCGAATCGTCACGATGGAAAGCGAAGCGCATTCGATCGAATTCACGTTGCATAATCGGTATAATTGGGAACCGCCTTTAATTTGTATTCCAAAAATAGTTCGAGCCTAGTTTCAGCAACAATAGCGAATGGTTAATGAAGCTTGCTAATATTTGACCTCGAATGCGCACTGTTGCACCATCAGCTTCGAAGGTATACGCGTGGAATTTTATATCACCTTGGTGTGTGGCCACCATTGTATTCCGGCTGTTCGGCTACTGCAATTATAGCCTCGGTTTTAGTTGTCGAATCGACTGCATTTCAATTTCTAATTCGTTAAATTACACCGGACGACGAAAGAGTTAAAAATCCAAATAACTGTTTACGAAAAACAAATCTTACAAGATTTCTCCTTACGTAACGAATCTGTCCCGGTATGGATGCAACGATTGTCGAGATAAATTGCATGTTCAACGATCTTCCGTTGTCGTTTGCAACGGGAACGCGACATCGTAAAAAGAAATGACAAAACGCGCCAGGCCATCTTTCCCTGAGAATCTCGGCGTCGCGGATGCCAGCGGCGTTCTCGACTTTCATTCGGTCGAAAGTGATAGTTTCGAACGTATCCACGCTCGAGAAAGGAGAGCCATTGCTCCCCTCTACCACGGGATCGTCCGAGACTCCTTCACCTTCTCGTCGTTCTTCTTCAGAATCCTCTCTCGTACCGTTTCCGGCTCCTATCGATGGACCATCCGCGAGTAGACGCCATTCCAAGCTGCCAAACGTTTCTTCCGTCTCGAATATAACGCGCACCTTGCATCGTGAAAGTATAATATCTCATCTCTCTTTCAGTTCCATCGATACTCGATCAACCATGAAGTTAATCCTCATTTTGGCAGCAGCGTTATGCGTGGCTACGGTCAGCTCGTACCCAATCCCCGAAGAGGATCGCCTTCGCTCCGAGGTAAGTCCACTGAAACATGTCCGCGCACCGAACGTCCTTTCTCGACTTACACTTTGCACAGGCTCCCCCTCGATTCGTCTCGACTGGCGTACCAAGCCACCTTGATACCGCGGGCGCAATCCCGCATTGGAAGCGCCGTCGTGCAACCTTCGAATTCGTTCCTTGAACTTTCCAGCGGCGATCGCGCGCTCTGCTCGCGACACGAGACGAGCCGCGCGAGAAACAGCTCGCTCGTCCGCTCCGTTCTCGAGTGTTCGCTCTAAATTTCGAGACGAGCGATTTCTCATCCCCCTGGGTTGCGTAATTGGTGTTACGATCACTTTCTCTGTGTTACTGGGCCATCAAGATGGACGCCCATCTCGGATCCGTTCGAGCCGCGATCCTCGTCGCCCAGCAGTGGCACCGGAATCAGAGAAAGCGCAGCGTCCGTTCGCGAAATTCTGTCGATCGTGGCCGCTAACCGTCCGGTTAATCGTCGGGATAAACAACGAAGGAAACGTCCGTACGTCGCGAAAGTATATACACACATATGTTTGTTCTGGGTTTCGAGGTTCGGCTGAAATGCCAGAGTCGATCGATTCGACGATCGGAGATGATGTTTCACTTTCGAGCGGGGGGCCTCTTTCACTCGAGACGAGTGCTACGACCTCGCGGCGAGAACGAAATCACGGCATCCGTCTGCATCATCGATCTCATCGCGACCGTTTTGTTTGATCTCTTGTTTAACGACGCACGAGCGGGCGTCATCGACGTGTTTGATCGATGAACAGCCACTCGAATTCGACGACGGATCCATCGCCACCGCGGGTGCTTGATATTTACGCGACCTTCGAACAAGGCGATGCAGTAGAGCGAGCAAATATTTTTATCGACTAGTCAGCGCTCGTAGCATCTTGACAGACACGGTATGAATATACATAGAGCTCGCAGGAAGTATCTTGTCGCTAATGTCTTCTAATGAGCTGTTTACACATACGCTGATGCGAAACTCCAACAGCAGCCACGGTGCCAGACTGCGTTCGGGTAGCCGCCTTCGAGTTGAGCAGAAACGATCGAGGAATCGACGCAACTCGATGTAATCAGGCGGCGGTGGAAGGTCAGGCGCGAAAGTGGTTCCGCGATTTTCCTGGAATCGCGTTTTAACTGGGACCATTAAGCAAGCTCCAGGGCGGGCGAGCTTCGACGGGCGACGAAAACCCGAGGAGGGACTCGATCGGGCTCTCTTCTTCGTCCCGACACTTTCACTGGCCGCGAACACTTACAGAGTTACACCGGACACTTTCTTCGCTCGATCGATGCCCAATGGAAAGCGCGTGCGTAAGCGTGTGCGTAAGCGTGTGCACAAGTCTACGGCTCTCTCAGACGACCACGCTGAACAGTGGTGGCCAAACGAATTCTACCTCCGTATTTCCTGCCTCCTCGTCTCGAATCGATCCCACCAGTTGTGGGATTCCGTGACGAGAAACGCTAACCGACGGATTTCCAGTGAGAAACAAAAGAATCGTAATGGATTTTTCTTAGTATTCGAGCCAGCCGTTACGCGCTGACTGCGGAGACTTCGACGCGTGGACAAGCGCGACCTTCCGTCCTTAAACGTTCCCCTGCGAGTAGCAATTACCGATCGACAGCGCCCAAGTCGATGCAGTTAGATTTTCAAGCAGCCATTCTAATATTAATACCAACTTGCCAGACGTATCCGTTCGATCTTAGAGGACGACGAGCGAACGAAGGTAATCGTGAACGCAGATAACACGCAGGGACAAATATCGTAACAGCTGGTCGGACGTGAGCACAGTCCGAGGGAAAGTGAACCATGGTAACCAGGTTGAGCAACTTGGAAGTCCGATGACCGTGCAATCGCCGCGCGGCGGCTCGATTAATTTATCAGACACCTTGTTGTCCGAGTTACTGGCGAAACGTAAACGTTAAACGTAACGGCGGGTTCGATCGCGAGAGGAAGCGCTCGTCGACGAGTGTTTTCGTACCTAACGATCCTCGCACGCGCGCAAGCAGCGTGCGTCTTCAATAGCCAAGACAATCGTGGGCAGTCCATAAAAGCCTCGTAATAGAAACTTGTACCAACGCTAACGCAGCTCCCGTAATAATGCGCAATCGCGTCGTTAAACGCTGCAATTCCGTACGGACGATCGCCGTGCTCGACGCTACAATCCACCGTTTTCTCGTCTGCACCCAAACCACGTCATCCCCCTCAGAGCGTATTCTGAAGATCGTAATTGATTTTGCGTAATTCGGAAGATCGCCGTCCGAAAACAGCCTCGACGCGATCCTTCCGAGTCTGCACGCCTCTCCCTCGATCATCGCGAGCGCATTGCGCAACGATACCAGTTTTCGACACTTCCGATCAGCTTCCACGTTGACTAACGCGTTATCGGGGTCGTTTTGACGGGGGACGTTTCAGAGATCGCGCGAGCAGACAGGGAATCGTGGGAACGCAGCATGCGAGGGGTAATTTCAGAGCATTGAAAAGACACTGTAGGGGCAACGGGGTAACTTTTTTCAGGCACTCGATCGGCTGGTGATGGTCGAAGCCGACAACGTGGCCGCCCTAAGGAGCAAACGGACGATCGGTATCCTGCGAGAACTATTCCCCGAAGCATCTCAGGTGAGCCGCTGCTGAGCAAAGCGCAGTAAAATCCTGCAGATGACCAGGACTAATTTATACACGCGGATTTGCCAACCCCCTTCCCGTAGACCGTTCGAAAGTATTGTCCTCTGCATCGGTTTTTGGTCAGTCGAAACCTTGGACGTTCGTTTTTTTCTTTTTTTTCTTTTTTTTTTTTAATTACGGTACTTTCTCGCAATACAGCGGATAATTGAGAAATTACATCGTCGACGGGAACGTTTCATTAGTAATCCCTGGTCGATTTAAAGCGAAGGAGAAATTGTTCCCAGCGAAAATCGGCATTCCTGTCGAAGAAAGCTATACGGTCGATTCACGATTCACGCCGAGTTTCCTCGTTTCCCGTGCGTTCTGTCTCTCGATTACGTAACTACGTGCTCGTTTAAGCAATTAGCCTCATGAATTCAGATACGATCGTGAATTTAATCGAAAGTCCTCCCTAGTCGAGCCGCGTACGCACGTCCACCTTTTCCCGGTTGTCGATCGAGATTTCCACGGCTCAGAACGGTCGCCGCACCCTCGTTCGACGCCTCTACGCCATCGAGAGCCATCGAACTGGCCTTCGCATCCCTGAGATCTTCTCGATAGCCGTTAAAAATCGAGGGCTAACGACGAACCGTCGAGTCGAGCTGGAACGTAGCTCGAAAACGTTAATTTCGACGCGAACTCGACGACAGCGGAGCTGTTCCAACGATCGAAGAACGTTCGCGAACGTTCGCCACCCTCCGTCCAGTACGAAACGCACGGCAAATCCCACCGATCAGAGGCTACGGCGTAATAAAGACACCTTGTGGGCTCGCGAAAAAAAAAAAAAAATTAACACGATGGAGGGAGAGAAATAGAGGCTCGAGGGTACTGGGCCAGCTAAGGGCTGTTGTTTTCTAGATGGTCGAGCAAAAGGTGAACTCGATTGTCGCGGAAATCATCCGAGTGCTCGGGCCGACCCTTCTGCGCAGTTTCCTCGGGAATAATCAGCCCGAGGAGTCGAAAAGCCCGACGAGCGGCGGAACGTCCGCGACAGCGGGCTCGCCCTTCGACGACGAGGACGAGGACGATGACTTTAATTCGACCAGCGCGAACGGCGCGAAAGTCTCGATATCGTTGCCAACCTTCCCGCCGGACGAGGGGAACACGGAAGCGGCTACTAGCCCCGGAACGAGCACAGAATCGACGCTCGCCACGAGCAAAACGACGACCTCCGCCGCTACCGACCTCTCCAGCGCTAGCACGACCGGTACCGCCATAGACCAGGAAGGGACGACCACCGCTACCACGGTGGTAGCGTGATCGCGCGTCGCTGGCCGGATCGGTAACACACGTTGGAGGTTAATGAACCAGAACGAAGACTAAACGATCGATCGATCCGGCAAGGATGATCACCGCGCAATTGGGACTGCTGCGGGAGCGAAACACTACTATTGTCTGCCAACACCTTCTCTGTTGTCCGTGCTAACTGTGCTCTCTTATTTTATTCTCTGTGTGCGTATGCGTGTGTGCACTACGTGTGTTACTACCCTCTGTTACTTGTCTGTACTCCGTCTGTCTCTGTCTGTCTGTCCACGTTGTGTTCGTCTTCAGTCTCCGCTCTTCTTCTCGACGCAATCATCCTCTGTTCTTTGTGTTCGTATCGAGGCAAGCAAGAAGCCACTTGCTCTCTTCCCTGTGAACATTCATCGCTATCTTTCGTTCATCTACACCAGGCCTCTCTTCCGCGTCAAGCTTCGACGTAACCGGTCTCCGACTTCCGACGATCTTCGATCCTCGAGGCTTTTCGCTCTGTCCCACCTCGACTCTTTCGATCGTGTCGCTTAGCTTCTCTGTCTTTCGACGCGCCATCGACGATCATATGTTCATCACGCTCGCTCGATGAGCCGATTCGCGGGACGTCTGCCAAACGTCGTCGCCAGGTGAGTTCGCCTCTCTGGAGGCGATCAGAAGGGACCACGACGAGGATATCACCAAGGTTCAATTGTTCCGCACCCCATAAACTGTCCAGCAGCTTTGCCAAACGTAGAGAAAACTACGACGCGTAGTCTACCTGTTTGGTTCCCCGCGCAATGTACCATGGTTCCCAACGCGTTTCAAGCAAAACGGTTGGAAATCGTTGTTCTAATCCAATAACCATGCGAATCAGTATCGCTTCCACTTACGTTTCTCTGCGTCGCTTGCGCGGAGCGTGGCCGCCATCCATGGCTCCCGATCGGCGCGCGTTCCGATCACGAGACATCGCGAGAACGCGCGTCGCACGCTTCGTCTCCTCCCATTATTTTTGTGAACCCTGTTGCGGCGCACACTGGCCACTTTCCGTGTCAGCCGACTCTGTCATTTTGGACGCCCTGCAATTTTCCAAACGCCCGTCATCCCTGTTATTCGACGGCTCCATTGGCAACCAGACGTCGCCAGTGTGCGCCAAGCAGGACGTTTCAGCGTTACTCGATCTCGCCATCGAACTCGACGCCTCGATCAATGATTTACGTCAACGATCGTCGGCTAATCGAGTTCCATGGCGAGGAGACGCCGCCTCGAAGAGATCGACCGTGAACCTACTGTTTCGCAGGACGTGAACCCGGAAGCGGAGGACAGGGCGAACGAGGTGGCAGCCGAGTCGCAGAACAACGAGGTCAAAGTGCAGTTCGCGGACGAGCAAGGCGGCGACGACGCCGCGGCGCCGTTGACGCCTCTCGACGAGGCAGAAGCCGACGACGACGAGAACAGAAACAAGAGGTTCCTCAGCTTCGCCGGGTCTTCCGGTAGCGGCGCCGGTTCCGGCAACTTCCTCTTCGACATAATCAGGGTGAGTCTGCCACGGGAAGTGATATTCCTCTGCGTTACTATTTCTTGTTTCAGTATCGGATGAAAGCTAGAGACTCACAGTTCTCACCATTTGCCCCTCCCGTTCCTGTGTCATTCTAATCATGTCGCGGATTCCGACTATTTCAAAATAACCTTCGAATCGCGCTGTTTTTCATACGCTCAGATGGTAAAAAGAAGGTAATATCGTCGAGAGATACACGTAAAAAGTGTAGAGATTTGCGTTAATACCGCGATTTGCATGATTGCCGGTAATAGATTGCTAATAATGAGCAAACACGAACGGCTACATTGTGAGACACTCGAGTAAGAGGTAGGCAGAGTTGACGTCAGCAAGGGCGCCAACTCCAAGCACCGGTGAAAGTCATCGACCGAATCGCTAGGCTCCGTCGTCTGGTCACGATTCCAAGGTTCCTGACCTAGGCGCGACCCAGCCTCGCGGACCATTAGACGAGATCAAAACGACCTTGTCGTTACTCGAGAAAGAAGTCGGGAATTCAGTCGCGAGAATAACCACGTTTTTTGCGCGTCTCGTAACCGATCATCCGTTGAGTTTCTCCTAAAAATTCTCTGAACCGACTGAAAAATCGGACAAATCGAGAATCACGCAGGAATTCTTCGCTCTTTCCAATCGCAAGGCTTTATTCGGTTAACAGCGATAACCCAGTTGGACATTGTCCGCTCGCGTTCAGGGAGAACCCACGCGATCGTGAGTAATGCGTGCAACCGGTCGAAACTGGTCGACAGGTCGACCTCCTTTTACGGCGTCGAAAAACTGTCGTCTGTTCCATTGAGACCCTGTCGCGAAAGATCCGATTAGAACGTTTCGTATCCTAACCACAGCCCAAGCAATTCGCTCTCTCGAACTGTTCATCCGATAACGAAACAAGGACAATGCCACCCCTGCGGGACCCAAACCCTTAACGAAAGTAAAGAGAACATTCGAACACCGGCTACGAGATTTCGAGGAAGGCCAGAGTAGTCCGGTTCGCCTCGATCGGTCGCTAAAACGACACTTTCAGCCGCTTTACAGGACATCGCATCCACCAGGAGCGTCGACGGGGGTGTTGCCGACCTTTCGCAGCGAAGACGGGGGCGGGCGAGCCGCTCGTCGTCGATACGTGAAAGCAACGAAAAAGAAATGAAAAAAATAAAAAAAAAACTAAAATAAACAAGTAAATAGACAGGCGTTCTACCGAGGAGCGGATCAGTAAACGAAAGTTCTCGTCTCTGTTCTCGTTTAGCAAGCGGCCGACGGGGCGGCAAGAGCGGCGGGCACGGTGTACCGCGTGGTGGCAGGTACGCAGAGCCTAGGGCTCGGCTTAAGCGCCTCTCGCGACTTGAGCCCGGTTCCCGAAGGTGCCGCCCCTGCTGCCGCTCAGGCTGGTTCCTCGACCATGGCGGCATCCTCGACCAGCGCACCGGCCGCGTCAGGAGCCGGCACCCAACCATCGGTACGCCAATCCTTCCTAGCAGAGCCGAACGGACACTGCCAACTCTCTACTTCTCTCTATCTCTATCTCTTTCTCTCTCTCTTCTTCTTCTTGCTCTTTTTCTCTCTGTCTCTTTGTGTTTTCTCTTCCTTTCTTTTTTACTACTCAATCGTCTACCCGGTGAACGGATACCACAGGTTTCTTTGGTGGCGATTCTGGCTGGACGTTGCCTCGTTGGGAAAGGTGTTCTTTTTGTTCGCGAAGCTTGAGGGACGTGGCGCTTGGCCGACACGAAGGTGGCGGTGCACCCCCTTGGAATTTTAAAGCACGCCTTTCGAAGTCTTGCTCGGTGACTGGTTAGAGAGATAGGAGAGACTTTCGATGCCGCAACGGCAGTTTTGCGGTAGCGATACTGTTTATCGAGACGTTAAATATTTGTTCTCGTATTCGAAAGGAGTGCTTCGTACTTTGCACGTTTGTGAACAGCGAGCCGCGTATTTAACAGCACCCGATCATCCGCACACCGCGACGTAACCGTGTTTGATTTGCATGTATCATACTCCTCGCACGTGGCTAACGATCGCACGTCGCCCGTCTATGCACGTTCTTCGTTTGCTCTTCGTCTTCCATGTGACTTAACCACTCGAGCAGCCTCTCGTCTGCGCCTGTCTGTCCTCTCTTCTCTCTTCGTCAGCTTCACTTCCCCGTGTTTCGACTTTCGTTCTCGTTCTCCCGCATCTTGATCGCGCTCGAGCCGCGCGCCAGGGCTTCTAATCGCCGGAACAATTAATGGAGATCGAGCGTGAGAACGGTTCCGAGTGAAACCTGGCGCGCGATTCTTGCGACGTTCGTTGATCTCTCGCGGTCCTAGCGTGGGCCAAGTCTTAGACGTAAACCATCATCGTTGTCACTAACCAAACCCCGTTTCACGTCTGTCCTCCCTTCCCGTCTCGAGCGACCAAAAGGGCGTCTGTCTGTCAACCAAGGAACCAGAGCTCCATCGCAACGCGCCTTTTAGTCTCTCGAGGGCCATCTAACACGACTCAGAGTCACGTTTTCCCACCAATGCTAACCATCGTTCAAAGAGTGATCCCTCCCGATTTGGGACAAGCATCGAGTGGCCCTGTGAATCCCTGATTCCGTCCTCCTGTCTCGAAACACCCTCCTCATCGTTCCACCCGGCCAACGGTCCCGACGCGACACCAACTACCAGCGACTAAAGACAGTCGACGAAGCAGCTGGCTGATGGACGACATCCTGGCCGACTCGACTCGGAAACTAAGGGCAACCCATTGATCGATTGCCGATTCTCTCGTTGTTGTGATCTCGTACTCGTCCATTGCACACACGTCGTTGTACCTTAGTCTCGTAGCTGTAGCTCGTATCGTTGCTGCTGGAACGCACCGAAAGCAACGCGTCGCCGGACGATTCCGTTTCGAGTTATCGATAGAACGGACAATGAGAATCGTCATAGCGTAGAAAAGCAACGGAACCAACGAGATTCCATCGTAGCTGAATCGTCCGGCCACCCTCACACAGAATTGTTCTAGTAGTAAATTGATAGCACGGTGCGTGACGTACGTTTCATCGACGAACCGAGCGAAGGGGTGAGTATCGAGCGGATCGAGTATCGTGCGTCATGCCGCCTGTAATTATCACAGTAATGTTATCGTCTCTCTGGGTCCTGGTGAACATGTCTCTAGTCTCTGTGCACCTCGTAGGTTGTCCATACGATGCGTATGGACATCCTATGAAAAGTATATAACCGATACAATGTAACGAGCCGAAGGAGCGCACGTAAGGATCGTAGCAGCAAGATCGATGGATCGTAGCCGCAAGTAGGATTCAGGATGTAAAAGCACCGTAGTGTCGGGAGCGCTGATGCTGGACGTGGAGCTGCTAGACACCGCAACTATCTCCCCATTTTAAAACGATACGACAACGATTCGCACGATGATCGACGACAATGAACGATCTATGCAACTAGTCTGTCATTCACCTTCTCACCCCGTGAACAGAATCCTCCCCAATCGGACGGAGGAATCCGACTAACCGGTGGCTCGATTATTTTCAGCTGGTGGCCGGGAGCGGAAGCCAGGGGAACGCCTCTACTGGAAAAGCAGAGGACGCTCAGGAAGCCATTCCAGGACCGGTTACCAGGCTGTTCGTCGTAGCTAACAGAGGAATCTCGAACCTCATACAGGACCTCATTCTTGTGAGTAACAGTAACGAGCGTAACGGTTGGTTGGCAAACAACAGCAGCGTGAGCGTCGTCGAAAAGACGGATAAAATTCCATTAACGAGAAAATCGTGAAAGAGGATAACCAAAATGAATCAGAGCAAGTCGATCAACGAATTGTTGCCGATTGTTTGCGCGATTACGCTGAAAGAACGTCCGACAAAGGCGTCCGTTTCCACGCGAGCAAACGGTATCAATGAAACCCGTCAAATCGATCGTTTCGCAAGCGTTCGTCGAGCGAACTTTCCACGGTTAGAAATCGATTATGCTTAACGAAGCCACGAAACGAAATGCGTGGACAAAAAGGAGCCGATCGAAACGCGGTTACGACACGGCGAAACGAACGGGCAGGACTTTCCACCGAGATTTTCCGGCACGACGAGTCGCGGACAGAAGCGCCGTTTACCCGCTCAGGATTATTCGTAATCATTTCTTTTCGAAACGAGCTCGAACTCTATGCGTACGCGATATTTCTTCCTTTTTAATATCGCTTTATGTAACCGATTCGATCAGAAGTGAAACCGCGCACTTGAATCGAGTGCTGGATTTCGATATCAATTTTTATTTGCTCGCATTAATCCGTGCTTTCGTTTAATTAACGCAACGCGTTCCTCCGGCTCGATTTATCAGCAATGGCGATCGCGAACGCAGGAGCGCCCTTCGATCAAGCTGAAAACTCGCCGCGAGCGATCCATCTGGAGTGACGCAGAACTCGAATCACCGTCTCGATCAGCGTTGGAAGTCGAACGGGTTAATTTGCGTGGAAAGGTTGCGATATCGTGACCGCGTGATTACGAGCTAGCTAATTAGTCAATATCGTTGCTTCTTATCTCGACGAAGCAGCGCGCCGCAAATAACGCGCGTCCTGTTTCTTAATTTATCTTTCATTCGCTCGAAACGAACCGTGCGATCGTCGCGGACAGAGAATCGAAAAGAGCCGCGAAGCTGACGAGAATCGCGCCATCTTATCGAGGCGGACCAACCCCTCGAGCGAACAGAATTTTGACGAAAGTCGCGCAACCGTGACGCGTTGTCGTTCCAGATATAAAACCGGCCGATTACGCAACCGTCCCCGTCAGGATCGATGGAAAGCAAAAATGTAAGCGACTTTCTCTATGAAATAGCTCGTCCACTCGCCGACTTATGCAAGCAACAGCTACGTGGCTCCTGGCACGCGATACTGCCAGGGGCACGGTTCACCAGCTCGATCGATCACGGTCCTCTCGGATCCTCCGACCTCGAACGTCCTCGAGGTTGAAATTCTCAACCCTTTCCTCGCTGGAGTTCGAGACGCTTCTCGCGTCGCTTCGAAATTTTCCAAAACCTCATCTCGAACGTTTTATTAAGCGATAACGTTAATCGTAACGGCTTGGACGAGCAAACAATCGCAGTGGTCCGTCTCGATTCCAGCCTCGCCTCACGCGAACGGTTCCGCACGCTGCGAACGAAAGCGAGATCGATCGACGAGAGAAACGCGGAGGAATTGGCTGGTTGGAGGCCGTTGATCGCGCCGCGAAATTCCCACAACGGTCCACCGGTTCTCCCACGACACGGTTCCGCAAAAACTGGCCCATTTTTCAAAGAACGTGGCTGCCCAGCGCAAAAATCGCGCGCGTGCTCGTTCGATCGATCGGTCTCGCGGTTTCGAACACCAGGCTGTCTGCGACGGGGATTTTTCAGCGACTTTCGTCTCGCAGCGGGTAGAAAACCGGCGGCGAAGAGAAGAAAAAGAGTTCGCGCGAAAACGACCATCCGGTGGATTAGCGAGGCCCGCGTTCCGTTGTTTTTCCCTCGCGTCGCGCGCGCAATTCGCCCAGGATACGTCTTTACAGCGTTCTCCAGGCGGGAGAAAGCAAACGAGCGCGTAAGAAACGCGATGGAAAAACGGGTGTAAGGTGTCGCGGGTGTTGGCGTTGGTAGCCAACGTCGAAGCTGAATCTCGCGCTCGTTGCGCGCAACCTCCGTCGAGCGTACTCGGCTGGCAAGAAGCGGTCATCGGCTGGAAAGCGCGTTCACGCTTCGTACATCCCGCGGAATTCGTGTGCCTCACCCGGGTGAAGCATGGCGAATCGGAAGCCGCGTTGCGGACGCGAAACCGCGGGCAGGAACGACCGTTCGAGACGGTCGTAAGAACGATCTCGAGCCGCGATCGATGATCGTTCCTCTGGTTCGTGACGGTGAAACTGCGGTCGCGTGGATAAGAAGTGTCGAAAGCGGCGCTGAAACGGCGCGTCACCTCGAAAGCGTTGCGAACGTTCCTCGCTCCCTTTCTCCCCCTTTTTCCCCAGCCTCTGACAAAGAATCGCGGAATGGCACTCGTCTTAGGAAAAGAATCGATACGATTGAACGCGACTGTGTCGATTTCTTCGTTCCGAAACGCGGCTTTCTAGCCAGAGAATGTCCGCCGTCGTTGATAAGATCGGGAAGTCGATCGAGATTAGGCGGAAAGAAATTCTTTTCCTCTTTTCGTGTCCTTTCACCGACGCTCACGCTCGATTCCACGGCGTGGTTGCGCGCGTTTTCGGTTGATGGCCATGTAACCGCGGCTGTTCCGTTCTTCCAGCGCCTGGCAGCGACGAGCGAGCGCATCGTCAACTTCAAGGCGAGATTGATCACTTCCATCATCTAGGGATCGACAAAGCGCGTCAGCGATAGGGTGTGGAAGTACAAGAGGAGATTCGATGGTCCTGAAACGCTCGGAAGCCACGTGGGAGACACTGCCGAGCAGTGATTAGTCGAGCAGGAACACGGGTACGACGTTGGCAACGTTTTAGCCGTTGCCCCCTTGTCCCCGAGGTCCGAATGACGTCTCGTCGATGTGTCAATGAATCCTCACTCGTTATACTAAACGGCCGTAACCTCGCGACAAATGATTACTTCTCGTTCTCCCTCCGTCCTCCTGCCACGTCTACCGCATCTCTTCTCTATTCTCTATTTCTCTCCTCGTTTCCTGTCTCTCGTCCTCTAACGTCGTATCACATCCCCGTTATATTCACCCTGCCCCCCCTTTCTTACTTCGTACGTAGCTTATTGCCCTTACCACTTCAGCATAGTAGCGATCAGGAGGTTCCCACTGTCGAGGTTCTTTTTGCTCGAGCACTCGTGGTAATCTAGCCTGCAAATTTCTCAAGACCGTGATCCAAAAGCGCAACTACTGTGTCGACGACGTTTCGAGCTGAATCTCGTGTGAACTTGTACATAGATGTTCCCGGAATGCAACAGTGCCAAGCATTGATCCTCTCTTTGCTCGCCTAGCCCAATTGATAAATACAACGCGCAGAGATAAGGGGCTGGCTTTCAGCTCCCACGTTTCGATCAGAAACGCGCACCATTCTCAAACCATCGCAGCGAATTATCATTCCCAGTCTCTGCACAGCACGTAAAAGCAGGTTTTCCTCGCGCTCAACAGCCCCCATTTTCTTCCCCCTGTCCGCTTGTTTCCCCAAGGGCTGTCAAACCGTTGCTGCGACTGCGGCAAACATCCGGTATCACTAAAGAAGAAAAGAGTTCCGCGATCCTTGTACAAAAGCTGAGCACAGTTTAAGATTACGTTACCTAGGTCTTGGTACTCGACACTATTTATTCGACCATCCCACACGCCGCACACGAGAAGAGAACGATGTCATTCTCTCCTCGGATTGTCCAGGAACGTACGCAATAAGAGAATGATCATCGTCGATGAGTACACCCATGCGTGAAAGCGTGTCGATCACCGAATTGAACGCATTATCGGTCTTATTGTAAATCGTCCCTGTTGTTTTGTAGTGTAAATAAATAAATATTATTATCGTAAAATTATACAACACGCCTCCCGACTCTCCATCCTCGATGTGAATTAAAAAACTCGTCCGTTTTACTGCTCGTTTATTTCTTATGTTAATGTATGTAGACGCGATAAAAATACAAACGAACCATTTTATTGCCCCCGATTGACATCGATCGACGATCAAAGTTTAGCACAGACGTAATATGCGAGGATAAGATTCCCTTCGCTAATCATCTCTCGCAAGAAACGCTTCATGCAAAAAGCAGGCTACACTTGGCAAAAAGGTTTCGACCTCGCGTTCTTTTAAAATCCTCCTTCAATCGCATAATAACCGAGCCAAGCCAAGCCTGTTACACGTAAGTAGCATCTATAAACTTTCAATATGTATTTTTGTTTAACGAGTACATTCATTCATTTCTAACGCGCTAAACGTTAATCGCGACCAGAATTGTTTCTCACAAACTCTTCTTTTTAGGACCCACTCAGCGATCATGCGCACGACTTTAGCCTCGACGCTTGCCAAAGATGGATTCTTTGGAGATTCTCATAGCTTCCTAGTGGATGAACAACTGGTCCTCGCAGGAAGACCACAGGTACAGCTAGGGAGACGATATGAGTATTGGCTGCACTTCCGGAACGCCGACGTAAACTGGGTCACCTAATTGAATGGTACCACTTGGACCCCTCAGACCCAAGTGAACTCCCATCACTGGGCTCTCGCCAACGACAGGACGAATTACTGGATCCATCACTTGTCTGTAACTGTAACGCAAATGGTGGTTTTACTAACCTAGTTTTAAGAGGAGAATGGTACAGAGGCACGTGCCAGGTACCATTAGAAATATCGTTACCAAAAGCTGTCATTTTGACGCGAACCTTTTCAGGGTCTTCATAGGTTCCACAATTGGGCTCTTCATCCCTGTCTCCGGATTGATAGTGATCATAAGGCATCTGGTGCACGGTCTGACACACTTGAAGATGACGTCACCGATCTTTACCCAACCCCAGCTATCTTCCTCGAACGCTGTGGCACCTTTTATGACGAAATTTGGTCGGAAGTGTTGCGGGGTCACTGGCTCGTCCAAGCGAGTGTTCAATTCGGTGACTGAGCTCTCGTTTATCAAGCAGTAGCTGGTTTCGTCTTGGTAAACGCCCTGTTGTGAGCAAGCGTTACACGTATAGCTGTAGTACAGTGATTTTTGACGCGTATCTAATTTACCTGATCAATGTACGAAACTTACAGTGTCCTTGGTGGTTATTGAAAATCGTCTGCGCTTATCTGGCAAGCCTCTCGTAGAAAAATCCCAGGGATGGTAAACCAGTCTGAGTCCAGTATCTTTCTGAAGAAGGAACTGTGACAACCACCTGGCTGGTGCATCGCCACAGTCGTAGATGTCTACAGGAGAGCCCCAAAGAGTCACGCGTTTCCCTTTACCTTGGAGTTGCGACAGATCAATAGACTCGGACGGCATCCCAGGCGCAGACAAAGTGAGGATCGAGCCTGAGATGCTGGGTGATACCTTGGAGAACACACAAGTCCAATTTCTCTATCAGAAAATGTAGGGACGCCGAATTCTGAGAAGAGATCTTCCCATCGAAATGAAATCTTGAAAATACCAAACGCGATAGCGTCGAATCAGAGCAGCTCTCTAATATCACGTGTTATCGTGGCGAGATGTACGAAAGAGCTAATTACGTTCAGCGTTATCAACTTATCGTTCCGTAAAAAGTGGACGCGGAGATAATTTGTTCAGAATATCAGAACCAATTAATACATATAATCTACCGAGTATACGAGCACTAAATACTTTTAAAACATTAGCTAGAGCTTGCAAGAGTGCTGTATCGTCAGCTCGGTTCTCACCAGGACCATTTGCGGCCATTGTCTGGCAGTGACGAAGTGTCCGCTCTGGTCAGTGACCATCAGAGCCCGGTCTCTCAGCCAACCAGATTTCGAGCCCAGTATCGTGCACTCCAGCTTGTTTATTCGGATGGGACCCAGGGATTTCACCGGATACACAACCAGGTCGCTCAACTCGCCGACCTTCCGCCATTTCGAGGGTGGCTGTTCCTTTTGCCTCTTGGTCCACCACCACCAGACGAATACGACCACCGTCCCGACGCTAACTGCAGCCGTCGACACGTATGGCAGCCGTGGTCTGTCTGTTGTAGAACGTTTAATATATTGCATCAGCTTCAGAACGATTTGCCCACGTACGTGGATTTATTCAGTAAACAGAGATAGACTATGCTTTGACCTAATCTGATTACAAACAGAATTACTTATGTAAATCAGCTATCGTCCTTGCCTGACGAAACGCTATCAACGGTTACTATAGTTATCATGTTATACATGTGCCCAGATTCAAATTTTCAACTTCCTTTAACATTTTTGTAGCATTGAAAGGACACGTGAGTCTGATAGGTAAGAATGGAAGAGATTCATTTCACTTCACACACGGATTTTTAGTTTTAACGAACAACACATTGGTCGAGACGGACCTTTTTGCTCGAATCAGTACCAATGGAATTGCTCTTGCTTTATGCTTCCTGCATGTAACTCCCAAAGAGATTTAAATAGGGAACCTTGAAAGAATTATGCCTTCTCCAACCGTTATGTAATCACGTTGACGCGCATGATCTCTCAACAGGTTTATCTATTGGAAACGACACCAGACGAAGATACGTTCGTATAAATGATGTTATATAGTCGTGTGATACCGTGTCTACTATAATTGTGCTGGACATTTGCCAGAACAGACTTGAATATTCTTTAATCTTTCATCTGAACTGACTAACGATAGATGAATAAACCAGTTTCGACAACAAATCGTTGCAATCCGATGAACAGCGGCTAGCGATTCCAGGGTCCATGCGAATCAAATTAATAATGCGCGGTTAAAGTATATATTTGTAACGAAATGACAGGAAAGTGACGAGATAATAGATATATATATATTTACCCAGTATCATTGCCAAGGTTGCAGAAACAGACGATGAATAGCGGAAAAGCGAGTGGGATTACGGCGAAGAGACACTTGAAAGCGGTTCTGCGCCGGCTGGTCGACGACAGACTGAAGCTGACGAAGAGTTCGCGTGCAAGCGATAGCGTATCTTTTGCACGACGAAGTCGCTATTATCTATCCACGCTTACGTTCTGCTGCCTTCAGGGGCGCCGCGCGGATAAAAGGCGCCTATGTGCAAAAAAAATGTAGCGCTCTTTTTCAAAAAATGTTGCATATGAAGTACACCTACGTTCCCACACATATTTTTTAAAATATCTAAATACTTTCATGTCATCTTCTTATATACGAATGAAAAATGAATGGAGAATCGAACTGGAACAGATTAGGCTGCGTCTTTGGAACGTTCTTCAGGCGAGAGACAGGAGAAAGCAAAGGAGCGCGAAAGAAACGCGATAGAAAAACGGGTGTAAGGTGTCGCGGATGTTGGAGCTGGTAGTCAATGCTGAAGTTAATCTCGCATCCATTATGCGCAACCTCCGTCAAGCTAACTCGGCTGGCAAGAAGCGGTCATCGGCTGGAAAGCGCGTTCACGCTTCGTACATCTCGCGGAATTCGTGTGCTTCACCCGGGTGAAGCATGGCGAACCTCCGTTACAGGCTCGAAACGGTCGTAAGAACGATCTCGAGTCGCGATCGATGATCGTTCTTCTCGTTCGTGACGGTGAAATTATGGTCGTGAAACTGTGGTGGATAAGAATTGTCGAAAGCGGCGCTGAAATGGCGTCACCTCGCATCAATCACCGAATTGAACGCATTATCAGTCTTATTGTAAATCGTCCCTGTTGCTTCCTAGTATAAATAAATAAATATTATTATCGTAAAGCTATATAACACGCCACTCGACTCACCATCCTCGATGTGAATTGAAAAACTCGTTCGTTCGATTACTCCTTTATTTCTTATGATAATGTATGCATACGCGATACAAATACAAACGAACCATTTTATTGTCCCCGATTAATATTGATCGACGATCAATGTTTAGCACAGATACGATATGCGAGAACCGACAAGATTCTCTTCGCTAATTTTCTCTCACGAGAAACGCTTCATCCAGAAAGCAGAATACACTTGGCAAAAAGGTTTTTCGATCTCGCGCTCCTTTAAAATCCTCCTTCAACCGTATGATAACCGAGCCAAGCCTGATGATGTTGTACGTAAGTAGTAACTATAAGCGTCCCTTTCAATATGTATTTTTGTCCAGTAAGTACATTCATTCATTTCTAACGCGCTAAATGTTAATCCTGACCACCACCGTTAATAACGTCTGCGATCGGGAGAACAATCAATTGTCTCTCACAAGCACTTCTTTTTAGGCCCCATTCGACGATCACGCACACGATTTTAGGCTCGACGCTACGAATCTTCGTTGCCTGCCAAAGATGGACTCTTTGGCGATTCTAATGGCTTCCTACTGGACGAACAACTCGTCCTCGCAGGAAGACCATCGATACAGCTAGGGAGGCGATATAAGTAATGGCTGCTCGTCCGGCACGCTGACGTAAACTGGGTCACCTAATTGCACGGTACCACTCGGACCTCTCAGACCCAAGTGAACTCCCATCACTGGACTCTCGCCAACGACAGGACGAATTACTGGATCCACTATTTGTCTGTAACTGTAACGTAAACGGTGGTTTTTCTAATCTAGCTTTAAGAGGAGGATGATATAGAAACGCGTGCCAAGTAATGGAGAATTTCCTCATCGGAAATATGGACATCGAAAACAGTCATTTTAACGCGAACCTTTTCAGGGTCTTCAGAGGTTCCACCTTTGGATTCTTCACTCCTGTCTCTGGATTGACGGTGGTGAAAATGCATCTGGTGCACGGCTTGACACACCTGAAGGTGACGTTACCGATCTTCACCCAACCCCAGCAATCCTCCTCGTACGCGGTGGCACCTTTTATGACGAAATTTGGTCGGAAGTGTTCAGTAGTCACTGGCTCGTCCAAGCGAGTGTTCAATTCGGTCACCGAGCTCTCGTTTATCAAACAATAGCTGGTGGCGTCTGGGTAAATGCCCTGTTGCGAACAAATTAGATTTAGTTTAATCGTACCTGACAAGTATTTAATGTTACCTGATTAAATTGTGAAACTTACAGTATCGTTAGTGGTTATCAAGAACTGCTTGTGGTTCTCCCTCAAGCCTCTCCTAGAATTGTCCCAGGGGTGGTAAACCAGTCTGAATCCAGTGTCTTCTTGAAGAAGGAACCGTGACAACCACCTGGCTGGTGCTTCGCCGCAGTCGTAGACGTCTACAGGTTGGCCCCAAAGAGCCACGCGGAACCCTTTACCTCGGAGTCGCGACAGATCGATAGTCTCCGACATCATCCCTGGCGCAGACAACGTGAGAATCGAGCCGGAGATGCTGGGTGATACCTTCGAGCACACACAAGTCCCACTGGTTATTTTATCGACGAGCAATTAAGAAAATGTAGAGACGCCAAACTCTCGAGATGAGAGGAGATCTTCCTATCGAAATGAAATCTCGAAAGTACCGAACTGCGATCGCATCGAACCAGAAATATTGGCCAAGCAAAGATGCTTGTTGGAAAATGTCGCAGAAGGGTGAATTAATATTAATAATAATTGTTCATTTCTGATTCTGATGGAGTGTTCCGCGAGTCTACGAGGTGATAAAACGCCACGTTTAGCCTGATTAGAAAAGTTTCATTCAGTGGACGCTTGAGTGGAACCGGAGGAACGTGGGTTCTTATGAGAGGAGACTCGGCTGGGTAGAGTTCTAGGACCGTGCCAATGACATTTTACGATCCGCGAAGAGGACAGAGGGCAAAAAAGTGAGCATGATTAGCGGGCATCGCTCCACAGCTTTCACGATGATTCTTCCTTTTTCGTGATCCCATACGAGATGACCTCCCGCTTCCTGCCTTAACGACGAAGCCCAACCGGTCTCGTAAGAGACACGCACTGATTAGATTAGGTCATTTACGAATTGCCTGATTACGGATTGTACGCCTATCTAATATCACATGTTATCGCGGCAAGATGTACAGAAGAACTAATTATGTTCCGCGTTATCAAGTCATCGTACCGTAAAACGTGGACGAAGATAATTTTTTCAAAATACCAGAGAGCCAATAGATTATATTTATAGCGCACAGAATATACGAGCACTAAATACTTTTAAGAAATTAGCCAGCTGTACAGCAAGATTTTATGCTGTAAGAGTACTGTATCCTCAGCTGAGTTCTCACCTGGACCATTTTCGGCCATTGCCTGGCAGTGACGAAGTGCCCGTTCAGGTCGATGACCATCAGAGTCCGGTCCCTCAGCCAGCCAGATTTCAGGCCCAGTTTTGTGCACTCCATCGTGTTCATTCGGATGGGACCGAGGGATTTCACCGGATACACAACCAGGTCGCTCAACTCGCCGACCTTCCGCCATTGCGAGGGTGGCTGATCCTTTTGCCTCTTGGCCCACCACCACCAAAGGAATACGACCACCGTCCCAGCGCCAACCGCAGCCGCTGACACGTACGTCAGCCTCGTTCTATCTGTTAATAAAATATGGAAAACAGTGATTGATTCCGTACTAACCAGCGTCAATTTCAATTTACGTATCAGTAATGTAAAATATTCGTTGCGTCCTTACACGGAATTGTCTGAATCTCTATTAATCGGAGCTGCCAAAGGAGCGTTTGTTATCTTCCCTGGAATTTTTCAGACTCTTGATTACGCGTTTCAGAGAGGCCATCGAAGGAAAGTGCGTGCGAACAAGGAGTCGAGCTATTTGCAATGCTAATGTCCGCAAAAGCGGACGGTTGCGAAGAGGAGCAGAGGCGAACGAAGACCCTCGATGGCACCTTTATACCTGAACGGTATCTACGCGTGGACCATCGGTCGCTATCGATAATTCACGCTATCCAGAGCGTGGACTTCTTCACGATTGAGATTCGCAGACGCGAATGCCAGGCCTCCTTTAAGCGGAATCGCCTGGAGCTACCGGTTTGGTAATAATAAAAAGCAGCCGCGAACGATGCAAATTGAACATCGATGAGCTTGGCGCGATTAACGGTACCGGGATGAACAGAAGTCGGCGTTCCTCTCAGCCAACCGGAAAGAGATGGAATAAGCTTATTCACGGATTGTGGAAATTTGAAGTAACATCGTTTCGTTCGTATGAATTCAGAACGAGTGTAACGGAACACCGACAGCAGCAGTGCATTAGACAACTTGCACAATTCGTACTCGTTAAAATGTCCCGTGTCGTTGATATCGTCGCTGGAAAGTAGGCTAAAGAGGTCTGGCGCGCTTTCGAAAAACGCGCCGAGTGTCGCACCTTATGCGTTTACTTTTTCCATCGTGCCTGTACGCGTTCTGTAATGGCTTCAGAACGATTCCCAGTGGGTCACAAATATTTGCCGACATAGGTGGGTTCATTCAATAAACCGGGATAGACCTTGTTCCGATCTAATCTGATTACAAACAGAATCACTTACATAAATCTGCTATCGTTCTCACCTGATATATTATACGCACGCATATCGTCGATAGTAGTATTTTGTAGCGGATAATTAGCGTTTTCTTAATTTTATGTTAATCTGGTTTAAAAGGTTTTCTAAGGAGACAACATTTAATAAGCGATAAACATAAATTATGGTGTCATTAACATAATTATTATCATTATTACATTTGTAGACCGCTATTGATAACGGAAATGTACTTAACACAAAAATATATTTATTTTACTTTGGGAACAAGCCGACGACACGTGCTTCAAATCAAATTGTCAATTTTCGTCGACATTTTTCTGGCATTATCGCGCGAAAGGAACGCGAGTCTGATTGGTCAGGATGGAAGAGAGTCATTTCATTTTACACACAGGTTTTCGGTTTTAACGAACAACACATTGGTCGAAACGATCACACATAGTTGATGTACGACGACTTCTTGCCGTGCACTGTAATTCGAACGCAAATACACGAAGCCACGTTCGATGCTATCGATTTACCATTTTCGAGCAAGTCACAAAACGAGGGGAAAACGCATAGGGGAGACAACGGACCTTTCTGCTCGAATCAATACAAAGGGCGTTGCTTTCGCGCTGTGATTCCTCCAAGTAACTCTGAGCTAAAGATTCTAATCCGGAGCCTTGAACGAATTATGCACTCTCCAACAGTTATGTAATAATCCTAACGTGCAAGATCATTCAATGTGTTGAAAACGATGCGAGACGACGATGCGTCTATACAATTAACGCTATACAGTCGTGTGATACTGTGTCTCTTGTAATTATGCTGGAAAATTGCGAGAAAACATGGCGTGAGAAATTTTCCACACAACTGACCCACGTCCTCCAGTACCGCTTTTTCCTTGGAACCAGTTCACGATCGAGGTCGAAGTACCGAAGGAACAGACTTGAATACTCTTCGATCTTTAATCTGAACTGACCAGCGACAAACGAATAAACCAGTTTCACCATTCGTTGACCGGCAACAAATCGTTGCAGTGCGATCAATACCGGCAAGCGATTCCAGCGTCCACGCGAATCAAATTATCAATGCGAAATTGAAGTATAGACGTATGACGAAGTGGCAGAAAAGTGAGGGTACGATATGTATGTATATATATATTTACCCAATATCATTGCCAAGGTTGCAGAAACCGTAGAACAGACGATGAGGAGCGGAAAAGCGAGGAGGACTACGGTGACGAGGCACTTGGAAGCGGTTCTGCGTCGGCTGGTCGACGACGGACTAAAGCTGATGTGGGCTCCGCGAACACGCGACCGCGACTCTTCCTCGAAGACACCGTTATCTATCCACGCTTACGTTTTGCTGCCTCCCTTCTCCATTGTAGTAAGCTACGTTGGTGCATCACCCGGCACGTATCCACGTGTGAGGAGCCATCAGACTGTACGCGACTGTACGAAAGCCGATGGAAAGCAGTGCGCAAGGGCTATTTGCGGCCACTGGCATGCGCCCACCAAGCCAACCATGTGCTGTTCCTCGAAATTTCTCAGCGAAACGCTCGCATGCTTCGCTACTGCGCGCTTTGGAGCGAAATTCGAACACTATTTTGGAGAACGCAGCGCAGCGATAACGATAATTAGCGCGTTGGCGATAATTCGCGTGCAAGCGATAGTTGACGCGAGTAACTCCGGTTGACAGTGAAAACAGAGTATTGACAGGAATATGAAACGATTTTAAAATACTGATACGCGATTTTCCAAGCATTTTCTAATAGATTGCAGTTAATTGCAATTTTATCCAATTTCAGGTAATTAAATCGAGAATCAGAGTACGGAATTATGGGGAAGAAAATAGTCCAATTTCTAACAGTACTTGTTCATATAATTGCTTTGAAAGATAGCAGAGTTGAAGCTTAATTGCAGAGTAAATTCGTCTCGATGTATAAAATATTCTCTTATTTTTCTGTGAGCGGAAAAACATGGCGCGAAGAAGTGGATTCTTTTGAATCGCGCGCCACAGATAATAAGCATGCGTCACGCTCATGGTCGCGACGTTCGCAGTGATCAACTGTCATGTGTTAGAGATAGTCACGGACACTGTCAATGAATCATAACAGAGTCCTGTTTCAATTTCATCGAATCGCTCCTAATGAAGTGACAGTTCGTTAATTAATCACGTCGATCACAAATACAAGCTCAGAAGGAAGAAAAACACTGATTTTGAGGTTAATATCGAATAAAGTGCAAGATCATTAACTTGTTCGCGCCACCCCAGTAATTGAGGTAGGTCACCAAAATAGCTGATTGTTGACATTATCGAATTCGTATCCTATTTATCTCAGAATCACTTCGCCTCTTATTGATTTTGACAACCTAACCTTAACGTAGAAATGATTTTATGAAAGATTCATTGTTTCTTTTAGAGGTTAGAAACTATGACGTTTTACTTTGTGTAATATGCGTCCAATTATTTTCATCGTTATATTGTTAATTCGTTAATTACCTCCCTCTTTCGAGAATTTTAACAATACTTTTTCTATATTGTTTACACGCTGACACAGCAATTCTTTCCTCGAACTTCGATGTTTTCTTTATTACTCGGTATGATAACAACAGATAATTGTAGTGAAAATAAAATTTTATCACTTGCTGGGTAGAGACGTGTGGGTTCAATAACATTCAATAAACCAAGCAGGAACAATAAATTCAAGTTAATCTTTGTTTGTCGTTTTAGCATTCATCATGCCAATTTTGTACAGCGTGGTGGCTCGGGGGACAACCATACTAGCAAAGCATGCTACCTGCACTGGAAACTTTGACGAGGTGACAGATAACATTCTAGGCACAATACCACCACAAAATGATAACCTTACGTACTCACAAGGACAGTATCTGTTTCATTATATCTGCGAAGATAACATTATTTACATGTGCATTACAGATGATGTAAGTAATCAGACTATGTAAACCTGTCGGAGAAATATCTGGCACACAATTCATCGATAACAGACGTTTTTACTTTACAGGAATTCCAAAGATCCAGAGCGTTTTTATATCTTACAGAAATTAAAAGAAGATTTTTGGCTGCTTATGGTCAGGAGGCGCAAACCGCGGTAGCTTATGCGATGAATACAGATTTTGGTAGGACTTTAGCTAGCACAATGGTAAGAAATAGGTAAATAAACGTCTTCAAATTTTATTTTGTGACGTTTTTATGAGTATTACCATTTATCGTTCAGAAACACTACAGCGAATCCAATCAAGAGATTGATGTGTTAGCTAATGTTCTTGGCGATTTGGATGAATTAAAAGACATAATGAGCAAAAATATTGATAATGTTGCAATGCGTGGAGAAAGATTAGAGCTTCTCGTAAACAAGACTGAAAATTTAACTGCCAATGTAAGTATGATTTTGACCATATCGTTAAACATATCTTGGGAAAGAAATCATTCTTTTCGTGTTCTTTCAGTCGGTTACATTTAGAAAGACCAGCAGAAATTTGGCGCGCTCATTGTTTTGGAAGAACGTTAAAATCTACGTCATCATTGGCTTCATCCTAATTGTAAGTACCCGTATCACATTTCATGTGTGATCAATTTCAAAGTATTCTGTTCAATATAATTTTCTACATCTCACAGGTTGTGATATACGTTATTGTATCTATATCCTGTGGAGGCCTAGCTTGGCCAAAATGTGTCGGGAAATAATTTACCTTTCCGATATTCAGACATGTCCTTCTTTAAATGTCGTGTCTCTAAATTGTGATAAGAATCTAATTAAGACCGATAAGATATTTGAAGCAAACGAAAGAATCCACGGGGCAGGTTTCATTTTACCGTACACTATACGCGTGATGAATTGAAAAATAACGTTGCGGCGGCTTTAACGAAACGAAAACAATGTAGGAAAATAAGGTATGCCGTTAGGAAATGTATAGACGTAAATATGTATAACGCTTATATTATTTTTATTATCTTTCCAAAAAATAATATCGATATCCTTCGCATGTCCTGAACAACGGACGCGATTTTAACATCATTCGTATATATACTGTACCATACCTATATACATTCTGTGAAAAAAAAAAAAAATAAAATGATCCTAGTATGTAAGTTGATGACTCCTTTATACGTTTTCATGGCTTTACAGTCTAGTGCAACAAGTGAAGGTCAGAACACATAGTTCGTATTTTCTCCCTCGCGAAATCGATTCCGTTAAATCGAAAACGCTATCATCGAGCGAGGGTGTTTCATTTGCAATCTAGATGGAGTTACGACAAAAATTTATCGGATACTCAGTCTCTTCCGAGCCATTAAATGCATTACATTTTTTCCACGCGGGAGCCTTCGAACGGCGCACTGGGCGCACAGTTTTTCCGCTCCCAACATCGAGCGCATGCTCCGATGCATTTTTGTTTCTCCAATGACCTGTGACTAGTCGGAACAAAACCCTGCGCAAATTTAATTCGAACAACTGCCCATTGAACAAAATCATTTTTCCACGGGAAGTTATCCAATTAAACAATTTACCAAATCTTATTCCAAAGGGTAGTAAAGGACTAATTAGAAGAATGTACAAATAAAAGAAATCATTTTTAATCTTTACAATCATTGTACAGTATCGATGACTTTTTCAGTATCCGAAGAAATCACCTAACGACAAATTCCCACTCCGAAACGAAAGCTCCGCAATATCACAAGCTCTCCACTCTCCATTTCTGCTTATAAGAGATAACCACGAGGGTAGATACGCCCCTGGATTAGCTGCAACGACATCGCCGGCGTGGGACGGGTGGCGGCGTCGCGGGCGCTGTCGTCGCGACGCCCGGGCCATCGCAGCAGCCCGGCGGTTCTGGCAGCAGGATGTCGATGGCTCGCGTGGCGCGCCCTTCGGGGGGTGCCGAAGAGTGTCGTCTCGGTGGTTGGTCACGGCGCCACGATTGATCTCGTACGTCGTCCCTGAACCCTCGCTTCGAAAACACATTCGATCTGCGAGCTACAAGGTCGCATCAACAAGTTCCGCTTGCAGACTCGATATACGAAAGAAAACAACCCCCGGGTCCGCGACTTTGGACACGCGACAGCTATCGCGAGAGGACGCGTGGTGCATCGCGCGTAACGCACAGTGGTTGCAGCCACGGTGCAGCGCCGGTCTCGCGGTCAAAAATCGGTACCGATTACGAAGCCCTCCGTCGCTCGCGTTCCTCTGAATCCTCTTCCCGCGGCTGCTAGTCCGCCGACACCGGTGCTCAGTTGCGTGCGAGAGTGGTGTGGGTGGTTTTGTGCGGTTCGACACCGTTTCGCGGCTGGCCATGGGACCGCGGAAGTTCCGGATACCGGAGGCTAGCTGACGAGTCGGCTGGCGCGATCGGATGTCCGCGTGGGAGGGTAGGAGGGACTACGAGCCGCTGGATGAAAGTGAAAACGAATCGGACCGCGGACACGGGGGGATGAACGGGCAAGGATACGCTGCGTGGAGAACGTCCGATCGTTTGATAGAGCGACCCCGTAAGTGAAACGTGTCTGTACACCTCCGTTTTCTTTTTTTACTCCCTTATAATTTAAAGATGCCATTTTCCCCCCACCTTTTCGAAGCGGAGTTTATTTAGAGACACGGGGTTCCATACCCCTGCGACGTACACTGTTATCAGCGTTGTGGCTTTTCGCGGTGCAAATCGCGCACTTATAAAAGAATCATTCGGTAATTAAGTTAATCAGGGATCGACTGATACCGATAACATTGTACGTTCTGTGGTAATTGGTAATTTATGTGGAACATGCGTATGTTTCGGTTGATCGCTTATCTTCTTACAGCTTACGCGCGTAAGCCATGGCATCGGTATATTCATGGAAAGCATTCGCGTGGAAGGAAATACAATTAAAGTAGACGCGGAGAATTTTTAATTCATGTTTCCGGTGGTAATTCCGTTTCGATGAAATCTCGACCTAATTAAATTCACTGTTGCTCGCTGCTGGCCACGGGTGCTTTCCCTGTCCGGGAGCGGATAAAGGTCGCCGGAAAGTAGCGAATCGGTTGCGTGCGTCCCTCGCCGGCCGGTTTATCGTGGCACGCGTTAGATAAACCATCGAAATGGGCTATCGACGCGAAAAGCCAATGAACTGCCGTCGGGCATGAACGCGGATGGAAATGCCTGGCCTTTCCCGGAACACGCGATACAACTGACGGAAAATCGTTGCTGCGGATCGCTGGGAAATGTACGCTAGAGCACTATATTGCACCGCCTGCCTATAGAATCGCCGTATCGATTCCCAGTCTGTAGCTTTCTTGAAAATTGCTACACGTAACGCGATCCCCTAATTAGCTATTCAGGCGATAACGACGAGCTTCCTCTTTTCAAAATTCTCCGCGTAAGGCGAATAGTGGCAGAATAATCGAGCAGCAATCGAGGGAACGCGTCGCAGATTCGCAGATACTCCGTAGTCAACCCCCGTACGACTTGTCGTCGTCCCCACGGGGTGGAAAAAAGATACAGTGCCGTCTTACCCCACGTTGTCTCTCCCACGGCCCGTAGTAATGTCGTAACGTGCACGGGGAGCCGTTTGATGGAGAAATATTCGACGCCACGCACACTGGCCATAAAACGTTCGAGGGATCGAGAAGAGGAGTCCGTTGCGGCACGGCGCGGTCCGAGCCTGACCCCGAGCAGGAAGAATGTTCATTAACGTTCAGGGTTACGAGTTCCTGGCGAAGCGGCGTCCGACCGGCCCGCGACTGGATCGCGCACAACAAAGAACGTTCTCCGAAGGTACGATCCCGCGTTTTCTCGCATTTTTCTCAACGTCTCCTCGATCCCACCCCCTGAAACATTTTACTTCGCGAAGTTCTTGGTCCTCTCGCGGCAGACGTCTGCTTCGCAGGGGATACTCTAGCGGAGTTCCCGAAGAAAATTCGATAGCCTCGGTTAAAGGGAACGGACGGTAACGGTAGGTATCGAAATTTGTGCTTCGAGCAAGTTTAACGGAGAAGTAATTGCACGAATACGATACCACCCTGGTATACCCAGCGAGCACCCAAGTCTCTCTGGAGACTCGAGCTTAGACGAAAGGGGAGTACGGTTTCGTGCACTTGGAAGGTGTATCGTGAGAATCGTTCCTCTAAGCGAACGTGGAGATACGAGGTAACGTGTCCGGTGCGAAGAGCTTTCTTCACGGAGTATCTTATTACGACGTCGGGAAGAAGCGTCGCGTTAAGCCGCCTCCTAAGGCTCGGAAACGGGAGGACTAAGCTAGCTAAGTGTATAAGTCCTGACTGATCTCGAGCAGCGGCTGTATGTATATAAGCTCGATCGTAGGCGAACTTAATTAAGCCGCGGACGGAAAGAAGCTCGTTGGCGCGAACGAGACTTTTTTCCGCGTCGTTCGATCCCGCGGGGAGGCCGCGGGACCGACGTCTCCTAGTTTTAATTAAAGCCACCCGGTCGGAGCCGCGGCTAAGGCAATTAACTCGAAGACAAACGGGCGGCTCGATTGAATTTCCTAGCTTTCCTAATTAGTTTCGACGTAACCGAATCCAGCGGCGCCTGCGATCGAGATTTCGAAGGCCGCCCTTCCAGATCGCCGCGAGAATCGATCATCGCGAACTGCGAGGCACCTTTCACGTTCGCACCTTTCGAACGTCGGAAACGATCGTCGGAGGATGCGCGCGCGTCCGACAACCCCTCGCGGAGAGGACAGGTGCGCGGGGTAGCAAAAGAAATGAGAAAACTCGCGGAAAGCGTTGTTGCTGTCCGTCGACTCTGAAATAATAACAGGACGACTCCGTTGTCCCCGAATCGCGCGATCGTTTCCACGCGAAAGTGGCACGGACGTCGCAACGTGGAACGAGGGGTGAAATTTTAATTCGCGCGCGGACGTTTGATATTCAGAGATCCGGACTCGGCATTCACGGTCTCACGTACGACCACTCGGCGGCTCCTCCTTTTCATCGGGCGGGAGGGCATTTTTGTTTCGCGCCAGCGACGGAACGGAACTCTTGTTCCAACGCGTGCTCGTTTCCGCGGAACGAACGGCCGACGGAAAGGGTACGACACGACGGAAGAGGGCGGAAGACGATAGAACGAGACGACGATCTGTCATTCAAGGACGATTCTTTCAGGCTGCAAACTCGCTGGATTGTATGTGCAGGGCCACCCTCTTTAGAATTCCCCGTCCGTGGAGCAAGAAGCTCGTAAAAGACAAAGGGGGTTGGTAGCACCAGGGGCGGAGAGAAGGCGAGGCGCGAGGGAGTCAGAGGGGAGGCACGGAAGGGAGACACAGGAAGGGACACGGAGGAGCGAGAAAGGAGATAAGAAAGATGGGAGAGAGCTCACCGGATCTCAGCCTCCGGCTTCGCCGGGGTAGCTCCGACTCGAGGGATTCCTTTTACATGGACTTCGCTCAGGTACCGACCCGATGACGATACATCGATAATCCTTGATAACAGCCCGCGGGATAGGGAAATCGGGAAATTTATATTAATAAGCGGGTAGAGGCTTCTTTAACGGCGGAGAACCTTTTCGTTGCCTTGATCCCTGGTGATTGACTTGTAGCTCGTGAAAAAGAAGACGGATAGGATAAAGGAAGGCGGGCACCGCGGGATGAAAGTTTAACGGGCTTGCTTTTACATCGATACAGAGCGGCTTTGAAAGGGAGTAGCGCGAGCTATAGACTAATAATTGCATGGAACATTCAAAGTCGCTCTGTAGGACTGATTGGACTGTGTAGGAGGGATATCGTTGAACCAGCGACTCGTTTATTTAACGCACTACTCCAGAATGAATCTGTGCCTCGATGAATTAACGCGGAAATTGCTGCGAAACAGGGCATCGACTCGGACATCGAGGAGGTGACGCGACCGGGCGACAACAACTCGGACCCGATGATGGAGAACCACCTGGAGGAGAACGAGAGCGAGCTGCCGCCGATCGAAGACATCACCACGATCCCGGAGGAGGCCTCGGAGGAGCTTCGCGAGGAGGAGGAGGCCGCGGCGCTGGAGGCAGCGCTACGAACACCCGAGGGCCCCATAATTAACACGGAAGCGGAGAAACCGGCGCTGCAACCCCCGCCGCAGCTCTCCACGCTCGCCCCGCAAGAGTGAGTACACGGCGCCACGGAAATCCTGCGGAACGAAATTGCGCGCGTCTCCTTACGAGGGCAATTTAATCCGCGCCACGGAGATCTCTGTTTTAATTGGAATTCCCCGTTTCTTTTTTTCTTTTTTCCTCTTCGAGTCGTCGCGAGAGCCCTTCGCCTTGGCAGGCGCGAGTTCAGTTGGCCCAAAAGAATACGAGCCTGTCCGAAGCTCGGGGGTATTTGCGGTTAAGGATTGGCGGCCGTTCGGTTTTGTAACCCAAGAAGGAAGGCGTCGGAGGGTGGTTCGGGTAAATATTAGTGAGTGGCTTCTGGAGGAAGGTGTTTCGTTTCCTCCGTGAGGATCAGCGATTTCGAGTCGAGTGTAGGCTGAAACCTGAACATATCGAAACGATGTCTGTGCAACATTCAGACCAGGAAGAGGGACGCAGAAATGCGTCGTGAAAACGTTTTAACTCGAAAGATCGCGGCGAGGAAACGGAGGAATAGCCGTGCAACGATTAACGCCGTTCTCGACTGCCACACTTCTACCACCTCCGCGTTTCTTGCCGGCAATACTCCACACCCATTAACGGATCCCCATACGTCTCGCTCAGACGAGTTCTCCGCAGATTGCGCGAGAAACTCGAAGCAAGGAAAAGCGAAAATGGTCGGTTAAGTAGGTAAACAAGGCTTCAACGTCGAAGCGAACGGAACGCGGGAAAACGGAGGGTAAACGAAAACATTTCCAACGAGTCTGAGGTCTCGCGAGGTGGCGCGTGTTTGCTGGAACTTGCGTGAAAACGACCACGAGCTCGACCACCAATGGAAATATTAACGCGATGACGCGGGCACCTCGTGGCAGGAAGTCTGAATTACGTTTTCGACGGTTTGCTCGGTCAAGTGCGGGGGATATCAACGATTCCTTAAATAGTTCTAATCGTTTCCGGTCCAGATTGATATCTATTTTTCCCTTGCGGCGATCAAACTGACGTTTGGTAGATTGGTCGCAACGTATCGATCGGTTGAGGAAATTTTTTGCAAATTTTTCCAGGCTGCGTCAATTATTTCCCGCTTTGTTGGTCCATAGGTACGCAACGTCACGATGTAAATTACCGTCCTCCCGCTCCCCTTAAGCGGCCACGTTCCTCCTCGTCCGAATGACCGCCACTATTCACCGCCATGGGACATTAGTCACTGTCCGCGATTAACGCGCATCCCTCGACTCCCGTGTATCCAGTAGGGAAGCGGTCTGCACCGATTTGTACACCGTCGACGATTGAACTTGATCGTGAAAAATCGTTTCGCGAGCATCTCCACTTTGCTCCATCAATTTCCACTCGTGCCACGAGCGGCTGGATTCGCCGTGTCGCGGACGTGTACCTAATCGGGAGAGCGATGGGTCGCGTGTACGTATGGGACGTAGGTCTGTAACCGACCACGAGCAAAGTTGTTCACGAGTGCTCGACGGCCCGAAAAGGGGCTAGTTTCTGACGAAACGGAGCGAGCCTCTGATCAAAGCGAAACACTGACCCCAATCCGCGAAATTGCCGCTTCTACCGCGTTTAATCCGCCGGTCACCAAGAAACGAGACGTCAAAGGCGTATCGCGGGCGATCGACACGTACACGCGACGACCGTACGCGTACACTGATCGCTTATAATTGATTCGCGCGATCCGCGAACGCCGTCGAAACATGAATTGTTTGTCCAGCCATTTGCTCGTTTCGCGACGACGCGAGTCGACAGATTAATCGCCGCGCGAGCAGCAGTTTCCATCGATCAGCGGCCAGTCGATCCGTGGACGGTCGACCGCCTCAATTCCGTTCAGAACTCGATTACTTCCGGCGGATATCGAACGTGAATTCGTGAACGCGCGAGAGGCCAACGGCGTCCAAGTTAATATTGACCTGTCACTTCGTTATGGCCAACGTACGACCTTCGTGCCCCCTCCCCTCCCGCTCTCTTCCCTCGACCGGACCTTCTCTTGACCCTATCGCTCCTCTCCTCCCTTCACCCCCTGGTTACATCTCGTCGAACTCGTTGCCCTCTCTTTTTCGACGCCCCCGCTGCCACCAGCTCTTTCCTCCTTTCCCGTTTCACCGGAACACCGGGTGAACCGTCCTCTCCTTCGATCCGGACGAGAGCAGGGAGACTGGCCTATTCTGTCGATTTACATGCAGATTTGATCAGGGTACACGCGCACTCGACGCACGAGTCCTTTAAACCAAACTCATCCGGGGTAGGAGGAAAGTTCCCTCTTTCCTTGGCTCTGTCCTAAGTAACCGAGGATCTCAGAAACTCTAAACTCGAGGATCCTTTCCGCAAGCTCAAAAACCGAGCGGGAGAACCGTAGGATAAGACGCAAAAGCAGTATCGTGCGCGCGACAGCGCCAAGCGATACGAAAATTTCGAAATTCAAGCCACCCCGAAGAGGAGACCCGCGTTCGCCTCTGATCTCCATTCGACCATCCCTTCTTTCATCGTCGAGCAACCCGTCGCGCGCGTCGAGGCAACCCTTCGACCAGTCGCACCGTACGACTCCCATGGCGTAAAACCGCGTTACGCGTCGGTCCTTCCGCGAGCGTTACGCCACTGCGAATCTCATTCGGATAACGAGCTCGCTATCAAACGGCTACGTATCCAGAGACGATGGACAGAGCCGACGTGTGGGATGGGGATAGAAGATGAAGAGGTGTAGAGAGAACGAGAGAGAGAGAGAGGAAGATAGAAGCAGCGAGATTAGCCGAGAGTGAGAGCCATGCGAGAGACACGCGAGAGTTGCAGGGCCTCAGTTTGCGATGTGGGGTCCGAGAGTGCCGGTGACACGAGCCGCTGGGTCGTGACTGCGCTGCGATCCGCTGCGGTGTGCGAAAGCACCAACCTTCCTTCAACAGCGACGGCCGAGGAAACCGGCAGCCAAGGTCACGGGTATGCTCATCAAGGAGACGTCCCTCAGGTACTATGATTCCATCCTGTCGAGACCACGGATCGATCCGTTTCCTTCTCTCTCTCTCTCTCTCTCTTTCTGTTTCGCCTTCGCTTTCGCTCCAGACGACCGGTCGGGAATTCTGAAATCGCGCACGCACACCAACATCGCGTCCGTCTACGATTTCCGATGGCACGACGCCGACGACGAGGAGGACGTCGTCCTCGTGCGCTTCGCGTGCTTTTCCTGGGGTTGCGATCGACCGCGTCGGAACGCTTGGAAACGTCCTGCTAGGAACTCGTTCCTGGGACGGGACCTGGAATTTCGGTCCGTGTTTGGGTGACGATCGATGCAGGCGGGGATTGTTACGCGGGACTCGACCGTAGGAAGTCGGTACAGTTCCAGTCGGGAGCAGCGTTAAAAGGGTAAATCCGTGTATTTACTCGTCGCGTCGAGGAAAAGGTAGATAACGAAAATGGGAGGCGAGAGTGGCGCGAAAAACTCGCGGACACCGAGCGGCCGCTGTATCGAGCCGAGCCACGGCTCCCACCCCTTCGAGGTGAAACGTCAAAAGCATAATCCCCGCCGAGTCCGGAGAGTCCGCATTAATCGAGGAAACGAAGCCCCCGCTTCTGTTGGCTGTTCGCGGAAACAGCCACGAGGGAAAGCGGAGGAGGTGGCGGGGGACGTTTAGCGGGTATTTACGGGGCGGAAGTTTGGCGGAGGAGCGATTTAAAGGTGGTGTTTCTTGAGGCGCATCTCTCCGGGATCACGTAAGAAGAGAACGAACGGAGGAAAGAAAATGCGAAATAGATTCCTGAGGGATACCCCGAAGGGGTGACGGAGTGGCGGAGCCACCGAAACAAGGGTGAGCCAGGCCCGTAGTCCTTGAGCCACGGATACACTCGTGCCACAATGAGGGAACGGCACTCAGCCACTGAATCAACCCCTCAGTGCCCTCTTGCTCCCCTCCACGGGCTCCCACTCGTCCGGCAACACTCTCTCGCGCTCTTCTGCTTCTCCAACACTACGTGATTATTTCAAAAAGCTCCAAGACACGAGCCATCCCCTCTCCCCCGTTTCCTCTATCTCATCCACGCTCGACCACCCTCCCTTTATCCTCCTCCCGCTTCCTCTCGCGCTCCTCTTTCACGGTGCGTAGAACAGCGCGCACGCACTCGGGGTAGCCACCCCTATTCCTATCACTTGTGCGACGAGGACGAAACTTATCCGCGTCCCTCCCACTGCCTACTATCGGCCTTGTAGGGGTAGGTCGCTTTACGAGGAGCCTCGTTTACCTTCTTAAACGCGCGGAACAACGGCCTCCCGGTTTCAGATATATTTAGAGAAGGGTTGAACGAGGCCTCGCGGATGGATGTCTTTCATCGCGCTCGCGCTTCGGGGACGCGTTCGTTTCGAACGGGTAATTCGTCCACGGATACGTGGAACGACAGCCACGGGATGGTTAAATAATGCTCGGATGTCAGAAGCTCCGCGAACGATGTCGCAGACGAGAATACCTTCGAATTTTTCATACGAAAATAGAGGTTGACCCGTTTTCGAGTTTGACGAACGGAATAATTTAATCAGTTAAGTCTGTCGATCGAACCGCTCCGAACTGAGATTTATTTTCGACGATATCCCTTCTGATCTATTTAAACGTTCATGTTAATTCAATATCGTTCGCACGAATAGTCGTCCCTGTACATTTCGATCTTGCGAGACCCACCCCTCGCGCTTCCGTCCAATTTTCATAACTCTTGCATCGACGTCTCGAGGATTCTTTCCCGCGACTGGTGACCGACCAGCGGCGGGGGCGGTTGGCGATGGATCCGCCTGGCGATAAATTGAAATTTCGCTGAAAATACGTCGACGCAATATCGCGGCGGTGCAAATAATTTACGTTCCTTTTCCCGTCCCACCGCGGCGCGGAAGTTGTCGTTGCGAATTCCATGGTAACGCGGGGGGTGGCGTTCCTCCGGGTCTCCGCGGCGCGAGGGTGGACGCGGGAGCGGATCTCGGAGCCGGCACGTGTGTGAGAAACGGGTTCGACCGTGTTTCGCCGGGCACCGGATCGGAGGAGGAGCTCCATCATTAGATAAACGGTCACCGGTTCGAAAGTCGTCGCAGTAATGACGCTCGCGAGACCGTACGCGGTCTATAGTAGGTCTCTTCCTGCAGCCAGTGTCAATGTGACGTGTATCAAAGCGTTACGGCATCGCGTTGACCTTAAATTAGTCGCGCGAGAGACCGTTCGCCGGTGAACCGAGCACCCTCTCCAATTCCTCGAAGCGTTCATTTGCCAGGCCGCTATTCCGCCGCGTTCGGACTCGACGTCGATCCTCCTTAAGTAGCCAACGCCGTTAATTGTCCTCGTTTCCCTCTTTATCCCGGCTTCCTCTTTTTTTTTAAATAATAAGGGAACACGAATTTCAACCGGGAGGCCGCAGGGGGACGGGTGGTAAGGGTGGGGAACGATCGAGCGAATGCGAAAGGTCACGCCCTCTTTAATTACCGACGCCTGGAAAGCGCGAGAAAGAAAAAAGAAGGCAACCGCGTAAACTAGAGTGTTGCGACTCGTCGGCTCGCGGTTTTCATTAAGCGAATCGCGAGGTGAAAACGGGTCGGAAAATATATTTCTCCCCCGCGAGCCGCTTAATTACTCCTTCCCGTGTTCGTGTATTCGCGCGACCGCCTTTGAACCCCTCGACGATGCTCGTGGACGTCGCGTCGCGGTCGAATCGCGGCTCGAACGAACTGTCCCGCAGCCTGCGTCCTTTCGACAGGTATCGTCGATTCTCGCAGTCGCTCGTCGACGACCAATAACGACGTTTAACGAGCCCCGATTAGCGGGTAGGTAACGACAGCCAGCTCGACGGTGGCGAAGTTGGAGCCACGCGGGAGAACCGACGCACGCCGCGATCGGCTGGCAAACGCCGGGGAAACTCGTCTAAACGAATTACGGGGACAGGGCGCGGCGGCGCGAGCCCTCTCGTAAGCGATAAGCTTCAGCGCCGAACGCTTTCGGGATAAATTACTCCGGACTCGGGTGGATCCGCGTGGAACGGATGAAAATTGGTACGGGGACTGGAAAATGGAGATTGGGAACGGGAAAGAACGGGCGGACGTGATTCGCGTAAGCGTATCGCGCGACGGATTGATTGGAGAAGTTAGGCTCGAAACGGTCGCCCCGCGCGCGTTCAGACTGACGGATCGCGTACGTCCTTCTTGGAACGATACTTAACTTGACGCTAAGCACGTAATCACGACGAGTTAAAGCACCCTTGACGATAAAAAGACATTACGGAGACGACGGGTTCCATCGACGGTAACTGTACGGTATCTGAAGAGGGAGACGGGGCCCCGTAATTATCCCTCTGGTAATTGAGCCGTCGATACCGATGAATCGATCGGCTGAGAACAGGATAGAAATAATGAGGAAACACGGGTTCTGTTCAGCTGGCCAGGATTGCCGGCTGCGCTGCCGTCACCGGCTTCACCGTCCGCGGTAATCGTTTCACCGGAAACGCTGTCTAGACACAGCAGCAGCTCACCCTCCCGCGCACACCGGCCACCCCAGTTCGCCCTGGCCCTGCAATGCTCCTCGCAGCCGATTTCCGCGGTCTGCTATCCAGCGCCGGCCTTCCTCGAGGTAGCCGAGGACCGGATGTGGAAGAAGCTCGGATGGTGAGTCCTTCTGTCTTTTCTTCTTCCATCGTGCATATGTATATCGAACGTATACCTTGTAACGCGACTAACAAGAAAAGGGTGCAAGTTTTTTCAGCCAAGACGCGCCGTTAATTTCCACGCGGCCATGAATTACGGCCGCATGAATCGGCCAATAACGTGCACTTGGAAGCCGCATTGTGCCCTGCCGCGACCAGATGGCAAGCTTGACGCGCGTGGCTAACTGCGAACCGGGTCATATTCGCGATTCAACGCTCGAGCGTCCCGTTAACGGGCACCCACTGATATCAGCTGAGAGATTTTATCTCGGCTGATTTCTATTCCGGACGAATTAACGCGAAGGGGGAGAATATATGACGGTGGCCACGGAAATTTCACGTGATCCTCCGGGTTATCCTGACCGACGTCTGCGCCGCAATTACCGGTACTTTATGAATCAAACACGCGCTCACACACGGACAGGGCCGAGCACACGATTACCCGTAATTGAGCCAATTCTTACGGGGGTGGATGTATTTGCGGCCAATGGTATCACCACTGACGCTTCCCGACGCTTCATTCCGGGACCGTTTCGTTTCTTTGTCCATCGGGCGAACGTTCGTTCCATTTACGTGTCCGCCAATCGATTTCGATGTCAATCGAGGATATTTTGCGCCGCTTGAATCGAAAGAAACGTAGCTTACGGCTCTGGTTACGAACGCGAGCGATATCGAAGGATGATCGCTTATGCTGGTAATCGCGGTGAGACGCTCGAAGTCTAGGCATGTGATCGCGAAAACAGGTAGGACCGGAAATAGTCCAATTTCCCCGTAGGAGAAAATCGAACGCGGTGCCTCTCAGCGTCGAGCGCTCTCGTTCAAGCACAATTTCCGTTTGTTGCGCAGCGACGCCCTGGCGACGACTTTTAGCGCTCTGTACGGAAAGCTGCTGGTCGTCATGGGAATCGCCTTCCCCATGGCGGAAGTGATATCCACCTACATACCGCCGTCGTTCTACGAAGGATTCTACCTTTACCTCTACTTCGGCAGCATGATCTTCCTGATCTACACGTACGCGACGTTGATCCGGGATGGCAAACCCAAGTCAAGTGAGTCGATCCCCTATGAATTCTTTATTCCACCCTTTCAATCGATACACCAACTCCGACTGCGACGGTAGAATTGCGACGAGACTGACCAGAACGTGCAGTAAACCATACAGCTGTTTATTCCTCATGAATAAACCAGACCAAATACGCGCCATTATCATTGCTCGTGCGTTAAAGTGTCGAAGTATCATCGCGATGCGATGCGATGCCTAACTTCGCGCGACGTACAGCAATCGTCTCGCTCGGCCGCGTTGAAATCGTATTAATGTTAACCGGTCGATTACCATAAATTTGCATGAGAAGAGAAACGAAAGGACGTGTGCGACCTGGACTCGTCGCGATCGTCGAGCGGTGCCGGCGGCGACAGCGACGCGGCGGACACCACGTGCCCGCACGTGACCACCGTCAGACCTGCCCAGCACTATGGCAGCTTTTACCTTCGCATGGGCGCAGTGGCGTTCGGGATCGGCTCGATGATCTACTCTGGCCTCGAGTTCGGCCAGTACTTCGAGCTGGAGAGGAACACCAAGTGCCACAACATCATGCTAGCCCTGACGCCAGCCACCAGGATGGCGTTCATCTTCATACAGATGTACTTTATATTTCTGAACAACGAGGTGAGTGCGCTCGCGAAACGCGGCCAAGGTGTTTCGGGTGAATCGTTGTTTCGCGCGTGCATAATGTCGCGCGAAAAAAAAAAGAAGAAAAAAGGGACGATCGACGGAAAATCGCGAGGGGGTGGCCTGATCGTTGCTCAGTAGGTGAAGGGGCTAAAAATATCAGCGGCATCGATGCTGCAGAATTCTGCGCGCGGCTCTCGTAATGAAAGAGCGAGAGCGTCGATGCAAAACGAGAACCTCGGCTAGAAAGGTTAATGAAACGGAAGGGTGAACAACCCTGAAACTAATACTGGAACACGAGTCGTCCGGCTGCCTACCCTGCCCGGCTTTGCTCTTTCCTTTGCCTCGCGACAGATGAATATCTCTCGTCCGCGCTCGACCGCTTTTCATTAAAACACTCCGTCGAGGCTCCTCGATCGGGGATTTCGAAGCGTTCGCCGCTCAAAACGTCCTTCAAATACGACTTCTACCTCTCCGCGACCACGCGGAGGACGAGCGGTAGAGATTCGTTGAAACAATCATCGAATTATTCTGCTCGGACGCCCGATCGATCGCCGCGATTCCCTAGTTACACGCTCGAACAATCCTCTCCGCCTTCGAAAACCGGCTAAAGCGAACGAATCTCGTTCCTTTTCGCCAGCCGCGCGAGACGTTAATCTCTGCTCTCTTCGACAGCAAATGAAAGTTTATCGCCATCGAGTGGTCGCGCGTTTCGGACTGATGCACATGATTGGCACGAATCTGTCGGTCTGGCTGAACGTTCTTGTGCAGGAAACGAAACACGAGATACTGACGTTCTACAATCCGGAGAACAACTCGCTGAGGATCTCCCACAGATTAGGTAAGAGTCGACCACGTATTTGAACGGCGATCGAGCGGAGATTGATGTTGAAATGAAATTAAGGTTCGAAAGTCAATCTCAATCTCGGTGGAAACAACCACTACCACCACGGGGAACACCTGAGGCTTCCGCGGGGTCTGAAAGGACCGCATCACATGTACGAGTGTCGGCGGACGAACATAATGGGGTCGTTGGTCCAGGACGCCAGCCCGTTCCTCTTCCCGTGCACCATCGAGTACAGCTTGATCTGCGCGGCCATTTTGTACGTAATGTGGAAGAACATATCGAAGGCGGCGTTCTCGCAGCCCAAGACGCCGCCAGGATCCCGTCATCACACGCACGCTTACAGGTAAATCCTTTACAAACATCCGCCTACTCGTATCTTCGCTCGGATACCTAATAAAATTCTAACTGTCTCTTAAATCCCGCAGACGATCGCCTCACCACTACAGCGTGGACTGTGCGCGCGCTCACAAGGGCCTGTTCGTTGGCATCCTGATCCTAGTACTAACGATCATCTCCTTGATCCTGTTCTTCGTCCTGATATCTCGTCCAGAGCTGGTCAGCTTCGCCGTCACGGAAGTGAACGTGTGCGAGTTAACGCTGTACGGGATGTCGACGTTGGCCACGCTGATAGGGATGTTCCAGATGCGAAAGCTCCGCTACGACGGCAACAGGAACCTGGAACTGGACAACATTCTTCTGGTCGCCGCTCAGACAGGGATGTTCATTTATTCCACGTTCACGATCATCGGTGCCCAGTTCACGTTAGCCAAGCACACGGTGCTAGTCCTGGTAACGGCGCTGGCGAGCGTCGTGCAGACCACGTTCCAAACGATCTTCATACTGGACGCGTCGAGGCGATCGGTCGCTACCGCGAAGCAGATCAGGAGGAAGCCGGGCAGAGAGATCGTCACGTTCCTCCTGGTGACGAATCTGGCGATGTGGGCGATCAACACCCTGGAGAAGTCGCGGGCGGAGTCGCATCCGGTGCAGTTGCACTTCTACGGGCTCTGGGCCTGGACGATCATCACGCACGTGTCGATGCCGCTGGCGATCTTCTACAGGTTCCACAGCACGGTCTGTCTGTGCGAGGTCTGGAAACGGGCGTACAAAGTGAAACCCACCTACATGTGACGCAAGGGGTCCCGTGAGGTCGTCTACAAGACCACGGCTCCTCAACGACCGAAAACCCTGCCGGCCAGGCTGGACGTCATCATTGAAAACGATCCGATTTACTTCATGTAATCGCGTGCGCGTTTGCTGCGCAGCTGAGCGCGTCCCGCCATTCTTTGCCGTGTCTTGGAAATGACTGCGATCGACGCGACTGCTGCGCAGGGTGGCCACGCTGGTCGAGGGTGCGTTCGAAGGCGTTACGCGTTGTTCTAGCTTGATTGAACGCGATTCTGCGTACGGTAACGAGCGAACGAACTCGACGAACTTTACGCAAGCTTTCCATCGAATCGTCCTCGCGCTGAATAGCCCCTCGTGCGATGTACATACGCGATTCGTCCGTGACGAGGTACAGAAGCGGACTGCGATAGAAGCCGCGAGTTTTTTCGAGATTTTTTAATAGCAATCGGTTCGAGGAAAACAACGGCAACAGAAGGGGGCACAATTAACGACGCACAATTTTTATCGTGTTTAGATGTAGACGATTAGAGTCGGTTAGGATCGTCGAAGCCGTTCCTTCGATTTCGACCCGGGAACAATGAGATTTCTGTTCGATACGTATGCGATAAGACGATTTTCTACTGATCAAAATAGCGTATGGGAGAAAGAGTGTGCGAGAGAGTGCGAGGGGGGAAGAGTGATCTTCCTCTCTCTTGGTCGTGAACGTCGTAAACGTAAGACTGAGATCTAAGCAAATTTAGAACGACGATTACGGCGATAGACGAGCGATTCCGTTTCTAACGCGAGCCCACTCGAGCCCTCGTCGACAGGGTGTGTATACCTCCGATCGATCTGTCCTTCGATGTTACTCGAATACTCTCACGAACATCCGTCTTCCACGTAGTACAAAACTGCAAACTTAACGTAGCGTCTCTCGCGTCCAAGTAGATAATTCGAGGAGGAAAACGAGGAGAACGAACGATGCGTCCGTCGCGATAATCGCGGAGTACGTCTGTTTCTCTGGATTTCACGTGGGAACGTCTCACGATCGATCGACCGTTCGCGTTTCGAGGAAAACGAAGCCTCGCGAGTCGGACATGCAACCAGTCAAACCAGCCACGGTTATCATGCGCCGATCCACTCGAATAGAATGGAAATTACACGCCTCTAACGACTTCTCGCACGACGTTCCACGTTGCTCGCGAATCTAAATTCGACGTGTCAGCTGCGGAGTGAAAAGTGGGGTAACGATCGAAGGAGGAACAGAGTACCACAGCGAATCATATCATTAAGCCTTAATCCGTCGAGTGTGCTGTCCAAAACTTGGGTTTAATTAGAGGGGAGAATAAATAGATACACTCGCGCGAGCGCTACTTTAAAAGAAGAAGTCGAGGAGACCTGCTCAAGCGTGTTTCGTACGTTTTCCGCTCGACTGGCAGTCGCTGGAGAGAGAGACTGAATGGTCCGAAGGAGAATGAGTCTAAGACGATCAGACGAGAGCGTAGAACGAATCTAATCGATCGGTGTGCAATAACTACTGTCCCGTGAGAATGCGAGGTGAACGACTGTTTTCCAATGTTCCGCGTGAATGTCTGTGTGCGTGCGAGTGTTCTTTGGGAACAAACCGACGAAAAGTGAGCGAACGGAGAAGGAGAATGAAACGGCAGAGCGTCGAAAACGTAAAACGTTCGGTTTTAGGAAGATTTTTTCTACGTAGTTAAACGCGTGTTTCGTGCTATAGGCGCTTTTCCTCTTCGTCGATAACGATCACGATTCAGCGACACTCAAGTCTCAACGCTGCACGGTTGATCCGGTTGATTCTTTTTTAATATGTAAATTCGTCTGCGAGGCGGCTGTAAATACGGGGTTTAAGTAAAGGGGAAAAGTCGTAAGAAGGATGACGACAGGCGAAGTGGAAAGATAAGAATTGAATCCTCTCGATGTTTAGAGCTAGTTGTGTCGACATGTTTCTTCCTATATTATATATAATATATATACACATATATATAAATATAAATATATTTATTATTGCGTTGTTCTATTATAATATTTATTGTATTATCAGATATAGGATTTACGCGCGACACGTTACGTTTATTGATCGGTGGCTCGTGTCGAGATCCATTCCGCCGCGTTTGTTTCTCCGTCTGTCTTCTATTTATTACCACCCTGTGTACGTCACTCGCTCCAACCTCTCGATACGCTTCTGGCGAGGGGCGAGGGACAGAAAGAATCCAAGGAACCTTCAATTTCCGTTCAATTTCCTCGCGTGAACCTCGCGTTCGCGCCGCGCTCGGCAACGCGCACGATCTCGGCGCGAGTCTGAACCGAAACCGAGGCGAAACGCGAAACGATGAGTCGGGGAGGTAAGTCACGGTGTGCGCAATTCAGAATTCGAGCAACGCCGAAAACGGGGGATGAGATACCCTTCTATGTCACGTCTCTAAACTGTACTTTTTCTATGTCCGCATACTCTAGTTCCTACGCAATGTTTGTACTCTTATACCCTTTGTACTATTTGTACCTTACGAATTGCAATACACTCGTCCGCAATAATAACCAAGCTTCGTTCATTACAGACCGCACGAATATACTCGTGACGCCGCTCGCTAAAACGTCCACGCATGTTCCTCGAGTACACCTACTCCGACTGACGAACCCGAGAGACCCAGATACGCCATTTATCAGAGAGCGTTCGACAAAGTTTCATTTGTATCACCATATTACAGTCGCTGCTTTATCTACGTCTTACGTTGGAGACGAATTGTTTCCTTTTTTCTACATTTCATTTTTCTTCGTTTCATTTTTAGGTACCCCGTAGAAACGTTTAGAATGCACCAAAGTCTACGCATAAAGCTCCGAGACATCCTGTAGATATCCGTCCAGCGAGCGACGTGTATAGAAACGAGAAAAATAAGCGCAACGCCACGAATGCAATATCCAGATCGCAATCTTTCCGTCGATGCTCCCTTCGCTGATGGAAAACGATCCCATCTGCCTCGAGAGGTTTAGCAACGCAAATAAAGCAGCAGGGAGTCGTACGACTGCGAGGCGGAGCGTCGACCTAAATACCTCCGATTCCGGTCCCGGCTTCGTAGCCACGATCTCGAGATGTTGAGGCAGGACTGCCTCGAATCCATTGGAAGCAAGAACAGCCGAATCCGAAGGAGGACAAAGGAGAAGGAAGTCGAGCTACGATGCGCGACTTTCTCCTAACTGGATGAATCTGAATCGACCTTTCTCGAGCACGATTTCGCGTGGAAACGATATTCGTACGCGTCGCTAACAACGAGACCCTCTCTTGCGATTAGTATTCCCATTTCACGAACACGGAAATTCTTCTCGTGCGAAAATAACCGTGACGACGCGCGATCTTGCGTCACAAGCGACGACATCTTTAATTAATCCTCCTCGCATGCATGTACTAAAATCGCCAAGGTTGGTCGATGCGTTGGTTAACATGCACGCGTCGGTGCATCCTTCGCGCGCGCTGGACGCAACTGGTTACGCGAGTGGTCTCTTAATTGGGAAGTCGCCTCGAACGTTCATGAGGCGAGCGACGTTGTGTCGGGCATCGCGACGCGATTCGCAGCTTCCGTATCTTCGATCCGTCGAGATTTCAAGTTCGAGCCGTTGTCCGAGGCTAGTCGAGCCTCGCGACGAAACACTTAGCGCGCTTCCGCGACCCAATTCGCCTTGATTGCGCGATTAATGGATGGCAGCTTCACCGGAACTGGTAGGACGTCTTAGACCGCGTGCATGCTTGCATCAAAGTCTCGTAACGCAGCCTTGTCGCGTACCGCGTTGCATCGATTCGTACGCGATTTCTAATTATACTAAATGCACGTGGCAGAGTCGTTAGCGATGAACCTTCGAAAGAGTACTTGTGAACTAGACTTGAAGCATAGCGATTCGTGTAACGACGTTCCGTCTACGTATCTTTACGTATATCGAGTAGTAGTACAAAAGGTTCTGGTCGCAGAACTAGTTTATAGTACAATCGTTTACGGCTCTAATCTGGTACATCTGATCGTTTAACTACTTCCCTTATAGCCACCCTACACGTCTGCCATCGTACTACATTTTAGTCGAGAACTATTCCAAATATTTGTAAGTGATGAAGCGAATTCTCGAGTCGCGATCACCGCGTAGGGAGGATTATTTACGGACGATCGAGCCGGATCGGAGGGTCTCGAGGCGGATCGATGGAATCGGGGGATCGGTCGCGGAACGCGCACGCAGTTCATTTTTATCGGGTGGCGCGTGAGCGGAGGATATGAGAGCGTTGCACAAGAGAGCGTGCGAACGGAAAGACCCTTTGCACACGGTCGTAACAATGTTCGCTCGCAGGTGGATCGACGTGGGTGTGCGTCTTGCTCTCTTCGTTCGCCGTTCGCCTGTCTGCCGCGCGCTTTGTTCTCCCTACCCTCGACGCGTTTCGCTTGCAACGCGATAAACACGCTTTTCAATGGAATCGCTCTTCTTCAGCAGTCGCGAAGCCTATTGAACGTCGCGTCGATTCCAAGCGAATCGTAGGAACGACACTTAGACGCGCGTAATCGGGGATATCATTCGGGAAGCGTGACCAGTTTCGAACGGAATTAGAATAATCGCTTCTTCCGGTGAACGAAGGAGGCATCTGGCGGAGCGTGATAGAGGAGACCCTCGACGAGCCAAACATTCTGGTGGCTGATCGTTCGTCAGCCGGTTCCCCGTAATTAAGGGCTAAATTCAACCCTCCTGGGCGTTGTCGGGCTCCCGCCTCGCCAACGAGGGTGTGCTTCAGTCCTCAAACCTGGCGTAATACGCTCCCGTATCCATCGTTACTGCGGGACTCGTTTAAATCGTAATAGAAAAAATCAATAACCGCGAAGAAGCACCTCGAAGGTGTACCTCGAACGAGCTCCCCGAAATCTGTACTACCCAAGCCGTACAACGCGCGCTCGACGCACCCCCCGCGAAAGGACGAAGGTCTCTCGGTCGCTCTTTCGAAAAACATTGTCCAGAGACGAAACACCGTAAGATCGCGCAAAAGAGGAATTCTATTGAGAGGAGAGACGAAGCGACGAGCACCGAAACAGTCGCGCCCCATCGCGAGGAGTGAATGTCCCGACGCTCGCGGGAGACCTTGATGGCGTCCTCGAACCCTCCCTCCGCGGTGCTCCGATTAAGTCGTCGCTTCGGCCACTCGAGGCCACCCTCCGATGCAATTGCATCGGATAAGATAAAGAGGCACCGTTACGACGGGGGTCGCGCTCATTCCCCGCTCCAGCCGCCCTCGTGCCGACCGAAGGAGGATTCCAAGTCAATCGCGGTGCTCGACGCGGCGATTCGAAACGTTTCGAAGGTAGACACGAGACGAGGAGCAACGACGGGTCCGTGGGGGGGATGAGAACGGTAGGTGGAGGCCAGGACCGATTCGACTCGATATAGAGCCTCGTGGATGGGGTGAGAGACGCGCGAGGGGGGAGGCGAGGCGGGCAGGGCACGTCGTCGGGGGACAGGCGAGCGTCACGCGGAGTGGAAAAGCGTATCGCGGGGGTTAAGGTATTGATCGCGCTTCCCCATCGTGCATGGGGGTGGCTTCGCGCGCGACGACCCCCATAACAGTTGCGTCGCCATTACAGCGCCATGGATCGCACGGGGACGAAGCGGCGGTGGCGGCGGCGGTAAAAGCGGCCGAACTTCTCGAGCCACGGACCGTAACGCGCGCACAGGGGCTCCGAAGGGAGCGTTTTCCTTTTGACGGGAGAAAGACGCGGTCGGACGCGGACGGAGGCGCGACGGAGACGGTCGAGCGGCCGTAAGCACAGCCGGACAGGGGTCGGAGGGAGCCGCGCGAAAGAGAGAACAGGAGAGGAACGGGCGAGGGTGAAAGAAAGAGAAAGAGGAACAGCAGTCAGGGTAGAAGTCGCGTGTGCACGGACAGAAAGGTCTGCGTGGTTCGCGGCGAAGCTTCCGGGCACGGCGCAAGCTCCGAACACCTTGTTTACATTCGTCGAACGCCGTAGAGGAGAGCACGTTGCTCGAGGAAAATATTACCGAAGCGGTTCAGGAGACGTGGACGCGTGACGCCGGACAGAGGCAGCTGTGATTCCATTCGACGAGCATCCAGTCAGAGGAGGCGAAGTTCCGGAGGTGCTGCAGGGTGAGAATAGATTCGGGGCCATCCGCGACCCATGGCGTTCTATGGGCGCATCGACGCTGCTTAATGGACGGGTGAGTATGCTTCGCGTAAGTGCGCGTCGAGTGGTCCTTTTTCCTTGCGCTTTTCATCCCTTGCCTTACCTCGCCGCGTGGGATTGTCTGATTTCGCCGTCAGATTTACCGACCATTCATAGACGCTTCTTCGTCTCGAGGTTAATGGAAATTAGGGGGGACAAGTGGGTCGTACGATGGTTGTCGAGGAAAGATACTCAAAGTCGAGGTAGTCCACGTTCGTCGAGGAAACGTGGACCACCGAAACGCGTTCTCAGACTTTTCCCGCGCTCTGTCGCTTAATGACGCACCCTATAAGGTGCCCCGTGAAACGCTCGCCATGCTGCTACGACGCTCGCCGACTTGTCGTTCTTTGCACGAGCTGTTGATGGAACTGTCGTTCGAAGGATTCGTTGTCGCGTTAAGATCGCGCGCTGGCGAACGCGATCATGGCCAATTAGAGAATTTATGGTTTGGCCGTGGATCGAGTGCGAAAAGGCGCGTGAACCAGGCGACGGGGATCAGGAACGCGATGGTTTTCGGTCCCGACGACGCTTTCGCGGTCAACGACTTTTCACAGCAAAACAATTTCCACGCGAGCTTTATCGATCTCCGAGCCGGTCGCGTGTAACGAACGCATCAGGTACAGGTATACATAACAGCCGGGATAATAGCATCGGAGGTCGAGCTATTTACTCGCGCAACATCGTCCGATTACGGGATAACGTTCCGCTAATCGATAAGCGAATGCGATGGACAGATCGACGTTGACTAACGCTCGTGACGCGGAAATCGGTTCCTTTCTCCACTGTTGCATCTTGCCGCCATTTTCGTCTCGTCCTATCAATTCTCGATTCTTCGTCGCACGCGTTTTCGTTCAGATTTTCGGTCGACAAGACGAACAACGAACAGCAACGCGGCTAAAAAGGGGGATGACCGTGAACATGAATTTTTTTTCGACACAAATATTCGACTCGTCCTCCCCTCCAGCGTGCAACTTTCACCGCGAGCACCCCCCCTAATCGATAACGGGCCAATTAACATGTTGCCGTAATTGGAAGCCCTCGCGTTATGACGCGAACCATGGCGGTTACCAAACTTATCGACCAGCCAGCACTTTCAGCGACGCGCGAGCCAAAAATCGAGTCAAGGTCCGGCAAATAAAAATCGCGGACCCGTTCGAACACGAACGCACACGTACGCGTGTAGGTTCGTGTGGATGCGCGCGTATGTACCGGGTGTCTGGGTTCACCAGGCCGTGGCATTGAACCACGATGACGAGGTCGGGGAGCGAGTCGGACGAGGGTGCTGAAAATGGGAAACTGGAAGGGGCGGCCGACCCTTCTTCCTTTCGGACGCCAGTAAAACATCCTCGTACGTAACGAGCGATAAAATTCATACAAATTACGCCATCGATCGTCTTCAATCTGGAAGCAATTGCTCGGTTCGTAGGAAGATTGCGAAATAATAAAACAACGTTCTAATTTTTATCAGCGGACCTTTAAACCTTTGCACTCGGATGTCCCCTTCGAGGGGACATCGAATGCGTGTTTCCCTCGAGTTTTCTATTGAAATGGAAATTTTCTATTGCTGAGAGACGTTAGCAATATTGCTGCTTTAGCTGTAGCTTCTGTTGCTAACGTCAGGGGAGGAACCAAGCGCAATGGGTTTTAAATTCTTGCGTCACTTAGGGGATTAATTATAGAGACGGTTTGGACGCGATTTAAAAGGTGTCCAACTTAACACAACATTCTTCGTACCACGGCCGGAAAGTACTTGGTGGCGCTTAGCATACATCAAAGAAATTCGTCGCGCGCAAGGACGCTTTGCAGCGTTCGAGATTAAAGCCGCGAGAAGGGAAGAATTTCTGGGACGTCTATTGGGGAGGCGCGTCCCCTGCGAGCGGCGTGGCAACGCGAATTTCCAGGCTTCGAATTCCGACAGTACAATTCGAGGACTGAAACGTCGCGAGCTAACGAGCAGAGCAAGGTACGCGTAGTCTCGTGTTACGACCCGAATTAACAAGCACAACGCGTACCCTACGTCGCGAAGCGAATCAAACGAATGTCACTTGTCAACGGGGACACGAACAGCGGAAATAGAAGAAACGGCGCGTTTCGCTTTCTGAAGCTTATCAGGCGCATTTGGACGGGCGTAATTCGAATCATTTCACAGTCGTAACACGGAAATGTTCGATTGGCGCGCGCGTACTGCTGGATCGGCGGTGTAAAATTTCGAGAACGCGCGGAGCGTGAAGCGACAAGAGCCGAAGGGAAGTCGCGATCCTCGAAGAGAAAGGAGCGGAGGTATCGCGACGGGCGCCCATCATAAAACCACGATTATTCGTGTGCGAGCCGCCAATCGCGACGCGAGTGCCTCGCCACCAGCAATTACGAGACTCGCGTTTCGAGAGGGCAGACGTCGAGGAACCCAGACAGACGGTTTTCCGTAGCCCGTCAGTCGACCTCTCGATCTCTCGAGTCTGCGCGTCAATTTTCATCAGTGGCGTTTTCGAAATTATCAGTGATCGACGGTTCAGTCGGGTAGTCTCGTTCGCGGCGAAGTTCGTTAGTGGATGTTTCGCTGTCTTTTCGTGGAAGAATATCGATATTCGCTATGGAGGTAAGAAATCAGAATCAGGTTGCTCGATGAAGCTTGTTACAAAACGCTCGCTCGTCTCAGTCACGATTTCTTCTTTATTGTTCGTCGAACGCTTTCCGCGGATCGGTGAAAGCTCGCGCGAGGATCGCTCGCGTGGACCAACGGGTAACAGATCCGTCGTAATAGAATTTTTCCTCCAGCGGACGGTTGCATCTGATCGAATGTCGTCTCTCGTTTCAACAGGCCGCGTTGGTTCTCCGCGAAGGCTCTCGCAAACTCGTCCGATCGTTCGATTGTTGGAAACGTCGAGCGAAGCCAGCGAGAACGCACGGGAACGTCCGACGCGTTGCTCCCGATTCCGGTCCCACCGTCCGACCCAGTTTTTGCCTTCAAACATCCCTCTCCGCGTTATATTTTTTTCCCTCCATTTCGCGTCTTCTTTTTCTCCTTTTATTATTTTTTTTTTTTTACCCTCCAACTAACGCGCGCGCATTCGCCGCTTCGTAGAACCAGCAGAGAATACCTAGAAGCGCGGAAAGCGGATAATATCGGACGGGAAGAACAATGGCGGTTGTAATCATCGTAATTGCTGCGATTATTATCTTGCGAGCGCGATACCTTCCCAAAGCCACGTAGCATCTGTGTCTGAATTTACGAGCGCTTTTTTTACACGTACACCACTCTCGAGAGGCAAAGAGGAACACCGTAGAACGGAATTTCGGATCGTCAAACGAACGGTCCGGCGATCTACTTTTCCATCGATTTTTATCGACCGCGACGACAATGGCTTCGATCCGAACGGGATTGAATTCCACGAACTCGTAACTCGAACGAAACTCGAAGCATTCGGTTCTAGTAGACCCGCGGAACAATAGATGTTTGCGACTACCCGGCTCTCGTTGGAAAACTGCGCCAACACTTTGCTCCATTTCCCGAGAAGCACAACACCGGCTCGTCGCCCCGTTTTGTTTCAGCCGCTTGAATTATTTCTCGCTGCCTTTCTGCCAGCCGTTGCTGTCCCCCTTGCTGCGAAAACAAAACGTACGCCTCTCCCCTGAATAATCGAAAAAAGAACCGTTCACCTCGCTCTCGCGAGCGAAGAGTTTCGCTGGTCCGTCGAAAGCGTTCGCAGTCTCTCGAAACGAGGAACCACCCCCACTTGGTTCCCACCGAGCCAAGCGCCAGGCGTCCATTCGCCATGGAGTCGCACTCGAAATCGAAAACCAAAGCCATTTTCACCCGGAAAAGCGGGGATCCTCGACCGATCCCGGGTCCGCAGGTTCGTTCGAGCGAGGTCGCGGTATCTCGTCGCGGTGACGCGGCTGGGTCGATGGACGGTACGTGGGCGTCGCGACGCCGGCGCCGGCACGAAGCTCACAGGTGGTCGCCATGCAGTCTGGCGGTGTTCCGTGCGTCGTGTGCCGCGGCAGCAGCTCGGCGTGCCGCTTTTTCGAGGTCCACGACCGGCCGGCCGAATCGATCCGCCGCCTCCGCTTCCGGTTGCCGATTGTTGTTGTGACGCCGCGTGACGCGTCGTACGTGAACCGCGCCGGCTTCGAGGCCTCCTCGTCTACGCTGGCCACTAACGACAGGACTCTACCGTAAGCCTCCCTCTTCGTGTTCGACCTTAGACAACGCGCGCCCCCGTCGTCGTCCCATCCCCTGGAACCGTTTTATGGTAGCTGCGCGCGTAAAAGGGCAGCGGGAAGGGTCGGAAGAGGCGAAGCTAGAGATAAGAGAGGGACTGGAGAGGCGGTGAACAGGGTGAACCGTCCTCGGATCAGATCTCGCGGGGTCGCGCTCGGGAGTCCTGTTTGATGCGATGATCGAATGATACAGGAACGGTGGACCGTTGGTGGTAATCTAGTTTACACGAGGAAGAGGCGCGTACGCGTTGAGAACGTACGCTTCTCTTTGACGACGACGTAAACGAGCGCGGTAGGGTGTTATGGTTCGTAGGGGTGCTGCGAAGGGTGATGCACCCTAACCTGTCTCGAGTCTAACCTGTGCGACGGCCTGCGCTGGATCGAGGCGTCGTAAACAAGCGATTGTTTGCTCAGAGATTCGGATGGTTCGGAAAACAGTCCGCGAAGTGGGGAAACGTGTTGTGTCTATTCTTCGTCGTGGAAGACATCGTGAATGGTGAAGCGCGGATGGCGTTCTCGGAACGGAATTGCGTATCGCGTTTCCACTCGACGGCGTAAAAAATTGGAGGAAGAAAATAGAACGGACTGGAAGGTCGCGGTGGAAGAAAGGGTAACAGCGTCTCGTGGACCCGAAATACCCAGGTCAGGCTCGATATTTGCCGAGAATGTCGAGAGCAAGCGAGCATATCGATCAGGTTCGAGGACGCGCGAGTACGGGCGGAGCCGGCGCGATAACCTCGCGGTGTTTTTGTTTCCCCGTGGCCACCGTACTATCAGTGACCCTACGTTCTCGTGTGACCCGCTCATTGAAACCTCTTGCTGCCTTCCAGCCCGATACGTGTTGCTCCTCCGACATCGCGCAAATCCGCGTACGTATCGCACGCGCTGGCTTCCTGCGCGAACCGATTCCCCCTCGGAAGGGTCCGCCATTCACTACTACGTCGTCCGAGAGACGGTACTATTCCCCCTTCGATTCATTCTACTTTTTCCTTCGCTTCTTTCAACGCGAAGATTCCTTCGTGCTGGCTTCCATTGCGCGGCGAGTAGCCTGAAATCGCGGGGAATTTCCGAAAGCTGGAAGCAGGAATCCGACGAGCGCTGGAGAGAGCGTCGGAACTCGAGGAACGACAGGATCTCGATTCTCGCCGCGATTGCATAGAAGCACGCGCCTCGTTTTTAATTACACGCCCACTTTACATCCCACGCACCCCTCGACGGTGGCAACTTAACCTCGCAGTTCGCGATCGCTCGCGGCCAGGAGTTCGCGTAGCCGCAAACACCGACCAGGATCGAACAACCGAAACTTTCACTCGCGCGATTCGTTACCACGCGTCCCCGGGGCGCGGAGATTAAAAAGACGCAGGCCGCAGAACCGTGCGACGGATGCACACGCAGCTGGCGCGCTCCAGCGATCCGCGGTGTCTAAATTAAATTGCTCGCTGCTCGAAACTGGGTTACCCGCTGGCTGGAGCTCCATTTCAGTGCTCGCGCGACGGACGTTTGTATACGACGGTCTTTTTACGCGGCGGCTATTGTGGGAGACGACGAAGGAAGCAAGGCTCGCGTGAAAACGCCGACAGGCGAATACACGCCACGTTGCAGCGCAAAGGAATAATCGTTGATACCGTGCAAAAGCCGCGTCTTAATTGCGGCCTCGCGATATCACCGTCGCTTAACTGCTTCGAAAAGGGAGGCATGGATCTCCATAACAATTGGCCCCTTGGACGCCATTAATATCCGCGTCGTTCGTCGGGAATCGAACAATCAATTTCGTGATCAATCGGACGCGTCGAAATGATTTGGGAGAGCGCGACGCTCGCTGATTCGTCGTAGATCACCGATCTACAGGAAGACGACTCGTTCATCGCGGAAGGAGAGCTTAAGAGAGCTTAGCGAGCTTTTTCAAACATGGAGGAGAGCTTAGTCCGGGTCGACGATCCTCGACGCGTTCTCCGCGCTTCTATCCGCGCTAGACGCTCGCGAACAAAGACAGCCGCGGTCGAGGGATGGCGGGCGAGGACGAAGGTTCGGGTCGATGCGCGAAATTGAATCGAAAAGCCGCGGAGGCGGAAAGCACTCGAGCTGGAAACAAAACATTCGAAGAAATCAAGCGAAACGGGAACACGGGGGGTGAATATTAATAAACGAGAAAGCGAGCGGGGCAGGGAAAAACGGGGATGGATCTCGAGGACCGTGGAACCGTTCTAGAGAACCACGACGGGCCGCGAACGCATTTCAAATGCTAATTCTGGGACGGAACACGGCGGAAAGAAGAAATTAATTAGGCATCGACCGGCTGTATTAGCGATTTCCACGGAGTTCTTTGATCCCCCGACGATACGATAATTGGCGACGTCTCCGCAATTCTTATCGAGAGCACAATGCAACAAGGAGATCGAGACGCGCGACAATGCCGTCTCGATGGCGGCTTCGCGGTCGAGAATCCATTAGCCGGCTCGAGCCTGTCGATCGATCGCACGATCCGTCGCAGGCCTCCGGCTGATCGCGGACCCGAAGAAAGCGCGACTGATGACCGAAATAGCGCGAAAGCCAAGCCGAAAGGAACGTTATTCCAGATCTTTGATCCGTGCCTGATGCGTCGCGCGCACAATTGAAACGTTTACGTGGCCCGCGGGGAATCGGTCGGATCGAACGCGCGCGACGCCCTCGAGCCAGGTTCGTCGAAGGCGAGGGTGGGTTGCTCGTTAATCCGGTTGCAAACCGGACGAGCGCGGGCGGAATTCGAAAATATCGAACGAGGTCGAATCGAAGGGGAGGCGGGGAGGTGAAGAAAAAAGGAAAAAAAATGGGAGAACGGGACCGTGATCGATCGCCGGTCGAGTGTAATAAAATACGCGTCGCGGGCAGGATCTTGCTGATTCCGGACGAGAGCAGGTTGGAAGCGGAGAGACAAAAGAGGCGAGGGAGAAAAACTGATATCTATCGCGCGCGCGAATTGTTCGTAGCGGCTGAAAAGCGACAAGGGAGTAAATTAAGTTCCCTATCCCGGTGTTCCATTAGCGGTCGCCAGGGTGGATCGATGGACGGTCGGAAGGGGGGGTGGTGAGAAGGCTAGCGGCGGTGGTCGGTGAACGGTGCTCGCTGACAAGGCGAGATCTGTAATAGCGATCGGTGAATCGCGCTGGATGGCGGAATGGTGGCGGGTAGCTGGCGGTTCTGGCGGCCGGTATCGGCGTCGACGCCGTCGTCGGGCTCACGAGCGAGCAAGCGTCGTTCGAAGGCAGGTACGAAGGAAGGGGGAAAGCAAGGTAGCGTGGGAAGAGGCAGGTAGGGGGTACGTGGCAAAAGGCAGAAATAATTCCACATTTGCCGAGCTGGCTCGCACGTGTCGCACGCTTCAGGCTCGCACACGTGCGCGCACGCGTGTCCCTTTTCGTTTTTTCCGATCGGCGAGTAGACGGGCCGCGTTAATTGGACAGGGACGGCGCGAACAACGGAGGCCGTAAACCGCGGTGAACCAAAGCGGACGGAAGGTGAAAAAGCGGAAACGACGGAGAAGCCGGGGACTGCCACGCGGATTCTCGCCACCCGCCCGTGGAGGAGGATAAAAAATACGGGGATGCGGGAAGGAGAGCGTAGGAAGGCGGAGGAACGGTGGTAGCTGCGAACCCCCTCGGAACCATCCTGCTGGAGGATCCTGATTAAAATTCCGCGAGACGGTGACGAACCGCGGATTTCTAAATATATAGACGGCGATGTGCAAGAATAGGAGGCAAGCAGCACGATTCGCGAGCGCGTCTCGAGAGGGAACGAATGGAACGTGAGCTCGCAGTGGGCACCGCGACGCCGCGGCGTCACCCGGACCCGCGTTCGGATAGGTCGCTTACACCCGCGGAACAAACTAGCTGCCGGCGGGTTCGCGTTAGAATCCTGTATCAGCCTTTCTCGCACACAGGTAACCAAGGATTTTCCGATTACTTTATGCACACCTCTCTACGCTCTCTTATCTCTCTGCCTCTTTATCTCTCCCACTTCCCGATCTGCGAGCATTCGCTGCTTTAACTCGATCGCTTTCCCCCGCTCGTTCATTAACAAGAAATCGCCCATCGATTTACAACCGCTCCGTGATCCGACCACCTCGCGCTCGTCCCACCCCTTTGGCACTTCTAACCGGCCCGATTATTCCGTTTAACCGTTCCCTGCACTTGTTGAATTCACCCCTTGCACGAATCACCGCCGCGGTTCGTGCTCGCGATACGCGTCACGCCATCCCTTCGGTTTCTCCGCGGAAACCCCTTCACTTTCGCGTGCATATTTTACGTTGCCTCCGTTAAGAGACGGAGAACGAATATGAATAACAGTAAGAAGAAAAGGGGAGAAAAAAGCGTCTATTCGAGGCGACTTTGTCCCTTTTGGATCCCTCCTTTGTTCCTCTCTAAAGACGCTTCCGCGTATTTACGCTGCGGTCGGTCGTTGCCACCCCTCGGCCGCTGCTATCTCTTCTTGTTCTCGCTCGTTTCTTCGCGGAAATAGCTCGCGATCGTAACTCGAGGTAGGTCAGTAACTGCGTCCTCGCGTTCTCCACCCCTCGCCCTTCGATCCACCGAGCCACGTTTCGCTCCCGGTTTCATTCAACTAACTGTTGTTTCCTCGCGAGCAACTTTAAGGTTTCGTCGTCGCTGACCAATCGATGTTTCAAACCCGTCACACGTCCCAAATATTAATACGTCTCTCCGCACCCGAAATATACTTGCGACAGTAGGAGATTTCTACGAAACGGCCTCGAGTCCGCAACACAATTCACGCGCAACGACTACAAACGCGAGCTCGTGATAATTTATTCGAAGCTTGCGACAGCTAGCAAAAATTTACGCGCGACGCTTTCAACGAACGTCACGGTGACTCCGCTCGGTGCCTCGTCTGATTTCCTCCTTGCTGCAGCCTCGGAAATATGTATGCGATTCGAATCGTGGCAAGCGGTACGTAACTCTGATCGCGTACGATCAACTAAGAATAAAAGTGCCGTCATGCTTCCTCCGCGAACTGGTCGGTTGAAAAAAAAAAGAATCTACTTGAAAATATCGTCGCTGGCGTCACACGTGTTGCGCTTCGCGATCATTTCGTTCCTGTTAGACGTTTCCACGTACCGCGCGCATATATTTCGTTCGACCGGTTTATTTATTGTTCGTGCCGGTGTCATCGGTTCCCAGCCGGTTATAAATAATCGCTTCCGTTGACTTGGCGCGCAACAACGCTCGATAATCGATAATTTTTCCCCTGTTTGAACACCGCCGCTGCAACTAACGCGGGGTAAATATAGAGCAACGCGAATTCGAGGCGCGTTGACTCCGGCCTCGCGCCATTTAATTCCACCCCGCGTCTCTGCGAGAGGAGGCAAAGAAAAACGGCGCGCGTTTTCCAATATGTGGCACGATACGTATTAAATCGAGCGTCGAACCGTGGAAATTAAACGGTTCCCCAACGAATGACCCAGTTAATCACGCGATACCGTGGGCAATCGACACCTTTCCGCGAGAAGGAGGCGGCTGAGAAATCCGATTCGCCGATAGTCCACGAAACGGCGGCTACCTGCGAAACGCGCGGCAACCCGTTCTTACGTAAACTCGTTAGCCCTGCTAATTACCAGCGCTGCGTCGTGTGACCCATTTAGCGGGCGCGTTCGAGAATCGATAGCCTTTTCACCGGGAAACCGTGCCATTTCCAGCGAACCGTAATTCGAGCGTCGAGCTGGAAAATTAAAAATTCATCCCCCGATCGATGAGCACTTTCTTCTTGCGTGGCGTCGCTCTCGTTTCTCGCTTACTCCTGACTGCACCTGCACCGCTTGCGACGAGAGAGGAAGAGAGATTCGATCGAGAGTATCGTTAGGCTCGGTTGGTAGCCGTTTTCTTTGGCCAACGAGCAACGTGCTACAGCCACCGCGGCGTATCGATATCGAGACAACAGCGATTTAGATGGCGAACACGAATAGGTATCAATCGTCGCGGCGATAATTGGCGCAAAGTCCCGCTCGATACTACGTCCGCTCCGTCGAGCGCCACTCGAGGAGGACGTAAAAAGAACTCGAACAAGCCGCGATACGTGCTCGATGGCTCTCATTCGCTTTCCCGTCTCGTGCTCCTCGAGTTCCCCGAAGCGTGCCCGCGCGGAAAGATGAACGCGCGTGACTAGCGGTCCGCTCGTCGGCCGATCGCAGTGCCATGTTTGGCGATCTCTGTTACGGGGAGAGAGAGCGCTAGCGAGCCGCGACTACGACCACGATGAGGCTTCCCCTTGAACCAGTGCCGATTCGATCGCGTTCGATTCCCTGTCACTGGTCGTAGATCGAGTCCTCTCGGCCGAGCAGCACGCGATGGACACCGTGGCGTCGAGTAAGTTCATCCTCGAGGGCTGCGCGGGGCTCGACTGGTGAACTTCGAGCTTCCGGTTCCGACGAAGGAACGATGCGCTCCGTGATCGCCAGACTAGTTGTCGAGAGAACGGAGAGAAGAGGCAGGAAAGGTAGACGCGGTAAGATCATCCCCGCGTTCGAGCGTCCCGTTCGAAGGCCCCCGCTGCTCGCGGAAACTAGGTGAATCGCGTCGAGGAGGCACGAGCACGGTAAACGCGCGTTCGATGGGACTTAACGAGGTGAGAAGGTTCTAATCCCAATGGGGGCGGGTTTGAGTGCGCGGGAAGCCTTTGGACCGCTCGATTCGATTGTCCCCCTTGGACTCTGGCGATCATCTCGAGCGTCGATCGAGGAAACCGTGTTCCTGATGCCTTATCAGTCGCCGTAGTCGGTGAAAACGTTAAAGGAAACGCGGACCAGCCTCCACTCGCTGCCTCTTAACCGGACGATGCCTGGTTGCTTTGCAGATCGACCGAGGAACATCAACTCTGAAGAGATGCAACGGTGTCCGTATCTCCACGAGATGAAGGAGCGCCTGCTCTCCCAGCCGACGCCAACCGACAGCCTGGACATGGAGCGGCTAGACGGCACTCCTGTCAAGGAGCCGAATCTGCACAACGATTACCCAGCCCACACGAACCCGGGAGTCATACCTGAACCACCGGAAATGCCGCCTGATTCCCTGATCGGCACCGTTGTCAAGGTACACGCACCCTCCTACTTGGAGGGTTTCTCGCGAATCGTCCGACTAACGAGCGGAATCGTTCGATTTCGCTGATGGTTACTTTCACTTTCACTCTCTCTCTCATTAGTCGACTCGACGGAACTAATTACGCGGAGGCACGAGGAATTTATCGAAGCGAATTTCAGATCGGTTTCCAGGAGACATCGCTCGTGGCGGCGAGTCGGATGCGAAAAATTCGACAGATTCCTCGCTCGAGTCCTCCGATTCGAATGTCGCACATTCTGTTGGCCATCGCAGGCGAAAGATTACAGCCGACTAATCTGTTCCAGCTGAATTCCGACGGTTACGGTTCGCACACGTCGCCGGCGCACGCGAGACAGCCCCTGGTGCCTCAGAACGCGAACAATCCACCCCTCTGCCTCACCCCTACGCACCCTGCCCCGGCCGCTGGCACGCTGCCAAAGAACGCAAAGTGAGTACATTCTTACGAGCGCATTCTTAACATCCCCGGGACGACGAAACCCCACTGGCGCGAGTGCCCCTTTTTCCCAACCCGCGTGTCCCCGAGAGGACGTCTTCCTCGCGGCTGTGTCGCGCGAAATTACCATCGCGCGACCGCAACGGCGCGGAGAGATTTGCATAAACGCGCGTCTCGCGCCTCCTCTGCCTCCTTTGTTTTCTATTCCGCTCCGTGTCGTCCGCGCGCGAACAAAAATAGGTTATTACGGAAACGCGCGTGGGTTGAAAGAACGATCGAACGCCTGGTCGGTGGCGAATTATAATTCGCGCGCAACGACGGAGGAAGCCACGTGGTGGCGCGTTACGATTCCCGCTATCGCGAAACGTATCCGTTCCTGGTATCCTTTGGCCAGCCGAAAATAACCAAACGCGCTGCTCCGCGTTTTACGACCCCTGGCAGACATCGATGGCCGCCTCGAGTCGAGTTCCATGGGGACCTGGCTCGCTTGTTAACCGCGACTGAACGGGGAATCGTTTATTTCGGGAATCGCCGTATTGACGTTCACGAAACGGAAACGGTACGCGAACACTTGGAAGTCCATCGCGAACGTCCGCGTTCCGACGATAACGCGGTCCATTGGAATCTTCGTTACGATCTCGAGAGGACGCAGGATCGAAACTATGCTCGTCGGTGCGGCGATTTGTCAAAAGTCTTCGTAGATTAAGTCACAGGGGAGAGAGAAGGATCGCGATCTGCTTTGTCGGCTGGAGGCTCGCTCTCTCTCTCTTTCTCTCTCTTTCTCTCTCGACGTGATTAACGGCGCGAACTCGCGTCGTACTTTGAAAGCCGTGCGTCAAGAGGAAAGATGCACGGCGGCAAGGAAGTTCCGTAGTTTCGTTATCTGGCTCGTCGAACGTGTCGTCGTACGCGAGGGCAACCTCCTCCGCATCAAGATTTATTCTCGTTAATATGCGCGGTTAAAGAGGAACGCCATCTTGAAGCGGCCCTCGGGCGGTGCGAGCCGCATCCGAAGAAGGTAAGCTGCGTCGACGACCTCGAGGTGCTCGATCGGTGGTAAAAAACCGAGAGACTTTAGCCGAGATTCTTTAAAAGGACCGCGCGAACTGAAGGACGCTGTTTTGTTTAAAAAAATTAGATTCTCGTTGCGAACAAATAAAGATTTGCATACGATGAATGAAAAAATTCCTGACACTTTGCAAGTATTCGAAAGAAGTGTCTTTAAGTATAAACTTAAATAAACTTTAAAGTGACCGCCTTTTTAACGAGCCTTTGCATCGATTCGATTATCAAAAGTATCCCTTAACACTGATTTATCCAGATTCGACTGAGGAATCGATACGAAGTCGACCAGCGACGCGAACCTTTCCGAAAATCGAAAGAGGTCGCGATTTTACTGATCTTCGCCCGAGCTCTCATCCGGGGTTTAGTTCTGGAGACGCGGAATCGTGGCAGCACTGCCAGCGAGGCTCGAAATCAATACTCGCTGTGCGTGAGTCTGGCCTGTCGCAATCCTTGCAACGCGATATTACAACACGCGGAGTAAAAAAAAAAAAAGAGGTACTAGGGACACCGGTATTGCGCCGTATCGGTGACCCGATTCCAGATCGTCGCTGGGAACGCGATCGGCCGCGCGTTGCCCCGCGATCACCTGCGGTCTTCCACCCTTAAAGAGGCTCTCGACACGATCGAGCAAAGATGGAGGACGAACGCGAACCTTTACGGGAAGAAAAAAGAGGCAGGGAACCTGGGAACCGTGGTCGCCCCTATCGCGTGTCACGCTGCGCCACGATTATTCTCACGCGACCATTCGTACAGATTATCGCGACGGCGGTGGCCGATTGCGCGCTCGAGATTCCTCGCGAGCGGATACGTCCTCGCGTCGAGGGTCGAAAAACCTGTCCGAGCGTACGGGGTTGGAAAAAAGAACGGGGAAACCGTGATCGCGGCTGGCGTCCGCGCACGGTTTCCGTGGACACGCTTGCCAAGTATTTCGATCATCCGTGACAGCGAACCGGTCACCGACCTCCGGAATCGGAAAAACAACCCCGCTAACGGTTTACAGCAGGTGCCTGGCGGCGAGGAATCGATTCGCCGCTCGTCGAGCTGTCCCGATCGCGTGTTGTCGCTAGAAAATAATGAATTTCCGGGGGGTTTACGCAAGCCTCCCCTCGCGGTGTCCAGGGGAGGACGGATACGGGGCTGCGTCTCGATGGGTTCTTGGCACAAAGGACACAAAGCCGCGGCAATCTTCGACGGGGCGAAAGATAATCCCCGATCGCAATCGTAATCAGGGACTGATTCCAGTCAAGCAGGTTCGAAAAGGGTCGCGCGGTGGAGAATTTTGTGGTAGGGTAAGGTTACTGACCTCGGTGCTAGCGTTATCGAGCGGGTCAGTGGGTCGCAGAACCACAGAGCACATCACCCCGTTCCACCCACCCCCTCTTGGACGGCCATCCCCGTCCAGATCTTCCTGCCTCTCGCCCCGTCCACGGTCGCTCCCGTGGGAACGCAGCCGAATGTGCGCGCGAGACACCACCGAATACCAGGGAAAACGGTCTCTGGAAGCGGCAGAGACTTCGCTCCTCTTCCCCTGGAATTAAAAACTTATCCCTGACGCGATCTTGCGGTCTCGCGACGCGCAGCAAACGGGGAACGAGGATCTTCCCGTCAATGGAGACAGTTTCAGGTGGGAGGGGACGAAGGCGATCGCGAGGTATCGATGAAACAGCTCTGTCATCCCTGACGGGGATTTGGACGGTAATAAATTGCGCGGGATCGCCCGATTGAAACGCGAGGTGATTAATACGGATGTTACAGGAGGAGTCGAGTGATCGAAGGGAAACGTAGCCTCCTTCGAAAGTTGTAGTCGGACGATGGGTGCGAGTTTTCGAGGGGATCGATCGGGGTACGGTCGCGAGAAGAATTCGCAATAGCGCACGCGTTCGCCACAGCGGAATTGACGGTAGACAAAAGACGCGGCTCCCCCAGCGACGATGCAGGACGAGCCGACGGCGAAAGGGTGCTTCACCGATCCTCTCGCTAACCGTAGACAGCGGCCACGCGCGCGGATAGGGCGGAGGATCGGCGTACAAAGGCGGCTCCTAGGTAAATGCATCGATGCCGCGTCTTTAGCATCCGCCACGTCCGGGAGGCTGGAAATAGATCTGAAAGGATATTTAAATAACCCCTGAGATCGTGGTGGATATAAATGGAAAAGGAGGACGCCGCCTGAATATTTATTCACCGTTTATCATCGGCTGAGTCTGAATGAACGCTCGTGGAAGAAAAAAAAAAAAAAGAAACAGGGCGCGTAGAGGCTGGATGACGGGAACGAGCAATTTTTGCTTCCGTTACCACTTCCGCCGCCGTGGTTCCGCGGAAAGCACGGATTAAACGGAGGGGACGGGGCGGTAGAGGAGGATGCTGGCGGAGAGATTGAAAAATCCGCTGAAACGCGACGATGGTTGCGGAAAAATACTCGAGCAACGAGCGATGGGAAAGCTCGCGAGCTACGCGACGAAGCTACTCTGAAAACCCAGTGACCGCGATCGCGAGAAACGCTGGAGAGAGAGAGAGAGAGAGAGAAAGTTGAAGACGTTCGCGGGAAAAGCTGAAAAGGAAAGCGCGGATCGAATCAGGGTGCCGCCCCGTGTCCCGTTAATCGATGCTGGATCGAGAGTGTACCTCGTTGTCGAACAGAAGAGTTGGCGGTGAGTGGAGCTGGAGGGAACGATGGGAAAAGGAGGAGCGGAGAAGGAACGGGGACGAAAACGAGGACATGGAAAGTACGAGGAGAAAAAATTCATGACGCGAGATTCCGCGGGAACAAAGGGAGTTAGCAGAGTGTGGTGGTAGCCTAGCAGCGGAGAGGAATCATGGTGGAGGATTCTCGTTGGGCCTGCCGCGTACGAGACCACAGCCAAGGGTGAAGGGAACGCGACGGAGACGCGTCGAAGAAGGAACGGGACGGGGCGAAAGGGGTGAAAAAGACGAGAGGTACACCGTGGGGAAAGATCGCGAGAAGGAGACGCAGTGTGCGGGAGAGAAAAAGGGGTACCGGAAAGCGGGAAAGGGACAGGCGAAAAGAGCGGGTATAGAGTGAAAGCCGCGGATCGCAGTGCGCTTGTGCAAGAAGCTACCGCTGCCCGGGAAGAGACCTCCCGGCCAGCCTCAGTCTCCGGGATGCTGGGGGCGGCGATCGTGATTCTACCCCCATTTCATCGTGCTCCGATAACATAGTCCATCTCGCTCGGCTGCTGTCCGTCCGTCCATCTCTCGCTTCGCTCTCGTTCCTCTCGAATTAACCCTCGTAGCTTTTGCTTACGTCCTCTCCCTTTCTCTCTCTCTCTCTCTCCCTCTCTATCCCACTCTCTTTCCTCCTCGTTCCGTCTCCCTTTCCCGATTCTACGCGACGTACGCGTTATATATAACGCTCTTTCTCTCTCCGTCGTCCCCCGTTCTGCGTGTGTCTGCCTGCCCCTCCCTCGCCCCTCGCCGCTCCTCTCCCAGCAGCATCAACTTCCTCTTTCTCTCGCCGATCTTCCGTCCTCCATCCCTTCTCCGTCTCTCCGCTTCACACCCTTTTCCGCCGAACCCTGGGTGCAGTCACCGCGAGAACCTTCAGCCAACCACCTCTTCAGCAGGTGAGCTTTCTTGGTCGCGCACCTCGGCGGCTGGGACAGTTGGTTGGTTCGTTCGGCACGTTCGCCCGTTGGTACGCGTCGAGTTGGTTCGTCGAGGTGTGCGCGTCGCACTCGGTTGGTGATCGCAGCCGCGCGTCGCCGTGCTCGTCATCAGTCATCGAAGCGAGAGTGCCCGATCCTCCGAGGCTCAGGTTCGGTCGTGTGCACGGGATTTTCCATTAGCTCGTTCGAGCAAGTGCGCGGGATCAGAGGGAGAGGAGAACCTTTGGGGTGGTCCAGCTACGTTCCTCCCGACGTCGTTCTTTCCCAACTCTGATCGCGTTTCCCTTCGCCCTCTCGCCGCTTTCGCTCCCTCGTGGCCCTTCGCCGTCTCCTTCTTTCTTTTCTCGCATTCGATCGTGGCTACCCGGCTTCAATCCGAGCCCCGAAATCTCGAGCCACCCTTCTTCTTTATCGTCCGGACAGGACCAGTCGTCGAGTCTCTTCGCGGTCGAAGGGAAACGATCGGACCAGTACGCGTTCTATCTCGATAGAATTCTGAAAGCGTTGATCTCCGTCCAGGAAAATCCTCCAGACTCCTCGCAAGATCGTCTTTCGTTCTGTCGATTTTCCTCGCAACCCATCGTTCGATTTTTCGCTCGTCCTTCGAGACGAATCGCAGGAGGCGGTGCGCCTCGAGCGCGGTCCTCGACGGAAAAAAAGAATCCGAGGAACGAACGCGCAGGCGTGATCCGTGGAATCGAATAAACAGACACCAACAATTCGGGGAGAGAGAGTTTTTGACTCGCGCCTGCTGCCCTCCTTTTCGGAAATGGTGTCTCCGAACCCGTATCACGAGTCGACTCTCTCGCGCGTCGCGCCCCTGTCGACCACTGCCCGCTCGACTCGTACAGATTCTTCTCGGTCATCCTAAATCGCGAAACGTGACGCGAGTGCCACGAGAAATTTCGACGCGTAAACGCAAAAAGGACGAGCTTCTCCCCGTAGAAAATTCCGCGGAAGGCGCGCACGGGTGCTGGCGAAGGGTGTTCGCCAAAATGGCGACCGTGGCGTAATCGACGTTGAAATCTAGGCTCGTCCGGTTCGATCTCGATAGGAAATCGTGGTCGATTTCCCGGTGAGATCCAGTGTCGTCTCTTTTGCCGATCGTTAGGGTCCGTTCCGAGGGGCGAAGGAATCCGCGATGGTCGGTGGCGGTGATTGCAAGGTCGCCACCGTGGAGGTGGAGGCAGCCGCGGCGGACAACACGGCGACGCTTCCTGTGACCAGGCCGCTGAATCCGCAAAACTCCTCGCCGAACGCGCAGGACAACGCCGAGAAGAACAACGCGGCGAACAAAGAGATGGAGCTGAAGAACGTGCGCTCTACGCCAGCGAAAAAGTAAGACCGGCTGTAGAACCGTAGAGATCGAACGCCATCCGTGCGAACTGGGACGACGTTCGTTCCACCTTTTCCGGTTCGTTCGAATTAAATCGCCGCGCGAATCGCGCCGTCCGAGCGTTTCGCGCGTTTCGAAGTCACGATTAGCCGAAACGTTGCGTATTTTCCGTGGCGCAATTACGCCGGCGGAACGGGAACTGGGTCAAGAATCCACTTGACCGGAATTGCCGTAATCTGCGCGCTAACGAATGGTAATTATTTGCGTGTCGGACCTCTCTCGCGAGATTCGGAGTTTTCAATTGTTCCCTGCGCCGCGCTCTCCTTAATTGCCCCCGATTTTCAGCGGAAAAACCGGCGAAAAATTTCGAAGCGGCGCACTGCGGTCCGCGGTTTAATTAGGTCGCCGTTATCAGAAATTCCGCGATCGAGCTCGCGCGCAGTTTCCCGATACTTGGCGCCTCGAGCTCGTCGACGAAGCGCAGGGGGAGAGGATCGTTGTTCCGGGAGGGACGTTCGATCGGACGTACGGAATTTCGATAACGCATCGGAGAATACCGATGGAGCGAGCGCCGCGCGACGACGAGATGCGTGTCCGCGCTGAAAGCGTCGTCCGGAAACGCGGCCGTCCGACGCCGTTTCCGCTCGCGGACGGCTAAGCAGACGGGCGTAACGATTTCCAATCGCCGCCCAGCGATCTGAGGCGTCCGTTCGACGGAATGAATTGCGCTCGCGTCCAATCTCGCAGCGAGACGCTTTTCAAAGCGCTCGATTTAAGGGGAAAGACAAGAGGTGCGAACGGATCGGACGACTGTGCGGCCGTTTCAATGGGCGCAACGAGAGAATAATGCGGAGCCTCGTAATGAACGACGTAATCGTCGGCGATTGTGCATGTTAAATAAACTTTTGACCAGCCGACAACGCGATGGATTAAATCACTGTAACTTTCTTTCGTCCGAAGGAGCGTACGAGTCTCCGGATTCTTCGCCAGCATCGCGATCTTTCGTTCTTTCTCGCGCGCCGCTAGACTCGCGATCTCGACGCGTCTGGTTTTTCCCCGGCTACTGGAGAATCCTCCGCGCGTCTATGGCAGAACCTTTCGTACCCGCGCCATTCATTACGGGACACTCGTTGCGTTCGACTCGAAATGGCGGCAAGAGGCGGACGGTTCCGTCTGCGCGTCTATTTACGACGCGCTTCGTTAGCCGCCGCGGTGGCTGGCGTCTTGCGTCTAGTGTGCGTTGTACGCGAGCCCCCGAGTTATGCACTCGCGCACGTACACCACCTACCACCCCGAACCGAGAGGAGCGGCCAAACGACCGAGGCTGCGGCCACCAGCGAACGGAAATCGTTCCTGAATCGGGGAAGTGGAGCGCGAGCGTATTTTCGAGGAGGGACCGTGCACGCGCGTATTTATCATCGATATATCGAGCCAACCCCCGCCTCGGGGGTGGCCTGCGGCAGCCAGGGTGGAAAAGGTGAGACGGGCCGTCGAGCGTTAACCCTGGGCGCGACGACACCGTCCTCCCTTCCCGTGGAAATTGATGGACGCGCTTCGAGCGTGAAACGAGAAACGGGGGGGGCCATTTGCTTTTCGAACGTACGCGAACGCTCGATGGAACGCGTCCCTAACCGCGTGACGTTCTCGCATAATGGTAGAACGTTCATTTTCGAACGCGAAACGCATTTAACCGAACGAAATGGAGACGCAGTAATTGCGTCAAGAGATTATTACTCTACGCCGGCGAGGGTAAGTTGAAGTGACGCGTAAGAGTAAGCATCGATCACACGATAATAACGCGAGCTAGTTTCGCACGGACTTACAATTTATTAATATCGATCGAGTGGTAAAGCGTGACAGCGATACGCCGGTGCGTACACGGCCGAGCAATACCGTCTCGAGTTACACGGTCGCAATTGCATTAACAGAGGCTGAAAGCGAGGCTTGCTCGGTCTAGACGGCTCGGGACAAGACAGTGTCACGGGTCCCGTGGACGTGACTGCACATACCACCGCCGCTGGTAACACGAGCAAACCGAGACGCGCGCAAAAGCGATCCGCGCGACCAGCGACACCCAGAATAACGCTGAAACCTTCTGGTGGATCGACCGCGCGCAACGAAACGCCGCGCTAAACTCGTCCGTCGTTAAAATAGACCGAGAAATTAACGCGCCGCGGGCCTTTGAAAAGAAACGAGGAGGAAGGGAACGCCGGAACGGAACGGGTGAACCGCGTCGAACAATAGCGAGTGGTTGACCGTAGGAACCGATCCGGGGTGGTTGTAAACGGCTGCTGGCAGAGAATACGGCCGTGATTGAACGGCCCAGAGGGGGGGGAGGGGTGGCGAGGCGGAGGGAAATTCGTCGAGAGGACACGGATGAGGCGAGGGTGAGTCGAGAGGCGGAGGTGCGGAGAGAAAGACCAGCGGCTGAAAGTAGGCACTTCGAAATATCGACCGTGCCACCGCAGCCTGGTTCTCGCTCTCGGTTGCCTCTGCGATCCGCCGCTGTTTCCACTTCTCGTCGCTTTACTCCTCGAGAAGTGGAAAAAAGGCCGCACACGCGGCCTGCCTCTTTTCTTCGCTCGTCCCACCGGCCTGTCTCCCATCGCCGCGGAAAAACTTTGGAAAACTTTCATCCCCCGAGGCGTCGCCCGCCCCCTCTGGCTACCCTTTTGCTGCGCGTTGCCGCTGGCGAGGGTCGAGCGATACGGTCCGTGGGAAAAGTTTTGCGAAATTCTCGCGACAATTCGCGGCGACGTCGAAAGCGTCGAGCGACAAGCCGATGGCTGCGCTCTCGTACTTCTCTATCCGGTGGCGTGGCGAGGCTGATCTCTTATCCGTATTTTTATATCGCTCGGCTGTTGCGTAACACGGTGACCTGGGGATTATTTAAAGAACCGCGTAGGCAAACCGCAGGTAGGTGTCGGAGGAAATACCATCGGGTCGCTCGTCGAAGATCGATCGAAAATCTGATCTGCCGGTGTCTAGCTAAACATGGCGGTCCTTTATCCAGGGAGAAAGGAGTAAGAGAAAAACGAAAAAATGCCTGACACGAGTGTACAGGCTCGTGCGGAGCACAATAAAGTCTGCTGCGCCCCAACCCCTGGCGCGGCAGCAGCGTGACAAAGGGCGGTTAAGCCCTTCTCGAGGAAGATGCACCGTGCGTCGACGAGCCCCCGATATTCCCGTGCAAGCGTCGCGACGCGGTGCACCGGTCGCACTGCTGACTCTCCGCGGATTTCGAAACGCTCGTCCCCGCCACCGTTCTTCTTGTCGCCGCGTCTCGTCGGTGCACGTCGTTTCACGCGTGCGTCTACCCGGTCGACGCTGCCCGGAGGATGGTGATCCGGTTTCGCGCGCGATTAATTCCCGACGAGATCGGCCGACAACGCGCGCTCCCCTACGCAAATTATCGATCTCGCGACCTAACCTTTAAACGAGAAAAGAACGGTGCAGGAGCGCGTGAGAGAGCTCGAGGCTCGAGCGAGAACCATTCGAACCATTCCGCTTCGCAGGTGTCCCGCGTACGGCTGAATTACCGTGAAGCGGAGAACGGGACGTTCGAGCGCGTGTGTACCGTTGAAATTGCACGGGAGAGCGGTGGACGCGAGGGGAGCCGAGGATCGAAAGAAACCGCGGCAAAGGGAAGAGACCGTGGAACAATCGACGAGTTCAGTGCTCGCGGTCGAACGGTAGTTGGCCAACGAAAATAGCATGCCAGACGATCGACGCGTGAGTCCAGCGCGGCAGTCGACGCCAGCGGACAATCCAACCTCCGCGCTAATTGATATCCGCGGCGTCTAAACACGACACGACGCTCGTCCGCGCGGGGTGCATTCGTGGTGATGAAGTAGAGTGCCGTGGACGCGCGCAGAGTTCCGCGGGAAACGTTCAAAATGGAGGTCGAGATCGTGCCGTGCTTGGAGAACAACAACGCGAACGGAACAGGGGACGCGCCAAGACAGGGTAGTAGGGTTCAGATAATTCGGAAGACACGGTGAGACTCGAGACGACTGCGATCTGCAGGGGACGCTCGCGAGATCCGCGACTCTGGTTCGCGTCGATGGAAATGCTCGCGGGAATTACCGTTCCTTCTTTTTACTTGCTTGCAGAACGTCGCTGTTCATCATCATGAGCTTCATCTACGCGAAGCTGCTGGTGGTCGTGTGCATCGCTTACGTGATAAGCGAGGTGGTCACGCACAAGCTGCCGCTTTATTATTACGAGGGCTTCTTCACGTACCTCTACGGTGTTAGCATCTTATTCCTCCTGTACGTGTTCTGCTTCCTGCTGCAAGAAAGCGCCTGCTGCGCGAGGGGAAGCGACACGCCTCCGCCGCCCCCGAGACCGCCAAAACCGCCCAAGGAGCCTAAGGAGAAGAACAAGAAAAAGGACAAGAAGGACAAGGAGCAGAAGTCTGCGAAAAATAAGAAGGAATACCAGGTTAGCTTTCTTTGTCAGGTAAAAACGGTACCAAACTCGTCGACGCGGACGTCCATCGCGATTAAATACCAAACTCGTCGACGCGGACGTCCTTCGCGGTTAAGACGGAACGAGTCGATGGCACGGTTTTAAAAGAGACGCTCCCGATGCTGACGTAAGTGGGTTATCCGTAGTCATCGAGCATCTAGTAGAAGGCACGCGCGCCGCCCGTTCGTTATCACGTGAACCCACTTCTAAACGGAAACGTCGGCAGTTTCGTCCTCGTTAAACTCCGCGCTGTCCTTTTCGTCGTCGAGATCGCAGTCACTCGATATTCCGTTCGAGCGAGCCGATAGGAATTTGGAAATTAACGACGACAATCGTCTGACGGCGGAACGATTGATTTAGGACGCGGCTGACGTCGAAGCTGGCGTGGCTACCAGAGCTCTACGGAAGCGGAAGACCTCGCAGAACGACCAGAGCCATGGGAGCTTCTTCCTCAGAATCGGAGCTATCGGTGAGAAGACGAAATTCCCAATTCAAATGGTCGACGAACCATCCGTTACTGAGATTCTTTTCGCAGCTTTCGGCTTGGGCACGATGGTCTACAATGGTCTAGAGTTCGGCACCTTCTTCGAGGTACCACCCACGTCACCGTGCTACCAGATCCTCCAAGGCGTGAACCCAGTTCTCCAGATGATCTTCACGTTTATGCAGATGTACTTCATTTTCATGAACTCGAGGGTAGGTTTACCGCGAACTTCCATTCCTCTCGATGGTACTTCGAACGGAAGATTGATCGCACGTTTCCCTAGCTGAACATCCACCGCTTCAAAGTGATCGCTCGTTTCGGACTGATGCACGTGGTGGCCACCAATCTCTGCGTTTGGATCCGCACCCTCGTGCTGGAGAGCATCAAGGAGATCACGAAGCACCATCAGAAAATGGGCCAATACGAAGCAGGCATTCTTGGTGAGTTCATTTCGTACGAATCATATATATCATAGCATATCTCGATAACATCTCGACCTGTTCAGAGAGCATCAAACAGCACTCGATGAGAAACGCGGGAGCCATATTGGGGACAGCGCCTCGGGACGTGGCTCTGTTACACGAGGCGCCATTAACCGCCACGAGGTCCTCGACCGTCACGTCGTCCATCGCCAGCACGACCGCCGCCTCGTTGGGTCGAATGATGAGGACGACAGCTAGAGCGATCGCCAGAGCGGTAACGACGCCGACGTCCGCTGGTACCAGCGTCTGGAACTCTCCAAGCTCGACGACCACCTCCACTTCCGCACCACTGCCCAACCTAACCACGACCACCGCCAACACCCTGTCCACTCTCTTCACCGCGTTCACACCGAAAACCACCACCGAGGAGAGGATCAGCCCCACTACTACGACCACGACGACTACGAGCACCACTACCACCACCACTCCATCGACCACCGCCTCGTTCTCCCTGATGGAATTCTTTTACGCGCCTCGAGCGGACAGCAAGGACGAGGTAGACGTTGCAACGAACCGTATCGATCAGAATTTTACGAAAATAACACGCTTTCTTCACGCCAAACAGATGCAACATCAAACCTTCGACGTCAGCAACCAAACGAACAGCAGCGACTATTGGAGTCCAAGCCTGGCGAACATCGAGACGAACATAGGCGTCTACGCGGAGGCGTTGACCGACGAGGAGATCGTGTCGAACTCTTGCGGTCGAGTGAACATCATGGGCACCATCGTGCAGGACGCTGAACCGTACCTCTTCCCGTTCATCATCGAGTACAGTCTGATCGGGGCCGCGGTGATCTACGTGATGTGGAAGCACATCGGACGCCATCCCCGTTGGCCGCACCAGGTGGAGGCAGACCTCGAACGCCGCCTCGAGGCGATGCTGTCCCGCAGAGCCGTGGCCTTGGCTCACGCAGGTAACCTCACTCCTCTCCTCAGATTAGAGAGCCTCGCTTCAGCTAATTCCTTTCGCTAGTCGCGCGACGAGACGATCTCGTCTAGACGTGGGGACGATCGACCGCAAGCTTGCTTAGAGTTAACGATCCTTATACCAGTATACTAAAGAAGCATCTCTGAACGCAAAAATAGGTCACACAAGGGTGGACTGTGTAGGAGCGAGCAAAGGGTTGTTCTTCGGGCTGCTGCTGCTGGTCGGCTCGCTGATCTGCCTGATCCTCTTCTTCGTGCTGATCCAGCATCCGGACTTCGGGCTGGTCGCGATCTACCTGGCGGACGTCTCCCACTGCGTGCTGATGGTCCTCTCGATCGTCGCGATAATCGTCGGTTTCGTGCGGGTGCAGAGCCTCAAGTTCAAGGCGGAGGAGCAGAGCGACCTGAACGACATACTCCTCCGCGTCTCCGGCTTCGGCCTCTTCGTCTACGCGGTGTTCAGCGTGATCGCCGGCTCGCTGGCCGCGTTCACGCACGAACCTAACCTGCTGGTGATGCTCACCGGGCTGCTGTCCGTCGCGCAGGTGATCCTGCAGATGCTGTTCATCGCGGACGTGTCCCGCAGACGGGTCCACCTGCCTGAGCACGACCGCAGCAAGCCGGGACGGCAGGTGGTCACCTTCCTGTTGATCTGCAACCTGACCATGTGGGTGATCTACACGTTCGAGTCGCAGAAAGTGATGGCGAACCCGGTCCAGCTCGACTTCTACGGGTTCCTCGCCTGGGCGATCGTGCAGAGGGTCACCCTGCCGCTCTGCATCTTCCACAGGTTCCACAGCGCGGTCACGTTCGCGGAGATATGGAAGACCAGCTACAAGGCGCGCCTCGACTAGACGGGGCACAGGTTCCTCGAGGTCGACGGCGGGGCCCGGAGCGATCGTCGTTCGCAGGCGGAATCGTTGAGACAGATTTAGGGACGACGACGACGACGACGACGACGACGACGACGAGGACGACGAGGACGACGAGGACGAGGACGTACTCGAAGGCTCGAACGATCGAGGAGGTAAGAGGGAGGTTTCGAGGAGTCCCAGCCGATCGACGGCCGGATCGGTAATCGGACATATCGCCGCGGGAATTTTTGGGCGGATCGATCGAGGATTTAGGGGTCGCGATCGAGCGTGGACCGGGTCCTCGTCGGGGATTCGAAGGTCGATGGTCAGAGAGCGAATGGCGCGGGTTGGTCGACGCTGCGGCCCCAAGGATCGAGGGCTCGCGCGGAAACCGCGAACCCGCCCTCGCTGGGGGCTCGCGCAGCGTCGTTTTATTTTTTTACGCGCGTTACGTATACTTTTCGTGACCTCGGTTCGCTTAGCTTGAAAAGCAGCTTGGACTGTTGCTTTCTCGATCGGTGAAATCGGACCGAAGAAGGAGCGAGATGGGTGGGAGAGAGATGGAGGGGAGCGAGGGTGGAAGAGGGAACACGTCGATCGATCACCGCCGGGAGATACAAAAAATGACGAACAGGGACGAAGCGTACGATCAGACGATTATTATATTCGCCACACGATGAAGCACAAAAAGATGATCAACCATAGATTAAAGAAGAGACAAAAAGAAGACGAACACGATGTTACGTGCAATGCCATTTCACGAAATAGGGCCCATTTCCTTTCACCACGTTTCACACACCCTTTACGATCTCTATATACTGCCGTCAAATTTTCTACTTTTATAAATATATATTATACGTGTACCTTCTCTTCGCCCCATCGTGCATCGAGAGCGTCTCAACGATCGATTCGTTCCTCGGGATCCCGATTCCTCGAAACAGCCGAGGCACACCGCGTTCAAGCTCAGCCAGGACCAACGCGCACGCGTCGAGGCCACGGAATCATCCCCTCGCGGAGACGCTCGAACGCGAGATTGAACGAGGAACGAACGATCCGTTTGGGATCGCCACCTCACATTAGCGAACGTGTACGTTCTTCGTTAGCGTGGCCCACGATAGTTTCTAGGCGAGCCACTTCTCGCGGGGTAATTCGAAACGAACGGCGAGCGGAAAGGAGACGACGAAGCGGGAGGGCGAGGCCGGAGACTCGATGCAGGAACAGGGTAAATTTGGTTGCGCCGCGTTCAAGCAGGTCGACACGACGCTTTTTGTTCTCGCGAGCGCGGATTCGACGGACGACGCCCGTCCGTCTTCGTTCGCCGACGGAACTGGCGAACGGAAGTCGCGGGGGAGGGGGACGCGCCATGGCAAATTCCGACGTTCTTTCTCGTTGCGTGCTGCAGAGTACAAAATTGTTTCTAACTTTTAGAATCTTTTATCGACGCACCGTTTCGACGTTCGCGCTCCGTAGGGCGTTCCGACGATTTCGACGAGCGACAAACGAGAGAGACGGTTGAAGAAGATGGAGAGACTGGTCGAGACGAAAGCGGAGGGGTTGAACTGCGTAGAAAGAGGGAGGACATGTGCAGAGCGTGTTGTTTCGTTTTATCTTTCCTTCGGTTTCTCGTTTCACGTAGGTTTCGAACATCTCGAAGCGAGCTGGTGGATGTTCGCGAGACGGCAGGGGGAGGGAGAGGGAGGAATGGGAGGCAATTTAATCGCGAGGTTCAGCGAGGTTCAGCGAGGTTAAAGGGGTAACGACACGTCCTGGACGACGTTTCAAGGTGGACGCGCGAGGGAGGATTATACGAAGACGAGGTTATAATAGTCGGTACACTGGTAGCGATATCTCACCACAACATGAACACACGTACACACACAGTCTCACGCATACCACTCTCACCGATGATTATTATTAATTACCATTGTCGATTAGCGTTTAACGATGTCTCGAGGAGCTGGGGCAGACGGGTCGAGATTGGGTAGGTGCGTTTCTCCTCGTTAACGAGAACATCCGAGCGAGCCAAGGTTCACGCGTGCCCCTTCGGGAGGAAACGAACCCAACCCCTTCCCGGATCGGACGTTCACCCGGTCGAACTGCGTTACCTAGCTGTCCGAGTCGAAGTATTTCCATTCTTAGACGTATGTATAGACGAGCAGCGATTGTTGACGAGACGAGGGGAGGAGAGGCGCAGGGTGGGGTGGGACACGGGGTACAGGAGAGGGGTGCGAAGTTGTGAAACTAACTTATACATAAAGATTAATTATACATAATTGTAATCCGAGACACGACATTATTAAGAAGCAACAAGATATAAATATGAAAAGAATTGCAGAATATATTATATATATATATATATATAGATAGATATATATATAAATATAAATACGATTATGGAGATCTTTTATTGACTTCGGTGTGCGCGACTGCGAATCGCGAGTGTTGCGTGCGGATATGTAAATAACGATGCAGAGTAAGAGTTATTGTTCAGCGGGGTGTCTGTGAAACGGAGAGCAATTGCGCCGCGAGTTCTGTTCGCGAGGCGACCTCGACGGAGAGGGGGTGCTGGGGTGTTCCCTTTGAAGCAGCGATCCAACCTTTCGCGAGCAGACCACATCCACGATGTCGAAGCGACGCGTCACTGGTTTCGTAGCCGATCGTTGGAGCCAGCCACTGGTTCGATCGTTCCGTTGGTCGACCGTTCGCACCCCCTTGCCCTCGACGCTACCCTCGTCGCGACCGCGAACCCGCGAGAGACGAACGAACGTGATCATCGTACGCCAGCGTCCACAGATTTCGACGAGGGGGGAAGAAATAATCAAAAATGCTGAGAAGCGAAAGCGTTCGTTTGGTCTGTCCTCCGCTCGAGTCGACGACAGCTAGATGGCGAGAAGGGGATGAAAGTCCAGGGGGACGAAAACGTGATAAGGAGCCACTGCGAGGTTGATAGAGAAGAACCATAGTTAACAAGGCACTGCCACACACAGGACCAACGGAGAGTCAAACGAGGGGGTGGAAAGGCGAGCCAACCAGGAGGAATCGAGCGGGCGGAGAGGCACGCGCGGCTAATTCGAACTGGGGATTTCCAATTTCCAGCGGAAAGCGCGGCGAGCAAGCGGAGATGCGTTGAAGCCAGTACCCTTCCAACCGTTCATCGAGTGTGCGTGTGCGAGCGTGATTGTCCGGGAGCGAATGGTGCGCGTGCGACACATTTTTATTCGGCGAACAACGTCTTTGTATACTCTGGCCGTGTTCTAGCGAACAGGGGAGGATCATGGTTCTTGTATATGTACATCAGTATCTCGATAGTAGCCGTAAGCCTAACCAATCGGTCGCGGATTCGCTGGGAACGCGCTGAGTGCTCGAGACGCGACCTCGAACGGAGGCGCGTCGGTGGTTGCTGGTGAACCGGAAACGGAGTTAGCCCTGGCACGCGCTCGAGCGCGGTTACAGTTGGTAGACGCAGAGGTGATCGATGGCGAATCCGCGACGAGTCGTCATTTAACATTACGTAGTGAGTTTTCGATGTCTTCGAGCATAATTACAGTTTGTACACAAATACACAATACGCGCGCACAACCGACATACTTCTACCACTCAGCCAGATGGATACGGGCAACCGTCGGGGGGGTTAACGATCGGGGACGGTTTCATGCGAGCAATGGGATTAGGGTAACGTTTCAGAACACGTAGGACACATACGGATAAAACTTCTACAAATTACATGTTGTCGTGTATGCAGTTCTTTGAAGTCGAGTAGCGACGATACGACCGTAAACACTCGTAAAGTGATTCGCTCATTCATCGATTCCCATTTTGATTGTATAACGTTAACACGCCGTTTCATTGTAACCCGTTGTGGCGGCATGACAGTGTGCCGCGCCGCCGTCATTTGTAACGATATACGATTATATTGGTTAATAAAAGTTATCTAGATGTAACTGTACGCAGCTCGCTGGTTCTGATCCGAACTATCATCTACATTTTCGTTGTTCGTCGACGTTATTATCTTTCTATACCTTGCATGCTTTGTTTTATACGCGTAAACTATAATAATAACTGCGTGTAGGGGTTCGAAATGCGATTTTTTTAATTAAATATTATTTTATTACACGTGGCGCCATCTCCGTACAAAGTGCTCAAACTGGTAGCGCCTCGTTATCGACAGCGAAGTGAACTACGTAATCGCCAGTAGCGCCATCTCTGTGCAAAGTGCTCAAACTACTCGCGCACAGTTATCGACAGCACAGTAGACTACTTTAGTGCTTGTGGCGCCATCTGTTGGGGAACTTCTGAAGCTAGCTGTCGATAACTGTGCGCTACCAGTTTCAGCACTTCGTACAGAGATGGCGCTACCGGTCATTACGTAGTTCACTTCGCTGTCGATAACGATGTGCGAACAGTTTGAGCGTTCTTCGAAGAGATGGCGCCAGGAGTACCGAAATAGCATTTTAATTACAAAAATTGTATTTTTATGTTATTTTTAAGTAATTTCTTGTATTTTTCATTGCGAGCTGCAACGTGGTACTCAATTGCAGCACTAGAAGTAAGAAATATTGTACTATATGTACATGTTTCATTATAAAATGCGTTCCATTGTAATTTATTGTATATTATATTATTCCGGTTTAAATAAATAAATTAATTAAGTAGAATACAGCAAGTTGCATCATTTACCTTTAACTCTATCCATCTCCTACCCTATTTCCTTATCATTGCGAGAAATTAACATAATATCCTAAAATTCTTGCAATTCCTGGAAATGACGTCATTTTCCAAGAAGTGGCACTTGGAATACCTCTTCAGATATCATGTTCTCCTAATACAAAGTCCGAAAATCGGGGTTTCGCTTGAGAAATGTACAGAAAACTGAGATTTCCTGGAAAATGACGTCACTTCTCAGAATCGCCAAAATTCCTGGAATTTCGAGGATTCTTGGAAATGACGTCATTTTCCAAGAAGTGGCACTTGGAATACCTCCTCGCATATCATGTTCTCCTAATACAAAGTCCCAAAAATCGGCCGTCACGCTTGAGTGAGCCCCAGAACCTGGGATTTCCTGGAAAATGACGTCACTTCTCAGAATCGCCGAAATTCCAGGAATTCTCGATGACGTCATTTCCAAGAAGTGGCACTTGGAATACCTCCTCGCATATCATGTTCTCCTGATACAAAGTCCCAAAAATCGGTCGTCACGCTTGAGTGAGCACCAGAAACTGGGATTTCCTGGAAAATGACGTCACTTCTCAGAATCGCCGAAATTCCAGGAATTCTCGATGACGTCATTTCCAAGAAGTGGCACTTGGGATACCTCCTCGCATATCATGTTCTCCTAATACAAAGTCCCAAAAATCGGTCGTCACGCTTGAGTGAGCACCAGAAACTGGGATTTCCTGGAAAATGACGTCACTTCTCAGAATCGCCGAAATTCCAGGAATTCTCGATGACGTCATTTCCAAGAAGTGGCACTTGGGATACCTCCTCGCATATCATGTTCTCCTAATACAAAATCTCAAAAATCGGCCGTCACGCTTGAGTGAGCACCAATTTTTAGGACTTTGTATTAGGAGAACATGATATGCGAGGAGGTATCCCAAGTGCCACTTCTTGGAAATGACGTCATCGAGAATTCCTGGAATTTCGAGGATTCTTGGAAATGACGTCATTTTCCAGGAAATTTCAGTTTCTAGTGCTCACTCAAGCGTGACGGCCGATTTTTGGGACTTTGTATTAGGAGAACATGATATGCGAGGAGGTATTCCAAGTGCCACTTCTTGGAAAATGACGTCATTTCCAAGAATCCTCGAAATTCCAGGAATTCTGGCGATTCTTGGAAGTGACGTCATTTTCCAGGAATTGGCTAAATCTTAAGAAATCAAGTGCCTGTATACGAACTTACAACTAATTTAATTGTATCCAGGATGATTTTTTACGAGCTTTCGCTCGTTTAAGGATTAAGATTTGGTCATTGTAGGATTGTTGGGCATGTTAATAATGTTTAAACAATCATTTAACAATGATAAAATGTTTATTTAAGCTCTTGGACAATGTACAAGCTACAGAAATGGTCTTACAAGCTAATTATTACAAACTATACAACTAAAACTTATTAAATCTTACAATATAAGCACCGACTAAACTAATTCTCATTAAAAATAAAAGTATTAATCACTTGTCCACTGGAATTGCAATCTTATATTCCTGGTTTAAGTCCTCCTAGCCTTCGTTTTCCACAACCAGTGCCTCTCTCTTGCCTATCCGAACAGTTGTAGGGCTCAGGAAATCTGCAGACGCAATTGAACACATTAATAATTAATCGCACGATCCTACACAACTATCTTTCTCGTTTACCAATACCTACTTTATCGACGTTACCAATAAAACGTCGGTACACATGTTTCAAGCGATCGTTCGCAGATGGCGCCACAAGACTACAGCGCCGGCAATGCAGTTCCTTTGCGCGCTATTTAATTCAAATCGAACTAAAGTATCGCGTTCGCGATGCGATACAGAAAACGCGCGATATCTAAAATCTGAGGACGCAACGAGGGGAATTAAATCGACGCACGCGAACAGCTCCAGCTCCAGAACAAATGGCGGGAGTCGAATGAAAGAACAAAGGCGATCCAGGCTGGCGATTTCGTTCGAATCGACGGCGTCAAGAATCGGGGCAGGAAATAACGGTCGCGAGGCGGGCGTAAAGCGAGCGGCGTGCAGGAAACACCGTGGAACCGAATTGTAGGCGAGAAAACGGTCCGTGAAGCGGCGGTCGGGAGAGAAAGAAAAGAAAGGCGGGGACCCGCGTGAGAACGCATACGGCCGTGGACGCGTCCACGATGAAGGAGATGGTCGTGGACGACCGGTAAACAATTAGTCGCGCCGTATGGCGGTGAATCATTATATTAAAGACGATGACGAGCCGACTGTCCTTAGGCGCTTCGTTGTCCCGGTCATTCGAGCCGCTGTTTAGCGTGCGACATTAATTTGCGTAAGGTGTGTTTTGGGGTGCTACTTGAAAGGCAGCGGATGTGGGCGCGCGACAGAAAAGAGATGACAAACTACATAAAAGCCGAGGAAGAGCAGCGGTGGCTCTCATTTGACTTTCAATACCGGTTTCCCTTCGCCTTGCCATTGTGGCGACGACGCGGCCATTGTCGCGCCACGGTAACAACGTGTATTACCTACCTGTTCGTCCGTGTTCCTGGCAGCGTGGGTGGCGGTCGACGAGCTGATCCTCTCCTCTCTCTCTCTCTGTCTCTCATTCTCTCAGTGGAAACCGCGTTTTCGACCGACACGCACAATTTCCATCGATTCCAGAGAAATTGCCCGTCGCGGCCTCGTTGCTGCATTCAGCACGCACCACACGAGCCAACCGAGAAGAATAGCGTCGTTACTCCAACACTCTGTGTGTATCCTCGCTGCGACAATGCGAGGCGTTAAACCGTCGTTCTCTAAAAATTACACGTGTCCCCGTGTTTATCCGTGGAGCGACGGTTCAACGGGAAACAGAGACACTGAAAGAAACTGTTCGGAAGTTGGCGAACGCGGTAGGAAAGCCACGGTAGGCTGGCCATGCTTCCGCTGGATCGAAGGCAATCCGGATGCGACGTCTCCCTGAGAGTTTCGAAATACTCTCGCGGTCTTCCTGGTAATCGAACTCGTACGAAACCAACGCTTAGACATCTCTGGCATCTTAGGCATCGCAAAACCGATTAAGACAGACGCGCAGACGCGTCGTTAATAAGATTCCCAGAACCTCGCGCGGATCTCAATTTCAGTCGTTCCATCCCGTTTGCGTCAGCGGTTTGCGTTATCCGTTTCTAATCCACGTGATCGAACAGCAACAGAACTCGGCTATTTCTTAGCGCCGTCGCAAGAATAACGACGAGAACCACCGGCGTCGAGGCACAAGAACGGCGTTCCCACGGCATGATTAATTGGACAGAAGGCGTTCTCGCGCGTTCTGGTCGCGGTTCGACGCGAAAATTGCAGCCTGGTCCCGCAGCGCAGTCGAAAATGGCGCGTCAGTTGGCGGCGGCTCGACCAGCGAAACCGCGGCAATAATCCTGCCGTATAATGGCCGTTAAGCGGCGATAACCGAGGAGCCGGGGGCCCAGGCGGTGGGCAAGGCTCGTCGAAGCGAGGCGGGCGTTGCGCCCGGTTTGTACCGCTTAGGCTAATGAGCCACAGATGGCGATAGGTATCGGTGGGCCCCGCGGTTCGCGCACCGCCGCTGTGTACACACGATCTAAAGCGGGCTGGGAGGCGAAGGAGAGGACGGAGATCGGCGGCGATACAGGAATCGTTGCAAGGTGGCTGAAAAGTCAGTCGAGAAAGGGGTTGGTTCGGGTGGCCAGGTTCGTTTGCGACGGGGGCGATCGTAATCTCGGCCAGCCGGTCGCGCGCGCTGCTACCGCGTCCATCGATGTTATCGCAGGCTGGTACGCACCCTCCTTTTAACCCGGTGCACGACCAACCTGCACACGCCGCTCGCCTCTTTTCGCCGACGCCGCGATGCGCGCAGATGCGGCCGCCCTGGTTTCGCACTGGTTCGCCTCGCCACGCATTCCGACCGATCGGGAGAGGACACTCGTCGGTACACCGCGTAGATCGGAGTCGCGAGAAAAACCGACCGCGAGAGCGACTTTTTTGCGGCTGGGACGGGCGTGCGGTGGTTCGCGTGGTCCCGCGTGCCCGTCGCGGGTATAATTAGGACGATCGCGTCGCGCGTATGCAAATTTTTTGCGCCCGTTCCGCGGAATCGAGAGTCGACGGAGGGACGGGTTTCGTGCGCAAAAACCGTGGGCACGTGGATCGCGCGGATCGCCGGGTGAACAGCGAAACGGGATCAGGCGGACGAGGAAGGGAGCAGCCGCGATTTCACACCGCGGCCGTGATCCGCGATTTCACGGCAGCTGCGCAGCCGGCAGGAAGCGGGAGCGTCGTCGGCTCGCGCCGTACGAACTTGGTTGCGCAACGTGAAATCGGGGACAAGCGGGCGGCGAGCCGCGGTTTGTCCACGCGGGAAGGCAACGATCGCCGACGATAAAGCCGGGTAGCCGTCTTCCCTCGAACGCGGAAAGGGACACGGAACAATGAGAGGACCGGTGGCAATCGAATAAAACGATGCGGAGCGTGGAGAGCGCGATCGCGAGCGTCGATAAGACGAACGAACGAGTCTATACGTACTCCTGAGGCTCGCGCTCCCTTTGGAGAAACCGTGGGCGGAGGCAGCTTCCGGCGACGGGGCGGAATAAGTGCATCCTTAATTAGCACCGCGGATCCGCTGGATAAAAGGATAATAGACGGGACGCGCGTCCATTTCCATCGGTCGTCCGTTTGTCCGCGCGGACGGACGCGCTCGAGCCGAATCGCGCGTCGCCGCGGTACGCCGGACACGGGTATAATTTCCCCGCTCGCACGGCTCCCACGGAATACCAATTACCGTCTATCGAGACATCTCGAAATTGCTCTCGGATTGCGCGCTGGCTGGAAGAAAGCGGGGCTTTCGTTCCGTCGCGGTCGACGTCGTCGTAACCGTCGTGGCCGTATCGTTTCGCGATCGACGGCGAGAGGATCGACATTACGGTCGCGCCGTAAATACCCAGCGTAACGACGCGGCTCCGTCGTCGCGAGAGTTACGCGCGAGGCGTTCGCGCGAGCTTAGAACGCGGGGAGGGAAGAATTTTAACGGCGCTTCCGACGGCTCCCAAGGGGAGAGAACGACGCTGGCGACGCTCTTAAATCCGACAAAGAGGGACCATTCTTCGCTTCTTTTCATCGTGGACACGAAACGACGCGCGGCTGGTCGCATAAAGTGGGTGGCGCGCGCTTATCTACGCGACGCGCGCAAACCGCCACGCTCGCAACCAGCCGGCGTAGTTACGTTAAATTACAGGCGGACACACGCGCCCCGCTGCCATTAGTCCTCTCTCCTATGCACGCCTCAGCGCGTGACGACCCGCCAGCGGAGAGGTTTCGAGGAGAGGCAGGAATGGGACGGGGGCGCGATTCGATGGACAACCCTCGATTCAGTCCGCCCACGTCGCGTGTCCTTGCGATTTTTCCGCGCGTTTCACAGACCGCGTACGCTCGTTCCGCGTAAATAGCAAACAGAATTCGTCGTTAACGACGCTCGTTCGAGCGACGAAAATCGCGCGGACTGTTCGGCCCTCGCCGCGCAACCCTCGCGCGAAATCGTCCGGTTTCGCGTTCCTCGAGCGATTCGACGTCGACCTGGCACCGGTTTGGCCCTCGCGTTCCTTCGGTGATCGATCTCCTTCTCACGGTTTCACCTCGTCGACCGAGGGAACCGCGTTCCCGAACGGAAAGCCGGGTACCGTCGCGGTGAAAGGGTTGAAGAGGCGGCTGGGGGACGGGAGAGCGAAGAACCGAAAGAAGCTAGGAAAACGAGGCGAAGCCGGAAGGGGGCGTACGATAAGCGCATGCGACGATCGACACGCAACGCAGAAACGCTCTAATTTTAGATCTTGTCACTCTGACGCCAGCTGGTACGCACCTCCCCGGCTATTACAACCGTTTACGCACACTTACGCGCCGCGAACGCGTCTCTTGCCACTCTTTCGCCTGCCTCGCCAGCCTCGTGGACGTGGACGTTTAACCCTTCGAGCGCGCGTCTCTCGAGGTGCTCGGTTCGCGGAAGAATTACGATGCCGAGGAGCGTCGCGTGCGCGTCTATCCGCGCTCGAAGACCCATCGACGACGCTGCTGTCTTCGTCGAGCGTGCTCGACTACCTGTACGAGGTTCTCTCCTCGGACGGAGCGCTGTTTCGCAACGTTCGCGCGCTGCATCGACGCCACGGGGACGCGCGATGCGAATACGCGCGGCGAGACGCCGTCCAAGAGAAAGCTGGCACGAAAAAATTGATTATACCCTTGGCTGGCCGTTCGCGCGCTCCTCGAGTCGCACCGGATGCGCGTCCTCGCGATTCGTGACCGCAGGCCCGTCGAACGATCCGCGCTGGATGACTTTTCTGGAAAAATCCGCGTCGTCATAATTGGCGGTCGCCCTGGCATTCCGCGTTGATGATTCACTAGCCGGGGACACGCGATGCCATCGACTCTAGCCGATCCAGACGCGAGGCACGTACGCGAGCGTGCATCAGCGGCCGATCGGGTTCGTTTTTCTGCTCGAAGGGTTGCTCGGCTCTCGAAATTCAATCGATCCGGATAACACCGTGGAAAGAGCGGAAGCTTGTGCTCTAACGACCGCCGCAAATCGATCTGCGCGCGCTCGTACACGAGTTAGGCCAATTACCAGCGTCTACTTTGCGTACGAGATGACCGCTCACCGCTGCGAGCCGTTTCGCGGAAGCGTCCGCGCAACTCTGCCTACGATCGCTCTATCGGTTTCCACTGTAGTCGATAGAGACGCGATGACTTCAGAATTGAATCGAGAATTCTCAGCGCGGAACGCTGTTTCGAAATTCGCAACGCGTAATTAAGGCTCGAGTTGTCGGTTTTCTCCTCGATCGACGAGCGATCGTTGGACGACGCGCAAGAAATAATCGCGGCACCAGTCTTCCGCGACCTGTGTCCGAGTAAACAACAATTACGATCATGATCAATCAACGGGATCGGTAAAAAAAACTGCTGAATAAAATCGAGTGCCGCGTAGCCGCGCGGGGAAGCGCGCGTCGATCTTCGCGCAGCTTCGCGAAAGCGGCCTGTTCGAGGGAATGGAAAAAGGGGTGAATAAACGGAGAAACGGAGAGCGCAATTTAGAATGGCATCGCGATGGTATAGGCCGGGTGAATAGGCGATCGCGATAATGGCGAGGGGCATCGTACGCTAGATATATCTCGGCTGGATGTACAGCTAACGGGCACGTTGATGAGAGAATGGAGGGACGGATGATATCTTCGGTTGAGTTCCATGGCAATCGGGAATGGAAAGAAGCCGCACTCGTTGGACCTTCACTTCCTCTCATTGTTTCGCCCTACTCCCGAAGCGCCTGTCTCTCCTTCTCGCCCTTTCCGCCTGTTTCCGATCCTCTCCGTCCTACGCACCCTTTCCTCCCCTCCTCGAAGCTTTCTCGACTCGATTTAACTCGCTCGTCTCTCTCTCTCTCTCTCTCTCTCTCTCCATCGTTTCTTCCTCCTCCTCCTCCTCCTCCACCTCCTCCGTCGTCGTGTGTTGGTTCGCGTAAGTATCCGCGTACCGCTTTCAGCCGGGGCCGAACGATGTAACATCCGATTAGCTCATTATGCGTAGATCGACAGATCGATAAATTCGACGCGCCGGATCTGGGCCGAGTACGCGCGATTATTTTACGCGATTTTTGCCGGTACGGTGGCTCGAGCCGCGCGGCGATATCCGCCGGCAGCGTTGCGTGTAGGCAAAGATTAGAAGATACCATTTAGCAGGGACGGAAAGCGTCGTCGTTAATAGATGGCTGACCGTTCGACGAAAAACGTTTCTTTCGCCTCCGCGTAGGAATTCCATCGGAGGGTTGCAAAAAAACCCGTCTCGATCCGAGCAACGGTCGCCCCGCAGGAGTATCTGCGTCTAATCACTACGCGATTCCTACACGCCAATTCGTTCCGTGGAATCGATTCCTCCGTCGAAGGGTGGACAGAGGTGGAACGGCAAGAAAAAGGCGCTCGGGGTCGCTTCTTATCCCTCGCCTCCCCGCCGAAAATCGCCGCGGCGTGACGCGCGTCTCGCGAGGGACGAACGAGGAGGGTGTTGCAGAAGACGGTGGCGAAAAAAAGCTTGCCAACAACGATACAATGTCCGATTAGGTTATTATACGGAGATGGCGGCGATAAATTCGGCGTGGCGGGTCGTCCTGGACGAGCAGCTGGCCCGTCAAGCAGAGGTCCCGTAGAACGCGCGATAAAACCGACTCTCGTAATGTACGATCGCGATCTCCGCCACCTTCGTCGGTCGGTTCCCGCGGTAACATCTGGCCGCGGTTTCGACGCTTACCAGCCCGACAGCAGAGGAGTATCGGGCGCCTGATTCGGCAGGTGATATCCGGAACCGTGCCCGGAAGCGGAGGTGGAGAACGGATCCTCGGCGATTTTCTCCTCGACGATGTTATGATTTATCGAGAGCACCGGTCCCGCTGTTCGACGTGACGCTGAAAACACAGGGCCGTCGATCCGTTAGCTTCGAGCCACCTTTTCGAGGGTCTAACTCGTCCTTTGGTGGAACGGTTCCGATCGTTTCGCACGCGGCAGCAGCCAACGGTTAGCGCCGCGCGTCGATGGCGGAGGGACTTCCGCAAGGGTGTTTCGACGCGATCAACGTGTGTACGTGACGTACGTACGTAACGAACGAGACGGAAGTCGAGCAGCTTAGGATTAACGTTTCCTCCGGGATTATCCCAGTTGCGATACGGATCAGCGGCGCTAATGAAAATTCACGAAAGCGCCTTTCTGGTCTCGAGGAAACGGGGGAGGTTTCTCGAGCGCCGGCGGCACCGCGAGACGAATAAACTGGGTTATCGATCGTATAAATTAACGCGACGCGACTCTACGTCTTAACGAACAACCTTTTTTTCCTCTCCTGCCATTTTTTTTTTTCCCCGCCCCTCTTTTCTTTGCCTCGGTTTACGATACGATTGCGGCGTTACGTGGAGCACGCGCTCACCTTAGACACGCGTTAACGAAGTTGCAACTCACCCGATTAAATGTTTGTCCGCGTCTCGGGACTCACGGCTCCCTGCGCCGCGGCAACTGATTACTCTGTTTACCGCTCGCTGCACGCGAGCCGCGCACAATCGCATAAACGAGCACGATCACGCACGCGAATTAAAATTCGTTCGTTTAAAAGTCAGGGACGACCGTGGAATTGCGCCGTCGAAAATCAATTCCGTCCTCTTTGCTCGTTCCGCGAGGCACCAGCGCTCCTCGTCTCCCTCGACCAGAGGTGAAACGCGTTTGAAAATCGAACGGAGGTCGACGGTGTCCGCGCGCAAAACCGAAGGCAGCCGCTCGATCGCGCCTCGGACGTCATCGAGGCACCAGCATCCTTCCACGCCGTTCCACTGTTCACCGTCCAAGGCCTTCGAGGGAACGTTTTGCATAATGCGTCCGCGTTTCGAGGAATCCTCGCGCGAACGAGGATATTTTCCTGTTAATTAATCCATCGCGCGAGGCGAACCGTGGCGAAGGAGACCAGCCGCAGGAGACCTGGCAATTTTCGGCGCCAGGACCACCGCCACGGGCGATTCCCAAGGAGAACGGTCACGCGCGCGTACCCGAGAGCATATTAAAAGCGGCGGTCGAAGCGGTGGCGCCTTGTCGGGGATCGACGAGGGAAGCTGAGAGAATCCCGGCGTGACGGCCCACCTGTTTTGTCCACCCGTTCGCTCCCGTCCATCGGTCTCTGGCCCGGTTGCGCCCCAGTTGGCACAGGTGTTCCTCGCGGTCTCCCTTTCTCTCTATCTCGGCCATCTCCGCCGCCCCTCTTTTTGTTTCAACCCGGTCGCTCGCCCCTCGCCCCTGGATCGTCCTCCCTGTTCATTACGGAGCGCCACCAGGTCCCGCGAGATGGAAGAGGACGAGGGGCCCCGGTGAAAATGACGGATCGACGAGGAGCCGCGGGGCGACAGCCACGAACGGATGGGGCGTCGATGTGCGAGCGCGCGTCGCGGCTGCGAGCGTTCGATCGCCGCTGAAGATCGATCCGCGAGCGTAAATTATACGCGTGGGCGGTGGCGTCGGTCGATTCGTTAGCGGGGATTCGTTATCGCGGGAATTAATTCATAAGTAGATCACCGCGCGGCGGTGCTCCGGTTACCGAGCCGTAATGTTTATCTGGAAATCGGCCGTTAAACGCGGCACGCCATGCATATGCGAGCGGCGCGGAATTCATTAGGAGGACGCGGGGTTTTTCGTGGCGCGAGCGCCTCCGAGGGCTGGCCAACGGGTAACAGATGGACGCGCGAAAGGAGAGCGTCTCGCCGCGTACGGACGCGCGAATAAAGGAGACCGCCTGCGCGCGAGCATCTGTCCGGACGCGGCGAGCTGCCCTCTCGATGCGTCCTCCGGGACCGCGTACGTCGATCAACGGACGGACGTTTTCTTAATTAATAGCCGCGTCCGCCTGGATACCGCTCCGCCAGAGACGATTACCTATTAATAATACGTACTTAATGGTCGCACTTGCATATCTAATGAACGCGCGTGACGAACGATCGATCGGTGGAAGTCCAACGATGCAAGTCCGTGCAACGATAGTCGAAGGTGAATGCGTTCCTTGGAGCGAAACCTGCCAGAATTCCGAGCCCGCGTTCAACGAAACCGATTTCTTTGAAATCACCGATCGAGCCGCGACGCCGAGGGCCAGCCTTGCAGCCGCACCGATCGAAAGAAGAAGAATCGATCGCGGCAGGAATTTATCGCCGCGTCTGCCACGCGAGCGCATCTGTCCCCCTTCAGCCAGTCTTCACTGCGCCGCAAGAACGTAAGAAATCGCCTCCGCAGGCCGGGAAAAAGAATAGCCTGGCACGCGTTCCGTGGAGACTGGTTGGAAAATCGAGCGGAAATTCGATTCGCGCTTAATCGGGAGCCCATTAAGCGATCGTGCATTTTTAATCGCCTGCTGCGCCCACGCTCGCTGATTACACATGTGCACTCGGCTATAGTCGGGCAAAGCTGTATGCAAACCTGTTCGGCGCAACGCTCGAGTTTATTCACACGTCGCGCCGTTGGAATTTATTATTCTTTCGCCTGGGACAGTTTGCCGTTTATGCTCGATGTTTATAGCCGTGTTCGCGCGCACTTCTTTACCATTTTTGTCGGCGCTCGAATACCACTGGCTAACAGCACGCGCGTATTATTTAGCGATCCGCAAGTCGAAACGCAGGATGTATTAGCGAAACCAATCCGCTTAATTATCCGTCACGTGGTGGCGAGCTTAAAATTCTCCTTCTGTTTCAATAACGATGCATGTGCTACTCTACGAGAGGGAGAGAGAGAGAGAGGAAGGGAGAGGGGAGTACAAAGAGCGTTGGGAATCGAAGGAATCTTTGCGCGTTTCGAGGAACAGCACAGGAACGCTACAGATGCGCGGCAATTAACTAACGTTCCAACAGTCGCCAGGGTAAATTGACCCGTCGAAAACGTCCGACTCCTTTTTTCGTCTCGTCGAATGTTCCCGTTAAGAGGCGTCTTCCGGCGACGCGGCTCGAATCTGCCCCGGGGCCGTTTACGTAGGTGCTCGCCTCGATAAAAGAAAAGGGTGGCACGCACGATGGGACCGGTGAGAGACACTATCGCCGCGCGTTCCTCATAGGCGTATCGAAAAAGAAGAGGAAGAGAGAGAGAGAGAGAGAGAGAGAGAGGGAGAAAAAAGGGTTGCACGGTCGCGGACGCGCAGCAGAGGTCCGATAGA